>OX454525.1:193147877-194347877 GCA_949715645.1 Portevinia maculata
TGACGTAAGATAGTTATGGGTTGTAATGTTATAACTATTATCTAGATATTTGTGTGCCAATCGCGTCACGATTTTATGTGTCAAACCGATTAACAGGAGTTTGCTGACCAATATTCTCTCCTTGACGTGGATAGCTTGTCTTGGCATTTACAATCCAGAAAATTGTTATACCATGTTTACAGGTATTATTGGGCAGGAACATTTTGAATGGGCTTCTTCCCCTTGAGCCTAGTTGCTTATCAATTGAAAGCTCTTTTGAGGGATGGTAAAAATTTACAAGATTGTTCTGGGATAAGTTCCAGACAAATCAAGTTAATTAAAAAAAGTAAAATTATTATATAAATGCAGCTAATTTCTCAGTTTAAAGACGAAACTTTCCCGGAATAATAAGTTTGAAATAAAAAATATGAATTAATTTTTTAGCGGGTCTGCGAATAATAATATCAAAAATAATAAAGAAGAGTACGCGAAATTTCAATAAAATCAATTTTATTTGATTCTTCTCCTCACTCATTATTAATATTGATAATTTTTTGCTATCTTGCATTTTTATTAGTAGATATTATAAAAAAAACTGATAGTTGCTATTTGATGAAAAACAATGAAAATATCTGATTTTGTGAAGTAAATGGATTGCCACCAGAACAAACTAAATTGGATAAATCTTTCTCAAGAAATTATAAAATGCATATTAGCTATTTGTTCAGTCTTTTTTTTAAATATAAAAACGGCTGGACCGAATTCAATGTTTTTTTTTTTCGTATTTTACTTACGCGTCGATTGGGACCCTAACGAAATCGATATTATTTTTGAACATCTCGGAATGTGGTTCATTTGTTCGCTGCGTTTTCTAATCACTCTTTGCATTGTTATCACTATCGTCCTCTTCAAAACTATTGTGTTGCACTTTTTCCTCTTATGCATCTAAGAAACGTGAGCAATGCTTATCGACAAATTTCTGATCTGTAACAGTCAATTACTGGTTAGAGGATACATTCTGTAGATAAAGAACACGATCCATAATCGCTTCCATATTTCTGTAGGGCAATACAAAAAAACACTTGATTCTCGTTCTTGCACTCAAATAGGAACTTGTTCACACAAACGCATATTATGCAATGCAACCTTAGAGAATAAAAATGTTCATATTTAAAAATTCAAGAACACGATATCGGTTTACTTTCTTTGCAACCACAATGTGTCACAAATATCCTTTAAAATAATTCTAATGTCTACATTCGTGTACGGGTACTGTATGGTTTAGTGTGGTAGTTTATGAGCACCTAATTTTTTATTTTGGTTTTAATAAATTTTTATAATGTTTTTGCACCATGCATAAATAAGGCTTTGTTGACAAGGGGACTGAGGTCTGCGGTAAGATATGGCAGAAAAAGTTTATACCGAGTTTTAGCGGTTGAAGAAGATAGACAACTAAAACATACCTTCACAACTTTCACCATTTTAGGTATACATTCATGTATATTGTATACAATTAGTTTTGAAAGTAGAAATCCTATCGTATGCGATGGCCCATAGTTTCTTTCTTTTTTAGCAAAAAATGTCAGGTATTCGTATAACACATAATTTAGAAGGTACAATTTTAGCTATGCTCCTAGGGGAATAACCGGTAAATTATACGGAAGATACGGATGCCGAGTCAGATAACGATTTGGATCTCATTCCTTTTATTGTTAATAATTTTGTCGGCTATTGCACAGCAGCACTGACTTTTTCAGATTTTTATAGCAATATCCATTATTATTATAATTTGTCAGGTCAAATTGTATGTTATACAAAAAAATAAGATCCTGGATTTGAAATACGGTGAGTTCATGGGTTTTATCGAATCAACTTATTCATGGGGTAATATAAAGTTCCCGGCTGAGGGCATTACTGGAACCAAAGTTGAGATTTGGGGGTGTCTTGAAACGATGAGCCGTAACAGATTTGATTCCATTGGGTAACCTGCATATAAATGACAACAGCTTGATACCGTCGCGACCATACGCATTTGTTAAAAAAAAAAAAAAACCGGCAATCCCTCCTGTCCCATTCCCCTTCACTTGCTGCTGCTTTTATTGCTTTTTATGGATGGATAGAAACAGCATCTGACGGATAGCGGGTCGTGTTGGTGTTGGTTTTATTGCTTGATCAAAGCAAATTACCGTACGGGCATATCACCTGCACTAAATTGCTTTGGAAATCCAAATAGAATTTTTTTCATTCTACGCGACATTAGTAGTCAACCACCAACATACTGCACTTATTTCTGCCTCGCATCCTGAAACATACGCTATACACGTTTTATTGTCTCTAGGTGCGTCAGACCATTGTATCATATCAGGTAATTTCTCGTACTACAACCCAATATTTGTTGACAGTTGACAGTTCCCACGGGTAGTTAAAACGTTTGTTCTTTTGTTAAAAACATCAAAAAGTCGAACTTGCCATCTCGAGGCGCGTAGAATACTCCATATGACCAATTAATTTTCGCACTCGTACATTGGCTAGAGTTCATACTTTGTGTTCTTAATATACACACATTCGCTGATTCAGAGGGTATTTCTCCTATCGTTCTGAAGAGGTGATCTTTTAGGCCTGAAAAACCACTGCGTACATTTTTCTATCTCACCTATTCTTGAGGATTCTTTCAGAGAGGATGGAAAACAGCATTTGTCCAGCCTGTCCCAAAAAAAGGCGAATCTTCTTCTCCCTCCTCCTATTGCCCTTACGTCGCTTCTTTTCAAGGTCATGGAAACACTGATTAACCGTCAGCTTATGAAACATCTTGAATCCCAAAACCTTCTTAATGACCGGTAGTACGATTTTTACAACAACAGGTCTACTGCTGATTGGATGAGTTTGGCCACAACCTCTCTTGGATAAATGTTTACATTTGGAATCGATGATACTCTTCCTCAATGGATTAGAACCTACCTGTCAGACCGTTCAATTCAAGTTGTTTTAGACGGATTCAAGTCGGAAACTCACCAAATTAGTGCTGGTTTTGTCCCGAAACTTTTTCTCATTTTTATAATTGATCTCCTGTCTGTATTTTTTAATCCAATTCATTCCCTCGCTGATGAGAGTACAATCAGCTTTTCATATTCATTGCGTGGTTCAGGCCACTCATCTTCGTTTGTGGAAGTGAAATGGCAACGTATGTTAAGCTCATTAAACTCCGATCTTGACAACATAGTTCTGTGGGGTTCAACCAACAGGGTGGAATTTAATGCTTCCAAAAACACAATGCTGTTTTCTGTCATAAAAGCGAATCCTCAATTGCCTGCCATTATCCATGAATGGCACTTGCATTGCTGAAACCAAAAGACTTTCCATGCTCGGTATGTGTGTTAATGACTACCTTCGTTGGAATGACCAGAAATTCGATGTCGCCAAGAACGCTGCGAAATGTCTGGGTTTTCTGAAGCGATGTAGATAATTGTTCACTCCTTCTGATCTGGTTAGAATTTGTAAGGCCTTAACCCTAAACTTCAGTACAACGCTCATATCTGGTCTGGTGCACCAATAACAGCGTTCCCAGACGTCCCGATTTTGGCGGGACGTCTCGATTTTTAAATCAAAATTAAATGTCCCGCGCGGGACAGGCTCAGTTCCGCTTTTCGGGGATAACTGGAACGTGAGCGCAGCGCGCTGAGGAGGCGTGGGTATGTGGCACAGACAAGTGTGTACTGGCCGCCCGGGCGGCGTGTAATGAAGATAAGAGCTCGGGAGAGAGAGTAGGGATGCCAGACGTTGAGAGAGTAGAGAGGTTTGGAATGCTTTGAAAAGAAACTTTGATAAGCAAGAATCATGTGCGAAAGTCATTGAAAAGATTTTTTACTCTGAAGCAGAGGAAACAAAAGCTCTAGCCTACTTGCATTTTGTTCATTATGTGATGAGTGCTTTTGGTACATTAATACTAATGACATTTTAAAGTCAAAGGCAATTCAATTGCACAATAAAATAAAGGAAAGATCATCCAGCAATGGATGGATTGCGAAATTTACCAAGGGTGATTGGGATGAGGAGGATGAGCTTCCATTATCTACACTATCTGCAAACATCTTAAGGAAAAGAGAATTTATTGCATCCATTTCTAGTCTGCTTGTTGAAATTGTTTGCAGCATTATCCTCTCCAATGAAGAAATCATTGATTGGTTTCACGAAAACGTTGAGTCATCTGGTAATTGCGACGATCCAGCAGAAATTGAGAGCGCTGATTAAGGTGAAGGTGAAGCTGAGTCGGTCCCCACTTTATCAAAAGTTAAATCAGAAGATGCAGTTCGATCCTTAAACATATGTTTGCAATGGGCCGAAGGGAACAACATTAAAATATAAGAGATTTTATTGCTACAAAAAATAAAAGAGGGCGTTTTAAAAAACAATAATTTGCAAAAAAAACTCAATCTAAAATATCAAACTTCTTTAAGAAAAAAACTTAATATTCTGTATGTATCACATATTAATTTTTATATAAATTTCGAACAATTCGTTTTCGTATTTAATAAAAAATATGTTCAAAAATAATTGTTTGTTTTGGTTTCAATAAAGTTTTTTCATAACATTGTCGTTATCTATAAGAAAATAAGCTATTTCAACTATAATTTGTATAAAAACAATACAACCCAGTAAGTACAACAACCTCGGTTATTGCAAATGCTCCAATTTCTATTAGTTGCGTAAATCGAGTTTGTACTGTATATGACTATAAACATGTCCACATAAAAAGAGTAGTACCTACTACATACATATCACACAGCAATCAATAAAAAAGAGGATCTACTTTTCAAGTTGCGGCCAATGATTGATTCCCCAAATGAAAAGTTCGATTCTGCTTACCATGGGACAAGACAAGTTTCAGTTTATGAATTATGATCCTGTTCAAGGGAGGAATACAATGAAACAGAAAGGGGAATAAGGAACGTATAGAAAATGTATTCACTTATCGTGCATAACAGTTGTGGTAATTAGCCGACCATAGAAAAATTAGTTATTTACCAGGGAAAAGACAAAGAGTTTGAGGAAAAATATAAATCCTACGAACTTGTTAAAAGTGTTAGGAATAACTCGTGTTAGAAAGGCTGAAATGTGAAAAAAAATCTCTGGCAAGTGGCACGGTTCAGGGAAATACAACAAGAAATCCCAAAAGTATGAAGACGAACGAAAAATGAAAAGAGGAGATATAAGTTTTCGGGTTCAAGAGATAGGATTTTTTAAATGGCAGGACAACAAATAGGTGTACTTGGCTTCAAATTATGGAAAAGAGCCTTCAACTGTCATCAGAAGGGATCAGAAAGGCGTTAGCTGCCTAACAGTGGTAATATATTTCAATAGTTATATGAGTGGAGTAGATAATGCTGAACAGCTTCTGACGGCTTATAGCCTAAATCGTAGGTCAAAGAAATGTTGGCACAGAATTTGTTGGGATATACTATGCTGAAGGTGGCATTTGTCAACGCGTAGGTACGTTGTATACAATCAAATGGAAGAAAAATTATCCCTTATGGAATACAAAATACATACATACATAAAACTAGACTTTTATCATTGAAAGATTTGACAATCCATTAAGCTAATCAAAGCGGGTGACCTCTAAGTTTTAAATGCAACCAATTTAAAGCTATTACTTCTGAACCATTGTAGGAACAAAAATGGTTTGTACATTTTGGAAAGACAATTTAGTAGCGCATGAAAGTCCTAAACACTACATCTGTTCAGCTACAAAAAAGTTATGGCTTCTTAAACTGAAAACTAAGAAAATTTATTGTTCCATTTTGCTCTCAAATCTCCAAATTTGAGGTCCCTACTTTGATGGGCTATAACTTGAAATGGAGTGAGAGTAGACCCCTCTGCCGAACAAGTTTTTTTTAAATTATTAAACTGCTTAATGAGACACCCTGAATTTATGTTGGAATGATAACAAGAATAATTTTGCCAAATACTATGAAATAGTATTCTGAGGCTGTCTCGAATGTTGGAACTTCTGATTCTATCAAGCCTTGTGACTCCTGCTGTATTGCAAGGCATCTTAATCTCAGGTGCTTTCTTGTGATTTATCACTGCTTTAGCTTCATATATCCACCACCATTTTCCTGAACCTAAGGAAGCGATAAGCAAGAAGAAAGCTGCATTCAAAGCTTTGTCAAAGTGCCTAATAATGGAGATGCAAAAGCTCGCATCCTGTTTCGAGTCGAAAGCAAAATTAGGTGTGTTTTTTTACTCGCATATTCACATTTGCATATTAAATACAACAGCAACTTAGCCTATATACACTGACTTTAGCGGGGACATCTATCGCCTCTAAATCCTTAGCGGATATAGATCAGTGCTTCTAAACAACATTTTCTACGTAATCCGATAACATTTGTTATCGAATGTTAAAACTTTGACATTTCACACCTAGATACTGAACTGTAACATACACAATTTACTACTTGCGTGTGAAGTTATATTTTTAATAACAATATATTGGAGCGCTGTTATTTCCAAATCACTTGTCCTGTTGGGGTCAACTTTATAAAGGGTTCTTCATTAGCGACTTGACAACTTCAAACTTTCAGTGTTAACGTACCCTTAAACCGATTACTGAACTGTCAATGTCAAAATATTCAGTAAACAACATTGTCATCATGGTGAAATAAACGATGGAACAACGTTTACAAATAATTAAAACTTACTACCGAAATTCCGAGTCGGTGATCGCAACTTTAAGAGCGTTAACTGCCATTTTCGGCCGTAATTCTCGTCCCAGTAGACAAGCGATTCATTGTCTAGTGAAAAATTTAAGTCAGAATATTCGCTGCTTGATGTGTCCGTGCCAGTGAGACTACGTTTTGCCCGTAGTGTGGAGAATATTGCAGCCGTAGAGGCGTCCGTCACAAATCAGCCAAATCAGTGAATTTCACGGCGTTCTCAAGAATTGGGCCTCCCAGACCACATTATGGCGAATTTCGCGTAAGGATCTTGGCCAACACCCTTACAAGATAAAGCTGACTTAATTACTAAAGCCTTGAAGTGATGAGCATATGAAGCGACGTATGTTCTCGAATTGGGCTCTGGACATGATGGAAGAAAATGAAGAATTTCATCGCAAAATCATCTTCAGCGATGAATCGCATGTGCTTCATGAAGCATCACACTTTTGAAAGTAATTCAAGCCAATAAATTCATTTTTGAGATATCTCAAGTAGTTCGCATTTTATTTAAAAGAGAAGTTGTCAATTCCTTAATGAAAGACCCTTTACTTTGAAGTTGCAATTTGTACGTCCTACACGGTGGAATAATCAGATTCTTAATCCGAGCAGTGTTTGGGAATTTAACTTCCAAGTTCAGTGTACACTTCTTTGATTGAATATACCAAAAATCTTATATTGAAACCCGTGACATTTCCGAACCACGTTCTTTTGAGGTCAACTTTATATTTTTAGGTTGCAATTTTCTTGCCCAACAAGGTGGTATAATTAGATTTGTAATCGGTATTTTGGAATTTAATTTTTTGGTTCAATATACATTAGATGACTAGAGAAACAGCAGAAATGTCAACAGCCAGCATAATGCTGCCAAGTCACAGTCGATCGTTTTTTTCGTCTTTGCACCTAAGCCTATAATACGCTTGAGTAAAAAAAACCCATTGTTGTTGCGATAAAATCCTTAAAAAACGTAAAAACAGTGATAAAAAAACAGACAATATTAATCTTAACAATTAGCCTATACAAAGTTATTTGCCACGTGCACTTTTTGGATGCCTTTTTAAAAAAAACTTTATTTTTGCGATTAAATTCTTTACAACTAGCCTAAACAGTTTTTCGCCACGCCCACTTTTGGGTGCCATTCCCCAAATTTCCAAATGTTGATCATCTTGCGAACGTCTGATAAACATTCAAGAGTATCAAATTGTCTTGTGAAGCGGAAGGCGTAAAACTGTAGGTCCCCTCTACTTCGCATTAAAGTGGTTGGAGAAGCTAGGTTCTAGGCCTGTATAGAAGAAAATTTGGAAGAAACAAAATATGTTCAAAAATGAACAAGGACTCTCAACCAAATGCCATATTGGGAAATAGGAATATGGGGACAGGGTATCCGGAGCCTTTAATTATGTTTATTTTTTATTTTCTAAAATTAAAAGTCAGAACCAACATTGAAAAGACCAACATTGACCATTGACATTGATTGGATTGCACTTGCACCCCATTTTGCCTAAATCTTAACCTCAAAAGTATTTGTGCTATATTAATTCATAATAAATTTTAAATTAGTTTCAGGTGTTTGCACAGCACTGTACCAAATGTGCCACTCGTATCACTTTAGATATTCAGGGCCGTTGACTCTTCATATTACCACATGAAATAGCTATCTCAAAATTGCATCTCACTCTCTTTTTACACTTAATGATGTTCAATGTAAGCATATTATCATGACCATTGCACGTGCAAAAGGATAAAGAAGACATTTATTTCGTTTACTCATTTAAAGAGAATCAAATAACGGATATCACAAGAGCATGCTTTTCGTAGCGAATCTACAGCCTGTTGTCGAAAAATGTTGGCATACTGAGAATTTAGAAAGAAAACGAATATAGAATATTGTCCTCCGCTTCCCTAAGGGCTGTTCACAGGAAAAGCACGAGCAAACAAAGAAGACTGCAAGAATTTCATCCAAGATACATCCATCAGTTAGCAACCCATGGTGTCCTTTATAAAATAATTGGAATTTGAACATAAAAAATCCAATGTTGTACAGATGTGGATTATTATCTAACTACACACATATTGGATAATGAGCTTCTGAGACAATATTGATAGTAGGTACCTTCATGGACTAGATAGAGAGCATCCGCCTTCGTGCTGCATCCTTGTCCAGTCGCGTTGAGGGTGCTTTATTATATTTTTTCTGATGTAGTTACGAGTGTTACGGATTTGATTTTTTTTTTTCCAAAAAGTGCAACAGAATCATATTTATTATTCTATTTAAAGAACCAAAGTGTGTAGAATCTAACTAAAGACTTATGCTAATGATGCATGGTATCTACTCGTAGACTGGTAGGAGATAGTTAATGATGTAAGCTTTTCATAAATTAATATTAATTGCTTTGCATCAAGGCCACGTGATGTCCATGCATTTCCCGTGCTTAGTAATGTTTCATTAAAACTTTCAATTTCGAAGGACATGTTAATTTCGTAAAATTTGCTTTGTTTCAGACTTACATATTTTGAAATGAGAGAGCCAAGGACTGACATCTGAGCTAGCAGATATTTTTAGTTGCAGAAGATGAGGAATACTTAAGCTGCAAAAGCTGGCCAAAAAGGTATGTATTTACTTTTGAACAATAAGTTGAACCTTTTTTAACCGGTTATTCGAGTTAATTTCTGTTTTTTGAATCACTAACCGACCAGGTATTTTTGTGTATCTACCTATATTGCCTCAGAGTGGACAACAATCCTTTAATTGGTTGGTTAAAATTTAACCTGACTTCGAATGTTTATTTACATAATTAGTTGCCCATACCGCAACTATTCTATTCGCGGGCGTTGAAGAATAACTTTTATTTGAAATCAACAGTTGTCTGCTTGAAATCGCTTATTGTGGATTAGAAATTTCTTATTTGTTTGTGAACCTCGTCAACCTAACTCCTGTGGACGGCATTCATATCCCATTCTGTTTGTTGAGCAGAGCTGTTGCTTCCAATCAACGAGGATACGTTAGGTAATGATTTGATCTAGTTGCACAATGCACAAGTTGCACGTAGTGGTTTAAAAGTGTGTCAAATGCTCTTTAATTAGGGTTGAATTGCACTCCTTTGTTCCTACATTCGTTGTCACTGTGTGTCGCGGAGAGAAGATAGAAAAAATATTTCACTTTAGGTTGGGGCTTTATTATTTCAAATCCGTGCCAAAACGTGGCGTGCGTCGTCGAGAAAGATACAGGTACCTAACAAAACGTTCTATTTCAACAACTTCACAGCCAATCAAAAATCCTCTATTCATGTTGATGACCGGCACCATATATATAAGTATGAGATGTATTTTTCAACCATATAAACAGTTTGGTACTGACATTATCGTCAAAACCTAAAAAATAAAGTGTAAGTGAAGTTTTTACCGCGATAAACAACAAGGGATCACAATGGACCAACCAATCGGTCCCGTGCAAGCACAGCAATTGCTGTGCACTTCCCTTCTAACCTAACCTAAAAAAATAGAGTGCACGAGTGTGTAGTACGAAAAATGTTTCGCTTTTATAAAACTTTGTGTGGAATCACATTTTTTCATTAAGCATCTATATATATAAAAAAAAGTGTCCGAAGCGATGTAACCGCATAACTCGAGATTGGCCGAACCGATTTTGATGATTTATATTTTGTTGGAAAGGTAATTAACACATGAGCATAAAGGGCCCCTAGAGAGTATATATTATAAATTTCAGCTCCCTAGCTCAAACTTTGGATTTTCAAAAAAATTGTTTTATTTATTTGTGGGCGTGTCAGTGGGCGGATTTTGAAAATATTTATACATGAGCTTAAAGGGCCCCTAGAGAGTATATATTATAAATTTCAGATCCCTAGCTCAAACTTTGGATTTTCAAAAAAATTGTTTTATTTATTTGTGGGCGTGTCAGTGGGCGGATTTTGAATATATTTATACATGAGCTTAAAGGGCCCCTAGAGAGTATATATTAAAAATTTCAGCTCCCTAGCTCAAATTTTGGTTTTTCAATAAAATTGTTTTATTTTTTTGTGGGCGTGGCAGTGGGCGGATTTTGAAAATTTTATATCCCAAGCAGTTTTAGGAGTCATAGATCATATATAAAAAATTTCAGCTTCCTAGCTCAAAATTTGATTTTTTCCAAAATTTTGTTTTTTTGAGTTTGTGGGCGTGTCTGTGGGCGGATTTCAAAAATTCGTAAACTTGATTATTTCGGGACCCTAGAGAGTATATGGTTAAAATTTCAGCTCTCAAGGTCCAGTTTAAAGGCCTAATTTTTGCCGACGGACGGACGGACGGACGGACGGATGGACGGACGGACATGGCTAGATCGACATTACTATCGATGCTGATCATAAATATAGTAACTTTTAGGGGTCTACGGGCAATATTAAGGTATGTTACAAACTATGCGTCAAAATTAATATACCCCTAGAATAGGGTATAAAAAAATTAAAGACGAAAGATTTTTTTTTTCCACTACGTTATAACGTCTCCGTTGGAGAACGGCAAATTTATTTTTACGTTAAGGAAAACGGTAGCACAAATAGCGGAATTGCCGTCGAAATGGCACGAGATCGAATACTCCCGAAAGGGGACAAAAGTCGATTAAAGGGGTCGCGGGTCCCTTCTTTTACCGGGATTCGTGGAAGCACTACCCTACCGAGATTTCCTATACTTCTTTCCTTTTTACTACAAAGTTCACTACACGAATCACTCTACTTATCTGTTCTTTCTTCCTGCATTCCTGATTCCCGCCTGGAATAGTTGGATACTGGTCCCGCCTGTCTGCTGACCTTCCTCTAGGTGATATCTTCTAGATCCTCGAACTCAAACTTTACCACTCCACAATACTACTCGGAACGGCTTTCGGCTTTCTCGAATGTTCTGACGCGTGTTCCTTTTTTTCTAAATAAACTCCCGGATTTTAAGCACATCTATCTAACTTGCTGGACAACCAAGAAGTGATTTGTCAGCTGGCTTTGTCCAATCGGCCGGCCGGCATCCTCACTCACACATCCATACATACATGGGGAAGCAGAGCCAACGACAGTTCCAACCGACAATTCAGCTGTGGCGCTGAAGTTGTCAACTGTTTCGTACTCCCCCATCCTCACACATACTCCGACATTTTGCGGTCCATGTCGTCTCCTGCTACACTATGTGTTCTCACATTAGTGCGCTGACATGATCCCGCTAATGCTCTCACGCCCTTCAGGCGACCTCTCACTCAGTGAATTCGCCCATTGCCCTAAGTCTTCAGCAATGAACAAACCCTCCGACCGACCCTGGATCTGCCTCGATTCAGCACATACCCTTTTTGACAGTTCGTAATCAAAACATTCGAAAAGTCGAGTTAAATTAAATAGTTTTGTTATTTTCCCGGGTCCAATCTTTATGGAACCCACTTCAAAATCTCCAAGTAAAAATGTGCAGCCCAAAGAAGATTCCACTTGTGAGGGATTGGATGACGAAGATCCCTAGGACCAGACACCAGCTACCCATTGGAAAACCCAGCAAATCAGGAGTAGTGCAGTGAGTGAAGAAATTCTAAATACTTCTAAATTACCGCGCTATTATTATTAAGTTATCTAGGTGGGGTCGCGCGCAGATTTGGGGTCGAAAGGGAATTCAGATCCCGTCTGGTTGTGACAGCGACTCAAGTGTCGGCCGCTGTATTAGTCAGACCGCCCGTCTGTTTGGAGTGTGTTTATCGATGTATACACATCTTCGCCGTCGCAGACCGTCCGTCTGGGTTCGCTGTCGCACTTGTCGCACCCCAAGGCATTTCCAGAGGTTAAGGAGAACGACACAAACGAAGGGGGGGTTTTCCATCACGGCCAATTTGCCCGTCCAGATAACAGAAAAAAGATTGAAATAACTAGAACTCGAATTGAGGCTACTGATTTGCGAACAACAACGTTACTTTAGGGGGACTGCTGGACTAATCATCAGAGGCACTGTGACAGGGCTTCAAGTCCTTCACATGCCATGCACCACGATCTCTACAGTTTTCGTCGGTTAACGTATAGGTCCACGGGGAAACGCGTTTTTTAATTTTAAACGGTCCGATAAATTTCGGAGCAAGTTTCGCGGCATAAAAATTAGTGGCGTCGGATAACGCGAAATTCCTTCGCCATACAATCTCGTTCGGGAGATATTGAACGTCTCTCCGACGGAGATTGTAGGCTTTCGCGGACTTCTTGGCTGCCACAGCTAATTTATTCTTTATATCTGCTCTTAATTGGTTAAAGCGGTTTTCTAGTTTTCTATAAACTTAAAATAAGGATAAAAAAATATCGTAATAATGTAGAATAGGTATGTATGTAAATACATTTAAACAAATCATAAATAAAAATTTGTGAATGGGTAAGTTAAAAAAATCTTAAAATTTAATTGTTGTCCTTTCAGCAGAGGTCGGAAATTGGTAATAAAATTTTCTATAATTTCCCATCGAAGTAGACACAAGGGCCGTTGACTTTCTGATTGTGATCTTATCATAGTTTTTTAATTTATCATAATGGATTTTGATTTTATGCGTTTATTTGAGGTAAATAAAATTGCGCAATTTCATGAAAAACCGAAAAAAGGACAAACATTTGTTTTTAAAATCTGAGTATGTCAATTTTTCTTAATCTTAATATTAGCTCTAATCTCAAACCTCTTTAAAATCGCAATACCAAATTTTGAGAAATTGCCGTGTTTCGAAAGTAAAGCTGTTCTGTTAAAAGTGAATATCCCATTTTCTTACCTTCACTCCAAGTATTTAAAACGTCAACTTGGATCAAAATCGCTAGAGCCGATTTGACAAAAGTTAAGTTTTTGATTTTTTTTAAAACTTTTATATGAATTAAAAATTTATAAAATAATATTTCGAGAATAGAGTATGCCAATTTATTCATAATACTGTTACACTTTTTCGCGACTCAAAACTGACTCTAATAAATTAAATTAATTGCGGTCACTACCGCCGAAAGAAAATAATGAAAGTTTAATACAATTCGCGATCTGTCACATACAATGACGTGCAACAAGAATAACCACATAGGCTATTTCCCGGTAGTTCAGCCTGGGGTGGGTTCGTTTAAAAACGAGCAAAAAACTTGAAAAATTAGCTTACGCTGGTGAACGTGAATCCAAAGAAAAAAAATAGGCGCCACACAATTTTGTGAGAAAATTGTGAAACCGTTTGGTGCACCGGTGGTTGTCACTGGAAGAAATTGCAAAAAAACACAACACAGTTTTTTTAAGTGCGTTATAAAGCTCCGTTGGAGCTTGGTCACTTTATTAATTATGATGATTATTAATTATGATGGCGAATTGAAATAAAGAGAAAGAGGAAATATCACCAAATAATCTCAAAATGAAATTAAACGAAAATTTATAAATTTATATTGATGAACTCAACAAAAAATCCACTAAATGAAAGTGAACGGGCGTGACCCGCTATGGCGTCGCCCCGAATACCAAAATGGTAGACCGGGTCGCGTGTCCCGAATATTCGCGGGAAAATACGGGGCAGAATCCTACCAGACTTAATGATCACAATACTCCTAACCAACCGAATCAACTAAATTATTGTTTGAGATTTACACTACAAAAATTTCACTCTATTCAGCTTTATCCTTGGATCCGCTCCTTAATTCGGATTATTTTCCTTTTTCTGCTATTCGAATTCCTTCTGCTATTCCTTCTCGAAAAATCCTGTGTCCTTCAACTGACTTTACTTTTACCCTTGAAACTCGCTCTTAACCAAAACTCCTGTCACAACAACTAAACCGCTTAGTTAGCCAGGCAACCAAGAAGTGTCTGCCCACCTCTTCTTGTTGCTCCAGTTCGGCCAGCGTACTCTCACTATCACGCATTCAGCCACAGGTAATGGGATCTCACTCATGGCGTGCAATGAACGCCACCTTTGTGTTGGTGGTAGTCCGCCATATCCCACTACCTCCATTCGCTCATGCAAGCCAGCGAGAGACATCATTCCGCCACACCGCAGCGTTTTCGCCATGGTGTGCCCATGGTGTGCGTGCGTCTCTCACTACCCTCTTGCACTCATGTTTCATTCACACAATTCATCCGCTCTTCCGCTGAACGATCCACCACTGGAAAGTCCGCCGAATGAGTTGCCTGGCGGACCTGGACCAACTATTCAATCTTTTTATATTTGGTCTACGTTTGACATTTCTTTGCCGGGAGTTTTGCTTAGGCAAAATAAACAAAAATAAACAAAGCAGAAGGAAGAACAATACCAGGACAAGGATACAACCTGATCACCCCCTTCAACGCGTGGAGACTCTCTTACAACTCCCCCTTGGTCCGTGAATAAAGCCGAGTGAGTATTATTGTGCTATCCAATTCGCGAAATTCTTACTGTCTGGTGGGATTCTGTTCAGACAGGATGTGAGGGCCGTACCATTAGCGGGTCATTCCTTACATTCTGTTCTGCTGGACAGGATTTCTCCTAATGCTGATTTGCTGTCCGGGTTGTATTTGTCGACGGTCTTTTTTTGTGTCTCGTGATTCCCTTCAGTGTTTGATGTTGCTTTTTGTTTGGGTGTTCACAGTGCTTTTTATGTTGCTTTTTGTTAGTGTGTTGACAGTGCTCATGCGCGGGAGTGTCTCTTATCGCGGCGCTCCGCCTACACTCCTCTGCTGCTCCTCCGGTGCTCCATCGACGGAGTAGAAAGGAAGAGCCCCCCCCCCCCCACCCATCGAGCCTAACACCCCACCGCGTCAGTGCTGGTTCTGGCGCAGATTTAAAGGTATGGGCACGGGCAGTCCACGCACACTCATCTGCTACTCCTATGCTCTGTTTGCGGAGTGTCTCCAGGGTCTTCGTTGTATAGGCAACCTACAACTCCTACAATCCTGCGATGTGGTCAGTTGGTCGGTCTCGCACTTTCTTTGTGTGTGACCTCGTTGGGCCCATTTTGCACGGCTAGTTTAGTACCCGCGCGTGGGCACTTTTAAACGGCTGACGTTTCGCCGTTACGTTGGGGTTTTCGCCCTTTTCTACCCATTTCTGCGTCATCTTGGGACCTCCTCTCTCCACTCTGGTCGCTCGGGGTCATACGTCGCGGTTGGATACCTGTGGGGGTGGTACCTTCGAGGTTCGGAGAAGGTGGCCCAAAGGCTGATAGGATCTTGGTTGCCCTCCACTTTCCTATGACCTCGCAGATGCCACCCAATAGAAGAAGGGTACGGGGAAGGAAGGGAAGGAAGGAAGGTGAAATTTGTTGCGTAAAAATCTTCCGCAACAATAGTAGTATGAGCTTTAATGTAAAATGTATTCGAATAAATTTACCGGTTTTTTAGATATAGCGGCTTTTTTAATGTGCCGTTATTCGATTGTTTTGCTAAAATCTGGGTATGACCTATCCTTACGTAAGCCCCAAAATCATTAGAAACTTTTTTAAGAAAAGTGATGTGCTTTTTTCAAAATTTAGGCAACGCGTAAGAAACAACAATTCGAAAATCAAAGTAGGCAGATTCCTTCTGAATATAAATATCAGATAAATTTCTTTGAAATCGCTCAACCCATTTTGAGATATTTTTAGTTTTCTAAGGTACCTACAGTTATCGATGTTTTTTTTTGCTTAAAAAACTGAGTACACCATCTTCTGAGACCCAACCGAAGTATTCCAAGCACTAAATTGTTCAAAATGTTAAAGCCGTTTATGAGAACAGTCAAATTTTCAAAAATTCAACAAACTGTTCTAAGGGGAAAAAAATATAAAAAAAAATTCAAGAACTTAAATAAGCAAGTTTGATCAAAATGGTGTTATTAGTTGGTGTGTCATTTTTTGTAAAGTATTCGACCATTTTGGTAAAAACAGAGTATGCCATTTTCTTACGTCCATCTCAGCAAATTTATATTTCAAAAACGATAAAAATCAATAGATCGAATTTCGAGAATACCTCTGTGTTGTAAAAACCATTTGTTTGGTAGGTACCGTTATTTAAAATGATAGAATTAAAAAAAATTGACTGTGAGGTTGTAACGGAACACCCGTACTGGTGGGTTCGTCCAGGAGCCAAAACGTCAGGCTCGACTCGACCCCGAGACGACTGTCAACGCGGCCTGGTAGAGGACAGCCCCACACCACAAGAACAGAACAGGCCGAACTGCTCCATGCCACGAGAACGCCACCTATACGAGCGTATTCGTCTGCCTTGGAGAGTGCCCGGTCACAGGACTCCGGAGCACCCTGAGGAGCTGGATGGACGAGGGTGTCCGGCCACCAGAAGCCAGGCATGGGTCCTGAAATTGGGTTAATTGTTGGGGTATCTTCTTTGGCCGCTTTGATGATACGCGGCCGAACCATACGAAGGACGATATCCCGAAAAGAGAGAGACTTAAGTCCCTCCCGACGGATGTTGAGCCAGAAAAGTGTGTATGAGTGTTTGTGTATGTAGCTTCCCGGACCTTAGTCATCCTGGGACTCCGCAATGCGAACGTGGGAGGGGGAGAGGAAGTTGGTAAAAATGTCTCCCCCTCGAGCTGGCCCACCCCGCCATGCCTACGCATGGACTTCGATGGCCATCGCGCCGCTCCATTGGCGATGGCCCCTAATTTGGGAAAGGCAACTGACCCTCCTAAAGGATCGGTTACCCTGGATTAACTTCCCTCCGCTGTTCCTCCATCCGGATCTACACTATCCCCTAAGGGTATTCTATTCCATCGGCATGACTGGAAGAATCTGGAATTCCTGAGCGGAACAGATAACCGCACATAAATACAAGACGCTGTTCAAAGAAAGGGGCCAATTTTATTTAAGTACATTCTCGGGCCCAAAAAGGGGTCCTCGGGATCTTATGATTAACAGTAGGGGTCCTTAAATCTAATTAAATATATTTATCTCTATAATATAATCTCTTCGGCGAGAACTCTTAAAAATAATCTCTTCGACGTCCCAACGGGCTCTTTCGAAAAGCTCGAAACATGTATAACATGAAGTAATCAATTGTGCGCACAGCTACGATAGTTCTCGATGTGAGGGATGACTCTATACGCTGCCACGTAGATGTAGATCTATAGAATAAATATTTTATTCTGACTTAACACACTCACACACTCACAATTCACGCGCCGGATTGTGGGGTTTGCGCCCTCTTAGTCGCGAAATAATACCGCCTAGCGAATGCGGATATCGACAACCGAAAACTACATATTCCAATTGGAATGATTATTTAATTGTTATTTGATCGCGAAATTCTACTTTAAAGACATCTTCCTCTAAATACGTTTAGGATTAATTTTATTCTAAATGTAGGTAACTTATAAGTTATAAGTATACTTATACTCTAACGTTGAGTTTTTCCAGCGGGAGGGGATTGTATCAGAGATTCGTTATGTCAAAACCCACCCAAGTCCAACCCGTGTGCACTAGTAGTGGTGGTTTGCCCGAAGGCTGAGCTAGGGCTATTGGCCGAAACTGAATTCAAATAAATTCAGGGCCTGCTACTTACCGGGAATAATGATGGTGGAGGGACGACTCTGCACCGTAAATAGCAGCGGTGGGCTCAGAACACCCCGGGGCGCTAAGATTGACTGCACCCTCTCGGAGGTATTTAATTACTTCGATTCACCAAGTGCACGAGATCGCGATTTATTTACTATTTACACTTTTTTTCTATATACAAGGTGGCGCAAAAGTGGTCTTCTGTTTACTTCACAAATGTCAAAGTAAAATTGACATTTGCCGCCATTTGCAAAAATTATAGCATCTTCCGATAGGGTTTCCAGCCATTGGGTGGCCTTAGGCAATTCTGTGTGCCAATGTTCTAAATGATCCATGACGTTTGACATCTATCCTATGTAGTTTTCAGTCCGATTGGTAAACGCCACTGGGTGATGACTTTTGCGCCACCTTGTATATAACTAGCACTGCTGCTTCTGATGTTGGGGTATTGCACGGTGGTCTTCCGGTCTCCTCTCGGGAGCGGGACTCGGGGGTGTTGAGCTGATCGGACGGCGCTTATGCGCGCTTGTAGAAACGTTGCCCTTGCGACGACGCAGTGGGGGAAAATATCGCACGAGACAGGCGCTATATGGCTCTGCCTCGACCTCGAGTGGTTTGGTATATTCCAACACCGTGTACTTCCTATCCTAACCAAAGCTGGGATGAATACAAATAGATTAGCAGATGGACTTAATACCTGCCGAGAACGGAAATTCCTTACATACCTGGGATACAATGGTTTTCCGACATACGTTGCCGAATCAATACGGTTCAGCGCGGTCGCGCCCAAGGCATTGGACTACCCGGCTAAAACGGGATGCAGAACGACCACGAGTGCTTCGTCCGCTTGAAAGGGGGACCGTATTACGCACAGTGTGCTGCGGTACTACGCCCTATGGTGCGCTCTCGGCCGCGTTGTTTGGACGGTTGTGCCGATATGACGCCTCTGATTACCGTCGAGGGGTGCGACTGTTTCGCTGGTTAGGATCCACAGCTGACGTACCTGTCTGATGTGCGCCGACCTGTGGGAATACCGAAGTCAGGATGGGAAAATTGATTTCCCCTGAAAAGTCCTGGACTCACCTGAATTACGTTTCCCACGGCGGGTATAATGTGCCTCTGCACCGAATTTGTGGTGAAATTGCCTCACCGATTGGTCTTGAGGACTTACGGAGGGTTTTTCCGTTCCTCCTGCGTGGATTTTTAGGGAGGTGTTTGGTTCTTTCGATTATAAGGTGTCGGCACCACTTGCTAGATGGCGCACTGCCAGGATTTCCTACAAGGTAAAAGCCGAGTAACCACAAACACGAAGTTTGAAACAAATTTTGTTTACCCAATGTGGCTGGAGCCTCGGTGACAGACGGATCGAAGGATGGAAATGCGTTATACATTTTTTGGACTTTTCTAATAGTTATATCATACTCATGCAAATTTAATCGGAATTTAAATTGTGCTCGAGTTATCCGTTTCGGAACAAGATTAATATAGATTAAACGCATTCATTTGATAAGGATTCAAATGTTTCAAATCCATTACAGGTCTCCACATTTGCCATATTAATGCTCAGAGTCTTCTACCAAAAATCGATCAGTTCCGCTATCTGTTTGAGCAATCAGCGGTTGATGTAGTATGTGTGTCCGAAACCTGGTTTAGGG
Source organism: Portevinia maculata (assembly GCA_949715645.1). Classification (NCBI taxonomy): domain Eukaryota; kingdom Metazoa; phylum Arthropoda; class Insecta; order Diptera; family Syrphidae; genus Portevinia; species Portevinia maculata. The sequence goes on from OX454525.1 coordinate 193,167,699, forward strand.
TTTCGTTCAGGGATGAAATGTGTCGTCTAGGTGGTTATAGGGTTTTTCGCTCTGATCGTACTGATCGCTTGGGTGGTGGCGTTGCAATCTACGTCAGGGACAATATCAAATGTAGACTTCGCAGCATTTCCTCTGATGGTTGTGAGATTGAGCATGTGTTTGTTGAACTTGTCAATGACGAATCAAAACTCTTGATTGGAGCTGCTTATCGGCCTAATAGAAATGTTAACGTTTCACAATTCATCACTACCTTGGAAAAAATCTCTATTACGTGTCCTAATGTTGTTTTATGTGGAGACTTCAACAGCAATCTCCTGTCTGATAGCCATTTAACGGATGAGATGTCTTCTCTTAATTTAGTCTCAGTCAATACTACAACTCCTACTCATTTCACTGATCAGTCTTCTACGCTGCTGGATTTATTCTTAGTCAGTAATAGAAACAAAATCATTTTTTATGACCAGCTCGAGGCACCTGCTTTCTCTAGGCATGACTTAATATATTTTGCATTTGACTTTGAAACTGTGAGTGTTGTAAGAACTATGGAATATAGAGATTTTAAGAATGCGCTGCTAGAGGAACATACCAGAAGTATCGATTGGAATTCAATCTACTATTTCCTTCTCCAAACGAACAAGTTGAGTATTTTAATAGCAATATTAAAACCCTATACAATCGGTACGTTCCGCTAAAGACTAAAATCGTGTTGCCTCGTAAGGTTCCTTGGATTTCCCCACAAATCCGCTCACTAAAGCAACAGCGTTACTTGCTTACACTCGTTGGAAACGTTTCCGTTTGGTAGGGTATCGAAAAGCCTACTGTGTACTTCGCAATAAAGTTGTTACTGCAATACGAGCCGCAAAATCTAACTTTTATTCAAGTACTAAACGCCTCATTAGGAAGTAAGCACTTGTGGAGTAATCTGCGCAATATTGGCATTGGTAAAACCATAAACAATAACGTTGATGCTCCTGATCCTAATGAACTCAACTCAAAATTTATTTCGCCGCAGAAATTGTCAAATAGTTTGGAGTCATTACAACAAAGCGGCAACCCATCTCCCTACGCTTGCTGCCCTAGTTTCTGCTTCACAGCTTTCAACAACGCTGATGTTGTTGAAAGCATTCTATCTATCAAATCGAATGCTGTTGGCCTTGATGACATTCATCCATCTTTTCTAAAAATCATATTACCCATTTTACTACCTTTTATTACTCATATCTTTAACATTGTGGTGACTACAGGGATCTTTCCTAGGCAATGGAAATCAGCAAAAATTATCCCCATCCCAAAATCTTCCAAGTGTGATGAGTACAGGCCGATTTCAATACTCCCTTTTTTGTCAAAGGCCGTTGAAAAGATCCTCCAAAAGCAAATTAGCCGTCATCTCGCCATTTTCAACCTATTATCATCTAAGCAATCTGGTTTCCGACAAAAACACAGTTGTATCACACAGTTGTATCACTGCTGTGACAAAGTGTCCTTCTTAGTCCTTCTTGATTTTTCTAAGGCGTTTGATTTGGTTGACCACTCTTTTTTGTGCCGCAAGTTGTCTCATATATATAATTTCGAGCCTTGTGCTATAAAGTTAGTATCGTCATACTAAACTCACAGATTTCAAGCCGTAGAAGTTAATCAATCCCTTTCAAACCCCCTGCCTATCATAAGTGGTGTCCCTCAGGGATCCATACTAGGGCCTTTGTTTTTCGCCCTTTATGTCAATGATTTAAAACACGAGTCTTACTTGCTAAAATTCTAGCCATGCCAGTCTTAACATATGCTTATGAAATTTTTGCGAGCTGTAGTTATGCATCCAAGAGGAAACCTAATGTGGCATTTAATTGTATTGTGCGATATGTGTTCGGATTGCGTAAATTTGATCGAATATCACTCTACTCCAGCCAACTTTACAATATGACTTTCGACAATCTTCTCAAATTTCGAACTCTTTGCCTGTTTTCGGACATACTTTTAACACATCAACCGACTTATATACATGAAAAAATAAGATATCCCACCTCAAGCAGATCTGCTCAATTGATCCCTCCTCGGTACTCTTGCTTAACTTCTGAGCGTCAGTTTTTTATTCACTCCACACGGTTGTGGAACTCCTTACCCTACTCTATCCGAAGTTTAAATAACACAACTAAACTTAAAAATGAATTAAAATCGTATCTCTCCTTGAATTCTTAAAATTTTGCATTGATTTTTTGTATATCTTGTATATTTTTTGTATATTTTTTGTATATTTTCATTATTTCTTTTTTCTCATCAACATGAATTCCTCGTTTTGTAACTCATGTAGCTTTTTATGCTCGCTTCTACTATTGTATGCCTTTCACCAGTTTATAAGATATTGTATCTTACTGTGTATCTGTATAGGTAAATCACTAAATAAAAATAAAAATAAATAAAAAATAAAAATATGATCAACTTTGTGAAATTTCAAAGTAATGAAGAGTAGGCTTGTGTTTTAACCAACGACCATACCACGTCGAGTTAATCGGTTCTCATACAGATAAATAAGTTGTTCAGGAGGAAAGATCACAATGATATTCCTTGTGTTCGAATCTCCCAGACAGCAGAGAACAGACAGACAGTACTGACTGCTGGAATAAGCCCAGAAAGTGTCGTTTCAAACGACGATTTTTTCGTGGTCGAGGACCCACAGGAGAAAGTGGATTTGCTGGGCGCTTGTTTCGAGGCCGTGTATACGGTGAACAATCCTGTTCGCCGTAACAACGACATTGAGAATAGGGCTCTGGTGAGCCATTTCTATCTGCGCACCGAACTTGAGAATTGGCGATCTGAGAATAACGGTTTCACCGTGTTCACTGATGAAAACCATGCTAATGCAGTTGTCGCCAATGGCCGAGATGCATCGCACTTGTTCGTGTCGAAGAATGATCTTCTGTGCATCTTCGAGTCACTAAAGAATAAAAAGTCGGCGGGGATGGATGGTGTCCCAAACGTCGTATTGAGACACCTGCCTTTGGAGGCTGTAGATATTTTCACCACGCTGTTTAACAATGCGCTGAATAATGCACATTATCCGGCGCATTGGAAGGTAGCTGTGGTACACCCTATCCCGAAAAAAGGTAAAGATAGGACGAACCCTGCCAATCTCCGATCAATTAGCTTGCTTCCGAATATTAGCAAGGTCTTTGAAAATATTGTCAATAGAGCCCTGTTAAAGTGGGTCGAGGACAATAACATAATTCCGGACAACCAGTTTGGTTTCAGGGCGAGGCATGACACTATTCATGCCGCGTCGAAACTGGTTTCCGACATTCAGTGGAATAAATGCAAGAACCAATGCACGGGTGCTTGTCTGGTTGATTTTGAGAAGGCTTTCGACACCGTATGGTTAGAGGGACTTTTCTACAAGTTGACCAGGCGGGGGATGCATAAACCTTTGCTATATGTAATTTATAATATGCTTATGGGAAAGAAGTTCGTTGTCAAATGTGGCAACGTGACTTCGAGCAGAGTCTTTGAAATTAAAAACGGTTTACAGCAGGGGGCGGTCAATTCTCCGATCCTGTTTAACATTTACACGAGTGATCTGGTAGGTTCACTCAGACATGCTATAGCGTATGCCGATGATTTGGTGGCATACAGATCAGGTCCTAAAATCGAGGTCATTAATATCCTTTTGCAGCGTGACTTCGATCAAATTAAGCGATATTGCGACGACTGGAAGTTGAAAATCAACTTTCAGAAGACGGAAACAATCTTGTTCAGAACTCCATTGGCTGGGGCCTCTAGGGATACCAGAAAAAACTGGAAGAAATTGGCCATTATTGGACAAAATGGGCAGCCATTGGCGGTGAGAAGCGTAGTTAGATATCTGGGTATCTGGCTTGACCAGTATCTATATTTCGATAGACATATAGTTGCTTGTCTTGCTGGGGCCAAGAGGGCTTATGCTCTGACAAGGAGACTGTTTCATAGCAGTCAACTTGACTCCAGAGTGAAGGTCATTTGCTACGTGGCCCTTATAAGGCCGATCATCGCTTATGGTTGTCCATTGTGGTTTAATATAGCGCCTAGTTATATGGAAAAGATTCGGGTTTTGGAGAGACAATGTCTTAGGACCTGTCTCCGATTGTTCCGAACGCCCGAATCCAACTATATAAAATACTATCCCAACAAGGTCCTATACGATGGGGCTCAGTTGAATAGGATTGACAATTTCCTTATTAAGGTGACTCGAAGGCACGTTGCAAGGGCGATGGCCAGCGACAATAGTCTGATCTTTGGGGCTTACTACCCCAATGAAATGTACATAGAGAGTACGCTCCGGTCTGGCTTTATCCCGCCGGAGGCATTTATCCATATTGATGCAAAAGGGCTGGTACAGACGAGGGATGGTATCCCGGTATTATACCACCGCTACCGCAGCGCGAGAGATAAGCGGCTCATCCGCGGCGAGGGCATCGCCAATGCTCATGAGCTCCTCCGTTTTAGTACCGCAATATCGGAAAGGGATCAATTCGACACGGAAAAGCAATTCGCCGAATTTTGGTGGCTTGTTGAGGGGGGAGGGGTCAACATGCCCTCCCAGGACGGTGCGTTACTCTAGGTAACATCCTCTTAGCTTATAAGTTAGATTAAGTCAGCTAGGGCGTTTTTGGGAGAGGCCGGGCTCGCCAACGTGTGGTGGTGCTTCCGGGAGTTGACTGACGCTGTAAGGCTTCAGTCGGCTCACGGCGGCGCGTGTGCACGTTGACGACTGCCAGGCGCTCGGGAAGCAATTGGGATTTTGACCACTTGTTGCGCAAGGCAACGAGTGCTCAGAATCCTAATTATAGTTAGAATATGCTAAGTAGTTTAAGTAAGTAGAGTAGGTAGTTTGTAATTTGTTTTTTTTTTATATAAAAATATAAAATTTGATAAAGATTCCGAGTTTTCTTAACAATTTTCTCGATGAAAACATAATTATGTAAGATTAGTTCGTAAAATAGTTTTTAGGCCGAAAGGCAATAATTATAAGATAGAGTTAAGTTTAGGGCGTCCGCATAAGGATCAATAATCTAGAATAAGTATCCTGTTAATTTTAAGTTAGATTTAATCATTTTTGTCTAGTATGTAAGTTGATATAAGCTAATAATTAATAAAAATGAATTTAAAAGTAAAAAAGTAAAAAAGTAATCGGTTCTCATCAGATCACCGCAATTAAACGACGTTGGGCGCGGTTAGTACGTAGATGGGGGACCGTTTGAGAACAACCGCGTGTCGTTGGCCAGTCGCATCTACAGAGTTGAGGTAGATAATTATACGTGGTATCACAATGGACCTAAATTGGTCTAAGTGTGTCGGCTTCTACCGATAGCCACCTAAACCTAACCTAACCTAACCAGGCTTGTGTTGGCCACTTGTCGTTATTTTCTTTCCGAAATACCAAATAACTGAACTTAACAAACACAACAACCGTGGTTCGTTAATTTTATCCCTCCACTGTTTTGTGAGAGTTTACTTTAGGACACCCTGTTAAAACTTCAGCCATGAACTCAATTATTAAGTTTTTAACAAAATCTACAGTATTTTCATCAGTTTTGAAGTAAAACATTCTGTAAATTCCTTTATCCAAGGAACTTTGTTTCATCACAACATTCTGAATCACCACGTTCTGACTGGTCACAACTTTCTAAGGAGCCACGCAATGAAAATAAATCTCAGGGGTGAGAGTATAATGTAGAGGATGACGTGAAGAAAAGATCTACGATCTACACCTCACTTCCTCTGTCACCTGGGGAACAGAACACTTGGAACACTACTTCAGAGAAATTCATAAACTTTGTGATGTCTCACGTTTCAGCGTTCAGTATAGCTGAACAGAATATAGGAACCACAAGCTGCTGACCCCTATTGAAGGTTATCACAGTTTTTCATCATCCGCATGGACCAAAGTGGGGCGAAGAAGAGGCTCTCCTACTTCACTAATCCACGAACCTAAAGGAAGGTTTAAATAAAATAAAAAATACGAATTTGCAGTACCCATCCGTACTATACTCGTAAAATGGGGAAAAAAAGGAATGTTTACAATGTAGATTTTATGTAGATAGCTACCGTTATTTAATTTGTCTTAATTGCATTTGTGAATGGCTTAGTCAAAAAACATCTTGAAATGTAATTGTATATCTTGCAGCAGAGGCCGGAAATGGGTAAACAAAGTAGAGTCGCAGTTTATAGGGCTATGACGTATGCACAATGATCAACATTTTAAATTTTAGTCAAAACGCCTCTAAAAGTGGGCGTGGACACTTCTTCAATGCGGGTTGTTGCGAAGGATATTGTTTCCATATTTGCTACGACTGTTATTTTTGTTTTTAAAACAATTAATCGAGGAAAATACAACGTTTTTGTCGAAATCGGCCCCAAAAGTGGGCGTGCCACAAACTTTGTATGAGCGAATTGTAATTTAGGATATTGTCTACACAATTTGTTACAGTTGTGTACCTATAACAATGATTATGTCAAAAACGTCCCCAAAAAGTGAGTGTAACAAATACCTTTTAAAGGCGTATTCTTACTTTGTTTACATTCTTTGCAAAGAACACAACCATTTCCATCTTCTTCGACAAAACATTTTTAAGTCTCAAATAGTAGTTGTGTCAGTGAGGAGATTATAAAACTGCTTACACTTGATAATTTCGGCCCCATAGAAGTATCTATATGTTCCAAATTTCAGCTTCCTAGCCCCAAAATTTGTAACAGACGACCGACCATAACCGGCCACTTTCGATGCTGATCAGTTATGTATCAATTAAGAGGGCTCTGACCAATAATAAGGCATGTTTCAAACTATGAGTCGAAACTCTTGGGCAATGGTATTCAAAAAGAGGACGATGTAGTTTTGCAAACTGATCCAAATAAGTGTGTGTACTTTCAAAAGCGTTTTAGTATCATTTAATGTTAAAGAAACTAAAAGACCCATTTATCTGCCCCGATTACTCGTGATCTCAAATTTCATATGTAAGTGACATATTTACATATGAAATTTGAGACCATTGCTAAAATGCGCTTTTCACTTATAAAAAAAGCAGAACACATGAATATTCAACCCTTGGGGGCCAACAAACAATTGTAACAATTGTTTTGCATACCACCATTGTTTCATCATCCACACGAGTTCATTTGTTGTCACTAAGTGACGAGGAAGGCAATGGAATATACGTTATATATATGTATAAGTATGTTATATGAATGGTAACAATACAAGGTTAAGCAACCACAATCGACTTAACTGACAAAAAGATTTTTCTCTGTTTAAAAAGAAACAGAAAATGTCATCGCAAGACGTTGTGCAAATATTATCTTGGAAAAGGTATATCGCATACCATGATACCGCCCATGGATATTTGAAAGAAAACGGGTACGTTAGCATGCGACTGTCATTTATGTTTTAATCGAAAATTTGCAGTTAGTAAGTTAACTTCTTGAAAATTCAATTAAAAATATAGTGAGTCCAGCAAGAGTCTCCTAATAAGTAGATTCTTGTCGTCAATTTTCAACGAAATGAGATAAAAATCCTTAGGGTTTGGCGAGGAAGATTACAGCTGTAGGCTTTAATTCTTAGGGTGACATTCAATTTGAAAACGATGGAGGGCCATATATAATGTTAAGAACATTGTGGCCACTAAGTTTTGCCCTCCGCCCATCGTTGATAAATTTTCACAGATGATTTTCGAACCTCTCTTTCGAATGTTTAGTCAGCCGTTCTCGTACGATAATTTTATAGCTGACATTTGGCAACCTTAATTTATTTAAGGAAATGTTAAGTTAAGGTGCTTTCACACCAGAGCGACACGCTGCACAGTGCTATAGCGGTATGTAATCCTATTGCGGTTAATATTAACGAACTCACTGGGTCGGTATACCAAAGACCAATGTAAATTAATTGAACTACGGATCCTGGATTTCGTCAACGATGCTATCCTGAAAAATGATGACACAGTCCTTCTTCTTGGGCAGCTAACTACCTTCAAGGGATTCAACATCGTAGAATGTGACAACAAAAACACCCTTGAATGGATGAAGAATTTCATCGTCAACACAGACGCACCGTGGCATCGTTGATGGGAAGGAATTTTTGAACATAGCCAGATCAAAAGGACGCGTTCATATTCAAGGACCTTACTTACAAAGCAGCGAGTTGAAAGCTCTAGAAATGGGTGAACACACCGAAAATGGCGTGGAAGTCACCATACTCCTTAGCCACAAATTGCTCCGGAACCAAAAGTTTTAAGCCCGCGTAAGCATAACTATAAACTACTTCTACACATAAAAATGGGAGAAGAGGAGCAGCTGGCCGTCATGAAGAAAATCCAAATCAATCTTCATCAGTTACATAGATATCGCATGCAGAGTAAACAAATTTGTCGCTTTTTGAGACGAATGGGATTTACTCCTACGTCCCCGTTTGATCGAACTCGTTCGAATCGTGCATAACACATGTTGTTCTTTCAAATTTGGTTGGAACAACAAATTAATTGTTGCTTTTGCTTATTTCTCTTTGTGTTTTGTTTTTCATTATTTCGGTTTTTGTTTTCATGTACCTACCTAGTGTGTGTGTTTTTGTTTTTCAGATTCTGACTGTGATTCAATTCAAGGAATTTCTTGTTCAAGGTTATTTCCTTTTTTTTTAAACAACAGTGAGAGAGGATTAGCAGGAATATCTTGCAATAGCAACTTGGGATACCTACTGCTTTTAAGTCTTGGGCTGTTGGTTTATAGTGAGGTCCCGGTGTCTCTCACTCTTGGGGTGCTGGTTTATAGTGAGGTCCCCGTGCCTCTCTGGTTTATAGTGAGGTATGTTTTAGCCACATTATCTCTTTACAAATTGAATATTTCTCTGAAAATATCATAGGAAACATTACCATCTCAAGTTAGCATATCAGATTTGAGTAAAACATTACGCATGGATTTTAGAAAATGCGGAAAATCATAAAAATCAAATATTTTTTCATTATTGAAAATTGTAAAAGGCTTTTCTTCTGTTACACCTAATAATTGGTAAGCTTTCCTGTTGTTAGGTCCTTGGTCGCAAACTATAGCGCACACTTTCACGCCAAGTTCTTGGCAAATCGTCAAATTATTTTCTTATCTAGACTTCAAGTTAACCCCTTTGACAGAGTTTGGTGAAACAAAATAATTTAAAATACTTTTCCAGCCAGCTATCAAAGGGGCCGTTTACCATGAAAACACAATTTTCGTTTCCGTAAAATCTTTTTCGATCCACTCATTGATCTTCAAATCCATCAATTAAGTAATTTTTGATATTGTACGTGAGATTTGCACGAATTATAATTTCATCAAATATCAGTACCACATTCCGTTCACGTTGGCTTTATGATGCAAACTTCTCCTTCAGAAAACAATGGGAATTGTTTTTGAATCTAGGTTGTAAGCCTTTAACAGGATTGTTGTTTTTTGAATGAATAACCTTACATTCGTTACCACGTTAAGTGGACGGCTGGAGTTACAGCGCTGTTTCACGATTAGCCACAACCGATCATCAGACTCCTTCTGTGGTGCTGGTCTGTCTTTTTCCTTCATTTTATCCCGAAAATCCATTCTTCCACTGGGATTCGAACCTAGACCAGCGTCTTCTCAGGCAAGCACTCACGCACTGTGCCATTGAAGCCACGAGTTCATCCAGTTTTTATTTTGATTTTCTTGGACAAACTCTGCTCCTGTAAGTATATTATGTTATTCATTCTGGTTTTTTTCTTTCTGTGTTTTCTCTAATTCTATTTTATTTCGACAAGCATAGTAGGACTGAAATGGGTGATAGAGAGGGTGAAAGACTTTTGACATTGTTTTTGTCGAGAATTTTACGATTAATGGTTTTTTATGTGATACCACACAATTTTTCCTGGTTTTTATTTTTGTTTTCCGTCAATTTCCTTTTATGTTTATACCCTATTCTAGGGGTATATTAATGTTGACGCATAGTTTGTAACATACCTTAATATTGCCCGTACACCCCTAAAAGTTACTATATTTATGATCAGCATCGATAGTAATGTCGATCTAGCCATGTCCGTCCGTCCGTCCGTCCGTCCGTCCGTCCGTCGGCAAAAATTAGGCCTTTAAACTGGACCTAGAGAGCTGAAATGTTAAACATATACTCTCTAGGGTCCCGAAATAATCATGTTTACGAATTTTTGAAATCCGCCCACAGACACGCCCACAAACTCAAAAAAACAAAGTTTTGGAAAAAATCGAATTTTGAACTAGAAAGCTGAAATTTTTTGTATATGATCTATGACTCCTAAAACTGCTTGGGATAAAATTTTTTCATAATCCGCCCACTGACACGCCCACAAATAAATCAAACAAATTTTTTGAAAATCCAAAGTTTGAGCTAGGGAGCTGAAATTTATAATATATACTCTCTAGGGGCCCTTTATGCTCATGTGTTAATTTTTTTTAAATCCGCCTACTGATAGGTTGTGGCTAACCGTGAAACAGCGCTGTAACTCCAGCCGTCCACTTAACGTGGTAACGAATGTAAGGTTATTCATTCAAAAAACAACATAAAAGGAAATTGACGGAAAACAAAAATTAAAACCAGGAAAAATTGTTTGGTATCACATAAAAAACCATTAATCTTTAACAGGAGCCCAACGATAAAATGTGGAATGGATACGTGGGGAAGTCGGCCTATCTCGAAGAAATTTACAAGCGTTCTGAGATCTGTAAAAAATGTTTTGGGAAAGTTCTCTTTCGGCAACATTATATTTTTTGGACTTAGACATCCCCATCAATATACCACAAAAAAAATTTGAATGCTCTGAAATATCACGTATACTTGAATTTGCAATGATAAAGTAGTTGATATTTTACTAGGTACCCTTATCATGCATTGGCTACACAGCGCGGGCGTTATGGAAATAAGGATTTGAAGAAAATGAGAGAGAAAAAGCAGAACACATGAATATTCAACCCTTGGGGGCCAACAAACAATTGTAACAATTGTTTTGCATACCACCATTGTTTCATCATCCACACGAGTTCATTTGTTGTCACTAAGTGACGAGGAAGGCAATGGAATATACGTTATATATATGTATAAGTATGTTATATGAATGGTAACAATACAAGGTTAAGCAACCACAATCGACTTAACTGACAAAAAGATTTTTCTCTGTTTAAAAAGAAACAGAAAATGTCATCGCAAGACGTTGTGCAAATATTATCTTGGAAAAGGTATATCGCATACCATGATACCGCCCATGGATATTTGAAAGAAAACGGGTACGTTAGCATGCGACTGTCATTTATGTTTTAATCGAAAATTTGCAGTTAGTAAGTTAACTTCTTGAAAATTCAATTAAAAATATAGTGAGTCCAGCAAGAGTCTCCTAATAAGTAGATTCTTGTCGTCAATTTTCAACGAAATGAGATAAAAATCCTTAGGGTTTGGCGAGGAAGATTACAGCTGTAGGCTTTAATTCTTAGGGTGACATTCAATTTGAAAACGATGGAGGGCCATATATAATGTTAAGAACATTGTGGCCACTAAGTTTTGCCCTCCGCCCATCGTTGATAAATTTTCACAGATGATTTTCGAACCTCTCTTTCGAATGTTTAGTCAGCCGTTCTCGTACGATAATTTTATAGCTGACATTTGGCAACCTTAATTTATTTAAGGAAATGTTAAGTTAAGGTGCTTTCACACCAGAGCGACACGCTGCACAGTGCTATAGCGGTATGTAATCCTATTGCGGTTAATATTAACGAACTCACTGGGTCGGTATACCAAAGACCAATGTAAATTAATTGAACTACGGATCCTGGATTTCGTCAACGATGCTATCCTGAAAAATGATGACACAGTCCTTCTTCTTGGGCAGCTAACTACCTTCAAGGGATTCAACATCGTAGAATGTGACAACAAAAACACCCTTGAATGGATGAAGAATTTCATCGTCAACACAGACGCACCGTGGCATCGTTGATGGGAAGGAATTTTTGAACATAGCCAGATCAAAAGGACGCGTTCATATTCAAGGACCTTACTTACAAAGCAGCGAGTTGAAAGCTCTAGAAATGGGTGAACACACCGAAAATGGCGTGGAAGTCACCATACTCCTTAGCCACAAATTGCTCCGGAACCAAAAGTTTTAAGCCCGCGTAAGCATAACTATAAACTACTTCTACACATAAAAATGGGAGAAGAGGAGCAGCTGGCCGTCATGAAGAAAATCCAAATCAATCTTCATCAGTTACATAGATATCGCATGCAGAGTAAACAAATTTGTCGCTTTTTGAGACGAATGGGATTTACTCCTACGTCCCCGTTTGATCGAACTCGTTCGAATCGTGCATAACACATGTTGTTCTTTCAAATTTGGTTGGAACAACAAATTAATTGTTGCTTTTGCTTATTTCTCTTTGTGTTTTGTTTTTCATTATTTCGGTTTTTGTTTTCATGTACCTACCTAGTGTGTGTGTTTTTGTTTTTCAGATTCTGACTGTGATTCAATTCAAGGAATTTCTTGTTCAAGGTTATTTCCTTTTTTTTTAAACAACAGTGAGAGAGGATTAGCAGGAATATCTTGCAATAGCAACTTGGGATACCTACTGCTTTTAAGTCTTGGGCTGTTGGTTTATAGTGAGGTCCCGGTGTCTCTCACTCTTGGGGTGCTGGTTTATAGTGAGGTCCCCGTGCCTCTCTGGTTTATAGTGAGGTATGTTTTAGCCACATTATCTCTTTCCAAATTGAATATTTCTCTGAAAATATCATAGGAAACATTACCATCTCAAGTTAGCATATCAGATTTGAGTAAAACATTACGCATGGATTTTAGAAAATGCGGAAAATCATAAAAATCAAATATTTTTTCATTATTGAAAATTGTAAAAGGCTTTTCTTCTGTTACACCTAATAATTGGTAAGCTTTCCTGTTGTTAGGTCCTTGGTCGCAAACTATAGCGCACACTTTCACGCCAAGTTCTTGGCAAATCGTCAAATTATTTTCTTATCTAGACTTCAAGTTAACCCCTTTGACAGAGTTTGGTGAAACAAAATAATTTAAAATACTTTTCCAGCCAGCTATCAAAGGGGCCGTTTACCATGAAAACACAATTTTCGTTTCCGTAAAATCTTTTTCGATCCACTCATTGATCTTCAAATCCATCAATTAAGTAATTTTTGATATTGTACGTGAGATTTGCACGAATTATAATTTCATCAAATATCAGTACCACATTCCGTTCACGTTGGCTTTATGATGCAAACTTCTCCTTCAGAAAACAATGGGAATTGTTTTTGAATCTAGGTTGTAAGCCTTTAACAGGATTGTTGTTTTTTGAATGAATAACCTTACATTCGTTACCACGTTAAGTGGACGGCTGGAGTTACAGCGCTGTTTCACGATTAGCCACAACCGATCATCAGACTCCTTCTGTGGTGCTGGTCTGTCTTTTTCCTTCATTTTATCCCGAAAATCCATTCTTCCACTGGGATTCGAACCTAGACCAGCGTCTTCTCAGGCAAGCACTCACGCACTGTGCCATTGAAGCCACGAGTTCATCCAGTTTTTATTTTGATTTTCTTGGACAAACTCTGCTCCTGTAAGTATATTATGTTATTCATTCTGGTTTTTTTCTTTCTGTGTTTTCTCTAATTCTATTTTATTTCGACAAGCATAGTAGGACTGAAATGGGTGATAGAGAGGGTGAAAGACTTTTGACATTGTTTTTGTCGAGAATTTTACGATTAATGGTTTTTTATGTGATACCACACAATTTTTCCTGGTTTTTATTTTTGTTTTCCGTCAATTTCCTTTTATGTTTATACCCTATTCTAGGGGTATATTAATGTTGACGCATAGTTTGTAACATACCTTAATATTGCCCGTACACCCCTAAAAGTTACTATATTTATGATCAGCATCGATAGTAATGTCGATCTAGCCATGTCCGTCCGTCCGTCCGTCCGTCCGTCCGTCCGTCGGCAAAAATTAGGCCTTTAAACTGGACCTAGAGAGCTGAAATGTTAAACATATACTCTCTAGGGTCCCGAAATAATCATGTTTACGAATTTTTGAAATCCGCCCACAGACACGCCCACAAACTCAAAAAAACAAAGTTTTGGAAAAAATCGAATTTTGAACTAGAAAGCTGAAATTTTTTGTATATGATCTATGACTCCTAAAACTGCTTGGGATAAAATTTTTTCATAATCCGCCCACTGACACGCCCACAAATAAATCAAACAAATTTTTTGAAAATCCAAAGTTTGAGCTAGGGAGCTGAAATTTATAATATATACTCTCTAGGGGCCCTTTATGCTCATGTGTTAATTTTTTTTAAATCCGCCTACTGATAGGTTGTGGCTAACCGTGAAACAGCGCTGTAACTCCAGCCGTCCACTTAACGTGGTAACGAATGTAAGGTTATTCATTCAAAAAACAACATAAAAGGAAATTGACGGAAAACAAAAATTAAAACCAGGAAAAATTGTTTGGTATCACATAAAAAACCATTAATCTTTAACAGGAGCCCAACGATAAAATGTGGAATGGATACGTGGGGAAGTCGGCCTATCTCGAAGAAATTTACAAGCGTTCTGAGATCTGTAAAAAATGTTTTGGGAAAGTTCTCTTTCGGCAACATTATATTTTTTGGACTTAGACATCCCCATCAATATACCACAAAAAAAATTTGAATGCTCTGAAATATCACGTATACTTGAATTTGCAATGATAAAGTAGTTGATATTTTACTAGGTACCCTTATCATGCATTGGCTACACAGCGCGGGCGTTATGGAAATAAGGATTTGAAGAAAATGAGAGTTGCCGATGCACGTTGGTTTTGAATGTTTGTAGGTTACAATGTAAAGGAAAAACTGAGCGTGGAAGAGTATTCCACATTCGTGTTGTACGGCTGAGGAAAGACTCTTTGTACTTCACTGTACGTCGGAATACAGGCTTGAGGGTGAACTGATGAGCATTCCTTGCATGGCGGGTATTGCGGTTGAAATGTTCAAGGGGTGGAATGCAACTGGTTATTTCGTTAGAGCACTTACGGTGGAAATAGCGATAAAATAACGAAAGACAGGAGACATTGCGACGATGACTAAGTGAGTCAATCGATCTCGCGATGTCTCGGTCGCCAATGAGTTCTATCGCGCGTTTTTGGATCCTGTCAAGTAGCTCCAAATAAGTTATTGGTGTACCAGACCAGATATGAGCGTTGTACTCGAGTTTCTGGCGAATAAACGCCTTATAAATTGTAGCCAGATCAGAAGGGGTGAAATATTTCTTGCATCGCTTAAGGAGGCCTAGACATTTCGCAGCGTTCTTGGCGATATTGAATATGTGGTCATTCCAACGAAGGTTGTCATTGGCATACATACCGAGAATGGAAAGTCTTTCGGTTTCAGCGATGCAAGTGCCATTCATGGATAATGGCAGTGTGTGTGGGTTTTGCTTTAATGACTGGAGACAGCATTATGTTTTGGAAGCATTAAATTCCACTCTATTGGTTGTACCCCACTGAGTTATGCTGTTAAGATCGGAATTTAATGAGCCTAACATACTCGTACGTTGCCATTCCAGTTCCACACCCGAAGAAGTGGGGCGTGAACCAAGAAACGAGTATGAAAAGCTGAGGGTACTGTCATCAGCAAAGGAATGGATTGGATTAGAAGTAACAGACAGGAGATCATTTATAAAAATGAGAAAGAGAGTCGGAGGCAGGACGGAGCCTTGGGAAACACCAGCATTTATTTGGTGAGTTGCAGACTTGAAACCGTCCAAGACAACTTGAATTGAACGGTCCGAAAGGTAATTTCTAATCCATTGAAGAATGTTATCATCGATTCCAAATGCACACATTTTCGACAAGAGAGCTTGATGCCAAACTCTGTCAAATGCCCTTGAAATATCAAGCGCAACGATCTAACTTTCACCACCTTGGTGAAGAGATTGGTTCCACTTTTCGGTTAGATATGTCATCAAATCACCGGTGGACCTATTGCCCCGAAAACCGTACTGCCGGTCATTGAGAAGTTTTCGAGATTCAAGATATTTCATTAGCTGACGGTTGATCAGCGTTTCCATGACCTTAGAAAGAAGGGACGTACGTGCAATTGGTCGGTAGGACGAGGGAGAAGAAGACTCGCCTTTTTTTGGTATAGGCTGGACAAATGCTGTTTTCCATCTTTCCGGAAAGAGGGAAATACCATCTGGACCAGCGGATTTGTGTATGTCAAGATCTCGAAGTACTCTAGCCACTGTACGAGTGCGAAAGTGGATTGGTCCCATAGAGTATTCTACGCGCTCGAGTACAGGGGGAGACAAAGCACAATCTGGGAGCGTTGAGCTGACTGCAAAGTGAGCAGTAAGCAGTTTGGCCTTATCTGTAGAGCTGACAGCTGGAATGCCGTTGTAAATGAGTGTCGTGATAGATGACGATGCCGAATTCTTGATGTTTTTGACAAACGACCAAAAGTTTTTACTACCCGTGGGACTTTGTAGTATTTTTTGCCTCAGCTTTTGGTCGTGAGAGAATTTTACACGATTAATGTGGGCATTACAGTCATTTCTGGATCGTTTCATGTTTGTTATCATATCAGCAGCAGCATCCACGTCGCTGTCGAAGAAGCACAGCGACCAGTTAAAACTCTTAAAAAACCGTTTAGTTTTTCCCAATTGGCTTTCTCGTATTGCCATACGGTTCTTTTAGGAGTTTGCTCTTTAACTATGTGGCCGGAGTACGAGAAATTAGCTGATATGACACAATGGTCTGACGAACCTAGAGGCGGTAATACGTTAATTTCGTATTTTTCAGGGTGAGAGGTGAGAAACAAGTCCAGTGTGTTGGCGGTTTGACTGCTTATGTCTGGTATTCGTGTTGGCTCATTTACAAGCTGAGTGAGATTGTTAACCTCAGCAAAAATCTCAACATACCTTCCTTCGGGTGTTGTCTGTCCAGAATGTCGAAGCCAATGTGAATTCTGTATATTGAAATCACCCGCAATGACGATTTCAGTACGAGGATGAAGGGTTACAATTCTTGTGATGGAGTCAGACAACGCATCCAATTCATTATAAGTTGAATGTCTGTCCAAATTGGGGCTTCTGTAAATAAAACAGTAGTGAGTTCATTGCCTACGGACATGAAATTTGAGCCAAATGAAATTAAATTCCGGATTGGAACATTGGCCATATTGAGGCTGCAGTTGGTAGGCTACGTCACTACGTATATAGACGGCGAGACCGCGATGCGGAAAGAATAATGACACTAAGTTGTACCCAGGCAGACTTAACTCTGTTAAATCAGAGCCAACGCTAACCTGAGTTTCGTTAAGTGCCAAAACAGCTGGTTTGTTGTTAACGAAAAAAAATGTTTCCTCAACCCACGAATGTTACTAACATCCACCACAAAATTCCTACACATTATAAAATACAAACATAAACGAAAACACAAACTCCGACGCTACCTAAGCAAGAACCGTGAATTGAAGATCCGCGTTAGATTTCCAAAACAAATTACCGCAGATGTTATGCCCGTACGGTAATTTTTTTGGTCCACCAACAAAATCAACAACTCACGGGCCGCTATCCGTCGGATGCTGCCTTTGCTCATTAATAATTTCAATTAATAATTTGTTTAATTGAATAAACAGAGAAACTATGTAGCGGAGGCGAACACGAAACCGAAAAAAAGCTGCACGTGCGCTTGCGTCGGGGTGCAGACAACAACTCTAGTTTTGATAGTTCGTAGAGCGTTATGCGTTTTCGTTCTAGATCTAAGTTTTCTTCTCAAGCACTGAGTTTTCAGTCTGCACTTAATATATTTTTTTCAATTCAGAATTTGTTTTCTCCTCTTGTGCGCATTTTTCTAATCATTTATTGCATCTAACGCAAGAAACATTTGAACTACTAGAGGTCCTTCTCAGTTTTGGTAGTGTGAAAGATTTTTTAAACTTTAGTCGTAATTTAAATTACAATATATGATTAAGAAGGGAACATCGTCACTTTTAAGCATTTTTCTGCCAATAAACTCCGAAGAAAAATGGTTTTGACAAACAAAATATTTTCCTTCCCTCTTAAGATCGCATGCCTTTCCTTCATTTATAGGACATGCAAAAATGTTCAGATCTGGAAAATTTCTTTTCGATTTGGTACAAATCGAACAAGAAACGCCAGACTTCATATTACGTGTATGGTGTATCACGCATTGGTAAATATTAAAAAAGTATACCGCTGAAAAAAAATCGCTCAATCATAGAACAAAAACATAGGGACGGGCTACAGTCCGCTTGGGCGAACTGTTGGATACCCTATTCTTATTCCTATCCCTCGTAAGTTCAGAACGCTCTACATATTTTGTTATATAACATTTAAAGGATTTTATCAAAAAAACGAAGCTTTTGTAAGAAAAAGCGCTCAAACTTGGGTTTTTCAATAAAATTGTTTTATTTAATTGTGGGCGTGTCAGTAGGTGGCTTTAAAAAAAAATGTACGCATGAGCATTACGCTAGAGAGTATATATTATAAATTTCAGCTCCCTAGCTCAAACTTTGGTATTCAAAAAAAGGTTTTTTTTTTTTTATTGTGGGCGTGTCAGTAGGCGGATTTTGAAAATATTTACACGTAAGCCTAAAGGGTCCATAGAAAGTACATATTATAAATTTCAGCTCCCTAGCTCAAACTTTGACTTTTCATTAAAATTGTTTTATTTAATTGTGGACGCGTCAGTGGGCGGACTTTAAAAATGTTATCTCCCGAGCAGTTTTAGGAGCCATAGACAATATATAAACAAATTCAGCTTTCTAGCTAAAAATTCGATTTTTTCTAAAAAAATGTTTTTTTCAGTTTGTGGGCGTGTCTGTTGGCGGATTACAAAAATTCGTAAACTTGATTATTTCGGGACACTAGAGAGTATGTGGTTAAATTTTCAGCTCTCTAGGTCCAGTTTAAAGGCCTAATTTTTGCCGACAGGCGGACGGACGGACATGGCTAGATCGACATTACCTACTATCGATGCTGATCATAAATATAGTAACTTTTAGGGCTCTACGGGCAATATTAAGATATGTTACAAACTATGCGTCAAAATTAATATACCCTTAGAATAGGGTATAAACAGGTGAATCCCTTGAACGTTGACGGCGAATGAAAAAGAAATTGAAGCATAATATCGAACAAAAGCGACATTGGCGTTCTTCTCAAACATATACCTACATATGGATGTGTATGATGTGGCTCCTCAACAAATATATACACAAACACACCCAGGGCCGGCTCCAGCCAAACAAGCGCCCTGTGCAAGATTTACAGAAAGCGCCCTTTAATTTGCACACATCCATAAGTCGTTTCCCCAAGGTAGACATTGAATGGGCTTTTTTTTTTAGGTATCCCCGGTAGGCCTAATCCTCAATTAAAAACAAATATGTATATTTACATATATGTTTATATGTCTTAATAGAAAATTAATAATTAAAACAAATAAATAAATAAAATAAATTAAAATAATAAATAAATAGAAAATAAATAAATGTACAAAAAATGCTATAAAAACATATGTATGTATTAACAAAATAAATAAAAAATGAAGGAATTCATTTAAGGAACTTTAGATATTTTTTTTAAAGGAAAAAAAGTATAACAATAAATTACACAGCGAAGAAATGTGCAGAGAGAAACCTTTAAACTTGGAAACTTGCTTTTCTGGGCTTAGCTTTGGCAAATTCAGCAATAAGATCATCATAGTCTAAAGATTTTAATAGTTCCTTTTCTATAGACATTATAGATAAGCCTACCAATCTCTCTTGAGTCATCGTTGACCTGAGACAATTTTTAATAATTTTAAGTTTAGAAAAACTACGTTCTCCTAAAGCTACTGTCACAGGGATTGTATTAAGAATTTGAAAAGCAATAAATAAATTAGGAGCAAGATCTTCAAGGCTTGAGCTGAATCTAAACATGAACTTTGTGGTGTAACAAGCGGTTAAATAAGTTTTAACTCTTGATACAATTCTGCTTCATCTAAATCTTGAAAACTACCAGATGTTAAAACATTCTGCAAATTAAGGCATGAAGAACGTAGTTTTTATTTTTCAAACATTCGCTTATGTTACTTAAAAATGAAAAATTTATACTATATGTGTCAAGCTGCTCAAACCTTTCTGTTATTGATTGACTCGCTTGATCAAATATTTTGAAATAAAAATCTACTTTGAATCTTTGTTTCGGGTCCAATATAGTTTCTGGACATTCATCGGTATAAATTTTTTATTTTTGTTGAGATCTCAATGACGAAGATTCAGGAAACATATTTAGTATTTCAAGGGAACTAGCAATGTGCTCAGTCTTTGTATATACAGTTTAAAGCAGTCTCACTTCGTGTATACGACGACTACGCCACCATACGACACAAGCGAGTCATTAAAAAAAGCTATATATAAACTAGCATATTGTTGAATCTTTTCGAAATGACTCATCTCCAAACTGATGAGTGGCGATCCAATGCCGAACCCGTGGAGGGAGAATTTTCTTCTTATTTTATACAAAGAAAAAGGCGATACGCGAGACTGATAAATACCGTTCAATCAAGCTGATGTCACGTATCATGAAGATCGTTCAGGGGGTATTAAATAGCCGAATGCAGGAAATAGTACGACTATCTGAAGACCAGTGCGGGTTTGTCGCAGGTAAATCAACCACAGATGCAATCCAAAGTATAAGGATCATGATGGAAAAACATCGTGATTCTTTGAATGATTTGCATATGGTGTTGGTTGATTTTGGAAAGGCCTGTAATAGAAAACCAACGGATCTGTTATGGGTATCGCATAGACAATGAGGAGTTCCAGAAATCTACGTACGGATGGTCATGTATGTGAAACATATGCGGCAGATGGCGTGGGAGTTTTTGTTCGTGATTCTTTAAATTTGGGTAACTATAAAGTTAACTATCCCAATTTGTTGAGTGCGGATGTTATTGAAGTTTCTTGCAATATAGGTAATGAATCTTTTAAATTTATTTGTGTTTATAGGTTACACGTTATCAATGTACAAGTGTTTTTAAATAACGAAAAAGCCGCAAATCTTGTACTCTTAGGTGATTTTAATATAGACATTTTGTCTTCGAGCACTTTATCTGACTCCTACCTTGCAATAATGGCTGAGCATGGTCTTTATTCATTCCTTAATGAGGTAACTAGGCCTATTTCAAGTACTTGCCTTGACCATGTACTCGGTCGTTTCTTAAAACTATTCGTGAATTAATGTGTTGGCGTTAACCTTGATCTCCGCATTACTGATCATTGTATGACTGGCATTTTGTTTAATAGTTTAAAAAGTGAGAAGCCTATCAAACATATTTTTTCATCTGTGATAACTAAGGTAAATTTCCACCTGCTTAATATTGAGCTACGTTCAGAAACTTGGGACGAAATCTTTATAGAAGGCAACGCTTCTAAAGCTTATGATCTGATTTTATCGTTTCTGCAAAATTATATAAACAATTTTACATTTACCATTGTTCGTCTGAAATGAGGCTTAAACCGTAGATTAGCTATTCGATTTTAAAGAAAATAAAACTTAAAAATAAATTATGGAAAAAATGCTTTAAACGTCTATTTAATACTGCTGTTAAAACCCGGTTCAATATTATAAGTAAACAATTTAATAAAGATATTAAGTTGACTCGAGATAGATATTTTTACTCTAAAGTAAGAAATGCTCTTGGTAACCCAAGAAAGGAATGGAAAACTGTTAATAGTATTATTGGTGGTAACCCTTCTAATATTTCTAATGCTATAGTACTGTGTAATGATGGTGTTACTATTAATGATCCCTTAGCAACAGCTAATATTTTTAATGATTTCTTTTCCACTGTTGGTCTTAGGTCTCTTCCTAAGGAGCCTCCTTCACAATGTAACCATTGCTTTTGTTCTCAATTAGTCGAAGATACTGTTAGAAATAGTAGCTTCTTCTTTTTAGAAATCACTGGTTTAGAGCTCTACAAAATTGTCAGCTCATTAAGCAACTCTAGTTCTTGTGGAAATGATTGTATTTCCAATATTACTCTGAAAAATATAGCACTTAATATAGTGGACATACTTGCTTATATTTTCAACTTAAGTATCTATTCAGGTATTTTTCCTGAAAAACTTAAGCATGCAAATGTTATACCTCTTTATAAACAGGGAAGCATAAGTGATAAAAATAATTACAGGCCAATTTCATTACTATCTTCAATCTCAAACATTTTTGAAAAAGCTATTAAGTGTAGAGTACTGAACTACGAGTATTTTGCTAAAATAAGTTTTCTTCACCCTGCTCAGTTTGGGTTTAGGGAAAGGCTCTCTACAGAAGATGCCCTTTTGGAGTTTTGCTCAGTTATATATAAATCACTAGACAGCAAGAAATGTTGCGCTGGTCTGTTCGTGGATATCACAAAAGCGTTTGATATGGTTAACCACAATGTGCACCCCCACAAATTATATTGTGCAGGATTTCGAGGCTGTATGTATAATTGGTTTGAGTCTTATTTGAAGGACAGAGTTCAAAAAGTTAAAATACAAAATTTTGTGAGTAGTTCGAGAACCATAAACATAGGTGTGCCTCAGGGTTCTGTTCTTGGTCCAATATTGTTCTTAATCTATATAAATTCCCTATTTAGTCAACCATTTGTAGGGAAAATAACAGCCTTTGCAGACGATCTTGGCATTGCGTATCAGTCTTTTAATCCTTTAAGCTTAAGGGCCCATATAAATCAAGATGTTCATATTCTGAGAATATGGTTTACTGTCCACAAGCTAGTTGTCAGTAACTGTTCGGGCGATGAACAAAGAAAAAATGTAAATGAAACTGTTGGCAATTACTGTTTGCTAAAAAACGCTTGGAAATTCCGCAAATAATAAAAGACCGCTTCTTATTACGTTATAAAACTGCAATTATTTTATTTAAGAAAAACGTCTCGTTTATATACAATTTTGTCTATATGTTATTCGTTGACAGCTGCTTGAAAATCCCTCGTCTGGGAAATTTCTTGTGAGTGAGTGCGTTCGGTGCATCGGACTGTAGTGACGTCACGTTCCACATTGTTGTGAAGTCAACATTCTCCCCCACCGATGAACGAAGTTCTTAGCTTGCTTCTTCTTCTTCTATGTTTTGATTTGACCATCTTGTTGCCGACCAATCTGCCCCTTAGTTAATCTTTCTCATATAATGTATGTACGTTTGTTGTTTAGGTACATGAAAAGAAAAACATATTATTGAATTTGTTTACAAACAGACAGTGAGACAAGAAACAGTGTAACGGAAGAATAAGTCGAAAACGAAAATTTCTCATAACTGCTCCAGTAGCCAATACTACACAAGATCCCGTATGTGATCTTGCTCTCATTTGTTTTGCTTGCTTTGCTTCGTTTACCATCGCGCTGTTAAATGGTATTGCTTGCAGCTGTGTAACGTGTGTTGTTGTTGCAGCTGCAGCGATGATAATGAAACAAGGAAAGCTCTGCTTCGGTGTAGTTGATTGTTGTTTACGTCTTCGATGCTGCCGATGACAGTTGTTCGCGAAATTCAGTTGTACTTGTGCGTGAATTAATTCGAGTGTTGTGTTAAATATTAGTAATTTATTAATTGTGTGTTGCATTTTTTCAGTGTAATCCAGGTGAGTGAAATATTATTATTTAATTATTATTAAATTTCATTGTAAATTTGCTTTGTAGTGTAGTGTTGTTTTGGTTTTTTTTTGTTTGTTTGCGAGATCGAGGCTTTGGATATGTGTGTGTGCATGTGTGTGCAGTGAACAATGAATGAAATCGGTCGAAAGCTCTTGATTCGCATGAGTAGGGTAAAACTGTGTATCAATTGTGATGTTAGCGGACTGTATTGGGTGTAGCCATTGTGCATAAATAAGTAGTGAGTATGAGTTTATTTCGAGTGGTTTGAATGAGTAGTTTTAATGAGTGTGTTGTGAGTGTGTTGTGTACATACTCGATCTTGTGTGAATTCTGTTTAAATTGTTGAAATAATTATTTTGAATGATTTCGTGTGACGTGTTGAATGAATTGATTATTATTTTTTTTTTTTTTTGAAACGATGATGTTAAAAGATGAGTTGAGTAAACTGTTATATCTGATGATTTGTTTCTGGTTTGTTTGTAGGCAGTGGACACAATTTCGTGATCGGGCGTCGGAATTCTCCTTGCTGCGTTTTCAACTTGACAACGCGGGTGATGTTGTCCGTTCCTGGGTAAGTTTGTTGAATGCGACCTAAACTCCATTTTGTAGGGGGAAGACGTTCGTCCTTTAGCAGTACTAAATCTCCTACCTTTAACTGCGGTTGCGGTTTCAGCCATTTTGGTCGTTGCTGCAAACGAGTCAGGTACTCCAGTTGCCAATGCTTCCAAAATGTCTGCAAGTGCGCCTGGATTGCCTTCCATCGATCGACGTAGCCTTGTTTGCCTAGGGTGAGATCTGCTTCTGGAACTGTGAACAAAGTTTCTCCAATTAAAAAGTGTGCCGGAGTTAACGCTTGGAAGTCGTCAGGATCTTCGGATAAAGGGCAAAGAGGCCTCGAATTTAAACACGCTTCGATTTGCGTCAAAAGCGTGGAGAGTTCCTCATAAGTGAGTGTCCCGTTCCCGACAATCCTTTTAAAGTGATACTTTACACTCTTCACTCCAGCTTCCCATAATCCTCCAAAGTGGGGAGAAGCTGGGGGAATGAAGTTCCACTTCGTTCCTTGTTTGGCTAAAACTTCAGCAATCTCTTTCCAATCCTGGATTCCGCTGTTCAGAAGGCGACGCAGCTCCGCTTCAGCTCCTACGAAGTTTGTGCCACAGTCACTGTATACCTGGCCGCAGACTCCTCTTCGTGCAGCAAATCGACGAAACGCTGCCAGAAATGCTTGCGTGGTTAGGTCGCTTACGGCTTCCAAGTGTATTGCTTTGGTGGCCAAGCAAATAAAAATGGCCAAGTACCCTTTGTGGCATTTGGCTCCTCGACCCTTCCATGCACGTATGGTGATTGGTCCTGCATAGTCGATTCCTGTGTGAGAGAAAGGTCTTGATACCGTAACCCGGGGCGCTGGTAGTTCTCCCATTAGCTGATAGGCTGTCTTGCTCCGGAACCTGTAACAAACGGTGCAGTTATGTAGGTGCTTCTTCACCGCTCGTTTGATCTGAAAGATCCAATATTTGTGTCGTATGTGTACCATCATCAATTGTATTCCGCCATGCAGTGTTTTCTCGTGGGAATCGTGAATGATAAGTTTTGTGATATGATGATTCGGACTTAAAATTATCGGGTGCTGTTGATCATATGAGATGTTAGCATGCTTCAGCCTTCCGCCCACTCGAAGGATGCCTTCACCGTCCACAAACGGATTAAGCGTTCCCATTCCTCTGGACTTAGAGATCGCTTCCGGGAACATCTCCTGTTGAGCGTAGCGAACAACGGTTTTGGTAGCGGCGTCCAGTTCCACTGGTAGAAGAGATCCAAATGTTCGGTTAAGGCGCTCATTTCGTGTGTTGGTTGCGAATCGCTTGCACCAAGCTACGACTCTAGTCAGTCTGGTGATGTTTGATGATCGCTGAATCAGCTGATTGAGCGCGTCTTCCGACACTTCCGTCCGATGAACTTGGATCTTTCTTCTTCCTTCGTCTGTAGTGAGACTGGTTGGTTGAGCTGGTAGCTCGAAACCCCAAGCAGCGCGTAAGAAAGAAGGACCATTCCACCATAGAGTATCCCGTACCAATGCCGATGGCAGCACACCTCTAGAGGCCAAGTCTGCTGGATTGTGTTGCGTTGGAACATGTTTCCATATATGGGCTCCTGTCAGACGTTGGATTTCCCCAACTCTGTTCCTGATGAACGTTTCCCATTTTGCGGCTGGTGATTGTATCCAAGACAGCGTTATGGTGGAGTCAGTCCATGCGTGCATCTTTATGTCCTTCCGCTGGAGTACCTTAGCAACATAGTGCAGTAGTTTGGCCAAGGTAACTGCTCCGCATAACTCCAAACGGGGAAGACTTACCGGTTGCACAGGGGCTATTTTAGCTTTGGACATCAGTAGGTGCATGTGTACCTGATGTAGCTCATCTTCTGCGCGTAGATAGACTGCTGCTCCGTAGGCCTTTTCTGAAGCGTCACTGAATCCATGCAATTCAATTCGATTTGACGTCCCGACTGTTTTAACCCACCGTGGAATACGAATCTCGTTGATTGATTGTAAGTCGTTGTAAAATATGTTCCACTCTTTCATCATATGTGTCTCTATCGGCTCGTCCCACGACGTTTTTCGAATCCATAGCAGTTGCAGGAACATTTTTGCCTTAAGAATGCTTGGTGAGATCCATCCCATGGGGTCAAACAGACGTGCAATCGTTGAAAGGACGAACCTCTTTGTTGACTGGGGGTTGCTTGGAGGTGTGAATCGAAAAGAAAAGCTGTCAGCGAAAGGAAGCCAGTGGATGCCCAACGTTTTGATGCGGTCTGAACCTTCCATGGGTACTGCGATCGAAGACTCTCGGTCTTGCAACGGAATTTCTTGCAGAAGCTCGTCGACGTTGGAAGTCCACTTGCGTAAGTTGAACCCTGCTGCCTCTAAAACCGCCTTAACCTCTTTTCTTTTCTTTTCAGCTTCTTGGATGGTGTCTGCACCTGAAAACAAATCGTCGACGTACATTTCGGTACGAATCATTTTTGCAGCCATTGGATATTGAGTTTCTGCCTCCTTCGCCAATTCCAACATCGTCCGTATTGCTAAATATGGAGCAGAAGCTGTCCCAAAAGTTACCGTCTTAAGCCGAAAAACTTTCAATGCGTCAATTGGATTCTTACGCCAAAATATCAGCTGGTAGTTTGAGTCTTGGTCCGTCACCCAAATTTGTCGGTACATTTTCTCGACGTCAGCTGAAAACGTAAATCGGTAAAGCCTCCACCGAAGAGTAACATCGCTGACGTTGTGCTGGAGTGAGGGACCTGTCATTAGCTGATCATTCAAGGAAACTCCGTCGGATGATCGGTACGAAGCGTCAAAAACTACCCTCAGTTTGGTCGTGGAGCTACTTTCTTTCAAGACCGCATGGTGTGGTAAGAAATAATGCCCAGAGTTGGATATGAAGCCTTCGTCAACTTCATTCATATGACCCAGCTGCAAATACTCCTCTATGCAGGCAGAGTACTGGTCATGTAATTGATGATTTGTTACCAAACGCCTTTCCAGGGCCTTAAAACGTTGGAAAGCACCTTCCCTTGAACTACCAAAGACTGGGTGAACGTTTCCCTTGAAAGGAAGTGCTACCTGATAGTGTCCATCAGCCAAACGCTTAACGTTCTTGACGAAATGTTCTTCGCATGCGATGTCTTCGGAGGTTTCGCCACTCTCGAACGGAATCTCCTCCAGTTCCCAGAATCTTCTAAGTTCTGCATCAAGATCAGCTGTTTGAAGGAAACTCCTAATGGGTCGGGCTTCGATTGGTGCTCTACCAAACAAAATCCAACCTAGTCTGGTCTTCTGGATGACGGGTAAGGTTTCGTCCTGAGGTCGGATTATTTCGGGCAAGAGGACATCGGCAAAGACATCACTGCCTAACAGTAGATCAATTTTGGCTGGTTTGTAAAACGATGGGTCGGCTAAACTCAAGCCGTTGAGGTGTTTCCAATCGCCAACGGGAAGGATTCGGGCCGGGAGATGCCCAGACAGTGACTTAAAAACGAAAGCCTGAGTGTTGGTTTCAAAGGCTGATTGGTGTGAAGCAACCTTGATGTCTACCATCCTTTTGCAAGTGCCACTGCTGACCAACCCTAACCCGGAAACCTCGACATGCGTCGACTTTGGCTTTAGACGCAGTAATTGTACTGCTGACTCGGTAATGAAACTCGCTTCCGAGCCTGAGTCCAGTAGTGCGCGAAGCGAAAACATCTCCCCTGATGATGCCTTTACATTGACAATGGCAGTGGCTAGCAAAACCTGAGTATTAGTTTGTGGTGTGGAGTGATAAGTGTTGACAGCCGAACTGGTTGACGGGTGTACTACGCTGTGTGGTTGAAAATTTGGAGCATCAACATTAATGGACGAGATGAGACAGTTTTGAGATTGCAGGTATGGATGTTGTGCAGAATTTTGAGTTTGAATGTTTGTAATGGAAGGGTTATTAGAGGGGTGAGATTGCGAAATATGATTGTGTGGATGAGAAGCGTTAATAGGTGTGTAGTGTAAAAGTGAATGGTGTGGCTGCTGACAGTAATAGCATCTACGACTACTTGGACATTGCTCAGACAAGTGGCTGTAAGCTAAGCAATTACTACATAGACCTAATTTAGTTACGTTCTGACATCTATCATTAATATTCATTTTTAGGAACCGATTGCATTTACGGATGGCGTGCTGACCCTTGTTGCAGAGCTTGCAAGTGAACTTGGAGGTGTTGGCTTGAGAATGGAAGGAGTTTCGCTGAGATGTCTTCTTGGATGAGTCCGATGATGTTCGACCCTGCTGGTAGTTGACGGCCTCTAATGTTCGGAATCTCATTTCGAGGAATTGTGCGAATTCCAAAAAGGTAGGTAATTCTTTGCTGTTTTCTTTAGATCCCAGCTTCTCTTCCCAAAGTTGTTGTGTTTTTGTAGGCAGTTTCTGTAGAAGTACATAAACCAGCACTACGTCCCACTGTTTAACAGGAACATTTAAGTTCTCCAAGCTGTGGACCACTTCCGTCGATGTGTCCAATAGCTCCTTGATGGATTCGGAACGCTCCTGCGTTATCGCTGTTTGGTTGAACAGGCACTTCAGCTGAGTATTGACGAGAAAACGCTTGTGGTCATACCTGTCCTGCAAAATTGTCCAAGCCTTCGCATAGTTGTCATTTGCAATGGCTAAATGAGCTAACAATTTTTCAGCTTCACCGGACACACTTGTTTTCAGGTAATGCATCTTCTGAATCTCAGATAAGGATGCGTTGTGATGCACAAGTGAGACAAATAAATCCCGAAAACTTCTCCAACACTCGTAGCTTCCAGAGAAAACTGGCACTGGTATATTTTTCAGCCGTATATCAACGCCTTGAGATTGATTTGAGGTGCTGGATTCAGCTTTGGTGGTGTCTTCTTTGGGTTTGTCCCTTTTGACCTTGTCCATTGCATCGAGTATATCGGCCCTATAATCGAAGTATGATTCGCGAAGATTTTCATAAATCACTTCGATTTCCTGATATTTCGCATCCTCTTCCTCTTCCCCAAGCTCAATAACACACTTTTCATACACCGTTGACGCCGACTCGATCGTCTTCTCCAAGAGCGATAAGCGGCCTAACAAATAATTTTCGGTGCGTTTAGTAGCGCTTCTTTTGGAAAAGTTTATAATATCCTTCTTTAGTTGCTCATACATGCGACTCAATTCATTAAGCTTCATGTTTGATATTGTATTATATTTTTCAGAACACACAAAAAAAAGTACGAAAAAATGCACTTACTTGTGTAATGATGATGTTTCAGCAGAAGTTCACAGCTTGTAGTTCCAAATGCAGTACCAAAATGGAGTTTCCAGTGTCTTCTAATGGCGATGAAATCCGCAGCACACACTCAAAATCCAGAACAGTTGATGTCTTCTGATGAAAATAAATCCAGATCCAACAATCCAAATATCTTTTGGTGACAAGAATTCGCAGCACAAAATCTGAATCCAGCACACTTGAAGAATTCGCAGCACACAATACGCACGGCAAAAAATGAAATTTCACACACAAAAATCAAAGCCAAGAATAATTTCGTTATCTGGCTCGAATGGACCAAATGTTCGGGCGATGAACAAAGTAAAAATGTAAATGAAACTGTTGGCAATTACTGTTTGCTAAAAAACGCTTGGAAATTCCGCAAATTATAAAAGACCGCTTCTTATTACGTTATAAAACTGCAATTATTTTATTTAAGAAAAACGTCTCGTTTATATACAATTTTGTCTATATGTTATTCGTTGACAGCTGCTTGAAAATCCCTCGTCTGGGAAATTTCTTGTGAGTGAGTGCGTTCGGTTCATCGGACTGTAGTGACGTCACGTCCCACATTGTTGTGAAGTCAACAGTAACAAAACTAAATTAATGAACTTCAGTTCTAGTATGCAAGACTTCCCTGACTATGAAATCTATTTTCACGAATTAAATTGTAATAGATCCGTCATGTCTAATTGTGCCTGTACTGTGGCACCTGTAAGGACGTCGTCGAATGACCAAATATTCTGTGGGACTAGGTGTTTTAAAATTGAACAGGTAAAACAGTTTAAATATTTGGGTGTTACTTTTGGGCAAAATATTAGTTGGTCTGAACATATTTCAAACTTTATCGTCTTAGGAAATACTGTAATAATAGAACACTAAAAACTGTTTATTTTGGAATATTTCAATCAATTATTTTTGAATTTATGACCCTTCACCCCACTTCTAGTTGTTATTTTTCATGAAGTGCCATTACAACTATTTTTGTTTTCAAATAAAAATGTCACTACTTATTTTTTAAATATAACTTTGTTAGATTAAGTATATACCTATGTAACAAGTATATACCTATGTTGAATTAAAAAATATTGAAATAAATAAATAAAATAAATAAATGTATGAGGAAGTAAAGACAAGAGTAAGATATATCGTTGGCGTCACCAAAGATTTCGCAATGAAAGAGGTGTATACCAGGGAAGCGTCTTAAGCCCAATCATATTGCGCCTGATTATCTGCTTGAAGGAAAAGTGACGGACCCTAATTGGTATCAGTTATTCTTTGCTGGCGATGGATTAGCGAGGTTCAAACGTCCCTGCAACGAGCAAGATGTTAAATGTGTCGCTGGGCTCACCTGGATGTTTAAATTGCATGGATATGATTTCCCCCTTTAGTACCTATACTTTTAATGGGTGGCGACGGTGTAGAGGTTAGTGTGTTGGCTTGTGACACGTGCGGTGCAGGTTCAATCCCCATGGGGAACAACAACATACGCCACCCAATCACATGCCTCTACACCAAAAGGAGAATTTCTGCCTGGTAGTACAATGAACCGTTACCGAGTCTGAGTGCTCTGGGTTTTGGATCTCCTTTTTAAAAAGAATAAAACAAAAAAAAAACAAAAAAAACCTATACTTTTACGACAAACGCTGGTTGGAGGGCGCTCTAGTGATTTTCTAAGCTGGTCCCTGCATGGGCAGATGTACTCCCCCGCCTATTTCTGGCATTTCTATTCTCTCAGAAGGAACTCGGATTTCTTGTTCTTCATCCGACGTGTTATTAGGGACGGCAGAAGTGTTTCTTTTGCATTTTAAATAAATATTGATCGTATAGGTAGAAACCTAGTAACCCATAATTGCTGGTGCAGGATGGCGCAATAGTGACAAAAAGTAACATGCCATTTCTTTATAAATTAGATTAAATATTTCTGAATCCATTACCTACCTACAATAGAAAAGATACAAATCGGAAAATTTTTCGACAAGATATAGCCAAAATAGTAACAGTCTAAAAAGCGATAAACTCATAATTTCTTATTTGAGGAAAAAGACTGAAATTAGATTTTATTAAATTTTTCATTTCAAAACTGTTCGTCCCTTCCATCATCCCCTTCTCATCATACATGCTACTTGCAGAGGGGACGATGCGATGTTAACCCCCACAGCATTCGGGCGCCTTAAGACAATATATTCAACATTTCAGCTTTCTAATAGCTCACAAATTTGTTCTTTTGAAATTGTGAGCGTGTCAGTGGGTGGATTTTAAAAATTCTTAAAATTTATTATTTCGGGCCCCTAGAGAGTATATGGTTTAAATTTTGGATTTCTAGCTCCAGTGTAAAGGCCTTAATTTTTGCCGACGGGTGGGCGGACGGACGGACGGTCATAGTAGATGCACATAACTATCGATGCTGACCACGAATATATTACAAAAAAATGCAAAACGACAGGTGACCTGCCTCAACATTAATGTAGGTCATCAATTCGCTAA
This sequence comes from Portevinia maculata, assembly GCA_949715645.1. Taxonomy (NCBI): domain Eukaryota; kingdom Metazoa; phylum Arthropoda; class Insecta; order Diptera; family Syrphidae; genus Portevinia; species Portevinia maculata. The sequence goes on from OX454525.1 coordinate 193,199,660, forward strand.
TAGATAAATATACTTATCCAACAACTATTTCTTTGAATAACGGCTAATACAATATAGAGAGACCGGGAGGAGGAAGATGTTGTTAGGTAAACTTCGACCAAAAGCAAAGGTTCCATTTCCTTAGCAGAGGGTTGGCACGCTTGCGGTGGCTCGCGGCAATTCGCTCGTCGGTGGGGTGGTGTTCTTTCTGCTTGTCTATCTGTTCCACAAAATAGATTATTCGTGCCGAGTAAAGAATAGGTTTCAATGTCTAGTATGCGGGAGGAATGTCTTTGTTCATATAGGTGATCTGCCTTAAAAGATGGGATGTAACTCAAGGCTACATATTCGTGGGAAGGGAGTGAAAAAAGAGAAGAGGGAAAACGAGACAACAAGGAAATAAGGCTGTCGGCTGTTGATGACAGGGGATGATCTATAAGACATCCTTCGGCAGAACCCACCCTTATCCATTGTCCAAGGTCAATGGCTCCTTGGTTACCATGTGCCGATGCGTTTACTGGTAACCCCTAATACCATTTTGTCTACGCCTCATATGCCTCCATTAATCGCCGATCACGAACCTATCACCAAATTTTAGCAAACTTAAACCATCTTTCTAATGAAATCCATCAGGAAGGAATAAGGACTACTCCAAATTGTTTCATACAATTGCAAAATGTTTATATTTTTGGTAAAATCGTTTTAAAATTCATGGTAAGTATACATAGGTGGTTTTTAATATGTTAAATTTGTTCAAGTACTTCGTTTAAGAGAAAAAAAAAATAAGTTAAGTTAATTAGTATCAAGGGTGCCGAGACTAACTCACGCAAAAACTCTAACCAGACATGTCGTAGAACGTTAAACATAATTGATAGTATTAACTGGCTAGTTATCGGATTTATCTAATCGTTCATGAAATTCTTTAATATTAAACCGCTTAAAAATTAGCAATTTCAATTTCAAAACTGATTTTGAATAAAAAAAATTGAATAAGTATTTTAGCTTCCTACTTATGTTTTTGCCCAAAAGAAAATATAAAATTTAGCACTTACAGTTTTCTCTCTCGTATGAGACTACGAGTAGTTGTAAGACGTTTTAGTAGTGGACCGATACAGCATGCTCCTCCGTTTTGTGCGCACAAATCGTTTGGATGTGTCTGGATAGTTGATGAATAGATGAATGAATGTTAGATGATCGGTGATTATTGTCTGGAAAAAAAAAATTACGTATTTTATATTGTCTTTTAGGCACCCTAACGTGGCTAATGGTCCTACGACAAGGCACAAAATATCATTTACAAAAAAAAACGATTATAATGTTACTTGCAGATATGATGACACTATACTATATTTCTTATCCAAATAGAGGTAAGACGTCCGAGGTCTACCAAACTCGTTCCTAGGCTTGGCTAGTTTCTTGATACCATAGCTGGTTCTTGAGGTCTGGATTATGATTTCTCTGTCTAGATGCTGATTTCACTGTGTGGATGGTGATTTCTGTGTCTGGACTCTGGATACTGATTGTTTCGTGACGTCTGATTTCTCTGTGTGGAAGCTGATTGTTTCGTGACGTCTGATTTCTCTGTGTGGATGCTGATTGTTTCGTGACGTCTGATATGGTACTCTTTGGCAGGTACGTGGTTCCGGCGTGTCTAGGTGCTCAAGGGCATGCGCAGATGCGCATACAATAATCGTGGCAAAATGTAGTAGCGTTGGGGTGTTGGCGTCTCACGTGTCGAGTTGAGTCGTGTGAGGAGTACAATTTTCTGCCTTTACACAATAAAAAGAAGTTGTAAATTTTGCGCTACAGATATCGTCACTACCAACGTGCTTTACGAGCCACGAGACAGGAAAATCGGAGATATCTGAGGCCACCTTATCTGGAAGGGGTGGTGTGGGGTCATAATGGGTTATAAAATCATTCTTAATTATCATTACCTTCTTAGCTCTCGTTAAACAAAATTATAATTCGTTAATACGTATATGTATTAACCTCGGAAAGGAGGGGGTGGTGGTAATCGTAGATTTCTTTTCTTTTTTTTTTTCTTTTTTCTTGGCCCCGGTATCTCACGCGATAATGCGAAATAGTTTTCGATACCCGGTGTCGTATTTTTGTTCCAAGAAACTTGCTCACGTACCTCACTTTAATGCAAACTCGGCTACTAAATGCCACCCATCGACACGACACAAAAAGAAAATGTCACGATCCGCTTTAAAATTGTTCACTGCCAAAGAGTCAAAGAGAGAGTAGGGCAATGTCGGCTTTTATAGTGGCCACGGCTTGTGAATTTTATTTTTTTGCAACTTCCTGAGTGAAGATGGTGGCCATTGGAAGCAGTTACAGCGGTTGTCTTGTGTCATTGTGAGCTAGGCGTACAGTGGTTTGCGCAACGAATTGTGCTTTCGAAAAAAAAAAGATTTTGTTTTATATTTTTATTTTAAGGCGTACGCTACAACAACACAAATTGAATATTTCCGAATCAAATACTCAAGAAATGATATAAATCGGTACATTTTTGAACGAGATACAGCGAAAATAGCAAAAGTCTAAAAATTCATAAATTCATAATTCCTTATTTGATGGAAAATACCGAAATTAGCTTTTATTCAATTTTTCCTTTCAAACGAATCGCCTCTTTCATCATACATTCTACTCGCAGACGACAAAGCCAGATTTCTAATTTGTCCATCATATTCGTCTCATCCTACATACTATTTGCCGAAGCGACGCAACAATACAAATCATAAAAAGTATTCGGCTGTTACACAGAAAAATAAATACTAACATAATATCAGAATGATTCGATAAAGATAGACAGCAAAATTTAAGACACAAACCTTCAAACGCCACCACTTTTTCTCCCGCCTCTGTCGAGTTGAACGTTTTCAAATTCGTGTTGATGAGACTACTATAGAACTGTATATACAAAGGCTAAGTTAACTGAACATAATCATTAAATTTTTCATCGGAATGCATTGCAATCAAACAATTTTTCGTATTTTCTAAGACTTTTATGCCTGTTGATAGATTAACGGACAGACTTTGCAAATATTTACTGGTTTTATTTATGTTTTCTAAAATATCAAACCAAATAAGCAGGGAACAAATAAATGTAAAATCAAAAATCCCGACATAAGAATCGGATGCATAAGTCGAAGAGAGTACTATATTTTCATAACAAATCTACTCGTTCTCTTTCTAAGAGCAATTTGTTACTTTTTTCGTAGAAGAGATTTGATTGGCTCGCAAAAATTAAAACTCTGGGCACCTCTTCGACTCACAAAAAAGAATATTCTGAAGGTGGGATATTTCAACCGTGAATATTATAAAAAAGGAGATAAACTACAGTAATTATTAGTAATTTTTGGAGTTGAAGTAGCCAACCAACAACTAGTGCCGGTTCCCTACCTACTCCACACACCCATCAACGCAAACAACTTAGAGCATTCTTCAATGGAATTCGATTTAACATCTCGAAATGATTGCATATCTTCTTATGCAGTGTTTCAATATTTCTCCAGCTTTTATGCAAAAATCCGTATTCATAAAACACCATCCAAAACATGTAAGTTATGCAGAGATTGTGTCGATTAAAGTATCAAAAAAAATACATTAATCAATTACATTTAGCTGCCCAAACTTCCCAAACCAGTTGTTTGTGAAAAACCAAATGAAAAAATTCAGTTTATATTCGGAGATTTAATTGTGTAACATAATGCAATCGCAATATGTACATAATATGATTTTTGATACCGATTAGGAATGAATACCCCTTTTCTTTGATGAATGCTACGGCCTCCTTGCAATATCCCATAACCTACCCCAAACTTCCATTAAAAACAACAAATAATTTACTAACCATATACCGCACCCCTCTCACCAACACATCATATATAAATTTTAAAATACTCCTGCTTGCAATATGACATAACCTACCCCAACTTCCATCGAAAACAATAAATAATTTACCAACCATATCCCGCACCGCTCTCACCGACACATCATAATCCCCATCATGAGAAGTTAAAAAATAAATTCGATAAATGACGAGAATGGAAGACAACAAAAATAACTACGATTCTTCTTGTGTGCAGAATCAAAAACCTGCACGCTCTAACCCATACGATTCTGTCGTAATGAATTTTTTGTTTGACTTATTTTCCTATGAAAATTTTGCAAGCGAATGTGCAATAATTAAAACCTGCACATAGGTACGAGGTGGAACTTTTTTTGTTTTGATTTTTTTGAACTATGTACGTGTACCTACGAGTACTTAGATTCTTTTGTTAATGGAAGTAGATGTGCAAGAAATATTCCTACACGAACAGGGTGGACTATTTTGAGATTAGGTAAGTAGTTAAGAAATGAACTTGTTTAGTGGGATTTTTGTATACCCTATTCTAAGGGTATATTAATTTTGACGCATAGTTTGTAACATACCTTAATATTGTCCGTAGACCCCTAAAAGTTACTATATTTATGATCAGCATCGATAGTAATGTCGATCTAGCCATGTCCGTCCGTCCGTCCGTCCGTCCGTCGGCAAAAATTAGGCCTTTCTGCTGGGCCTAGAGAGCTGAAATTTTAATCATATACTCTCTAGGGTCCCGAAATAATCAAGTTTACGAATTTTTGAAATCCGCCCACAGACATAAACTAAAAAAAAAACAAAATTTTGGAAAAAATCGAATTTTGAGCTAGAAAGCCGAATTTTTTTTTATATGATCTATGGCTCTTAAAACTGCTCGGGATATAAAATTTTTAAAATCCGCCCACTGACACGCCCACAAATAAATAAAGCAATTTTATTGAAAAACCAAAATTTGAGCTAGGGAGCTGACATTTATAATATATACTCTCTAGGGGCTCTATGACTCCTAAAACTGCTCGGGATAAAAAATTTTCAAAATCCGCCCACTGACACGCCCACAAATAAATAAACCAATTTTTTTGAAAATCCAAAATGTGAGCTAGGGAGCTGAAATTTATAATAAATACTCTCTATGGGCCCTTTATGCTCATGTGTAAATATTTTCAAAATCCGCCTACTAACACGCCCACAATTATTTTTGTTTCTGTTTGAAAATTCAAAGTTTGAGCTAGGGAGCTGAAATTTATAATATATACTCTCTAGGGGCCCTTTAATCTCATGTGTTATTTTTTTTAATCTGCCTACTGACACGCCCACAATTAAATAAAATAATTTTATTGAAACACCCAAGTTTGAGCTAGGGAGCGTTTTTTTTATAAAATCCTTTAAATGTTATATAACAAAATATGTAGAGCGTTCTTAACAATTCAACCATACTTAGACTTTTGTCACGCCCACTTATGAGCGATAGGAATAAGAATAGGGCATCCAACAGTTCACCCAAGCGGACTGTAGCCCGTCGCTATATTTTTTAATTCTTTTGCATATTTTTGGGTCCTCCTTTCATTTTCTTAGTTTGTTATCAAAAAACCATCAACCGCAAAACATAACAATATATTAACAATATATTCCAATTTTCAGTTTCGTAGCTCAAACTTAGATTTTTCGATAGAACGTTTTTTTTTTTTTAATTTGTGAGCGTGTTAGTGGGCGGATTTAAAAAAATCTTTTAACATAGGCAAAAAGAGCATTAGGAATATATGATAAATTTCAGCTCCCTATTTCAATTTTTGACTTTTCGATAAAATTAAGATTGATTTTTTTTAAACTTGATTATTTAGGGCCGATGGTTAAAAATGTTGTTCAAAATAACAGAATAAGCTTGATTAATTAAGTTTTTTTCTAAATCACCACCGGTAAACATATTTTTCTAATGTTTTGTTATTCGAGTCTTTGCGAAAAATGCCATGTTCTTTCATTTACACTAATCATTAAAAACTTCAAAAACCATTGGAGCCGTTTTTAGGAAAAGTGATGTTTTTTCCAAATAATAGCAAATGTTTTATTAATATATTAAATGTCTTTGAAATCACGTGTTTTTTTTAGATACATATATACTGAAACCCAACCCAAGTACTCAAGACATCAAAATTGATCCAAACCGTCATAGCATTTTTTGAGAAAAGAGAAATCTTCAAAAGTTCAAAAAACCTTTGAATGAATAAAAATGTTAAAAAAAATATTTCAAAAATTTTACTATAATGGGTCTTTTATTAGCGACTTGACAAGTTTAAACTTTCAGTGCGAACGCACCGATTCCTGAACTGTCAATGTCAAAATATTCAGTAAAATCAAGATTTTCATTATTTTGAAGTACACGAAGGAACAACGTTTACAAATAATTAAAATTTACTACCGAAACTCCGAGTCGGTGGTCGCAACTTTAAGAGCGTTAACGGCAATTTTCGGCCGTAGTTCTCCTGCCAGTAGACAAGCCATTCATAGTCTAATGAACAAATTTGAGTCAGAACATTTGCTGCTTAATGTTGCCGTCCCAGTGAGACTTCGTTTTGCTCGAATATTGTCCGTCGCAAACCAACCAAATCAGTCAATTTCACGGCTTTCTCAAGAATTTGTCCTCTCACTGATAATATTATGGCGAATTTGGCCTACACCCTTACGAGATCAAGCTGACTCAAGAACTAAATCCACTTGATCATATGAACTCACGTACGAAGAAAATGAAGAATTTCATCGCAAAATATTTATCAGCGATGAAGTGCATTTTTGGTTAAACGGCTGCGTCAATAAGCAAAATATGCATTACTGGACAGGTGAGAACCCTCATGTGATTCATGAAATAGCACTTCATCCGCAAAAAGTCACTGTTTGGTGCAGTTTTCATGCCGGTGGCGTCATTGGGACGTTTTGTTTCGTCGATGAAAATGACCGTCACGTTACGGTAAATGGTATTCGCTACAGAGAAATGTTGGAACGTTATTTCTTTGAGCAATTGCACGAACTGGATATCAGTGTTATGTGGTTCTAACAAGACGGTGCAATAAGCCACACAGCAGTGCAACAATCGAGTAATTGAAGTCTCAGTTCGGTGAACGTGTTATCTCGAGAAACGGACCCGTCTTTTGACCGCTGAGATCGTGTGATTTAACGCCTCTAGACTTTTTGTAAAGGGGCTACATTAAATCATTGGTCTATGCCAACAAGCCGGCGACGTAAGAGGAGCTCAGAGCCAATATTGAACGGGAAATAATGACCGTATCGGTCGAAATGTGCGACCGAGTCATCGAAAATTGGGTTGGTGGTGGTCATATGAACGAAGTCGAATTCCATTCATAAATGTTTTGATAGCAATTCAAGCCAATAATTTTTTTTTTGAGATATCTCAAGTAGTTTACAGTCCTTCATGAGAGACCCTTTACGAATTGGTTGCAAATAGTAGTATTAGTTGGTGTGTAGTGGGTTCTTATTTTTTTAGAAATATATATCGTTCTTGAGAAATTGGCATTTTCGTAAAGTAAAAATTACTATTTTTAAAGTAATCGATGATGTAAGTTGTTGATTTGTGGGTACGTACCGGTATTTAAAAAAAAAGATTGTATTGAGTTATAATCCTAGAAACCCCAAATACGAAGTTCGAAGAAAATTCGTCTACCCATTGTAGCTGGAGCCTGGCTGACAGACGGACCGACGCGACGGACGGAAATTCGAGACACCCTCACTTGGACATCTCTATAGTCGTAATATCGTACCTCATTCAGTTTGAGTTCGAAATTTCAGCACACTTGCAATATCTTACTCTTTAGTATAGGAAAAAGTTAAAAAGGATGAGAGTGCTATTCATTCCAATAATAATAATATTTTAATAGGAACACCACAAAAGCCTGAAGGATGCAAAGGGTGAATCATAATTGCAACAAAGTTAACCAATTTATTCACATATATTTTATCAGTGAGGTGTACTTAAGGTATTTGCTTCGCCTTTTCATCACTTTTCCTTTGAAATAATGTAGCCTCTTGCTAACCTTTTAGTTGGAAAGATGTTAACATTATCTTCGCAATGTGAGAGGGAATTTTTCAATTTACTTACTGGAATTGTGCGCGCTGCATTTGTTTTTTTTTATTATTTCTGGAAGGTTAACTTGTTATATCTAAACAATGAAAACCGACATCCCCACGATAAATTTAATTAGTCCCTGGTTTGAACTGTTTTGAACTGAATTACACTTTGAATTGGAGCTGTGCAAATGCAGGACCAAAGTTCCTGCTACAACGAAATAGCTGTCTTGTGCATACATAATGCAAAGTGCATATTGCAAAGTGCTTATTCAAATAGCAATTTCAGATTCAGATTTCATAACATCTCAATTTTGTTACATAATAAATGTGCATAGTTGTGTTATGGCTCTTCGTCAGAAAGGAACTTCAATTTTGATTGTTTTGAAATAACAAAGCCATTGGGCGAACATCTTTCAGAAAAAAACAATTTTTCTTTCGATATTTCAATGATGGTCGGTAGGTAAGTGTGGCGGTTTGTTAGAAAACCCAGTTAGCACTGAGTGCCGTTTTGTATCCAAAATTTCACGTAAACCTGTGTGTTATATGTAGTTTGTTTATGAGAAGCCTCTGGATTCAACTTGTGGAGCAAAGAAAAATAATAAGTTCCTATTTAGAGGCTCATTCAAGTGTATGGAAGAAGGATTTTCATTATGCTCGTTATCTGGTCCTAGCTAATGCCGGACAGGCACCTTAATAATGTATAAGAGTTTCTTTTTGGTTGCAATATTGCATCTGCGGCAGTAATAATAATAATAATAATATTGGTTAGGGTATGTTACACTGCGACCTATTGGTCTATTGTGTCCCCTGCTTGTACCTCGGAGAGGTTCGTGACCTCTTTCAGAGCCCTCTCTATATACTTCTTGTGAAGCGTATCGAGGAATTGCTCTGATTTTTCCTTGGCAGGTCACACTCCTTAGAGCACAGCGCCCAGTCCAGTTTCTTTGATGAATTTGAGAATGAGCTGTGGGTCCATGGTTTGTATGTCCTTGTCTGTTATTTGGCGCCTGCCCAAATATTTCATCCTTTTGTGGGCCAGTGCCCCACAGGATTCCAGTATGTGGTCTGGGGTTTCGGCGGTTTCACTGCAGAATCTGCAGAGCCCGTCCTCCGATATGCCCATTTTCCTCAGGTGCTCCTTGAGTCTGCAGTGCCCCGTGAGGAGGCCTGTTAGGATTCTTAGGTTGTTTTTGTTAAGGCCGATACAAGCTTTGAATCTCTTTTGGTTGAAATTTCCTAAGAGTTTCTTTGCTTGCCTCAGACCTTGGAGGTTGAGAAAGGCTTTTGCCCTTGTTTCTTCCTCCAGTCTCCTGAACTCTTCGCGTATAGTGTGTTCTCCTATCCCGCAGAACGGTTCAGATCCTATGAAGGGTTCCTCTGCCCCTTTTATTGCCAGAGAGTCCGCTGCCTCATTGCCTGTAATGCCAACATGGTCAGGTACCCAGCAGATGGAAATTCTGTTATTCTTGCCTAGTCTATTCAGTCCGTGTAGGCATTCCCATACGAGTTTTGACTTGATAACGTAGGCGTCAATAGGTTTTATAGCTGCTTGGCTGTCAGACATTATTGCTATGTTGCAATTCCTGTAGTTTTTCTCGAGGTTGATTCGAACGCACCTATCTATGGCACATATTTCTGTCTGGTACATTTGCCCATGGATTCGTAGTGCTTAGTTCCTGGCCCAAACACTCCTGCACCAGTTCCCTCCTCGGTCCTCGAGCCGTCCGTGTACCACTTTGTTGTGTGGTTGCTCAGTCATCAGCGTACGCCTGACAGTTGATGCCAAGGTTGGTTAATTTTTCCAGCAGTTCGTCTACAACTAGGCTCCACATTAAGGGTGATAGTACCCCTCCCTGTGGACATCCTCTTGTTGTGATCAATCTGATTGTTCCAGATGGTGTTTGTGTCTCTGCTGATCTAGTGTCAGCAGCTCACACATCCATTTGGATACTGTACTGTTAACTCCTTTCCTATCCAGGGATCGTTTAATCGCCTCATGTGAGGTGTTGTCAAATGCTCCCTCTATGTCTAGGAAAGCGCACAGTACTATTTCTTTTGCTTCCAAAGCACTTTGAATTATTTCCGTCAGCTGATATAGGGCGGTCTCTGTTGATCTGGTCGCTCTGTATGCATGCTGACGATGATGTAAGGGGGATGTGTTCAGTACATCTTCCCTTAAATAATTGTCCACAACCTTTTCTGTCATCTTCAGAAGAAATGACGTAAGGCTGATGGGCCTGTACGATTTGGCTGTGTGCGGCATTTTTCCCTGCTTTTGGTATAAACACAACCCTTGCTCGTCTCCATTGCATTGGTATGGGGCCCAAGGCAATACTGCTCCTTGTTATTTTTAGCAGGTGTGGTATTAGTATCCCTTGCCCTTCTTGTAGTAGGGCGGGTATAATGTCATCCACTCCGGCAGATTTGAAAGGCTGAAAGGAATTTATTGCCCATTTCAGTCGTCGCTCAGAACAGATGGTTGATGTTCTTTCCCAGTCATCTCTCCGAGGTCTGATTAAAGTGGTACTGATTCCTAGCTCAGTACTAGGAGAGCTGCCAGGAAAGTGAGTTTCTAGTAGCAATAGTGCCCTTTGATCCTCGTCTTCCGTGAACTCGCCATCTGGTTTCCTCAGAGACATCGGTACTCCTCCTGACTTCGCAAGAGCTTTATGTAGCCTTGCCGCAGTAGGAGTGCTGGTGATTGTCTCACAGAATTTCCTGAAGCTATTTCTTTTAGCTTTTCTAATTTCCTTATTATATGTTGTAAGGGCCATCTGGTAGCTTTGCCAGTCTCCGTTGCGCTTTGCTTTGTTGAATAGCTTCCGCACCTCGGATCTCAGTTTTGACAAGTTATTGCTCCACCATGGCGTCTGTTTCCCGCCCCTTTCTCTACTGAGGGGACAGTTTTCTTCGAACGCAGTGATGATGGCGTTTGTTACGCTTTCCACTGCGCTCTATAGCTCTAGGGGGTGGCCCGGAACCTTCCTCAAAACAAGGCGCCCAAGATTGCTCTCTAGAGCATTTCTATAAGTCTCCCAGTTGGTTTCCCTTGGGTTTCTTACTGGATTTCTCGTGATACTTGTGCTGTCCAGGTCGAACGCTATTATTCGATGGTCAGACAATGACGGCTCACTAGATACTCTCCAGTTGCTAATTAGCTTGGGCTACCAAGCGTGAGGTCGAGTACCTTCTCCCTGACCCTGGTTACAAAAGTGGGGGTATTTCCGACATTTATGACATCAAGTGACGAACTCATAATCAATTCTAGTAGGTACTCACCCCAACTGTTGGTGTCGGTGCTCCCCCATATGGTGTTGTGGGCATTCGCATCGCACCCTATAAGGAGCGGCATGCGGAGCTTGTTAGAATGCTCCACAAATCGCTGCATCTGGGATGATACAACTGGCTCATCCCCTGCACAGTACGCCGATACGATGATAATGGTGCGGTGACATCCCTAAATATCCAGATGTACCTGAATTGGCACCAGATCTCGTGTCGCGTATTCTGAAAGTAAAATAAATTTATATTTATTGTTTATTAGAATGCAAGCTCTCGGTTTCTCGGCCCGAGTGTCCCATATAACCTTTGCATTCTTGCTAGCCAATCCTTTGACGTGTCCTTTCAGGATCCATGGCTCCTGGATAAGTACTAGCCCTAGGCTTTGGCAGGTAAACATCCTAGATATAGTCGCCGAGGCGGATATAGCGTGATGAATCTGCGGCAGTAGGTGTTGTGTGGGATGCCTAGTTCGACCGCATGATCTCATGGGCCAATTTTGCATGATAATCGCTGTTTTTCTGGTGATATATGTCCACGTTCTATGTATACATTATGTCGATTGTATTTGACTTGTTGAAGTTTGGCCACATTTTTCTGGATATGAAGCCTTCTCCATCAGAGGTTGACTTTCGTGAGGTATTCTGAGGTGATAGTTGACTCAACTGCTCAGAGCACAAAATAAACTGGTTTCACGAGTGAAAACCGAAGTGCTGAGCCAGTTCGACTGCATAATTGTTTCCATTAACTTTACCATACCCTGTAAGCCAAATCAGGGTAACCTTGAACTGATCTAGCAGGGCCATCTCATTTCTGTATTCTAGTACTAACTTAGAGGTCATAGTGACTGATGCCATGGCTTTTATGGTAGCAATGGCTGTCAATAAGTATGGCAATCTTTTGCCTCCGCGTTTGTGCACAGTTTGATCTGGCGGCACGCCTCACAGAACGCCAGTAGGCCTGACTTGAGTACGCTGGCGGTATCCGGGAGTTTGTATAGGATTTTGAGATGTTTAGAAAAAAACACACGCCCTCACTCCACAGTCTATTGTTGAACCGTCGCATCGATGTAGATTTTAAGATCGAAATCCTTAGTCAGTCGTCCCTAATATATTTCAAAGATAGTTTGTACGATTTTATGTATACGCCAAAGGCCCATATCAATAACAAATTTTTGCTGTATTATGTAGGTAGTCCCATTCTGCCCTATGCAAAAGCAAATTTCAAAGGAGGAGTCCCCTAATTTGATCTTTATTTCTAACTTGTTATTGGTAATTTTAAATAGTTTGTAATTGTTTATCACCTTACCCTTCCCTACCACTAAACCAACAAAGCGTGTTACAATCTTGTTTTTCTATATAGGTCCAAGTTGGCAAGTGCACCGACAGATGGTGAGAAAGAATTACCTACCTAGCAGGACGAACCAATGATTCGCCATCAATTTCGATTTCGCGACTTTGAGCACGAGTAGCCGATCAATACCAGTGGAGAAAGGTGGTCTAGGGTAAATGCTTATAGTGGGCACCACGCGATTACCCCGACACTCAAGGTACCTCCTCGTTTGAAACCGCGACAACCAAAGCGGATGCGGTAAGGTCACGAATGTATATCAAGCTCATTCAAAGGAGACAAAAACAAGACCACAATTTGTATAAGGCTCAAAGGCTCTGCTCGAAGTCACGTTGCCACATTTGACAACGAACTTCGTTCGCATAAGCGTAATAATAAATTACATATTACATGTGGTTGTGCATCCCCCGTCTGGTCAACTTGTAGAAAAGTCCCCCTAACCATACCGTGTCGAAAGTATTTTGAAAATCAACCAGACAAGTGTTGTATATTTGAAAGTATGTAAGTGGAAAACATAAACGTACCCACTTACTCTCTTCTCTAATAGTATTACACAGCTCTAATATGCATAGTATTTAAGTTATTTAAGTATGTATATTAGTTTTAGTTAATAAACTCATCTCAAGCGAGGCACATCGTCTTTTATTTTTGATTCAACTTTCAACATGGTGTCAGATGTGATTTGAACACTCGCAGTCGATATAATAAAAATTTGAAAAAAAAAACATTTAAGTCAAAAGAAAAAAAAGAAAATAAATAAATTAAAGAAAAAACAACACAAGTGTCTCACAAAATTGCACAAGCAGTCAAGTCAGTGTCATAATTTTTTCTTCATAACCTGTGCCGTCTGAAAACCACGTGACGCGTCTGACTTCAAACTGGATAAAAACGGCAGAAAGTCTATATCTGACTCGGGAGTTTTGCTCGACTCTAGAATAGAAGAGGAAGACTGTCACGTTTCGTCGACACATAGGCCCAAACAAAAGCGCATGATGGAGATTTCCTTTGGTGCGAAGCCACCTATAGAAATAGATTTCAGTCAGTCAAACTTAGCTGCAGCGCGGAAATTTTGGGTACAAAAGTTGGAAATCTTCCTAAGCTTTGTTGAAATTACAGATGATGCAAAGAAAGTTAACGCCATTCTCTCATACATTGGGGATGATGGCCTACGCATATATAACACGTTTCCCAATAACCTAAAATTTGAGGAGGTGATCAAAAAGTTTAACAGTCATTGTGACCCAAGAACAAATATTGTCTTCGAAAGGTACAAATTTCTCTCTGCAAGACAAAAATCAGCAGAAACAATTGATCAGTTCTTAACTCATCTGAAGGAACTAGCTCAAGTCTGTGACTACGAAACTCTTCAAAATGGAATGATCCGAGATGTCTTCATAATTGGCCTCATTGATGATAAGCTAAGGCGATTACTACTCGACATCGATGGTCTTACCTTGGAAGTAGTTGAAAAACGTGCGAAGTCATACGTAATTAGTCAATCGCAATCACAAGAGATGTCCACAGTCATGATTAACTCGGAAAATAAAGTCAACTATATACAAAGGCATCACTACAACAACTCCAGCAACCAAAAGTACAACAACAACAACTCCAAAATGCAGACGTCGAAGAACAACAGCACTTCAAGCACAACAACAGCAAAGGCAGCAACAACCCCAGTGACAAGCAGATGGACCCCAACAAGAGATGTGAACGATGCGGAAACTGGTATCACCGAACCAAATGTCCAGCACTTGGTCAAAAGTGTCATCTAAGCAAAGGAGTCAATCATTTTGCAAAATATTGTAAGTCTAAGAAAATAAAATCCTTTTCATTAAACACTAACGCAAATATTCAGGAAACAACAAACAATAATGATGTTAGTGAATTTTTTATCGGTACACTAGATCTTGGTAGCAAGATTAAAGTAAACTCAAATGTTTTGTTTACCGAATTTTTTAAAATCCACAATAAGGTAATTAAAGTTGATTTGGATACGGGGGCAGAAGCAAACGTGATGTCATTGGGTACATTTAATTACATAAATCATAACAATGCCTTATTTTTTTAAAAAATGTGGAGGCAATCTAACAGCGTTTGGAGGAGCAAAAGTCAGTATAGTAGGTCAATGTTCTGTCAGAGCATTTCTCGGAACAGATGCGGAAAGCGAAGTAGAAGTTGTTTTTTTTTATTGTGAAAGAGAAAGTAAGCGCGGTACTAGGCAAGTTTGACTGTCATAGATTTGGTTTGATAGTTCGCAATAGAAAAACAGCCGTCAATGAAATAAAAGAAATGTCTACGGCTCTGATAACCAGCATGCCGCCTCAGTTTAAACTATTATTTGAAGGATTAGGTTGCTTGGAAGGCATGTATAGTCTTAAAGTTGATCCTCAAGTCAGTCCTATGATGAAGCCCCTAGAAGAATTCCGATCACATTGCATGCGAAAGTAAAGGAAGAATTGGATAGAATGGAACGAGAGGGGGTAATAGTCAAAGTTAATAGTCCAACAAAATGGGTAAGCTCGATAGTTCTGGTCGAGCGATGGCTCATTGCGAATATGCTTGGATCCCAGAAATCTCAACAGGGCAATACAGCGTGAGCACTATCCCATCTCGGACATTGAATTAATCAAGTCTAAACTGACTGGCTCAAAGTATTTCTCAACACTTGATGCCAGCAAGGCCTATTGGATGCTTAGATTGGATGAAGAAAGTTCCAATCTATGCACTTTCAACACTCCTTTCGGAAGATATAAGTTTCTAAGGATGGCCTATGGTCTAAAGGTAGCTCAAGAAATATTTCACCGTGAAATGAAAAAAACTATTTTTTGATGAGGATGTAATTGTTTACATAGACGACTTCTTGATATCGGGTAAGACTATCGAAGAACATAATGTAAAACTTATTCGAGTCTTAGAAAAAATGGTGAAGGTCGGGCTAAAGCTAAATCAAGAAAAATGTAAATTTGGTTTGACAGAAGTCAAGTATTTTGGCCATGTTTTTAATGAATTAGGTGTTCACACGGATCCACAAAAAATCGAAGTAATTATTAAAATGCCGTCACCAAGTTCTGTAAAAGATGTTCATCGATTTTTGGGAATGTTAACCTATTTCGGCTCATTCATACAGAATTTGTCGAATGAAACTGAACCCTTGCGACAATTGCTGAAAAACAACGTCACCTTCCAATGGAATGAATCCTTGGAAAAAGTATTTACAAGACTCAAGTCTTTGGTCACGAAACCACCAGTTCTTGCATATTTTCAGCCGTCAAAGCCATTGACAATATCATCAGATGCTTCACAATTTGCAGTAGGTGGATGTCTACTACAAGACAATCGTCCTTTAGCATTTGCATCGAAAACTCTGACAGATTGTCAGAGGAACTATGCTCAAATAGAAAAAGAACTCTATGCCATCTTATTCAGTTGCGAAAAATACCATCAATACATATATGGTCAGAAAACAGTGGTAGAAACATACCACAAGCCGCTCATGGTTAGGTTAGGTTAGGTTTATGTGGCTGTCGGCAGAAGACGACACACTTAGACCAATTTAGGTCCATTGTGATACCACGTATAATTATCTACCTCAACTCTGTAGATGGGACTGGCCAACGACACGCGGTTGTTCTCAAACGGTCCCCCATCTACGTACTAACCGCGCCCAACGTCGTTTAATTACGGTGATCTGATGAGAACCGATTACTTACTTTTTTTACTTTTAAATTCATTTTTATTAATTATTAGCTTATATCAACTTACATACTAGACAAAAATGATTAAATCTAACTTAAAATTAACAGGATACTTATTCTAGATTATTGATCCTTATGCGGACGCCCTAAACTTAACTATATCTTATAATTATTGCCTTTCGGCCTAAAAACTATTTTACGAACTAATCTTACATATGTGTTCCTCGAGAAAATTAAATAAAACTCGGAATCATTATTTAAATTTTATATTTTTATATAAAACAAATTACAAACTACCTATTCTACTTACTTAAACTACCTAACATATTCTAACTATAATTAGGATTCTGAACACTCGTTGCCTTGCGCAACAAGTGGTCAAAATCCTAATTGCTTTCCGGGTGCCTGGCAGTCGTCAACGTGCACACGCGCCGCCGTGAGCCGACTGAGGCCTTACAGCGTCAGTCAACTCCCGGAAGCACAACCACACGTTGGCGAGCCCGGCCTCTCCCAAAAACGCCCTAGCTAACTTAATCTAACTTATAAGCTAAAAGGATGTTACCTAGAGTAACGCACCGTCCTGGGAGGGCATGTTGACCCCTCCCCCCTCAACAAGCCACCAAAACTCGGCGAATTGCTTTTCCGTGTCGAATTGATCCCTTTCCGATATTGCGGTACTAAAACGGAGGAGCTCATGAGCATTGGCGATGCCCTCGCCGCGGATGAGCCGCTTATCTCTCGCGCTGCGGTAGCGGTGGTATAATACCGGGATACCATCCCTCGTCTGTAACAGCCCTTTTGCATCAATATGGATAAATGCCTCTGGCGGGATAAAGCCAGACCGGAGCGTACTCTCTATGTACATTTCATTGGGGTAGTAAGCCCCAAAGATCAGACTATTGTCGCTGGCCATCGCCCTTGCAACGTGCCTTCGAGTCACCTTAATAAGGAAATTGTCAATCCTATTCAACTGAGCCCCATCGTATAGGACCTTGTTGGGATAGTATTTTATATAGTTGGATTCAGGCGTTCGGAAAAACCGGAGACAGGTCCTAAGACATTGTCTCTCCAAAACCCGAATCTTTTCCATATAGCTAGGCGCTATATTGAACCACAATGGACAACCATAAGCGATAATCGGCCTTATAAGGGCCACGTAGCAAATGACCTTCACTCTGGAGTCAAGTTGACTGCTATGAAACAGTCTCCTTGTCAGAGCATAAGCCTTCTTGGCCCCAGCAAGACAAGCAGCTATATGTCTATCGAAATACAGATACTGGTCAAGCCAGATACCCAGATATCTAACTACGCTTCTCACCACCAATGGCTGCCCATTTTGTCCAATAATGGCCAATTTCTTCCAGTTTTTTCTGGTATCCCTAGAGGCCCCAGCCAATGGAGTTCTGAACAAGATTGTTTCCGTCTTCTGAAAGTTGATTTTCAACTTCCAGTCGTCGCAATATCGCTTAATTTGATCGAAGTCACGCTGCAAAAGGATATTAATGACCTCGATTTTAGGACCTGATCTGTATGCCACCAAATCATCGGCATACGCTATAGCATGTCTGAGTGAACCTACCAGATCACTCGTGTAAATGTTAAACAGGATCGGAGAATTGACCGCCCCCTGCTGTAAACCGTTTTTAATTTCAAAGACTCTGCTCGAAGTCACGTTGCCACATTTGACAACGAACTTCTTTCCCATAAGCATATTATAAATTACATATAGCAAAGGTTTATGCATCCCCCGCCTGGTCAACTTGTAGAAAAGTCCCTCTAACCATACGGTGTCGAAAGCCTTCTCAAAATCAACCAGACAAGCACCCGTGCATTGGTTCTTGCATTTATTCCACTGAATGTCGGAAACCAGTTTCGACGCGGC
This sequence comes from Portevinia maculata, assembly GCA_949715645.1. Lineage (NCBI taxonomy): Eukaryota > Metazoa > Arthropoda > Insecta > Diptera > Syrphidae > Portevinia > Portevinia maculata. The sequence continues at coordinate 193,217,796 of OX454525.1, forward strand.
ATGAATAGTGTCATGCCTCGCCCTGAAACCAAACTGGTTGTCCGGAATTATGTTATTGTCCTCGACCCACTTTAACAGGGCTCTATTGACAACCTTTTCAAAGACCTTGCTAATATTCGGAAGCAAACTAATTGACCGCAGATTGGCAGGGTTCGTCCTATCTTTACCTTTTTTCGGGATAGGGTGTACCACAGCTACCTTCCAATGCGCCGGATAATGTGCATTATTCAGCGCATTGTTAAACAGCGTGGTAAAAATATCAACAGCCTCCAGAGGCAGGTGTCTCAATACGACGTTTGGGACACCATCCATCCCCGTCGACTTTTTATTTTTTAGTGACTCGAAGATGCACAGAAGATCATCCTTCGACACGAACAAGTGCGATGCATCTCGGCCATTGGCGACAACTGCATTAGCGTGGTTTTCATCAGTGAATACGGTGAATCCGTTATTCTCAGATCGCCAATTCTCAAGTTCGGTGCGTAGATAGAAGTGGCTCACCAGTGCCCTATTCTCAATGTCGTGGTTACGGCGAACAGGATTGTTCACCGTATACACGGCCTCGATACAAGCGCCCAGCAAATCAACTTTCTCCTGTGGGTCCTCGACCACGAAAAAATCGTCGTTTGAAACGACACTTTCTGGGCTTATTCCAGCAGTCAGTACTGTCTGTCTGTTCTCTGCTGTCTGGGAGATTCGAACACAAGGAATATCATTGTGATCTTTCCTCCTGAACAACTTATTTATCTGTATGAGAACCGATTAACTCGACGTGGTATGGTCGTTGGTTAACAAGCCGCTCATCCCACTGTTCAAAAAAGCATTAGTCAATGTACCGCCTAGGTTGCAACGAATGATGCTTCGTCTGCAAGCCTACGATTTGGAGGTCACATACAAACCAGTGAAAAAATTATTAGTCGCAGATATGTTGTCAAGATCTCATAAAGAGGAGAGCAAGTTAGATAGAGAAATCAAAATTCATTCGGTCTTAAAAAGACAAATCTTGCCATATCACAAGCAATGCTTAAAAGAATTTTAGATGCTATTTCGGAAGATGAAAACATGCAAAAGTTATCGTCTTTCATTAACGGCCAATGGCCTGAAATAAAAAAGAAAGTGAAGTTAGATTTGCAGCCCTTTTGGAATTATAGACATGAGCTATCCCTCATAGATAAACTAATTTTTAAAGGTCAAGCGTTAGTCATTCCTGCGAAACTAACACCCATTATTCTGGAATATATTCACGATGGACACTAAGGAATAGAAACGCGCAAGAGGGTTGGTGTTTTGGCCACGCATGAATGAAGACATTCAAAAATCAGTCGAAAATTGTGAAACATGCAGAAAAATATCTAAACAACAATTGTAAACAGCCACTTATCCCTCTTGAGTTACCGGATCTTCCATTCCAAAAAGTAGGTCTCGATCTTTCTGAATGGAAAAATGAGTTGTACCTTTTATTAGTGGACTATTATACTCCAAGTTCATTGAAATAGCTAAATTGAAGTCTTCAAAAGCTGGCGAGATCATAATAAATCTGAAGTCAATATTCGCACGACATGGGATACCGTCAGAGATAATGTCTGATAATGGACCACCTTTCAACTCCGAAGAGTTCAAAGAGTTTACAAGGAACTGGAAATTTGAATACGTTACGAGTAGTCCATATTATCCTATATCGAATGGTCTGGTTGAAAGATCAATTCAGACGGTCAAGATGTTATTAACAAAGTGCAGTAGACTAATTCTGATCCGTACTTAGGTCTTCTTGATCTTCGAACAACACCACAGTTTTCCTATTCCCCATCTCAACTGTTGATGTCACGAACACTTAGGACAAGACTTCCAATAATAAAATCAGAACTTAAGCCCAAGGTCATTGATGAGGTATTATATAGACGGAATATGAAATTGAATCATGACAAACATGCCAAGAACCGTCCAGAAATAAAACAAAACGAAAAAAATTTATTCAAAAAATGTCCGAATGAAACATGGAGAAAGGGGAAAGTAATAGAGGTATCCGAGATGCCTAGATCATTTGTAGTTGAAGATACTCAAGGAAGACAATACTGTCGCAATCAAAGAGATTTGCTCTCTGACAACACGAATATTCCACCAAACTGCTCAGAAAAAACTTGTGAACTGCCAAAGATACTTTGACTTTGAGATCAGGGAAACAAATTGTAAAACAAATCACATGAATGGTAACACTACATACCTATAAACATCTTGCTTCTGATCTCGTATTTGAATCCTGACATATCGATAGTTTTTTATACATTAGGGGTTAGAATGTAAGATAAAATAAAAGAGAAAAAAAAATAGTAATGATAAAACACAATCTTGTTGGAAGGACATGTTGTATATTTGAAAGTATGTAAGTGGAAAACATAAATGTACCCACTTACTCTCTAATAGTATTACACAGCTGTAATATGTACACGCATACATTCATAGTATTTAAGTTATTAAAGTAAATTCTCATTAGTGTGTTGTATATTAGTTTTAGTTAATAAACTCATCTCAAGCGAGGCACATCGTCTTTTATTTTTGATTCAACTTAGAACAACAAGCACCCGAGCATTGGTTCTTGCATTTATTCCACTGAATGTCAGTAACCATTTTCGTCAAGACATGAATAGTGTCATGCCGCATCTTGGAACCAAAGTGGTTTTCCGGAATGATGTAATTGTCCTCGATCCACTTCAACAGGGCTGCATTGACAGCTTTCTCAAAGACCTTGCTAACATTCGGAAGCAAACTAATCGATCGGAGATTGGCAGGGTGTGTTCGGGATAGGGTGTACTACAGCTACCTTCCAATGCATCGGATTATGTGCATTTCACATTTTCACACATTTTCATTAATTTCATCATATATTCAAATAAATTTGATTTCGTCCTGTTAAGCGATATAAAGGTTGACCCTGTAGTCGATATCTTACGACTGAGATGAACAACTGTTTCTCATTTCTTTCCATGGCTTTTACATGAGTACAAGTATATAGAATATATTTTGGGGAGGGCGACACCTTTGCACGCAAGAACGCTCACATTGCTAATAACACAATATTTAAAAAATCTTTCAAGAAATAACTCAACATTTTGACTTGGCAATGCCGTGTTCTTTAATCGTTCACGACTCTCGGTGAATTGTGATCCTCTCAGTCCAGTCATCGCCTGGAAGTAGCCGAGTGAGAAGGTTTCATTCCAATATGCCATTTTACTGAAAAAAATGTCCCCAGATGTGCATTGAAAATAAAAAGGCTCATGAAAAGTCACGTGGCAATTTTTTTTGTCCCTTTTTTTGAAAAAATAAAATGTATGTATTTTAGTTTAGAAAACTAAGCTTGTAGTCTCTTATTTAATGGTTAAAACTATAAAAAATATTACTGTTAAATAGTGTCCCAGCCTAGTTCAAAACTGCCCCGCATGGGGGATAACTTGGAGCATAAGGACCTGCTTCATAAAATAAAAAAAGTATACATCTATGAAATAATTTACAAAAAATGAATTTATAAACTATTTATAAAAAAGGCATCGGGGCAGGCCTGGCTGCTTTGATGCCGTCTTTTAATTGATGATTGTTGTAATGATCTAAAAGAAAAAATCATATTACCATGTACATACATTTTTTAATGGATATAATAACGAGAAAAAAATATATTTTATTAAACTTATGGTTGGCAAATGTGGCATCTTTTATTCGTTGGAGGTATTTAATGTCTGATGGGCTTAGGATGTCGGCTAGTTTCTTCGGGATATCGCCTGAAGAAAAGTGAGAATAATTTACAGGCCAATAACTCAAATATATACCTACATCGGATTTTATGAGAATCGGAAGCACCAGTGTTATAAGGTCCTTCCCCCTCCCATACAGTGCAGTCATGCAATACAAGTTTATCTATAACTTGTCTTTTCCAGTTCTTCCTTGCAGCTTTAAGGCTTTGCTGTATAAAGCGCGTACATTTTCTTATCTATATTTCCAGGAAATGCGAACTTATAACGCTAAGCTGGCGCTAATGGAGTTTAATTCTCTAGTAGTAACAGGATATTCGGCAAAAACCTATGACTCTAGTCTCTACACCGCGGTCGTAGGGCCGATACTGACATATGGTAACTTGGTAGCATTGTGCAAAGATACCAACCTTAAGACTATGACTAGGATCCAAAAAATAGCCTGCATTGGCACCACGGGGGCGATAAAGATCGACCCCCAAAGCGGGGCTATAGGTAATACACAACTGAAGGCCCCTCGATCTTTTTGTTGAAGAATCTGCCGCAAACAGCGCTCTTCGGGTAAGCCAGACAAAGCTGGAAACCCAGTCAAACTGAAAATGAGCAGATTTTACAGAAATATCTCGGCAGTAACGTATGCACAGACTACGTTAGTTCTTGGAATATTCGGATCAATCTGACTTTCCGACTAAAGCAGCGTTTTCCAAGCTGAGGTCCTGGCAGTGACAACAGCTGGAACTAAACCAGTCAGACACTTCAGTAAAGACCCCGCCCTGTAATCTTAAACAGGCAATCGGGAACAAAATACTGACAGCAGCAAACAAAAGGTAGAGTGAGTTCGACTCCTGTGCTATAACCGGGAAAATGTGGCCGCTTTGCAGGAAAAAAGAGAGAATCCTAAAACAAAAAGTCGTTGTCCTCACTAGAAGTGTCATCAGCGGACACAACATGCTAAGCTATCATGCAAAGAATTTTACACACCGGAACCACATAGAAAATGCGTAATTTTGAATGAGTTTAGCGAACTTTGCAAATTCGCGCGAGAAAAATTCGCTTACATTCAGCCTTAGGAGTGGCAAAATCTTAGCTTTCCGAGCTAAATTACATTGATTTTGGATTTTTTTTTCAATTGTTTTATTCTTTATATCACTAACGGTTATCCAGAATTGTTGTACATCCAAATTTAATATATCCGATTATTCATTTTCTTCGAAATGCATTGGCAATTTTTTCCATTCCATATATTCCATCTATATATTAATACGGAGTTGCCTATAACGTGTTTCCCCCCTTTTTTGCTATAATACTTCACATAGATATGCCAACACTATATATATTTGGGTAGGGGACAGTACATAGAAGTGCACAAAAAAAAATTATCCACATATAATTTGGACATTATGAATTACAGCAGGTGAAAAGTAGCGAATTGGATGAAATTACATTTACAACAACAACAACATTGCTGTGTGAGGCAATAATCTGCCAATCTGAACGGAAAAATGTTATATCATGAAGTTACTTGAATTTTTTTTTTACCCTTATCATGTATTGGCTACACAGCGCGGGCGTTAGGGAAATAAGGATAAGAAGAAAAGGAGAGTTGCCGATGCACGTTGGTTTTGAATGTTTGTAGGTTATACTGTTAAGGAAAAATTGAGCGTGGAAGATTATTCCACATTCGTGTTGTACGGCTGAGGAAAGACTCTTTGTACTTCACTGTACGTCTGAATACAGGCTTGAGGGTAAACTGATGGACATTCATTGCATGGCGGGTATTGCGGTTGAAATGTTCAAGGGGTGGAATGCAACTGGCTATTTCGTTAGAGCACTTACGGTGGAAATACCGATAAAATAACGAAATCAGGAGACATTGCGATGATGACTAAGAGAGTCAATCGATCTCGCGATGTCTCGGTCGCCTATGCGTTTTAGCGCGCGTTTTTGGATCCTGTCAAGTAGCTCCAAATAAGTTATTGGTGCACCAGACCAGATATGAGCGTTATACTCGAGTTTCGGGCGAATAAACGCCCTATAAATTGTAGCCAGATCAGAAGGGGTGAAATATTTCTTTCATCGCTTAAGCCTAGACATTTCGCTGCGTTCTTGGCGAAATCGAATATGTGGTCATTCTAACGAATGCTGTCTTTGACACACATACCGACAATGGAAAGTCTTTCGGTTTCAGCGATGCAAGTGCCATTCATGGATAATGGCAGTGTATGTGGGTTTTGCTTTAATATCAGGAGACATCAATGTGTTTTGGAAGCATTAAATTCCACTCTATTGGTTTTACCCCACTGAGTTATGCTGTTATGATCGGAATTTAATGAGCTTAACATACGTTGCCGCTCCAGTTCCACACCCGAAGAAGTGGGGCGTGACCCAAGAAACGAGTATGAAAAGCTGAGGATACTGTCATCAGCAAAGGAATGGATTGGATTAGAAGTAACAGACAGGAGATGTATAGAAATGAGAAAGAGGGTCTGGGACAGGACGGAGCCTTGGGGAACACCAGCATTTATTTGGTGAGTTGCAGACTTGAAACCCTCCAAGAAAACTTGAATTAAACGGTCCGAAAGGTAATTTCTAATCCATTGAAGAAGATTATCATTGATTCCAAATGCACGCATTTTCGACAAGAGAGATTGATGCCAAACTCTCTCAAATGCCTTTGAAATATCAAGCGCAACGATCTTACTTTCACCACCTTGGTGAAGAGATTGGTTCCACTTTTCGGTTAGATATGTCATCAAATCACCGGTGGACCTATTGCCCCGAAAACCGTTATGCCGGTCATTGAGATGTTTTCGAGATTCAAGATATTTCATTAGCTGACGGTTGATCAGCGTTTCCATGATCTTAGAAAGAAGGGACGTAAGTGCAATTGGTCGGTAGGAGGAGGGAGAAGAAGATTCGCCTTTTTTTGTTACAGGCTGGACAAATGCTGTTTTCCATCTTCCCGGGAAGAGTCCTGAATAATAGGACAGATGGAAAAGCTTTCGCAATGGTTTTGCCAGCGTAGAAGAACACCTCTTCAGAACGTTGGGGGAAAAACCATCTGGACCAGCGGATGTATGTATGTCAAGATCTCGAATACTCTAGCCACTGTACGAGTGCGAAAGTGGATTGGAGTATTCTACGCGCTCGAGTACGGGGGGAGATAAAGCACAATCTGGGAGCGTTAAGCTAGCTGCAATGTGAGCAGCAAGCAGATTGGCTTTATAAAAAGAGCTGACGGCTGGAATGTCGTTGTAAATGAGTGTCGGGATAGATGACGAGGCCGAATTCTTAATTTTTTTGACAAACGACCAAAAGTTTTTACTTTTTTTGGGACTTTGTAGTATTTTTGAAGTAAAACTTCTTTACGCACGCTTGACTTGGGGAGTAAGCTGGTGAATGCGACACGGAAGTGTAGACCAATGTAGACTTCCGGCGCAAGGGAAGTATAGACCAATGTAGACTTCTGGCGCAACGAAGTGTACACCTTAGGGTACAAAGGAAGCGTAGACAAACGTAGACTTCAGTGATGGGACTTTGTGAAAAAATGTCCGAAGTAGATTTGAAAAAAACGCAGTAGATTCAACTGTTTCGCAGTAGATTTTTATATTTTCAAAATATAAACAAGAAGAAACATAATACACATATGTAAATAATTTAAAATAATAAAATAAACATTAATTTTTCTTCAAAACATAACAAAAACAGATCAAAACAAAAAATCATAGGCATTCATATCAGTCACATGATATATCTGTGTTCAATGTTATTTGACTAAGATGTCCTTCCAACAGCAAAAAAGATCCTTAAAAGTCGAAGAAAGGATATTTTTCCAAAATGCTGATAGAATCCACACGGTGTATCTGTATTTAATGTTATTTGACTTAAAGGTCCTTGCAACAACAAAAAAGGTCCTTAAAAGTCGAAGAAAGGATATTTTTCCAAAATACCGTTAGAATCCACATGGTATATCTGTGTTCAATGTTATTTGACTAAGAGGTCCTTGCAACAACAAAAAATGTCCTTAAAAGTCGAAAACAGAATATTTTTCCAAAATGTCATTAGAATCCGCACAGTATATCCCTGCTCAATGTTATTTGACTAAGAGGTCCTTGCAACAACAAATTGGGTCCTTAAAAGTCGAAAAAAGGATATTTTACCAAAATGTTTGTTGTTCCAAGCACCCCTCATTCAAATAACATTGAACTCATATATACCGTGCCGTTTCTAAAGACATTTTGGGAAAATATCCTTTTTCGGGTTTAATTATTGTGGCTCCAAGGACCTCTTCGTTAAATTACCTGATTTAAAATAAAAGGGACATTCAATCAATTTTTATTTTAAACGCAATATGCATAATAAATCCAAATAAATTATCACAATTTTAGCAAAATAAAAAGTTTTGATTTAGTTATTATTACCTAGGCAGCTAAAAAGCTACAGCTAAAAACTAACCAAAATCGGAAGTGTAGACCAATGTAGACTTCCCTCAATACCGAAGTGTAGAAAAACGTACACTCTTTTGTTACAACCTTTTGGCGGAAAGGTTCGTGGAATGGGTAAACACCCTTGAATCTCCTCAATAGAGGGCAATACTTAGCTCATCATCTATCCAAACCGATCCAAAGGAGAACAGTTGCCGAGAGATGGAATTTTCCGGAAGTGAGTAAAGTCATTGTGTCCATGAATCGCAGTTCATTAGTTGGAAATATAGAGCGTCACCGTCATCGTCAGATTTTCAGGTCGGACGGCAAAAAACCTAAGTTTGAGCTAGGGAGCTGAAGTTTATATCTAATATAGACTCTCCAGGGGCCCTTGATGCTCATGTGTAAATATTTTCAAAATTCGCACACCGGTGATGTTTCCCAGGGTGCCATGGCTATCATATATGATAGCCGACTATAATTTCATTTGAGGCTCTGGCTTTTAGAAATGATAGCCATTATCCGTACAAATTCTGTATGGGGCAAAGTTGCTTGGCACCTTACGATAATATAAACGTTTTTGGTTTAAGCAAGTAAGGAAAACTTACTGAATTGTGACCAAAATTGTTAGACCATTGTTAGATAGTAATAATTTTGAAAGAAAAACTATATATAATGTTATAATATAACTCATTTCATAAACTTTATTTCAAATAGAATTAAAAAAAACAATTTCACAAAATTTAAGAAGCCTAGCTCCAACTAAAGTATATTTCATAAAAACAAGGAACAATTCTTTTGACAGATATTCATATAATATATTCATGAAAAGATAGTGCAATTTTCACTATCTTTTCATGAGGTGCCAAGGCTATCATTTTTAATAGCCAGGACTAAAGTCGTCCTGGAAGTCCAGGATACATCGCAAATGTATTTTATGTCGATCTTTTGTAGTCTTATTAGATCAAAAGTACAATTAATGACATTTTTTGTGTTGGCACCCCATGAAATTTTCTCAAATTTGCCTTGGCAGCCAATGTGTTAAATTAGATGGAGCGAAAGAAGTTTTACTTCATTCGTGTGGTAAGGCACACTCAATTTTTTTTTGCCTCAGATTTTGGTCGTGGGAAAATTTTACACTATTAATAATCGCATTACAGTCATTGAAGTTTCTTAAAATTACTTGAAAATGCTTGAAAATACTTGAAGTTACTTGAAAATGCTTGAAGTTACTTCAAGTTACCTGAAATTGCTTGAAGTTACTTTAAGTTACTTGAAAATGCTTGAAGTTACCTGAAAATGCTCGAAAACTTGAAGTTACTTGATAATACTTGAACATACTTGAAGTTACTTGGACATGCTTGAAGTTACTTGGAAATGCCGGAAAATTTTTATATCATGTGAAATCAGAGAATGCAATGTCGAAAAATTTTATTTTCCGAGTAATATGTATAACAGTCGACTTTTTTTTTAAACTTATAGAATAAATTGGTCGAATTTCGACCATGGGGCGAACCCTAGTTCCATATAAATATGAGATAGATTTCGTAAGTCTTTTGACCTTTTTTCAAAATTGAAGCAATATTTGGGCACAAAAATTACATTTTTATAAGGCATTCTCTTTTTTATATCTTGAGCAGCCGATATGTAAAATCGCATAGCATTTCCAATGACAATTAATCGTTCGCCTTCTTTCAGAGTGATTTATGCGACTCACACGACGGATCTAAATAAATTTAATTTTTATCTAACTGGACCGAATTTTCACTTACGTCGATACTAGAAGTTAAATATTCTGGCTTTATAAAATTTTGCTAAATTCGCATTTACAACTGCCTACATCTTTTTTTGAGCAGATGAATTAAGATATGTTTGGATTGAATAAGTTGGACTTAGTGTTGTGAAAATCTTTATAATATGATGAAAAGAAAGTCGCTTAAATAACTAAAATGTCCCCTATCCCTCGAAATGGCATTACTATCCAGCGTTGCCATTTTTTTTTTTTGACAAGTCGGGATTTTGGAACTTTTTGAGTGAAAACAGCGGGATTATTTCGTCGAAAGCGGGACATAGTAAAAAAACGTACATAATCAGAAGTTTTCAAATATTTATCTTTTTATTTGAATTAAAATTACGTTTACTTGATAATAGATAGCAAAAATAGCCATAGAAAATGTATTTTAATAAAAATATAATATTTTAAATCAGATGCACCCTATCGTTACATAGATGAGTCTTATTCGTCTTCAGAATAAAACAAAAAAAACATCAAAATCAAAAAAGTTTTATTTTGTGGAGTGAGTGTTACAAACTGCAACTTACAATAAGAGAATAATTATTTAAAAGAATTACTTATTCATGATATTTCTGTGAAGATTTAACTTCTTTTCAAGTGAGTGTTACAAACTGCAACTTACAATAAGAGAATAATTATTTATTAGAATTATTTATTCATGATATTTCTGTGAAGATTTAACTTCTTTTCAAGTTTCCTTTTTCTCTTTAATAAAGATGAAGAACTTTTCACAGGATAGCTGTAGATTAAACTGGATGAGTAATTCTGCTTTCATTAAATTTACGGAGCATTTATTTCTGGCATCTGACGATTTTAAATTCTTCAGGGAAAAAACGCGTTGAGGAAAGCAGTTTGATGTTGGGATATCTAATATGAAAGACACTAGTTTAAAGATATGCATGGTATCTTTTTTTGGAAACTGTTTAAAGAGCTGGTGCCATTTCTGTGCGGTGGTGGCAGTGGTGTCTTTACGATTTCCTACTAATACGTCAAAGGACGATTTTAACAAGTTAAATTCTTCATATAAGTTATCTACCGCAATATCGCCTGTCAATTTTATTAAAGATACAGCATTTTCAATCATGTCAAAACTAACTTCACTTTCCAGGTTTATGAAATTAAGTCTAGAAAAAATATTTTCATCTGAAAAATTATAACGTTTGTCTATATATTGTTGGTAATTTGTGTAAAAAATTTTAAATTCTTCGATGGCGTTGGTCCATTCAGATTCAAACAATTTATTTAAAATCTGTTTCGTCTGGTAGCCGAAAAACCCATCCTTTAGCCTTTGAGTCAACCTTGAGCGGAAGAGGCACAATGACTCATGCATTTCTGTTATGACAATATCATTTCCCGAGACACTTTTATTAATGTATCAAAAGTACTCATCACATTATGAACAAAATGCAAGTAGGCTAGAGCTTTTGTTTCCTCTGCTTCAGAGTAAAAAATCTTTTCAATGGCTTTTACTTTACTACTTTTAATTACTCTCTCAACGTCTGGCATCCCTCTCTCCCGAGCTCTTATCTTCATTACGAGCCGCCCGGGCGGCCAGTACACACTTGTCTGTGCCACATACCCACGCTTCCTTAGCACGCTGCGCACACGGTCGAGTTATCCCCGAAAAGCGGGACTGAGCCTGTCCCGCGCGGGACATTTAATTTTGATTTTAAAATCGGGACGTCCCGCCAAAATCGGGACGTATGGCAACGCTGTTACTATCCCAATGCGTTAGTAGTTGTCATATCCAAAAATCATTTCTTAATGCCGCACAACAGTATAAGAAGAATCACCAAGCAAGATTTCAGCTTACAATGCCTTAGGGGAAGATGCCGAAGGAATAAGGGTACAGCTAAATTAAAAATTCGTTGGTTAAAAAGAACAACGGCATACGTCGTTTATAGGCTTAGCAGAAGTAAAACTTTGAATTTGGTTATTTCTGGAGTGAATCCGCGCATGTGCTGGTAAACAAACTTGTCAATTTACGATTTGCCATACTATACGAAAAAAATTGCATATTGCCACATGTGTTTTTTCTGTGCTCAACAAGTGACAACTGTTACTTCGGTAGCTTCGGTACATTTGTTCCGTGCCTATAAAATCAGTGCGCAGCATTTATTTCCCCACAAGTAATTAGCAGTTTAACTTGATACGATGGTATACAAAAAGTTCTTACTTTTCGTGCTCATAGCCATTTTGGAAATAGCTCAGCCGCGCCGAACCCTCTTTGGCTGTCTAGCTATCCCAGAGGTTTCCCTCGTATGGACACCCAGGAGATTTCCCCCGTCAGTCTTATGGAAATTTTAGACGTTTTGGTTACTTTGATTGTTCGCATTACAATTCCCCGCCAACAACTCCTTCAGCAGCTACTTCTCCAATAGCTACGACTCCAACAGCTACTACTCCACCAGCTACTATTCCACCAGCAACAACTCCACCAGCTACGACTCCACGAGCTACTACCCCAACAGCTACTATTCCACCAGCAACAACTCCACCAGCTACGACTCCACGAGCTACTACCCCAACAGCTACTACTCCACCAGCTACCACTCCTCCAGCTACTTTTACTACTCCAACAGATCCATCTTCTCTACCAGCTACACTTAGACCTACCCCAAGACTTTATTGGGACAACAAAGTCTGATCCTGCACCCAAAAAAAAAATTCGTTATATTCACGAAATAGTTGTTACATTTTACGAAACCGTTTGTAATTTTCAGCCGACGAACGCCTTTGTACAAATTACATGTAGCTGTTTGTACAATGTACGAACGAAAAAAAAATATATTTTACGAACACTTTCGTCTAATTTACAAAGAAACATTAATAAATACGACAAATGTATTCGTAAAATGTAAAAACGCGTTCGTGAAATATTTACGAATCCATTTATTTATTGGACAAATATATTTGTACTATGTAACAATAAATATTTGTAAATAATACGAATGCATTCGTAAAATGTAAAAACGCGATCGTGAAATGTTTACGAATCCATTTATTTATTGGACAAATATATTTGTACTATGTAACAATAAATATTTGTAAATAATACGAATGCATTCGTAAAATGTAAAAATGCGATCGTGAAATATTTACGACTCCATTTATTTATTGGACAAATATATTTGTACTATGTAACAATAAATATTTGTAAATAATACGAATGCATTCGTAAAATGTAAAAACGCGTTCGTGAAATATTTACGAATCCTTTTATTTATTGAACAAATATATTTGTACTATGTAACAATAAATATTTGTAAATAATACGAATGCATTCGTAAAATGTAAAAACGCGATCGTGAAATATTTACGAATCCATTTATTTATTGGACAAATATATTTGTATTATGTAACAATAAATATTTGTAAATAATACGAATGCATTCGTAAAATGTAAAAACGCGTTCGTGAACTATTTACGAATCCATTTATTTATTGGACAAATATATTTGTACTATGTAACAATAAATATTTGTAAATAATACGAATGCATTCATAAAATGTAAAAACGCGTTCGTGAAATATTTACGAATCCATTTATTTATTGGACAAATATATTTGTACTATGTAACAATAAATATTTGTAAATAATACGAATGCATTCGTAAAATGTAAAAACGCGTTCGTGAAAAATGTTTACGAGTCCATTTCTTTATTATTGACAAATATATTTGTACTATGTATCAATAAATTTTTGTAAATAACACGAATGCATTCGTAAATCGATGCGAGATTTTATATTTGCAGCCAAACATTTCCACTCAGTCTTTTGTTTGGCTTGTGACAATCCACAAAATTTATGTGGGCGACTTTAAAAATGTTTGTCCTGGGTAACGATCGGACTAGTTCTCAAAAGAACTTTTTGTGTTTTCTGAAAGAGATAAGATATAAAGCAAATAGTAAAACTTCTGTGATAACCACATTTGTTAGATTTGTACCTATTTATTAATTTTTTTTCATTTTTGCTGCTTCTACAAAAGCTTAACCTGCTGCTTCGATGGATGTTTTATTTAATGCAGCACCCATTTTCTGCTTCGCGTCTATATATATTTAATATTGATTACATTATAATGTTTATTTTTATTATTTGTTGGATAAAAAGATTAAGTTACCTTTTATATTTTTCATCAATATGTGAACGACCGGACTTGGCGATTCGTCTGGCAGTTCGTAAAACTGTGCGTTTATGAACTGCCACATAAGTCGCGCGGCTGGCGAATACTCCCACCGAAACAAGTTATATGCCTTAAAGCATATGTCGATTGCTCGCGGCAGGCTATCCATTTTATATGCTATATTTTCGAAATCGCAATATATTTGTGTTGGTGCCAAAAGCTTGCCAATTATTGTTATAAATGGTGGAACCGACGACTCTCTTAGCACTTTTGCATCGAAGTACTCCTTATAGAGAGTATCGGTTTCACATACCACAATGAATGCATCGCGCGATTCATCCATTGTGAAATTTTTCTGCGATTTGCGTTTCTTCTTTGGATTTGAGGAGTCCGTCAGCATTTGTATGGCTTTTCCATTGGGCAATAGGGATTGGGTTAGCCTAAATACTGCGGCACAAATCGCATCTGTTCAAATAGATTCAAATTTAATAAATAAAATAACAATACATAATAACAGAATTGCACACATGCAATGGACATACTTCGGTGTAGCTTTTCTTTATTTGTATTAACTTCCCTAAGGAGTTCAATGTCTGCTGCATTTTTTAATTCCCGAGGGAAAACTTGCGTTAGCATGACGTCCACAAAATCGGTTTGATTGTCAAGAAACATATTTTTGACGCCAAACAAGTAATTAAAATCAGATTCAAGCTAATCAGAATAGTAGTAGAAAGAACAGTAAGAAAAAATCATAAATAATATTAAAAAGAGTCACAGCCATAAACAATTACCAATTTGTAGCCATATGGTTCTTTGTATTGCGGCCAAGAATCGAACACAGGCTTTTTGGTTGACACATCCCCGTTGTTCAACATATTTAGGCGTGTCGCGACACAACCTTTCCAACGACATAGCCGATCTTCGAACGACAGGTTGTCGTAGATAAGGGATCGTATGTTCTCCTGTTCATTGGTAGCGTGGTCATATAAAGGCTGCATCTTTTTAGCCGTCTTAGCTCTTGGCTCGGAAACTTTACCAATTTTGGTGCTTTTCCAATTATGGAATTTGTTGTACAATTTTCCTAATGGAGCACCAGATCTCTCCACATAGTAATATCCCTATGAATGCGTTAAAAAGTCCCGTTAATTTATTTTGTTTTAGAAATACATAGAAATTTTAGTGACCGAAAATTTAATGTATAACAGTATTATTACCAAAGCTTCTTTAGGAAATGTTGCCACGATTTCTTGTGCGAGGGTCTTGCACTCGCTCTTGGAAACATTTTCAATATTGTTGGAGACACAATATTGAAGAAATGCTTCCACAAGCAATTTGCGCGTCCTCTCATCAAGCTCACCGTGCGTTTCCTGATATTCGCATATAATTTTTCCGTACGGACTGCCACTCGAAATAATGTTGTGCAAATTTATTTTCGAGCCTTGCACAAACATTTGTGAAACACGAGGCGGGGATATGTTGCGGCTACGGATATTAATTGAGTCCATTGAGGCCATTGCTGGCACAGGCTGTGCATGTGCCAATGACTGGCATTGCTTCCAAATGGACCAATTATATATAAATTCGCCTTGCATACCAAGCGAAAAGTTTGTGCCCTTAAACAATTTCGCGGCCAATTCGTCCGGGAAGTGTTTCAATACCCCGACATAAAGTTGTTGCTCTATTGTGCAAATAAATGATAATTTATTATGCAAAAGTTATAATTAGAAAATATAAATATGCTAGATAAACTATAAATAAGTACAAAATTGTGAAACCTACTTTCGAAATAGTCGAATAAATCCGACAAATTCCAGCTCTTCAAAAGATGCTTTAGTTCAAGTACATCATTGGGGTTTGAATAGTACAAACGCTGCATCTCATCAGATGTACGTATGTCATCAAAGATATTATGCGGCTCTGGATTTAAATCTTGACTTATGTTCATAACATCTTCTGCACTAAAATGCTGAACATATTGCGGAATGTAGTCCGCTGCTACAATGTCATTGACTGCTGGTGTTTCCATCTTTCTTCAAATTTTAAAATGAATTATAATATTATGGAATTATATATTATTTATTTACTACAGTGGACGTACAGTATTTTGAAAACAGGTATAGTAGAAAAAAACATTTACTTTTATATCTATTATTTCTTAATACTAAAAATTCCGAAACCAATTTTCTATCCTTACGAAAAGCATTTAAATTAGTGAAAAACTAAGTGCACGGCTGGGTCGAACGAAAGTTTCTCGTTCATCAAAATTTTGGTTGGTTGTTTTCTTATTTTATTAGGTAGGTAAGTAAAAATCTGAGAACCGATGCTAGATGGAAGGAATGGCTCATTAAATATACGAATAGTGTCAAATAAAATTCACTTTTGGGTAATCCATCTGATATGGCAGTGTATATCAAATACCAACGTTTTTATAACTTGAAGCTCTCAGTAAAAGGCCATTTTCGCAAGTTATAGTTAGAGAATTGTAATTGCAATTGAAGTGGGAGTTTCTGATTGTGATTTATAGTAAGCGGGGCAATGAGATTATTACAAAAATATACCGTAGACATGTGAAAATAGATCGGGAAGCAAAAATACATAGTTAAACTTTTTTTCAAAAATCCATTGTACGATAATATAGAGGAAAACTGAGTCTGCTTTTAAGTTACAATCATATACCGTTTTCGAGATATGTGCAAATTTAAAAAGTAGCGTTATTCGATTTTTTAGCAATAAACTGAGAAACCTACTTAAGCTCAAATACCTATCAATTTTGGTTGAATCGTCGAACAAATCAAACTGGTGTGAAAATTTATATGGGAAGTACCATTAATATTGAGATTACCGTGCAAAAAAATAACTGTCCCGAACTGTAGGCCCTCAAACTCAAAATCCGAGGTTTGAACCAAATCAGATAGATAGATAGACAGACAGACAGGCAGACGGACGGACGGAAAGACGGATAGAAATTTGTGACCCACTTCTCTATCATCGTAATGTTAGAATCGAGTTCGAAATTGCGTACATTTATACATAATATCTTTTTCTTACAAATAAGGATAACAAACCATTTAATTTATAAATAGAAATATGAAATCTATTTGAGAGATTTTGTTGGTGATAGATTTTAGTCGTTCCTATATTATTAACGCCATGATCCTCCTATACATAGCTACTGATAAATAAAATTTAAGAAAATACTAACAATATTGTTTTGGTCGGAGTAAATGGAGTCCACGAGCTGTTTCGTGTGAATTGGTAGGCGGTCCAGCAAAGTCGTTCATATGCATTATTTTAAAAACACTTACTTCTGACGAAACATCGATATCGTAAGCTGCATAATGCCTTCTATACCTATTTATTTTGACATCCCTACAAATAACATATGGTGTGTCTTGGCCAGCGAATATTAAAACTTCGGCAATTTGGTATACTACAGCATTTTGAATATTTATATCGGCATATTGGCAAATAAAATAGCCACTTTTGAATTTTTTGCTTTGGAATGTGCACTCACTATAAGATGAGTAAGACGATTTTAATGGATTATGGTCGCAGAAATTCTTAATCAAATCTGAGTGGCAGGTATTAGTTATTTCATGGCATTCCTGAACTAAAAAGGATTTCGTCGCTGGTGGTTGCTGCAATAAATGCGCGAATTTCAATTGAAATTTAGTTGCCAGACTAACGCAAATATTTCTTCTGCTCGACATAGCTCGTGCATATGACTTAAACTCTTTATGCTTGGCTTCATACCGAAAGCACCAATAGTTCCGTGGAGGACCCGATTTCAAGATTACTGAGTGGTAATGCAACATGAGATGGTGTTTCGGTTTTAAATTATCATTAAATAGATAAATGTAGTCTGCATGGTGGCGTTTGATGAGGTAGCTGAGATGCTCAGCCAAATCACTTGAGATATCAGAAAGAAGAAGAATTTCTATGATATCCAATAGATTTAAAAAAAAATCCATACTTCGTCATCATCGGCCACATAGTCGCCAATCATCATTGAAAATAAATTTATAAAACTCATCATCTCACGAGCTGTCATTTTCAGGTGGGAATTGTCCAAATTAGATTGAGTTATTTCTGGCGAAATATTACCAATTTCAATTTCACCGAAGTTAAATGATTTTTTCCTGTCATTCAGTTTATTTAAATTAAAATAACGTTTTTCAATTAATTTGCGAATTATGTGGCACAGATCGTAATGACAAACACCTTCAAATATGTCATGCATCACGTCGACGGCAAAATTGCTGGTAACGTGGAAAGAATCAATCGAGTTTAAAATTGAATTCTCCTTAATGCCAGTCGAAGAAACGGTTTCGGCAGACACATCTACGTCATAGTTCATTACATTTCTCAATAAACTTGGATTTGCAGTGGAAGCTGTGTGTGTTACAGCTTTTATCATTTTACAGAACCGACAAAAGAAATGTGCAGAAAATGACGGAACAAAGCCCAAGACTGTATTTAAACCTAAGTTATCACCTAGAACAAGTCCCAACACAAAATGAACTGTTTTTGTGCCCTCGGAAGTGGCAATCTCTATTCCATCCCGCTCCAACTTAATAATTTCGCGAACTAAACTGACTAAGCATTTTTCATTGCCAAATTCTTTATAGTCCCTACCTTTCATAATTGCCGCTGCATAAATTTCGCAATTTTTGATGACCGGAAATGAGTAATATACAAATGAAACGGGGTCGCAATGTGATCCAAGTGGGTTGTTAATTTCGGCATCATCGATGTAAAGAAAGTATGGAATTACAGCTTTGTGCAAATCTATAAAGGGCTTCTTTTTTTCGCGCCAATGTGAGCCTTGAATAAAGTGCGAATTTAATTCAATGTTGTTTGAAAGAGTATCCATATCTTTTAATGTGCTTAAAAGCTGATCATTTTGCTCAAAAGTTTTACGAAATTGAAAAGAAATCGGAAGGAGAACACCAGTGGTTTCTACTTCATCATAATGCATTTCGCCGCGACGGTAAACTTGGTCAATTTGATTATTGATAGTGAACTCTTCGAAATGGCTTAAGTAGTCACTTCGGATTAAATGTTCACGCATTTTATGATCAGTCGCACAATTGCGAAATGGATCTTCAATTTCTTGCATTAAGGACGATAATAGACATGTCTGTTCAATGGAAAGTGGGAAATTATTCTGAATAAATGACCTAACTTGCGAAATAATTGGCTGCATTAAATTTTCTGTCACATTCTTTTGAATGTTTACTACGTCTTTTCTATTAAAATTGTTATTATTGTGAAGTTGAAGTGCGAATGCAACTCCAGCCTTACCTATATTTAGAGGATGATGTTGAGAGCTAGGTATAAGAGAAGACAATGCATTGGAAGATGCAATCATGGTTGCATGGTTTGACATGGCTGGGTTGGGAACTGAAATTTGCGAGGATGACGAAAGTGATTGATTAAGTAAGGCTTGTGAACTGCTAGGACTACTGGCAGCAAAAAGTGTTTGCACAGAAATATCAACATTTTGGTTCCCAGTCGTTAGTTGCAATTGCAAATGCCCTTTAAAATGCCTAATAAGGCTACTAAAACTGGATAGATACTGCGTGCAATTACCACCATAAGTGCACCTGTAGGTATCTTTTTCCTTAAGCGAATGAATCAGCTTGAAATGTTTTGACATACATTTTAATGTTAATCGCGTTTGGCAAATAAAGCAATCCATAGCACCGCCCAAAACAATAATTGAATGGTAATTTATATACGTAAAATACAAAAATATAAGTACTAAAGCTAAATGAAAAAAATATCAGCAGCAATAAGGTAAACTGTAAAAAGAGAAATGTTTCAAATGATATAAGATTCACAGTAATGTACCTAAAACTAGTTAAATAGAAAGTATAGTTGTTTGGATAAAACTGTTTATGTTCATGCTATTTTTCCGCTGTTTTGGCTCAAACTATCATGTACTCTATCAAATTAAAGAAATGGAATTCATCGAATTTACCAGTTTTTTGTATTCCTCTGATTAGAATGATGCGTTGCAAATAGATTCATGCCAAAAGCCTTCGTACCTCACCAGTCAGATAACTGACCTTAGCTAACCGGCAACCATTGGGGTATAATGTTCATCGGCAGCGGAACTATGCCATTAGCGCAAAACATTTTTAGTCCCCTGGAGCCGGCGCCAAATTATGAGTACCGAATCACCGAAATGAATTACAGCAAGCTGAATAAATTTAACGCACACAAACCAAAAGCTGAACTGACCACATAAAACTCCAGTAAATACGAATGTAAATTTAAAAACAAATAAGCGAAATAGTACGTATTTTAATTATTTAATTATTGGCGGAAAAATATTAAAACTTCTTATGTGAATTTCGTAAAAATAATAATACCTATAGTAAAATAAAATATTTGGTTTATGGTGAGAACGAAATGAACTTACTAGTAAGTAGGCAAGGAACAATTTATGCTGATGTGCCTTGAGATGATGGTATAATAATGATTAGAAACTGCAATCAAAATAAGCGCGCAATTCAAATGCAGAAAAGAAAATGTTAAAATTTGCATCAAAAAGTAAATCAAAGATGGAATATTTTGCCGCTGTTTGGTTCAAGCTATCATGTACTCTTATCAAATCAAACAAATAGAATTCATCGAATTTACCAGAGTTTTTTGTAGTCCTTTGATTAGAATGATGCGTTGCAAATAGATTCGTGCCAAAAGCCTTCGTACCTCACCAGTCAGATAACTGACCTTAGCTAACCGGCAACCATTGGGGTATAATGTTCATCGGCAGCGGAACTATGCCATTAGCGCAAAACATTTTTAGTCCCCTGGAGCCGGTGCCAAATTATGAGTACCGAATCACCGAAATGAATTACAGCAAGCTGAATAAATTTAACGCACACAAACCAAAAGCTGAACTGACCACATAAAACTCCAGTAAATACGAATGTAAATTTAAAAACAAATAAGCGAAATAGTACGTATTTTAATTATTTAATTATTGGCGGAAAAATATTAAAACTTCTTATGTGAATTTCGTAAAAATAATAATACCTATAGTAAAATAAAATATTTGGTTTATGGTGAGAACGAAATGAACTTACTAGTAAGTAGGCAAGGAACAATTTATGCTGATGTGCCTTGAGATGATGGTATAATAATGATTAGAAACTGCAATCAAAATAAGCGCGCAATTCAAATGCAGAAAAGAAAATGTTAAAATTTGCATCAAAAAGTAAATCAAAGATGGAATATTTTGCCGCTGTTTGGTTCAAGCTATCATGTACTCTTATCAAATCAAACAAATAGAATTCATCGAATTTACCAGAGTTTTTTGTAGTCCTTTGATTAGAATGATGCGTTGCAAATAGATTCGTGCCAAAAGCCTTCGTACCTCACCAGTCAGATAACTGACCTTAGCTAACCGGCAACCATTGGGGTATAATGTTCATCGGCAGCGGAACTATGCCATTAGCGCAAAACATTTTTAGTCCCCTGGAGCCGGCGCCAAATTATGAGTACCGAATCACCGAAATGAATTACAGCAAGCTGAATAAATTTAACGCACACAAACCAAAAGCTGAACTGACCACATAAAACTCCAGTAAATACGAATGTAAATTTAAAAACAAATAAGCGAAATAGTACGTATTTTAATTATTTAATTATTGGCGGAAAAATATTAAAACTTCTTATGTGAATTTCGTAAAAATAATAATACCTATAGTAAAATAAAATATTTGGTTTATGGTGAAAACGAAATGAATCGTAAGGATTGGAAGCTAAAAAACACAACTAAAATATACGCCGAAATACAAAATTAAAGCCATTCGTAGAATGTACAAAGGCTTGTTACATAGTACAAACGCTGTTCGTACTTTTAAATATGGCGGCAAAATATCTAAGGCATTTTTTAAAAAATATGCAATTAAAAAGTTTGTAGAAATACGAAACTACAGCCATTCGTAGAATGTACAAAGGCTTGTTAAATAGTACAAACGCTGTTCGTACTTTTAAATATGGCGGCAAAATATCTAAGGCATTTTTTTAAAAAATATGCAATTAAAAAGTTTGTAGAAATACGAAACTACAGCCATTCGTAGAATGTACAAAGGCTTGTTAAATAGTACAAACGCTGTTTGTACTTTTAAATATTGCGGCAAAATATCTAAGGCATTTATAAAAAAATATGCAATTAAAAAGTTTGTAGAAATACGAAACTACAGCCATTCGTAGAATGTACAAAGGCTTGTTAAATAGTACAAACGCTGTTCGTACTTTTAAATATGGCGGCAAAATATCTAAGGCATTTTTTAAAAAATATGCAATTAAAAAGTTTGTAGAAATACGAAACTACAGCCATTCGTAGAATGTACAAAGGCTTGTTAAATAGTACAAACGCTGTTCGTACTTTTAAATATGGCGTCAAAATATCTAAGGCATTTTTTTAAAAAATATGCAATTAAAAAGTTTGTAGAAATACGAAACTACAGCCATTCGTAGAATGTACAAAGGCTTGTTAAATAGTACAAACGCTGTTCGTACTTTTAAATATGGCGGCAAAATATCTAAGGCATTTATAAAAAAATATGCAATTAAAAAGTTTGTAGAAATACGAAACTACAGCCATTCGTAGAATGTACAAAGGCTTGTTAAATAGTACAAACGCTGTTCGTACTTTTAAATATGGCGGCAAAATATCTAAGGCATTTTTTTAAAAAATATGCAATTAAAAAGTTTGTAGAAATACGAAACTACAGCCATTCGTAGAATGTACAAATTCTTGTTAAATAGTACAAACGCTGTTCGTACTTTTAAATATTGCGGCAAAATATCTAAGGCATTTATAAAAAAATATGCAATTAAAAAGTTTGTAGAAATACGAAACTACAGCCATTCGTAGAATGTACAAAGGCTTGTTAAATAGTACAAACGCTGTTCGTACTTTTAAATATGGCGGCAAAATATCTAAGGCATTTTTTTAAAAAATATGCAATTAAAAAGTTTGTAGAAATACGAAACTACAGCCATTCGTAGAATGTACAAAGACTTGGTACATACTACGAACGCTGTTCGTACTTTTGCAAAATGGAATAAGAATGGTAAGAATGGGAAGTTAAGCACAACCAAAATTTTTGAAGAAATGCGAAAGTACAGTTTCTACAAAGGTTTTATTTCTATGTGTTTCTATGAAATCTCACTGTTATAAAAAATAATATAAAAAAAAACTCACCGATAGGTACGCACACAATTATGCGGAATGGCGTTTTGGAAAAAAAACACAAAATATGATAGCACTGGAGCACTGAAAAAAATTAAACCACGCTCGAAAATTACAAAAAAAGAAAGAGCAATACTACAATACCACATCTTTTCGGCTTATATTTGCTCTAAGCCTAATAAATTTACGAACTGCATTCGCATATTTAACAAACTTGCAAACGTATTTTGATGCCGGTTTGTAAATATGCAAATGTAATTCGAAAATCTTAAGAGATTATGGAAAATTGCAAACACAATATTAAACAACAAACACTAATCACAATTATTACCTTTTACAGATTATTTAAATGATTTTTAATTTTTAATTAATTACAGCGAGATTAATTGGAACACGTCTTACTTTATTCGGAACAGATATTCAATTAAACTTTTGCAGTTGGCACAGCCACAATGCAAATCAAATTGAAAATTCATGACATACTTGGGCAATTTTATTTTATAAGGATTTTACGAAAATCATGTTATTGTTTTTTTTTTTGAATGGTAATTATCGTATTTTTTTAATAGGGACTTTAGTAATGTTATTTATTTAACTAAAATAACTATTAGCTAGGAGCATCCTGATAAACTGTAATAGGTAGTTTGTTAGTAGTGGAATCTAAACTTGCTCTAAATGTCCCAACGAATTTTCGAAATCTCCAAATTCAGATTAGTGTATTACCGGACTCGAATAATTTACCAGTACATACTCTTGGACACTAAATACGCCGATGGCCATTAATATTAAACCCTGTTACCACTGTAAGCGCTTTTCCCTATACAAAGCGATTATGCCCAACAAGCATCTATACTTAACGCTTCCTTAATGGGAATAACTTCAAAGCAATGTCCGTTAACTGAAGATTAGAACCCTAAAAATAAGTTCGTATACAACCGCCAAGATAACCAATGTTGTTACAAGTACCATATTTCCTTGCATTGGAATGGAAGGAGCTAGTAAAAATGCTCCGAGGAGCATATAAGATCTACACTATAAAAAGGTTTCTGAATGTGGAAAACCCATGTAATTTGGTCAGTTGGTAATGTGTTGTATGCTTTCTTCATGTAAAGAAAACACTGAACTATCTCCGTGAAATGATAAAAAGCCATACTATATAGGAATATAGTTCTCGGGCATATTTTGGTTTTCGTGATTTAATGATTTAATTATACATTTTATATAAGCGATCCGGAAACCATTATAGTTTTACTTTAGTTACAGCCTTCAGAATCCGAACTACATATTCTCTGCATTCACAGACTAAAAGCAGTTGTTCCTACGCCTAGCCTTTGGGGTCGACACTGTAACCTAGGATTGGAATCGTAGAAAATCGTATGTAAAACCTTATAATAATGCTAAATATCGCCTTGAAAAGTAAGCAAATCGTAGAAAAAGCAATAGATTCAATAAATCGTACCAATTACGATATATATGATAATATTTAACAACGCTCGATATATTATCCAAACTTATTTTACCGTCATTTTTGAAAGTACGAACTATCAAACTATTCGTTTCTATCAGTACCTATTTTATATTGTTTAAGATGGTTCGAAATTACGTGAGGAAGACCAAGAGGCAAGAATGGAGCAAAGACAGTGTGCTACGAGCTTTTCAAGATGTGAAGTCGAAAAAAATGAGCTGTAAGGCTGCTGCTAGGAATTATGAAATTCCTCGAAGCACATTGCAAAGATTTATAAAAAAAGCGGATCAAAACCCCGACCGTCCACTTCTTGTTACAAAAATGGAAAATTTTAAGCCCGTTTTTTCAGAGGACCAAGAAAAAGATTTGGCAGAATATCTTAAAGACATGGAAGGACGCTTATTTGGCTTTTCGATGAAAGAATTTCGTGAACTGACGTATGAGCTGGCGGAAAAAAATGGGTTAACCAATAACTTTGATGCTGTGGGGTGCATTGCCGGAAAAGACTGGGCAAACAATTTTTTAAAACGAAATGCAACAATTTCATTAAAAAAACCGGAAGCAACATCTGCGGCTCGGGCTATGGGGTTTAACCGCGTCGCTGTCGAATTTTTTTTTAATTTACTGGAGGCATCGAAAAATATGGATTTTTGTCAAACAAGATATTTAACGTAGACGAAACTGGGATCACTACCGTTGCAAAGAGCCTGGGAAAAATGTTGGCAACTAAAGGGAGGAAACAAGTGGGATCGTTATCTTCTTCAGAGCGAGGGCAACTCTTAACCGTGGAAATTTGTATGAGCGCCGATGGGTCATATATGCCACCAATGTTTATTTTCCCTCGAAAAAGAATGAAGGCGGAGCTGATGGATGGAACACCGCCCAATTCATGGGGAGAATGTAACAAAAATGGATGGATAACAAAGGATCTGTTTTTGAAATATTTCAAAAGATTTGTTGAATGGTCACGCGCAACCAAAGACCAACCTGTTTTGTTACTTTTGGATGGTCATGCAAGTCATGTAAAAAGCATTGAAGTCATCGATTTTGCAAGGTGTTGTTATGCTCTGTTTTCCACCAAACTGTACTCATCGATTGCAACCCTTGGATGTGAGCTTTATGAAGCCTTTGAGCTCATATTATGGAGACGAAGTAAAGAAATGGCTCAGACAACACCCTGGAAGAACGGTAACACACTATCAGGTAGGACAATTGTTTGGTAAACCCTATTTAAGATCTGCTACAATGCCAGTTGCGATAAACGGCTTTCTGAAGACTAGAATATGGCCGATAAACTCAGATATATTCGAAGACCGTGACTTTTTGCCTTGCGAAACCACGAACATGCCACAAGAGGAGCAACCCACCGTTCTGGAAGAAACAACTTTTGATTTCCCATGTTCACAGACTTCACAAGTGCCACCAATAGACTCATCAACCACTGATCCCTTGATGATAACAGAAGCTCCAATAACTGCAATTACGGCAATGAATGATCCATCCACGCCATCATCTTCTCCCAATTCCGTTATACCGACGCCAATGTATGCATCTCCAGACCCTGTTTTGGCAACTAACGATGCGCCAACGCCCTCAACTTCTTTCCATAATTTTTCACCATCTCAGATCGTAGCAGTTCCCAAAGCACCGCAAAAGAAAAGAAATTCTAAACGCCGAGGAAAAACAGCAGTCATAACGAGCTCTCCATACAAAAAGCAGCTAGAGGCCGAAATCACCAAGTCCAAGCCCCCCACTGTGAAAAAGAAAAAAAGAATCACCAAATTAAAAAAAACACAGGAAGGAAGAAAGTTCAGAGAGCGAAGAAGACGAGGAGTGCTTGTATTGCGGGTATTTATACTACCAGTCCACAGAGGGATGGGTTTCCTGTAGAGCTTGTGGCAAGTGGGCTCATTGTTCTTGTGCTGGAGAGGATGATATTGATGATGAATCTACACACATATGCTCGCGTTGCAATCCAATTTAGGTCCGTGCCCATCATGCCCCACCTATGCCCATTGTGCCCCAGCAACGGGGCACAATGGGCAAATTGAATGATTTATTTAAAATACAAAAAAATACTAAATTATTTATTTTTAACAAACTGTATTATTTATTCGTATTCCTTAATAAACTTTCTTTCAAATAACAGTTCTTCTGATATCCCCAGACTATTTTTGGAGTTTTTATTAACAATAATCCTTAGAGGGACCGCTATGCCCCGCCTTCCCCTATATTATTTGCGTTGTTAAAGTTACCATTTTACCAATTTTGACGTCATTCGTAAATTTACGAACACCATTCGTACTTTTTACCAAGCCTTTGTACAATCGACGAACGGCTTAAGTTCGTATTTCTACGAATATATTATTTGCGTTGTTAAAGTTACCATTTTACCAATTTTGACGTCATTCGTAAATTTACGAACACCATTCGTACTTTTTACCAAGCCTTTGTACAATAGACGAACGGCTGTAAGTTCGTATTTCTACGAATATATTATTTGCGTTGTTAAAGTTACCATCTTACCAATTTTGACGTCATTCGTAAAATTACGAACGCCATTCGTACTATTTAACTAGGCTTTGTACAGTCTACGAACGATGTTCGTACCTTCAAAAATTGCGGCTTTGTAAAATATTACAAAGGTGAATTCGTTGAATGTACAAAGTCTACGAATCCAATCATTTTTAGAAATTTGCCTAAACCACGAGTATTTGTTAAAGTTACCATCTTACCAATTTTGAGGTCATTCGTAAATTTACGAACGCCATTCGTACTTTTTACCAAGCCGTTGTACAATCGACGAACGGCTGTATGTTCGTATTTCTACGAATATATTATTTGCGTTGTTAAAGTTACCATTTTACCAATTTTGACGTCATTCGTAAATTTACGAACACCATTCGTACTTTTTACCAAGCCTTTGTACAATCGACGAACGGCTGTAAGTTCGTATTTCTACGAATATATTATTTGCGTTGTTAAAGTTACCATCTTACCAATTTTGAGGTCATTCGTGAATTTACGAACACCATTCGTACTTTTTACCAAGCCTTTGTACAATCGACGAACGGCTGTATGTTCGTATTTCTACGAATATATTATTTGCGTTGTTAAAGTTACCATTTTACCAATTTTGACGTCATTCGTAAATTTACGAACACCATTCGTACTTTTTACCAAGCCTTTGTACAATCGACGAACGGCTGTATGTTCGTATTTCTACGAATATATTATTTGCGTTGTTAAAGTTACCATCTTATCAATTTTGAGGTTATTCGTAAATTTACGAACATCATTCGTACTTTTTACCAAGGTTTGTACAATCGACGAACGGCCGTAAGTTCGTATTTCTACGAATATATTATTTGCGTTGTTAAAGTTACCATTTTACCAATTTTGACGTCATTCGTAAATTTACGAACACCATTCGTACTTTTTACCAAGCCTTTGTACAATCGACGAACGGCTGTATGTTCGTATTTCTACGAATATATTATTTGCGTTGTTAAAGTTACCATCTTACCAATTTTGAGGTCATTCGTAAATTTACGAACGCCATTCGTACTTTTTACCAAGCCTTTGTACAATCGACGAACGGCTGTATGTTCGTATTTCTACGAATATATTATTTGCGTTGTTAAAGTTACCATTTTACCAATTTTGACATCATTCGTAAATTTACGAACACCATTCGTACTTTTTACCAAGCCTTTGTACAATCGACGAACGGCTGTAAGTTCGTATTTCTACGAATATATTATTTGCGTTGTTAAAGTTACCATCTTACCAATTTTGAGGTCATTCGTAAATTTACGAACGCCATTCGTACTTTATACCAAGCCTTTGTACAATCGATGAACGGCTGTAAGTTCGTATTTCTACGAATATATTATTTGCGTTGTTAAATTTACCATCTTACCAAATTACGAACGCCATTCGTACTATTTAACTAGGCTTTGTACAGTCTACGAACGATGTTCGTACCTTCAAAAATTGCGGCTTTGTAAAATATTACAAAGGTGAATTCGTTGAATGTACAAAGTCTACGAATACAATCATTTTTAGAAATTTGCCTAAACCACGAGTATTTGTATTATGTACCAAACATTTGTGCATTCTACAAATTCTCTCTGTTCGTATTTTTACAAAGATTTCATTTGTATTTTTATACTAACTATTTTTTGAGTGTGCACAACTTGAAACTTTGCATGAAACGTTCAATGAGGCGTATTCAATTTTTAGCAGTTTTGTTTTGTTTTGTTTATAATTAATGCGCACTAAAGGGAACGATGAACGTTAATTTTAATTTTTTGTAATTTATAAGGGGAAGAAAAACAGAGCGGGGAAAAGTTTGACCGCGCGTTTTTGTATTCTGTCGACTAGCTCCAGATATGTGATTGGCGCACCGGGCCCAGATATGAGCGTTGTACTCAAGTCTGGGGCAAATAAACGCCTGTTTTGCCGCTCAATACTAGCGTGGGCTACTGGGACACTGGGAGTCCTGTGATTACCTACTCTGAGGTAGTGGTTGTGGATTGTGGTGGACGTACTTATGAAGATTCGGCGAGTGCAATGCCGCTATGATACGCATAATGGTTGCGATATATGTTGAGAGTGACTAAACCATGGGTTAGGATCAGTATAATGTTAATAACGCAATCGAACCTAGGACTGATCGCATTTCACTGCACAGCGGAGGGAGAGCTACTGCTTCCCGATCCACGGAAAGAAGAGCCTTTTGAGGTGACTGACACAAAATGAAACTTAGCACAGATGACCTGTGCAGAGGTTTCGGAGTTGAGGATGAGCATGTGGACACTTCACACTTTCTCTGCAGCTGTCCCTCACTCTGCCACTTAGGATATAAAATCTTTGGAAGGCACTTCTTCTAAGATTTAGAAGAACTTATTGGCAAGTTCGTGAATGAGTTGTACAAGTTCACAACTGAAAAATCATAGGTTTAAGGGTTCCACAATAATCCCCAGCGCATCACAATGGGTCTATATTGACATAAGTATGACGAGTATAGGTTTATCCTACCCCTCACCCCATTAACCTAACCTAACCTAACCTACTTATCAAGTAGAGTATTCTTCGGACAATGTGTGCAAGTCATAAATGAGTTCTATTAACAACTTTGACCTTAAATACCACCTACTTAAAATTCGGTGACAATTTGTCCAAGTTTGTGACTGATCGCTCCTCAAAATTAACAGATTTCTAACTTTTTACGTGACTGCTGCCCGCAACAACAAATTTGAGCATACAATATTCTAAATTATGTGATCCAATCTGTAACGTGATGTTATTTTGCATATTGCATATTCCACATGCACCATACTCAAAAGCATATACATAGTTGACTCTCGTCAACTGCAGCTGCAGAGAATACTTCAAAAGTTTTTCATGCTAGCTCAACTATCAATTATTCTATATGTATGCTTGTACCTATGCGAACGGCACCATGTGTTCCATATCACCACCCACACAACTGACCACACTGATATCCATTATTGTTATTATAATGTAGATGTGCAAGGGTGTAAGGATGCAACCCAGCGGCCATACATACGATTATATGGAAGATGGGAAGACAGATATAAAAATAAAAAAGGGTAACACTAAAGAAAGCACTGGTTGAAGATGATTCAGCCCCAAGCTTTCCATAAAAGAAAGCAAACAACCGAACAAGATGTATGCAAATATCCTTGGGGAAGAATGGCAACTTTGCAACACACATAGACGTTGGTGCTGGCCCAAGTTGTTGGGTAATAATTGCGCCTTTAATTTTGGAAATAAAATTTAATTTTAAGCCCCATGTTTATGAATTTATCCTTGTAGCAAGGAATGTATCGTCAGGCGGAAAAGCCGTCCCCTACCACAATGCAAATGGCAATGCACTGTGAAAGGAGTTTTCTTGGCCTGAGGGCAATTTCCAAGAATCATAATTTGATTCGGGCGCTATATGTCATGTACATGTCCGAAATTCCAATTCGATCAAACTGAAGTATGCTTCTCTTGCGGAATCTTATTAAAATGCAATTTTGTAAAAATACGTTTTACAGTTTATACCGTTGAATGCAAGGAAAATTCTTAGCTTTGGTTTTGCCTTACTATGGAACTCATCTGTCAGCAGTTTGTTTTTGTTAAAGGAATTTCTCCAATTTTGTGGATAAATGCCCTTGTCCTCTGAAAGTAGTTGAAGTTTTCTTCACTGCAGGATACTGGCCTCCATTTCACTCATTTAGAAGGCAAACAAAAGCGCACTTTCAAAAGTGTTCATCATGTGTCTTAAAGTTTTATCTTTACTCTGTGAATAGTTGGACTGAATATTTTGCTTTTATTTAAGGTACCTAATTTGCATTCGCAGGATTCTTGACACCTTGCACCTGAGTGCGGAAAGTAATGGCGAACTTGGCTATGGGAGTTTTTAATTGTGGCCTTATTTGGTCTGTGAGATCAAACAAAAAGTTCTGCCATAAGGTATGATCTAAACTTATGCTGCTGCCACATCGCTGGCGCTCTGTTGCTTGGCGTCTCTGCCAAAGAGTTTAAATATGAAATGTGGCCCTTTTCTATTCATCTTTCATTCACGTTTTATGGAAACCATTATCCCATAGGGAAGGTAGGCGCTTCCAAAAATGTTCATTCAGGCATAGCTGCACTTCTGGCTTCGATGGCGGAACACTACGCATTGCCTGAGAAGACGCTGGTCTATATTCGAGTCACGTTGGGTGAAAGGTTTTTCAAGAATAATAAATAAAATACACGAAACTGTGACAATTACTGTTTAGTCAAGCTGATGTCCTACACCATGAAGATCACTGAGCTGGTAAATCAATCAGAGTAAATCAAACATCGTGATTCCTTAAAGGATTTGCATATGGTATTGGTTGATTTTGAAAAGACCTTTGATAGACAACCAAGAGATCTGTTAGGTGACGCTAAGACAATGGGGAGTTCCAGAAACTTACACGTATAGATAATCACAGACATATGTGATGGAGTAAAAACAAGAATAATATGCCCCGTTGGCTACACCGAGGAGTTTGCAATCAAAGTCGGTGTACACTAGAGAAGCGTCTTAAGTCCCTTGATATTTATTACAGTCCTTGATTATCTGCTTCAAGGAAAACTGACGGACCCGAAAGTTCATCAGTTATTCTTTGTTAATGATGGAGCCATCATTAGCGAGGATCAAACGTCCCTGAAACGAGTACTTGATGTATGGGTGAAAGTTTTGGAGGGGAATGGGTATCGTATTAGTCGGAAGAAAACAGAAAACTTGTTGGTGGATGAGGTGGCGGGAAAACGCAGTCCCTTACGCTGAAAGGAAGGCTCGGAAGCCCGGAGTTCACATACGATACACAATGTTGGACCGCGTACAAAAAGTATGAAGGCAAATCAACGGCAGCTGAGATGAAGATGATTCGCATGACAGCAGGAGTAACAAATATTGATCGAGAGAAAGCCTTCACGTCAAAGAACTAATCCGGCAAAAATGGAGGGCGACCGGCTCAGCTGGTACTGTCATGTTCAAAGGAGAGATCCTTCGAACCCTGTCAAAAAGGCAATATCAATCAACGTTCCAGTACAAACGCAAAAGATAGATAGGCCTAAAAACTCCTGGATAATACGAATGCATTAACACCAGTATTTGATTGGCCTCAGCGATGAAGTGATTCCAAATCGGGAGGTCTGCCGTTATTTTCTGAGATCGAACAGGCGAACCTCACAGGCGGACCAGGAGGGATGCATTTAAGTGGAAGGGTTATGATAGCCTCACCTTCAGTAATGGAGAAAAAGAAAATAAGGCCGTAAAACAGCGGTGTAACTTCGGCTCCATTTCACGTGGTAGCAATCAGAGGTTGTTGTTGTTGATTCTACCATTTCAAGGTTATGAAAATAACTCAAACTGTTTTTTCTCAAAACAGCTCACTATGCTTACACATTGGTCGGCGTTTCTAGCCTTCGGTTTCTAATCGCGGATTTTTTACCTCAGTTGCAACCAACTCAGGAATTAGGACCACTCAGAAATAATTGCAGAAAACTCTTCAATCGCGCTAAAAGCTCGAGATCACTCACTGACTGGGACTTCTATAAGGAAGCCCTCAAATTATACAAAAAAGAACTAAGGAAAGCCAAAAGATCATCCTGGAGACTCTTCTGTGGCAAAATAGAAGAATTCTCTGAGGCATCAAGGCTAAGAAAGATCCTAGCTTCAAATCCAACCATGCCCAGCTGTCTAAGGAAAGCTGATGGATCTTGGACGACATCTAGCGAGGAATCGCTCAATCTGCTACTTGATACTCAGTTCCCAGGTAGCTCCAACATTACCAGGTACACTGATCTGAATAGATCACTGGCACAGGTGACTCACTCTCAAGGTCTGATTACAAGGGACAAGCTGCTCTGGGCACTAAATAGCTTCAAACCCTTCAAGTCTCCAGGACCAGACGGCATAATACCTGCCGAATTACAAATGTCTTCGGATATCATCACACCAGTATTGGAGATGATTCTGAACAGCTGCTTAAAAATGGCATACATTCCTCAAGCTTGGAGAGAAGTGAAAGTGGTTTTTATACCAAAAGCCGGGAAATATTCCCATGTCAGCCCAAAAGACCTGAGACCTATTAGTTTATCATCATTCCTCCTCAAAACGTTGGAGCGACTGATTGATATCCATCTCCGTATCAACATAAATACGCAACTTCTATCTGCGTCTCAACATGCATACTGTAAGGGTAAGTCAGTTGAAACCGCCCTTCACTCTCTGGTACGCATTATTGAATACTCCCTTCATCACAAAGAGTACACTATGGTTGCTTTTCTGGATATAGAAGGCGCCTTTAGCAATGTGGGTACATCTGCTTTCCCCCCTTCTCTGGAATTTGGTGGTGAATGAACTACTGTGTGGGTTAACAATAATATTGGCCACACCATCATTCTGGACTCATTTGAGTCTCTACCAGGAAACATAGACCACACCATACCCCAATTACAGTTCGGAAAGAACTTTCAAGTCCCTCTTCCTTCCAGATCATTTTGGGAGGACGCTGAATTTGAGGAAGATAAAGCGATCCACTTCTATACCGATGGATCAAAAACTAGTGACGGGGTTGGTGGCGGCGTTTTCTCCGAAAGGCTAAATCTGAGTCTCTCTTTCCGTCTTCCTAATCACTGTAGCGTATTCTAGGCTTAGATTATGGCGATGAAAGAAGCCCTAACGTGGCTGAAGGGAAATGTGATATCCACAAAGGATATCCGTATCTTCTCGGACAGTCAGGCCGCGATCAAGTCCGTGGATTCAGTATCTTTAAATTCCATTTCAGCCCTCGACTGCCGTTCATCTCTTATGGAGATGGCGGAGCAGGTTAACATTCACCTCTGTTGGGTGCCGGGGCATAGAGATATTCCAGAAAACTGCTGGGCTGATGAACTCGCCAAGAAGGGAACCAAACTCCCCCTTTTCAGAGTACAACGAACAAAGACGATACGATGGAATATACGCTTTAATAACAGAAATGTTTATTCTCAAGCGTAATTTTTACGCAGACAATTTCAACATTTCGTGGGAGCAGTAGCGCAGAGGTAAGTGTGTTGGACTAATAATCTAAAGGACTCAGGGACAAATCCCGCAGGGCCTAGTAACAGCTAAACGTTTTTCGACTGCCCCACCTTTTGCGAACGTCTGACAAACATCCAAGAGTATCACTTCGCATGCGAAGTTTCTCAAATTTTCCGTTCAGATTCGGCTTTAAATTGTATGTCGCTTTCGCTTTCGCAAAATGATTTTAGGAGCTAGGCCTTAACCACTCGATTGCCCGTTAATGCCTTATATTTTTTTTTAATTTAAACCTTCACAAATGCAAAGAAAATCTTTCGTGACTCTAGGTGGAACCGAACGGCAGTTAGAACACCTCACCCAAGCGTTTCTATATATGTACTGAAAGCTCATGATTAAAGAGTTCCGTGTGTAAAATGCCGGCATTGAGCCATTGAGAAGATGTCATATGAGAAAGCTTGGGAGTTTGAATATAATTGAGCGGTTTTTGTGCGGAGTCCCCTTACATTTTGATAGAGAGGAACTGCTTATGTACTATGTTTTTTACCACAGATATAAACATTTTTGTAAAGAACCGTTATTGGATCATTTACACAAAAAAAACTGGGCAAGCTGTTTTCTAACGCTCACCTCAATTATTTGTTATTTTAAAAAACAGTCAAAGGCTATACAGCCATTTTCAGAAAATCGGTGTAAAAACCAGTTGTATACTAGGTACCGTTATTTGAAATGATTTTTTTTAATAAGCGTGCGCTAAGGGGATTTCTTTTTTCTGTTATTGATACAATTACCCTTAAAAGCACCCAGCAAATGATTCTTTGCCTGTTTTTAGGTGCTACTTACTGCCTGAAAGAAGTTTGGTGCAATAGGTGGCCCCTAAATTGCTTTAAGAAGATCTGTTTTGTTGTGTGTGTTCAATTTTTAAAAATTATGGCCCTGGTCGGGATTCGAACGCACGACATGCCATCGCACCACTGCCACCTGCGGGATAAAAGCCTAGAAATCCCAAATACGGAGTTTGGAGAAAATCCGTTTACCCATATTGTCTGGACCCTCGCTAACAAATGGACAGATGGACAGACGGACCGAAGCCGGCGGAAATGCGGAATGCACTTTTTTTGACTTCTCTTTAGTCGTAATAACATACCTCATAGGTACTCAGTTTGAGTTCGAAATTTCAGCGCGATTGCAATAAATCTTTCTCTTTAGAATATGTAATAAAGTATACGAGAAAGTTAGAAATGGTATTGACGAACCTGCTTAAGGACTAATCAGTCTCGGTCTCCTTATATTGCTTTGTATCCAAAACTGTAGACGTCACATCAAAAATTTCTTTTTTTCACTTGGAGGACTTGGTTGCGCAATGATAGCATGAATGCATTCTGTTCGGTATCTTCAAGTTTATTTCAATTCTTGCAATTTTATTGTTAGGATATCATATCCTCCTCCCTCTGGCAACAGTTCAGTACCAGGTGGTGCTGTCTTTTGTACGCGTATATCCCCAACATAAGGAATAGTTATGAACAAAGGAACTGTCAACGAGATAATTTGCTTTGTGATCATAGCTTTTACAATTCACAACGATACTGCTGCGCCTTGGATAACTGGTAAGGATAAAAATATACTCATAACAATAAAATATTTATCATTTACACAAACTCCATAAGACGAATATGCCATTGGAAATGACTGAACCACGTGACTTTCGTTGTTGTGTTGTTTCCTTTTAAAGACGGATTTTGTTACGATTTATATAGACGCCACGTGACTTGATTGACTAGAATCGCTAATCGGCCCATGTACGAACAACAATAGGCGACCCTTGTGTCGGGGTTGGCAAATGTGTAGCGTGGTTTTGGCCAGTGTGACAATCCATTTTCGGTACCATGATTGCAAGGTAATGATGATAAACATTTCGTCGCCCCAAAATTGATTTGCCGTATACGATATAATTCACTTTTTGAACTAAGTAGGTATGCCGTCTTGTGTTTTCAGGGCCGCTCTTTTCAAATTATCTATCAGTATTTTTCTATCGCCTTTCATTGCTGAGATATTCAGAATGGTTTTGAAGAATTAACAAGTTCAAAATTTGTTTTGCCGTAAAAGCTAAATTTTGGCGTATATTGCAAATTGTCCATACAATTTGGCAAATTTTTGTTCAAGAATTGTTTTGACGTGCATCCACAATTTCTGCTGTATAATATAATAAAATAAAATGAATGGGTTGATCTTTGGTGTATGCACAGTGGCATGCAGAACACTTTTTTACAATCGCCGGTCGCATGTACCGTTTCCATGCATGATGCAGTCGGGCGGTGATTAGCTCCAGAAAGTCGGATGATCTTCTTTCGCGTGTCCGTCTTTGTATCTGGTTGCTGTATTTTTGCCTCGAGTTTACTGCACCGCTATCTATCTACTCGTTGTTTTTGATCTGCAAGTGCGGTTTATGGGTAACAGATTGGCCGTTGGTTACTGGGAGTAAAATCGCTGCTCGTTTTATTTATGTGTAGATTGCTCTTGATGTTATCGACATACACTGACGATCACAAGGAGTCCATACATTTTGCAATCGATTTTCAGTCTTTATACCTGTTGGGAATTTTATAACCAGAAACTTTTACTGCCTGTGAACAGGTACATATTTTCCCAACAGTAAGTCATAAAATTAAAGGATAAATAAGAAACGAATTTCGGTTTTTTTTAAAGTTTTGTTAAGAATATTTAAAAAGCCTTGAAAAGAACTATTTTTATTTAGTTAAAAAAGGGTTCCGGAAAGTGTTTGACAGCGACAGAAAGAGGAAAAATAGATGCTCACAAAGAGTTAGGACTCTAAGACCGAGAAATTGCAAGGAGGCTAAATAGAAAAAAGACTGTCATAAACAGTTATCTTGCGGATCCACAGCACTATGGGAACAATCAAAAAGGACAGAAGGCAGAAGCAACAACATTGCTAGAAAAGCGGGTTATTCTACTCTACCACTGACTAAAATAAGGGCCAACAGTGGAGTATCAGACAGCATAGCAAAGGTCCAAAGGATAATACGAAAAAGTGGTACTATACAGAGAAGAAAACTTAGAAAGAAACATGTTTTGAGGCAAGTACACAAGGAGCAACGAATGGATTTTGCAAGAGAACATGTCGCTTGGAGCAGTAAATGGGAACGCGTTGTCTTTTCGGATGGAAAACAGTTTAACCTTGACGGCCCCGAAGGTTACAACTTTATTTGTATGATCTAAGAAAGGAGGAGCTTATTTTGGCAAGACATCCACAGCTGTACATCAGGTGTAATGGTGTGGGGAGCTATTACCCATGGCACAATCGAGTTGGAGTTTTTGTCCACAACAATGAACGGAAACAACTACAAATGTTTGCTGGAACGGTAATTTCCAAAAGCGAAAAACATTTTGGACCCCTGTCTTGGATATTCCAACAGGACAATGCCTCTATCCACAATTCTAGGGTTGTTAGAAGTTGGATTCAATCAGAAGATGTCGAACTTTTGCCATGGCCGCTCTATTCACCGGACTTAAATGTATTCGAAAATGTTTGGGCATGATTATCTCCTAAAGCGTATGAAGGCGGCAGACAATTTGAAGACAAGGACACTTTAATCGAAGCTATTCGTTATGCCTGGGCCCAAATTTCCCTTAATTATTTAAAAAAAAAATCTATATGATTCTATTCCAAACCGTCTAATAGAGGTCATATCGAAAAACGGCAGGCATACCTACTCATTATTAATGTAGAAAACATAATAAATAATTGTTTTCTTTCGAAGATTTTGCATGTGGCCTCATCCTAGTCGTGCATCTTTATACCCTATTCTAAGGGTATATTAATTTTGACGCATAGTTTGTAACATACTTTAATATTGCCCGTAGACCCCTAAAAGTTACTATATTTATGATCAGCATCGATAGTAATGTCGATCTAGCCATGTCCGTCCGTCCGTCCGTCCGTCCGTCGGCAAAAATTAGGCATTTAAACTGGGCCTAGAGAGCTGAAATTTTAACCATATACTCTCTAGGGTTCCGAAATAATCAAGTTTACGAATTTTTAAAATCCGCCCACAGACACGCCCACAAACTCAACAAAAAAAACAAAATTTTGGAAAAAATCGAATTTTGAGCTAGAAAGCTGTAATTTGTTTTATCTGATCTATGACTCCTAAAACTGCTCGGCATATAAAATTTTAAAAATCCGCCCCCTGACACGCCCACAAATAAATAAAACAATTTTATTGAAAAACCAAAATTTGAGCTAGGGAGCTGAAATTTATAATATATACTCTCTAGGGGGCCCTTTATGCTCATGTGTAAATCCGCCCACTGACAGGCCCATAATTTAAAAAAAAAACTTTTTTTTAAAAATTCAAAGTTTGAGCTAGGGAGCGGAAATTTATAATATATAGATACTCTCTAGGGGCCCTTTATGCTCATGTGTTAATTTTTTTTAAATCCGCCTACTGACACGCCCACAATTAAATAAAACAATTTTATTGAAACACCCAAGTTTGAGCTAGGGATCGTTTTTTTCGATAAAATCCTTTAAATGTTATATAACAAAATATGTAGAGCGTTCTTAACAATTCAACCATACTTAGACTTTTGTCACGCCCACTTATGAGGGATAGGAATAATAATAGGGTATCCAACAGTTCGTCCAAGCGGACTGTAGCCCGTCCTATGTTTTTTATTTTATACGCTTTTCAAGTAGTTCATTGTTTGATTTTGGAAAATTCCAGCCTTTACCCTTGAATTTTGTGACTTGCCGTTGGAGAAATATATACAGGTAGGGCATACAATTTGCAACGGGTATAAGGACTGAAAATGGATTGCAAAATGTATGGCCTCATCCTTGTGATCGTCAGTGTAAATGCAATATGTAATTCGTCGATTCTAGAGACCACCAACAAAACATATTTCAGTGCCAGCTCAGGTATGTATACTCGCATTTTGTATTTTTACTATGTATTTGTTTTCTATGAGAAAACTTTGAAATACATAATTGACTGATACATGGGAACTAAGTCCACTTCGCGAAAGTAGTTTTATTTCCCACTATGTGGGAACTAAGTCCCTCAGTGGACTTAGTTCCCGTGGACTTATTTCCCTGCACCGCTGTCGATATCATCAGCAGTGGTGTCGGAGCTTGACATATTTTAAAGTTGTCTGTTCAGCGGTGAACACACGAATGAAGATTGTGCAGTTTGCATGCGTAGTGTATGGGGAAAGCATGTTTGCGCATTTTTGTGCTTGTGCATGCAGGCATGTGTAGTGTATGGACCCTATTATCTCCAGCTGTTTATTCCCCATGTCCCTATCCTTTTTAGATTATATACCACATAGAACATTTCGAAGTGAAACCCTGGAAATATATGATCTATTCAGGTTCTGTAACTATCGAGTGCGAGAAATTATTCTCTTTAACTGTAAGCATTTATCACAACATAATCGGCTTGCGATAGAAGAGACCATTGAAAAAATTCAAACGGCTGAAAATCATTATTTGATCAAGTTCAACGTTAAAACACAGGCAGAAGATGCTGAAATAAAGCCCTCACAATGGCTCAGTTATTATTGGGTTGAAACACGGAGCGAGGGTTCGAGATTCAAACATGAACTACTTCTGGCGAATATCTGACAATGATTTAAGAATTTGATTGCCAAGCAAAACTTCCCAAATTTCCCATTGCGATTAAGTACAAAACTGTAGGTTCCTTTTGATCCTGCGAAAAATATGACTTTGAAGCCCTGTCTAAGTGTTAACCTCTTCTGGGGTTATAGGAATAATAATAGTAAAGGATCTTGGTGACGCATTCTGTCTACAACGCTGTAGTAAAAATATGAAATGGAATTCGTAGTCTTAAAATCGTTCGAGATATTGCACTACAGAGGTAATTGCTAAGCTCTAAATAAGTTTTGAAGAAAGATACAGAAATACCAGCAGCAAGCCAAACACAAAATCGCCAGAAATCGGTGAAGGAAAGGTCTGTCTCTCACTTCGAAGGCTTATTGAACATCATGAGGACTAACCCTAGACTAACCTAGACCGCCACTAGCCTGCCATAAGCACACTAGGAATAGTCTTTCCCGGCGCTAAATTCGAGGTTATTGTAAGGGAAAATACAGACAGCAGACAGCAAACTCGTACTTGGATCTCATCCAAATCGGCGCATAAGTCCCCTGGACAAAAGACCCAACTTTTTATTTTCGGACTTATGTCTCACTTAAGTGGGACATAACTCCCAAAATTGATATGGGACTTATGTCTCACTTAAGTGGGACATAACTCCCAAAAGTTGGGACTTATGTCTCACCAAATGATAGGAAAGTGGAATAAGGGCAATTTGTCGTTATTTCACTTTCCATTGGTGCTGTTTTCAACAATTTACCCTTGCACCTACTCCAAATCAAACACTGAGCCCAAGCAGGGGGATGCAGGGGGCAGCATGCCCCGCCAAATGCATTGCTCTGTTTATGGGATTAGTTGCGAAATCGCAAGTAGATTCCATAAACAGTGCTATGCCTATTGGTGGGGGGGGGGGGGGGGGCATGCTGGCAAAAGCAAAATTTGGGACTTATGTCCCTGCGCCTCTAAATCGTAATCCATGGATGAAATACTTCAAGTCATTAAGCTCAACAACTTATAATTTTAGACTTATAGCTCGAAAGCCACGAAGACGAATGGGCAGATAGGATTTTATAAATGCGACGTTATTGCGATCAATAAAGAATCTCTTATTTTTTTACAAGATTTAGGTTTTTAGCCGTCTATACAAGAAAGATCAAGTAAAGATTCTCTGCCTGCGATACTGCATATTTCGATACCCTGCGTTCCCTGGTATCTTCTACAAGTATCTTCACTCGCAGGATAAAAGTCTCTCTGATCAAATGACAACAAGTCTGTTCAAAGTGGTTCATCGAACAACACAACAACGCAAACTAACAATATTTTTTTCTGTGCGCCTTCGACAAACCTTATTATTAAGCACAAACAAGAAAAAGTGTCTGCACAGTGTAAAAACGAAAAACAAAACCAACTATTTTTCTCCTTGGTGCAAAGGCCACGTTTTGCTACCATTTTACGTGGATTCAATATTAAAAGCATAAAATATATACATCCTGCTTGGGAAGAAGGGAAGTAAAGTTGATGCAGTGTTGAATAAAGCAGCTAATTTAGCGCAGAAAATTTCTTAGTACAGCTCTAACATTTAGTGCCCTATTTGACATGACAGCTGTTTACGTGTGTTGAAAAATATTTGCTCTTCTTGCGTACTTTGCAGCAGCATTATACCTGTGTTCTGCATTTTTCGAGAGATGAGAGGGCAAACGAAGAATTCATTTTGTATAGCTCTTGACGAGATGATGACAATTGTTGTGTTAATTTAAGGTACACATTCAGTCCGATGCGTGAATGAGATGCTGTATAAAGTGCAAGCACACATCCAAGAACTTCTTTAAACTAAATCGGACGTGGCTGTGAAATTATTATTTATTTAAGGCGAATCAATATAAAATGTATAGCGAGGTTTCAGGCATTTGGAAATTGTTAAGCATCTAAGGCCACTAATAACATCGATTCAATTATGCTTGAATAGAAGGCATTTTTTCTTCACAGTTTAGATAATATCGGCCTGAGATTTACATTCACGTACCCCTTAGCAGAAATAATTGGGTAACCTTCACGAAATAAATTCCCTTGCCAACGCCGACGAAGATAATCATAATTAAATAGAAATTTATGATACTTCATCTTTCATAATCAAACC
Source organism: Portevinia maculata (assembly GCA_949715645.1). Lineage (NCBI taxonomy): Eukaryota > Metazoa > Arthropoda > Insecta > Diptera > Syrphidae > Portevinia > Portevinia maculata. The sequence continues at coordinate 193,259,898 of OX454525.1, forward strand.
GAAAAAGACAAGTATTAACAAAATCACAATCACTCTCTTCAGTGATATTTTCGACCAAAAAATAAGATTGCCCAAATGGCACTTCATGCCTGCTGCCTTCGCCAATGAGAAAATATCACGTTTCAAGCTTCCTGACAACTGGAATTACTATTGCGTTCAATTTGACAAAAAAAAACAACGAAGAAGGGAAAATCACTCCATTTATTCATAATTCTTTCGCTACGTGAATCCATGGATATTTTTACACCATTGTTCTTAATAACAATACAAAAATGGCCAATGGAAGAGCATCCTCTTCAGTCTTCACCATCAACTTGAGCAAAAAAGTTTTTTTTTTCGGTGTTGAAAGTCCATTTAGCCACAAAAGCGGGACGACTCTAAAACGTACTACTGGATAACAAAAATACTTATTGTATTTTTTTTTCTCTGTCGGATAAGGGGGTGCAGTTCTTTGCAAAATCAATCTTTTATTTAATTAATATTTAGTTTAATTAATCAGGAACCGGGTGAAAATGTCGCTAACTAACACCTTACATGGGAAAAACGACATGATGCTGTGCATACACAGCATAAATGAGGGCGATGCAAATAAATCGAAGCTGTCACCATCACCACACTATCGCCGCGGTAAATTCACCAAAGGGCGTTGATTTGTAAGGCTTAGTTTCTGTTGGTTTTTTAAATCCTTGGGAGTTAAGACAGAGAATTGAAACACAATGGCATTGGAAGTGAGCTTCTTTTGTGGTTATTTATCTTTAATCTCAGAAAAGGCGAACCTACAACGTGTTATTTCTGCTCTTAAATTGTTGTAAATACTACTCTATTTAAGTGTTTCTTGGTATGCAGATGTCCTACTGGCAGTTGAAAGCAGGAGTTGTTGATAAACATTAGCTGTGTGTGGATTAGTACGTAAGCGCATTCCTGGCATCGATTATTCGCGATTGAGAATCGTGCATCTCGTACATCGTACATCTTTCGAAGATTACCTCATCCATTGGCGCAACCGGGGATAAAAACACGCACACACACATTTTTTCTTAACCCTCTACTGCATGCATTATGACCCAATCGAAAAAAAAGAAAGTTGGATTTAGTTTTTATGCAGCTTTCTTAAGATATCTATGAAATTTTTTTTTAAAAAAGTGGGCCAGTTTTTGAAAAAAAAAATCGCCATATATGCAGTCTGTATTTTTTCAACCTAAAAAATTCTTGCCATTTATGGCTTCTTATACAGTAACGACTTTTTTTACACACAATTTTTTTTGTGTTCTTACTGATTATATTTACATTTCATAGAAATAGTAATAAAGAACAAAATGCTATCAATTATAAAGACATTTTTTTTTTGTCGGGGTGTGTGAGACTTTCTGCACTGGAGCACTCAGACTCAATACTGGTCCATTGTACTACCAGGCAGACACACCACATTTTACTGTGGGAATTTACTCGTTTTTCTAAGAAAAACGAGAAGGCGCTTCAATGATAAGGAATGAAAAGACATAAAACAGTTTCTGTCTTTGTTCAAGCAATGGTAAACTCCGCATTTGGAACAAAATACGAAAGTTCGAAATTTGCAATCATTATGTCATTGCTGCCTGCCACTTTTCCATTCTGGAAGATGATCCACTGAATCTTTACGGACTGCAATCAGAGGTCTACGATGATTTCTTAGCTTTTTTAGCTGAATAGAAGTCCTTATCGATTGATGGGAATACGAAATAATTTTCGTACTTGTTGGAGTACCACTGTTGAAAGCTGGACGAACTTTCTTTTGTTGTACGTTTTGCCAACCTTGCACAAATGCTCGGCTACCGCGATCTTGAAGTCGAAAAGAGCCATGTACAATTGTACACAGGCACAGGACAGTGCTATGCCATAATAAATTAGCCTATTTTCAGAAAAAAATAAATAAAATATGGACATTGTACAATTTGTTAATTGTAGTTGATCAGCGCGCTCGGTCACTCCGTAGTCGCAAAATTCGTTCTATAAAACTGTTTTTTTTTTTTTGAAGTTATAAATTACGTTGCTTACAGATATATTTTTTTTACAAAGTATATACTCTTGTAAGTAATATTTGTATTTTTGTTTATCAATTGGTACATGCACAGCTTAGCAACTGGGCATTTTATCGAAGAGTCATATATGGCTTAAGGGTAAACTGATGCGCAGTCCTTGCACAGCGGGTATTGCGGTTGAAATGTACTAGGGGTGGAATGCAACTGGCTATTTCATTTGAGTACTTATGGTGGAAATATCGATAAAACAACGAGAGACAGGACACATTGCGACGATGACTAAGAGAGTCAAGCTATATCGCGACGTTACAGTCATCAATGAGTTTTATCGCGCTTAAGGAAGCCTAGGGATTTCGCAGCGTTCTTGGCGACATCGAATATGTGGTCATTAACATAAGTTGTCATTAACACACATACCGAGAATGGGAAGCCGTTCGGTTTCAACGATGCAAGTGCCATTCATGGACTATGGCATGGTATTACTGTTTTGCTTTATTGGCAGAAGACAGCACTCTATTAGTTCCACTCTATAAGTTACAACCCACCGAGTTATGCTGTCGAGATCGGAATTCAATGAGCTTAACATATGTTGTCGTTGAAGTTCCACACCCGAAGATGAGGGTCGTGAACAAAGAAACGAATATGAGAAGCTGAGGGTACTGTCATCGGCAAAGGACTGGATTGAATTACAGGTAATAGGCACGAGATCATTTATAAAAATGTGAAAGAGACTCGGAGACAAAACAGAGCCTTGGGGAATACCAGCATTTATTTGGTGAGTTTCAGACTTGAAACCGTCCAAAACAACTTCAATGGAACGTTTCAAAAGGTAGTTTCTAATCCATTGAAGAAATATATCATCAATTCCAAATGCACGCATTTTCGATAAGAGACATGATCAAGCTGTCAATTGGCGAATTTGTTTATATTGACATAGTTTTTGCATGCTGTCTTTTTGCACTTCTTTTTTCGCATGAAAAAAATAATTTTCTTGATGATTGAATTAATGCGTTAAGCGGGACTCCGATATCTGCATGGATGAATTAATTGAACGCTTAACAACTCAAGAGTTGCAAGAACGATTTAAGCAATGGGGTGCTCCGTATAAATATCATTTAACGCCCGATCGCAATAAGCGCCTTCCAAATCTTATGAGGGGAGAGGGGGAAGGAAGTAAAACTAAGAGAAGGAAACTTGTTGTTAAAGATAACAGACATAAGAAATCTGTAGGGGTTGATAAAAAGGAAAGTGAACTAGAAGTAAATATTCAGTGTGTTTCTTTATTTTTATTTTTTTGATAAGGAATAGAAAAGAAAGAATTTTCGTGCGATAAAACTCATTGGTGACATTGCGAGATCGCTTGCCTTTATAAGTCATCGTCGCAATGTCTCTTGTCTTTCACGAATGCCCACCATAGGTGAGCAATAACTCCACTTTTTTGTGGGAAATAATTTCTCTTAACATTTTATGATAATTCAAGAACCGTACCCCACACCTACTCCAAATCCCTCGGGGGTTTGTTGTTTTTCCCTAGAGGGCGCGTCCTAAGGTGGCGGATATAGGAACGCTCGGCAGAAATGCAGGGTAAGTGGGAAATAAAATACCACTCGTGGACCAACAAAACAACTATGTGAAGGAGCACAGAAATTAAACCAGTTATGGATAGAGAAAATATGAAGAGTAACCTTACGGTGCAGGGAGTCGGATACCCAGTACCGGCGTCTGTCAGGGGTGTGCGCGCGGGCCCCGGGACGTCGATATCCAGCGACCGCAATATAAATATAAACCAAACCCCGGAAGTGGCACACTTGGCTTCCGCGGAAAAAAATGCTACAAGTGCAACCAGAAGTATCACCAACCCTTTCCAGAGAGTTCCCAGACTGAACAGGACACCGCCATCAGCAGTGGAAACCCCGCAACTGCAGCCAAAGAAACCACCAGCTGCCCGAAATGTCTTTCAAACTGGAAACGAGGAGGGTAAAGCAGCAGACGGGGAAAATCCAGGAGACGTTTTTTCCAAGGAGATGCAGAATTGCTTAAGGGTGATTAAAACCATGAAAGCAGCGTGTGAGAAGCAGAAAAACATCAGCCTAGACATTAAAAACGGCATAGTGGCCCTAGAAGTATTTCTGGACAAGATAAAGTGGCACGAGAAAGATAGAAGAAAAACCCAACAAAGGCTCTTCGCCCAGAAATCGGCTTCCACGCAAAAAATATCACCAGGCCAGAGTGACAAAGACCTACCGAGCTCTTCTAAAAGACCACCCTCGAGCCCACTTGCAAAGGATACCGACAAAAGGATAAGGAACTCTCCAATAAATCCAGGCGAGCAACAAAAGGGACAAAAAGGCGAAACCCCTATTCCTAAGGTAAATCGTGAGCAAGAGAGCTATGCTCAAGTCCTTAAGAAGAAAAAACCAGCGGCTGTCGCGAGAGACCAACTCGCCCAAAAAGTTAGACCTCGGGACAAACCCAAAGAAGGTGCAAGGGAAAATAAAAAGAAAGCAAAGGCGAAGAGAGAGAAGAACCAACAGAGATCTCGACCCGAAGCTATCCTCATTAAGCCAAAGGGAGCAGCGAAGTTCACCGATATCCTGAGGGAAATCCGGAGTAAGGCGAATCCAGATGATACCGAAACCATCATCAAAACAGTTCGGCAGACGAAAACTGGAGATGTTCTTCTAGAACTCGGAGCTAAAACAAAAAACAAGACAGCTTTCGGAGAATCTCTAAGAGCAATTCTAGGGGATAAGGCAACGGCCCGCAGTCTTGAACCGAAAATTGCCCTAGAGATCAGGGACTTGGATGAACTGACTACAGCCGAAGAAGTCCAAGAAGCAGTCAGAAAAAAAGTTGCTGGTCTCATCTCTGATATTCAGGTGTCGGTCACAGCTAAAAACAGAAGCTCCCTCAAGATGGCCATAGTGCATATGAACGCCCGAGCAGCCTACGATATGCTGAAGAACCCGAGAATTAAAATAGGATGGGTCCAGTGCCGAATCCGACGCAGAACAGAGGTCTCACGGTCCTATAAATGCTTCGGCTATGGCCACCAACAAGCAAAATGTAACGGCGTAGACAGAAAGGGGCAAGGGCTGTGCTTCAACTGCGGAGAAAAGGGCCACAAGAAGATTGACTGCAAGAATTCACCAAAGTGCTGTCTATGCGCAAACCTCGAAGTTCCACCACCCGCTCTGGACCATGCCCCGGGGTCAGGTAAGTGCCAAGTCTTCCGAGAGGCACTCGAAAATGAGGAGAAGAAAAGGGCCCCACAATGACCAGAATTCTACAGGGAAATATCCACAGGAGTCAAACCGCGGACAACCTGCTAATTAAACTACTGGAGGAAATGAAAGTAGATGTTGCCATCATCAGCGAGCAGTATAGAAATAAAGAGAAAAACTGGATATCGGACTCGCTTGGAACAGCTGCAGTCTGGGTCTTGGATGCAAGAAAATTCCCCATGAAAAGTTGGGGCACACAAAGAGGCTTCACGTGGGTAAAGTGCGACGGACTCACAATTGTAAGCGTCTATCTGAGCCCAAACGCCAGTATTGCCGCGTTTCGGCAAAAATTGGGCGATCTGGAGGATTTCCTGGTCGACACCACAGGAGAGATCCTGGTTGCAGGTGATCTCAACGCCAGAGCACAGGAGTGGGGAATGCCAGCTACCGACTCTCGAGGAAGGCAAATACTCGAGATGGCCGCGAGGCGTGGACTTCACGTAGTCAACACAGGAGACACCCCCACTTTCAGGAGACATGGACACAGAGGAACTATCCCAGACGTAACCTTCGCGACCAACACCACATTCGCAAAAATCAAAAACTGGAGAGTAATCGAGGATTACACAGGTAGTGACCACCAGTACATCGTCTTCGATCTGGAAAGTAACCAACGAGTTCCGAATCATCGTCACCAACCACGGGCTCCGAGGTGGAACTTGAACAGGTTTAACGCAGACCTTTTTAAGGGCGTGATCGAGGAAGGTGCAGACGCCGTGATCCAAATACAAGGACCTGCTGAAAGGAAAGCGGACGCCACGATGAAACTAATTCGGCTCGCTTGCGACTCCTCAATGCCCCGAACGAGCGGTGCCAACAGAAACAGAGACCCAGTGTACTGGTGGACCGAGGAGATAGCTGCGCTACGCCGGAGATGCCTACAACTACGACGCATAGTCACTAGGGGGAGAAGAAGAACAAATGCTGAACCCATGGAAGATGCTCTAGCAGAGTTCAGAGCCCAAAGATCGGAGCTCAAGAGGGCCATCAATTCGAGCAAGAAACAGAAATGGGAGGATCTCCGCCGTGACGTCAACAGCGACCCCTGGGGACTAGGCTATAAGATCGTAACGCGGAAACTCGGAGCACAGATGACACCCCCTGTCCTCAGTGAAGGAAAGATGGAGCGCATCGTGGACACACTCTTCCCAACGCATCCGGTCAGGCCACCCGACACCACATTGGCCCAACGACAGAAAATTTCAGCTTTTAGCGAAGAAGAGTTGAGCATAGCGGTGCAGTCCCTGCAAAATAGAAGAGCCCCCGGCCCCGACGGAATTCCCACAGAAGCCCTCAAAGTGACCGCCCAAACACGTCCGCTTTTACTGCTGAACATGTTTAACAGTCTGCTCCCCAAGAGCTGGAAGAAACAACGGTTGGTGCTTATCAGCAAAGGCAAGGGAGATCCGGATTCCCCATCGGCATACAGGCCTCTGTGCATGCTAGACACCGCGGGGAAACTCCTGGAAAAGCTACTTAAGCCACGACTAGTAGCGGCAGTGCAAGCGTCAGGCGATCTGTCAGAGAGGCTTCCGGAGAGGCCGCTCTACGATTAGAGCAGTAAAAGAAGTAGTGAACGCCGCACAAATCGCCCAACAGGGAAGTCACTACTCTAGGAAGATCGTCTTGCTGGCAACCCTGGACGTACGTAACGCCTTCAACTCAGCCAGGTGGACCGATATATTGAACGCGCTCGAACGGAGGTTCCACGCCCCGGCATATATCCTGCGGATGGTGAAGGACTATCTCAGGGATCGAGAGCTGCTCTACGAGACTACAGAAGGCCCGCGAAGAAGGCAAGTGACAGCAGGCGCAGCGCAGGGATCAATCTTATGTCCAGATCTCTGGAACATCTCCTACGATAGCATCCTTTGCATGGAGATGCCGGAGGATGCCAGACTGGTCGGGTACGCAGATGACATCGCCGCGGTGATCACTGCACGAGACACCGTTAACGCGCAACAAAAGCTCAACCAGGTCATGCGACGAGTCAATTCGTGGATGGAAGAGCACGGACTCAGCCTAGCAACGGAGAAAACTGAGATAGTCCTTCTCACGAAAAAGAGAATCCCCACACAAATCGACTTCCGAATTGGGGCAGACGAAATAAGAAGCAGCGCCGCGGTGAAGTACTTGGGAGTGAGGCTTGACACAAAGCTAACCTACTGGCAACAAATAAAGGCAGCAACTGAAAGAGCCTCAAAAACATCTGCATCACTGAGCAGACTGATGTCAAACGTAGGTGGTCCAACGGCCAGTAAGCGAAGGTTGCTGATGGCGACAACGCACTCCATCCTTCTGTACGGCAGCGAAATCTGGGCAGACGCACTCAAACAAGAGAAGTACCGGAAACAGATGGCGGCAGTACAAAGATGCGGAGCTCTACGTATAGCTAGCTCTTACCGAACGGTTTCGGAACCAGCCGTCCTTGTAGTCGCAGGAGTGACTCCCATAGATCTCCTAGCGGCAGAAAGGAAGTACGTCTACGACAAAAAGGGGGAAATGGGAATGGAAGCGACATCCGATGAGGCTAAGGAGCTCACGAACCAGAAGTGGCAAGAGCGTTGGAGCTCGGAAAGCAGAGGACGATGGACAGCGAGGCTGATTAGGAACGTGGCTGAGTGGAATGACCGGAAACACGGTGAGGTCAACTACTACGTCACCCAGTTACTCACCGGACACGGATATTTCAACGCCTTCCTCCACAAAATCGGCAAAACAAACAGTCCAGCCTGCCAGTACGGAGACTCGCTAGAAGATGACGCGGAACATACCTTCTTCGCTTGCAGCAGATGGAAAAGCCTTCGCCAAGACCTGCAAATAAGTATTGGCGCCATCACACCGGAGAACATAGTAGAGAAGATGCTACAGAGTTACGACAACTGGCAAAAAGTCTGTAGCTACGCAGAACATGTTCTCAGAAGAAAAAAAAGAGAAGAAGACCACCAAGGGTCACAGTAGGCACAGACGTCTTAGGCCACAGAAGACTAATCAAGACGGCGTCCTTTTACGGACTTAAAAACGGCGCCACCCTGATGTAATGCCAAGAGCGGTTCCAGGGTGGCTTGTAGGCCGTAAGCGGGGAGAGTTTAGTCCGTGCGAGTCGGACACACCAAGTGGTGATGGCCTACCACTTGACGGTACATCACGTATTCTCTCCTCCAAAAAAAAAAAAAAAAAAAAACCTACTCCAAATCAAACAGTGACCCCAAGCATGGTAGTTGCAGGGGGGCAGCATGCCCCCCAAAGGCATTGTACTGTTTATGGAATCTACTTGGCATTTCGCAACTAATCAAAGAAACAGTGCAATGCATATGGTGGGGCTCACCTATGGTGGGCAATAAGTTCACAAAAAAAAGTGAAGTTATTGCCCACTCGAGGTGAAGTTATTGTCCATGTGAAGTTATTGCCCGTGAAGTTATTTCCCTGCACCTATAAAATACACTCGAAGAAAATCAAACGACGGGGTTTTCGAACGATTTTTTCAGCGATGGATCATTGACAAAGAATCAATTAATTGAGAAAACTGAAGAATATCGAATAGACATTTATTTTTGTTTCATAGACTTCACAAAGACGTTTTAAAATGATTTTATTTGACGGAAACAATCAAGGTGTTGATATAAAAAAAATCGTATTTTACAAACTATTTATGTATATGAAACCCGATTGGGAATGTTAAAACTTAGATCTCTGGACCAGAATTCAAAGTTGAAAGAGGAGCACATCAAGGAGACTCGATCTCCACGATCTCCATGGTGTTTGCGTACTGGCAGAAATCGTTTGCTCTATTACCAGCGATAACTATGGTTTGGCGGTGAATGGTGAGCACCTAAATAATCTACGATTCGCTGACGATATCGTATTGATAAGTACGTCATCTATAGAACTACAAGAGATGATAAACGAATTGCACACAAAATTTAAACAGGCCGAACTGAACATTAACCGTCCAAAACGAGGATGATGTCAAATGCAACTCACTTCCCAATGGGTCTAGATGATTTACACAAAAAAAAAAAAAAAAATTGGAACATTGGAAACGTTCTGGAAAAAATTATTTGTATCATCAAATATAGTAAAATATTTGATGGATTGTGCGTTCTTCCGGTCATAACATATGGAAGCCAAACTTGGTGCACTAATAAACATTGTGTAGACATACCGCCATGTCAGAAGGCAATGGAAGAAGCAACTGAAGTGGGAATGGGCTGGACATATAGCGAGCATAAAAGACAATAGATGAACTAAGCTTCTTATGGAATGGGTTCAGCTAGGAATGACAACCCTTCTTGTCGGCAAAGAAAAAGATGGAGAGACAACTTCAGCAATTTGATAGACGATGGACACTTCGTGCGACTTGGAAGAATCTGTGGGAAGGTTTTGCCCGATAAGTATTTTAAATCATTGATATGTAAACTTAGAAAAAAGATGATAATAATTCATACACATAAAGTAAGCTTATTGAGGGATTTCAAGCTAAACTTACTCATAATAATAATAAAAATGTATGCATATAACACATGTTTTTACATAATATACTTTGTCAACTGACTTTTGTCCGTCACTTCATCCGTCCGCGTCGCTGCGTATTATCATAACAATTAAATGAAATTCACAAGAAAAGTAAGCTACATTAATTTAAAATGGATAACCTTCCCCACTTTAGATGACAGCAGCCAGCAACTCGATTGACGTTTTAAAACAAAACTACGTTTCTGCGTCGCATTTTACTTTAGGAAGGTAGTTGTGTTAAGAACGAAGTGAATTCTGTGATTAATGGTCTATTCGGTTTGTATCAGATTGCAGCTAACATCGTCAGACATCAGGACAGTCGAAACAGTCTCAAGTCTGAAAAGAATGAACATATTGTTTTTTAATTAGTTTTCATGGAACAATGTGGAAATGCAATATGCAAGACCATTATGGCGATGTACGGGAGAGGATTTACACATTGCAAGAAAAAGTCCAAATGCCAGAACAACGTGGATTTCAATGGAATGAAATAGAGCTGCCTACTATGGAGCACTGTCATGGAGAGTTTAGTTACGTATTGTATGCAACTTCATTTCGCCGGAGGGTATGTATGTGTTGACGACTGATGCATAGTGACAGTCAACAGATATAAAAATCTGCCATTATATTTACGTCTTTCTCCCTGGATTTTATAGGGGCAAAGTTAATATACATAAACGTAATGGTATTGGTATAATGACCAGGATAGTCAATGCGTTGAATTTTTGGAGTTCAAATTTAAAATTTGTCAATATGCCTTCAACCCACCGGCAAAAGTCATCGTTGTAGTTCATGAAATGTATTTGATCTTACACAATTTTTGTCCTTAGTTGGATAAGTGGTACATACTATGTACATGCCGAGCGACTAAGCATATCTGACCAAAGCTGGACTTGCGACGCTCTAAACTGACACTAACGATCAGCATGGACCGCCTTGCATACGCAAGAAGTGGTCAAAAACCCAATTACTTTCCGAGCAACTGGCAGTCGTCAACGTGCGCACGCGCCGCCATGAGCCGACTGAAGCCTTACAGCCTCAGTCACCCCCCGGAAGCGCCACAACAACAAATTGGCGAGCCCGGCCTTGCTCAGAAACGCTATAGCTAACTTATAAAATAAGAAGATGTTACCTAGAGAAACGCACCGTCCTGGCAGGGCATGTTGCCGCTCCACCTCAACAAGCCAGCAAAATTCGTTGAATTGCTTTTCCGTATCGATTGTATCCCTCTCCGCTATTGCGGTACTCAAACGAATACTTTGATCGATTGCTCCTTCATACTCAAAAGGCATATGTTGACAAGGGAAATTTCCCAGTTTACCAATCTGCCACAGACAAACTGATGTCGCAACCTACTCTCAACAATTAAATATTCCTTATACAGCCTTTGAAACTAAGCTTGAAGATGTTTTGACTATAAAAATACCACTGGGGAGTGGGGATTATGGATCCACACCTCGACATTAAAGAAGCGGAAGCACTGACGAAAACCTTGAGCTACACTTTAGAAAGGAATATCAGCAGTTGTGGCTACCTATTACCCTAAATCATTTCCTTGTTTATACTTCGACTGTCTTCTAACAAAGAATGGAACAGATTAGAAACCACTGATCGAGGAGATTTAAGGTTAAATCTGACTAAATTGAAGCCAAATATTGAAAATTTGCTATTAAATCATCAGGCTCAGCTTTCCCATTAAAAGCATTTAATTGTTCATCTAGTTATTTCATACTATAATTTTATTAAATTTACATCTTGTGACATTTTAATTAATAAATGTATTTTTTTTTTGTGTTGGGAATTCGCTGGAAGAACAAATCATCGAAAGACATTGCAGAGCTAGTACGCGAGGGATGCTTCTGCAATAGTGAGAGACTTTAACCCATCTAAAAAACATAGGGACGGGCTACAGTCCGCTTGGGCGAACTGTTGGATAGCCTTTTCTTATTCCTATCCCTCATAAGTGGGCGTGACAAAAGTCTAAGTATGGTTGAATTGTTAAGAACGCTCTACATATTTTGTTATATAACATTTAAAGGATTTTATAAAAAAAAAAGCTCCCTAGCTCAAACTTGGGTGTTTCAATAAAATTGTTTTATTTAATTGTGGACGTGTCAGTAGACGGATTTAAAAAAAAATAACACGTGAGCATAAAGGGCCCCTAGAGAGTATACATTATAAATTTCAGCTCCGTAGCTCAAACTTTGAATTAAAAAAAAAAAAAAAATTAATTGTGGGCGTGTCAGTGGGCGGATTTTGAAAATATTTACACATGAGCATAAAGGGCCCATAGAGAGTATATATTATAAATTTCAGCTCCCTAGCTGAAACTTTGGATTTTCAAAAAAATTGTTTTATTTATTTGTGGGCGTGTCAGTGGGCGGATTTTGAAAATTTTTTATCCAAAGCAGTTTTAGGAGTCATATATAAAAGGAGAGTATATAAAAAATTTCAGCTTTCTAGCTCAAAATTCGATTTTTTCCAAAATTTTGTTTTTTTGAGTTTGTGGGCGTCTGTGGGCGGATTTCAAAAATTCGTAAACTTGATTATTTCGGGACCCTCGAGAGTATATGGTTAAAATTTGAGCTCTCTAGGTCCAGTTTAACGGCCTAATTTTTGCCGACGGACGGACGGACGGACATGACTAGATCGACATTACTATCGATGCTGATCATAAATATAGTAACTTTTAGGGGTCTACGGGCAATATTAAGTTTATTCTAAACTTTTTTTCTTGTTTGAAATCAATACCTGATTTCTTAGCCCTAGCTAACTTTTATAGATCAAGAGGTTTTACCCGTCTCAATCTCCTGATTGCATTGTCATTATTTAATAGTTCTGTTATTTCTGTGTTTACGTGGTTGAGAAGCCTACTTCTACGCCTTTGAGCAACTTTCTTAACTTCATCTTCAACCATTTCAACATTTAGATCTTTATGCAGATCGGCATTGCGTATGTACCAAGGTGCATTAACTATGTTCCTTAGTACTTTATTTTGGAAAACCTGAATTGTTTGTAAATTTGTTTGTCATGTGCATGCCCACAACTGGAGCCCGTAGGTTCATACTGGTTTCAGAACTTGCGTGTATAGCAATAACTTGTTGTAGTTAGACAGGGATGAGAATCTCCCAATAAGCCAATACATTTTACTGTATCGCATGTTCAACTCATCTTTTTTTTTCTTTACGTGCGCTTTCCAACGCAGTTTAGCGTCTAGAGTCATGCCTAGATATTTGGCTGTGTTTGAATATTCCACTAAATTGTTGTTAATGTAGACTGGAATGGCACGTTTTTATACGTAAAATTAATATGGACTGACTTAAGGTCATTTAATCTAATCTGCCATTTCTGAAATATTGTTTATTGCTGTTTGAAGCTTTTTTGTTGCTATTTCGACAGTTGCTCCCACAGCAAGGACAGCTGTGTCATCTGCAAAAGTAGCTATGTTGGTTTCTTCACTTTCAGGAAGATCGCTAGTGAAAAGTAGGTATAGAACTGGACCTAGCACACTGCCTTGTGGTACACCAGCTTTAATCTCTCTTAATGTTGAGTACTCTGCTTCTTGTTTAATTCTGAAGAATCTATCTGATATATAAGACTCCAGAATGGTCGTATACTGCTTCGGCAGTTGCTTTTGTAGTTTGTGTATCAGTCCTTTGTGCCAGACTTTGTCGAAAGCTTGTGCTATATCAAGAAATACTGTAGAGCACGCATTTTTCTCTTCAAATGCTTTTTCGATTCTATCTGTGATTCTATGCACCTGATCAATTGTAGAGTGCTTATTTCTAAATCCAAATTGGTGAATTGGGACTAGCGATTTTTCATCTATTATTTTTTCTAGACGTTTTACCAGCACTTTTTCGAATAACTTGGACAACATTGGTAGAATAGATATTGGGCGATATGAGGTAACTTCGTTAGGTGGTTTGCCTGGTTTAGGTATCATTATTACCTCCGCGACTTTCCACATGCTTGGCACGTATATTAATTTAAATACAGCATTAATAATCTGCGCTAGGTTTTTTAAACATTTTCGTGGAAATTGCTTCAAAATTTCTCATGTAATTAAATCAAACCCTGGGGCTTTTTTTATATTTATGCTTTCTTTAATTTCTTTGGCAAGTTCTTTAGCTGTTACCGGCCGAATAGGTGTATCTTCTTCGCATCTTATTTCGACTCCTTGATAACCTTTATCTTCATAAGGTTTGAATACGTCTTCAAGATACTCAGCGAAAGTGTTTGCTTTCTCTTGGTTGCTTTTCGCCCAGTTACCTTCTCTGGTTTTTACTGGCGAAATGTGAGCTATTGGCCTGTTCATTTTCTTCGTTGCCTACCAGAGCGAGTAGTCGGTACTAGCATCATTTGTAAGACTTGTGAGGTAAGTTTTCAATGGCTCATTATTGAATTCTCTTACAGATTTTCTGAGCTTATAATTTAAGTTGTTCAGTGTGGTCTTGTCGCTTGGCGCACTTGTCTGTTGCCAGCGTTTTCTAACTTTCCTCTTTTCTGTAATAATTTCACATATTTCGGGAGGATAAGAGTTTTGTTTGATCTTTTTTGTTGTTTTGGGAGTGGCAGTCCACGCAGCTTTTTGTATTGTGAGCGTCAATATTTGGACTGCTTCTTCTAGTTGATCTTCTGTTTAAATAGCTGGTGATAGTTGGATACTTTCTTCCAACTTCTGTCTGAAGTATTTCAAATCAGTCAGTCTATTTACTAGTTTTGGGCTATGGTCTTTTATTACGAGTATTATTTTATCGCTAAGTGTTAAAAGTACAGAGGAATGATCTGATTGAAGATCAGTTCCTTCCTCTATGCTTATTTTATTTGAAGATTTGTATATTTTTTGATAGAAAGAAGTCGACAAGATCTGGGGTTTTATTTCTATCTGTTGGCCAATAGGTAGGTTTTCCCGTTGAGTGATATTTGGCGCCATCTTCTCTATTCAATATTCTATCTAATATCATTTTATTCGATTTTTCCATGGAGCCAATCCTGTTTAGGATTTGTTTCATGAGGTTTTCCATACCAGTGTTTGGCTCTACTTTGCGTTTTACCGTTTTATCTGCTGGTATTTGAGTATTTATTGATGCTGCCTGAGCATATGTCATTTTTGGACCAGCCGTCTTTTGTCTCGGGACCTTTTTGATTATCGCTTGGTCTTTAGGCTTTTCTTTCTGTGGGCTCTTTTGCAAGTCCTTTTTACTGTTTGCGTTTTTTTGTGTTTTCTTTTGTTTTTTGTCCCTTTCAAGTTGGATTTCTTTTGCAACTAAACAACCTTTGTAGCTAGCAGGATGGTTTTCATTGCAGTTTGCACATTTAGGATGTTCATCCTCTTTCTTCTTACATTCTTTAGTGTGGTGACTTCCTGCACATTTAACACATCTTGGATTTGAGTTGCAGTATCTATGTGTATGCCCATATCTTTGGAAAGTTTTGCATTGGGACACTTGTTTCGATTTACGTAGGGTATGAATCTCAACTTGCATCATTTCTCGACTAAAACCAAACACTTCTTGAGACGATGTCTTGAACCATTTGGTCTCGAGAAATTTGATTTCAAAAGATGACTCAATCAAATGCACCAAAATCAGTAAGGCTGATGAGTTTGTTGCGTCTTTCAAAATTGTCGCCCCTCCAATATATTTCGAAATACTGTGCAATAGTACTACATGGCCTCAAAATACGTTAGTAAAAGAATTTACTCCCCGGTCGACAAAAAGTCGCAGGAAAGTTTGTCCGTCAGTGTTAAAAAAGCCAGTAGGCTGTCCCTCTACTATCAAAATGTAAGGGGACTCCGCACAAAAACCGCTGAAGTATATTTAAACTCCCAAGCCCTCTTTCATGATATCTTCTTCTTGACGGAAACATGGCTTAATGCCGGAATCTTAGACACGGAACTCTTCAATCATGAGTTCTCCGTATTCAGAAACGACCGTCATAACAATGACCTGAAAGCGCTTGGAGGAGGTGTTCTGATCGCTGTTCGTTCCAACCTTGAGTCACGAAAGATTGACTTTCCATTTCCACTAACCGTCGAAATTATATGTGTAAAAATTACACTTAAGAACAAGCATTTATAAGTTGTTAATGCGTACATTCCATCGTATCGTCTGTGTTCCTTGTATTCGGAACTTTCTCTGGCACTAGACCATATTTTTGACATATCTTGTTGTGACAGCACTGTCTTACTTATAGGCGACTTCAATCTGCCACATATTGGATGGGTACCTTCTGAGGATGATTCGCATCTCATCCCATCCTTTGACTCTGCCCAACAAGAGCTCGCTTTACTGGACAACATCTTGTCTTTTGACTTACAGCAAACAAGCTGTATACAAAATTTCAAAAATCGAACTCTCGATCTTGTTTTTTCTTCTGACTCTGTTAGTACTGTGGTTCTGGAATCCCACTTCAGTATAACTAACATAGATAATAATCATCCACCATTGGATGTATTTATTGAATTAGGCGCATATTTGTACGAAAATAGTAATTCGTATGATCGTTCGCAATCTTTTGACTTTCGGAAAGCAAATTTTCAAAGGCTTTCTGATGAAATTTCCAGCTTTAATTTTAATCTTACTGCGTTTTCTAATATTGAAGATGCAGTAGTTTCCTTTTATTCTTTGATGGATAACTGCATGAAAAAAGTGATTCCTGTGAAATCCTCTAGGAATCTAAAAACGTCCCATCCTTGGTACACTAAAGAGCTCAAACCAATACGAAACAGACGTAATAGGGCTTGGAAGATCTTTAAAAAGTCTCCGCTATTCAGATCTTGAGCTCTATCTTAGACTATTCAACGAATTCAAATCTTTATCCTGCAACTTATATATTGACTATAAAAGTAAAATGGAATGCTCTTTAAAGTGGACCCCAAACTTTTCTGGGGATTTGTCAATTCTAAGAAAAAAACCGATTGTTATCCATCGAAGCTTACTTACAATAGTTCTACAACTGCTGATTCGCTAGATGCAAGCAATATGTTTGCAGATCATTTTAGTAAGTCGTTTAGGGAGACCCCTCTTCACATAGATTGTTGCACTATAAATTCGCGAGAAACTACTTTTAAAATTTAAGTTTAATTGCGGAAAATAAACGAAATAAATTGATGCGAAATTGCGGTCGCCACCGCCGAGAATGAAATTTATCGAACTGTCAGAAATTTGGTGCGAAGAACGCGAGTGCAACAGCCAGCAGAAATGTATGCTGGTTTTCCCGGTAGCTCAGCAAGGGGTGGGTTCAGGTGATGAAATATAATCTTTGGTAAATTGCACCAAAGGAAAACGTAGGTAGGTACTTACTGCGGTGGTTTATAATAAAAATTGGTATTCACTTTACGATCCAAACTCTGTAAAAGATTTAGAAAAATGGGCGCCACACAATTTTATGGAAAATTGTGAAACCGAAATATTCAACCAGAAAGCGAGCGGAACAAAGAAATAAAAGAGGAAAGTTTTTTTTTTATAGCACGTTATAAAAACTCCGTTGGAGTACGGCAAAATTTTATTGCGTTACTGAACAGCAGTTTGGGATTTAAAAAGAAAGAAATTCCCAAAATGACACACGATCGCGTTCTCCCGAGGGGTGGCAAATATTCCGAAATTAAAGGGTCGCGTGTCCCGTCGTTAACCGAGATTTTCGAGGTACGATCCTACCGAGATTATCACTTATCACAAACTCTGCCTAACTGTCACGAACTAAACTATGGGTAAATGAATATATTTTAAAAGTACTTAGCTTTTTTTTTCCTCAACTCCTTCGTCCTCGTCCTGCAAGTTGGTGGGTCTAATCCCGCCACGACAATCGTCCTATCGCTCCTTGAAAATTATCTCGAGTCACCTTTACTCTATCCTTCCGTCTATCTCCTTCCTCGACACTTTACTTTTGTTCACTTTTTTTTTTTTTTTTTAAATCAAAATCCCTTCTGGACGTTACCGCAAACTTGTCTATGTTATTGCCTGGCCAACCAAGAAGTGATTTAGCAGCTGGCTTTGTCCATTCGGCCGGCCGGCATCCTCACTCACACATCCATACGTACGTGGGGAAGCAGAGCCAACGACAGTTCTAACGCGACCATTCAGCTGTAGCGCTGAAGAGGACGACTGTTTCGTACTCCCCCACACTCACACATACTTAGACATTTGGCGGTCCATGTCCTCTTCTGCTACACTATGTACTCTCACATCAGTGCGCTGACATGAACCCGCTAATGTTCTCACGCCCTTCAGGCGACCTCTCTCTCAGTGAATTCGCCCATTGCTCTAACTCAGCAATGAACAAACCCTCCGACCGACCCTGGATCTGCCTTTATTCAGCCCATGCCCTTTCTGACGTTTCGCGACGTAAACAAAAGCATTCGAGCAAGGATATAGATTTGCAAACAACATGCCAACTGCAAAGTGTTGTTTTTAATAAAAATATCCCCTCAACGGACGAAACAAAACTCACGGATAGTTTCAGGATGCGGAGAATAGAGATCTTTTTCAAGATATTCATCCCTAGGACCAGGCCCAGCGACTATTTGGGATCGCAGAACTAAGGAGTTGGTATGAAAATTTCTATTTCTATTACGAATTTTCCCTATGCTACCTCGGTAGAGTCGTGCGCAGATTTTGTGGAAAGGGACATGCAGATCGTGTGCCATTCTTCACATAAATTTAAGTTATGTTGGGCACGCAGCCGTCATTACATTATTTGTGTCTCGATCGAATTTGTTCTTATTGACACGTCCTGGGGTGTTCGTCTACAATCCCCGTCTCGGTTCAAAGTTTTGTGTTTGTTTGTGTTGTTTTCGCGCCGGTATTGTTTTTTTTGGATGCGCGATTGGTGGTGTTTCACGTCCTGTGTCGCTCGTTTATTGTGAGGGTGTTTCACAGAGCCGCCCGCCCGCACTCCTCTGCTGCTCCTACGGTGCTCCCACGACGGAGTTGGGTCAAAAGGGAGCGTCGTCCCTTCCCTCATCGAACCAAAGTCACTACCGTGTCGGTAGTAGGTAAATATTCGCTTCTGGGCCTTTGACTTATTCGGACAGTCCGTCCGCGCCCGCGAATTACATTTGTATTTGCAGGGTGGATGTTTCAGTGGGTTGTATTGGTTCCACCCTGCCGTTGCAGACACTTCGTCTGGGTGCGGAGTGCTTTTCACTTGCACCCCGCCTTTACAGACCGTCCGTCTGTAGTCATCGTCACAGACTGTCCGTCTGTCTTCGAATCCACAGCCCGCCCGTCTGTATTGGGTTTGGGACTGGGCCTCCTGCCCTTCCAGTCACCTGTGGTGGTTGCTCCCCAAGGCTCCAGAGACGTGGACCGATGGCTGATGGAACCATGATTGCCCCTCCACTTCTTTAGACCCTGGAAACGCAGACCGATAGAAGAGGGAAATTTCAAGGAGGTTCAAGGGAAAAGAGAATGATCAAGATGATCATTATTTTAGTTATCTAACTGGCTGTTCCCAAATAAGCTTTAATAGTATCTCATTCGATTTGGAAACAATTTTAAAATGTGTTTCTTCTCTGAAGAATGGCTATTCATCAGGTCCTGATGGCATTGCCCCGATAGTTCTTAAAAAATGTAGTCATACAATTGCTCCACATCTTAATTATCTGTTTGAATTGTCCATTAATACTGGTAAATTCCCTAAGCTATGGAAAAGTGCTTTTATCACACCTGTATTTAAAAAAGGCGAACGTAGTGATATCACTAATTATAGGCCTATTTCAAAGCTTTCGTGTATCCCTAAGCTTTTTGAACAAATTGTTTGTGAAAAGTTAATATTTCTTTGTCGCAATATAATTTGTATTGAACAGCATGGATTTGTAAAAAAACAGATCCACTGTCACTAATCTGTTAAGTTTCTTGCATGATTGTTCTAATGCCTTAGAGAATAAGGACGAAATGGATTGCATATACACTGACTTCTCTAAGGCTTTCGACCAGCTGTCCCATGAAATAATCGAATTTAAGCTTAGGGCTTTTGGCTTTCCACCATGTTTCATAAAATGGGTTAATTCATACCTTAGATCAAGGGTTTATCAAGTGAAATTTAGAGGATCGCTATCTGTATCTTTCACAGCTCAGTCTGGAGTTCCCCAAGGAAGTCACCTCGGACTGATTCTATTTATACTAGCCATCAATGATGTTAAGGCATGTATAAATCACAGTAATATTCTGATCTACGCGGATGATATGAAAATATATAAATCTATCACTAGTCAGCAAGACAGAATTTTACTTCAATCTGACATTAACAGCTTCGCCAATTGGTGTGTGAAACATAGGGACGGGCTACAGTCCGCTTGGGCGAACTGTTGGATACCCTATTCTTATTCCTATCCCTCATAAGTGGGCGTGACAAAAGTCTAAGTATGGTTAAATTGTTAAGAACCCTCTACATATTTTGTTATATAACATTTAAAGGATTTTATCAAAAAAAACGCTCCCTAGCTCAAACTTGCGTGTTTCAATAAAATTGTTTTATTTAATTGTGGGCGTGTCAGTAGGCGGATTTAAAAAAAAATTAACACATGAGCATAAAGGGCCCCTAGAGAGTATATATTATAAATTTCAGCTCCCTAGCTCAAACTTTGGATTTTTAAATTTTGGTTTTTCAATAAAATTGTTTTATTTTTTTGTGGGCGTGGCAGTGGGCGGATTTTGAAAATTTTATATCCCGAGCAGTTTTAGGAGTCATAGATCATATATAAAAAATTTCAGCTTCCTAGCTCAAAATTCGATTTTTTCCAAAATTTTGTTTTTTTGAGTTTGTGGGCGTGTCTGTGGGCGGATTTCAAAAATTCGTAAACTTGATTATTTCGGGACCCTAGAGAGTATATGGTTAAAATTTCAGCTCTCTAGGTCCAGTTTAAAGGCCTAATTTTTGCCGACAGACGGACGGACGGACATGGCTAGATCGACATTACTATCGATGCTGATCATAAATATAGTAACTTTTAGGGGTCTACGGGCAATATTAAGGTATGTTACAAACTATGCGTCAAAATTAATATACCCCTAGAATAGGGTATAAAAACGGCTTATCCTTAAACCCTACTAAATGTCAACATATGACATTCTCTAGGAGGAATATCCCTTCCACCTTTCAATATTCTTTGTATCAACCTATTCTTTGTAAAGTTGATAACTTTAAGGATCTTGGGGTTTATTTCGATCCCAAACTGGTTTTTGCTAAGCATATCAATTTTATTGTTAATAAATCTAATTCCATGCTGGGCTTCGTAAAAAGGTGGGCCAAAGAATTTAATGACACTTACGTTTCTATGTCATTATACAATTCCGTCCGATTCTAGAGTATGCCTCACAAGTTTGGACACCGTTCTACAACGCTCATTCAAATCAAATAGAGTCCATTCAACGTAAATTTATTCGATTTGCACTTAGAGGACTCGCATGGGATGATCCATTTAACCTCCGTCCTTACAGTCAACGCATCAAGCTTCTTCAAATGTTACCCCTTTCTCAACAAAGGCTTAATAGCGATATTATTTTCTTACAGCAGCTTATATCCGGTCAAATAGATGCACCTGACTTGCTGTCATCTATTAGCTTTAATTTTCGTGGTGGTGCCCATAATTTACGCAGTGTTGAATTATTGTTTAGCCCCAATCATAGAACGAATTATGGGAGGCATGAGCCTATTAGTCGCATGAGTAGAATCTATAATCTAAATGATCATGTGATTGACTTGCATGTTAGTAAAACTAAGCTTAAAAATATTTTGCGTAATAATGCCTTAGGCCCGATTTCTTCAGTTCTGATTAAATTTTTGATAATCACTGATTTGCTATTAGCCCGATTAACTAATCGCAGAAAGGTAATCATCTGATTAAAAGTTCTATTTCTTCACTTCTGATCAGAAATTTAATCAGAGCTAATAACAAATCGGTGACTAAGGAGCTAATCATCGATTTTGACAGTTTGCGTCAATTTTTAAATTTAATTTGAAAGTTAACGTGGCAAACAAACATTTTTTTGGTATTCTTGTTTGGGCGATACGATGGACGGCAAAAAAGAATCTGCCAAGCGTGGGCCGCGATCGGCAAATTTTACCAACAAAGAAGAAGACACTTTAATCGGTTTGGCGCTAAAACATCGCACCACCACCGAGTGCAAAAAGACGGATGGAAAGACTGCAGTTGCAAAAAAAGCTATATGGGATACAATCGCCAAGGAATACAATGCTTTAGGGCTTGGTTGCGTGAGTTATTTGATTTTCATATTATTGGTACCATTATTTGATCTCTTCGTCTCCATTCCTATTTCCAGATTCGTTCGGCCGACGTTCTTCGTTTAAAGTATACCAATATCAAACGGACTTTGCGAGCGGACGTGGCAAAGAAACGAATGGGTCGGACAGCAACTGGTGGTGGTAAACCCCCAGAGGAATTCAAGCCTAAAACGGAAATGCTGCTCCAGCTTTCATAAGTGATTTCGCTTTCTATCCATGGCCATCCATCGCGTTTTGACGATGACAGCGACCTGGAAAATTACACCAACGGAAATTTAGCTCAATCTACGACTGCAGCAAATAGAAATGCCGATCTCACTACTGATGCAACGTACGTCGAGAAATCATTAGATAATGAAGTCTGCGACCACATCACAGACATAAATGAATATTTGCAGGACGACAAGCTTAACCAATGCAGTGATCAAATTTGTGATGGATCGACCGAAAAAGGATTGATTTTAAAAGTTGCCGATACCCAGAGTGCTGTTCCAACTGGTTCGCCAAATAAAACCAACAGTTGCAAACGAAAGCGCTGGGAAAAATACAATCCGTCATCGCTTCGAGCACCAATAAATCCTGTGCTCAAACCAATCATGAAATCTGACGGCATTGCATCATTGGCGGGCAACCTTAAACTACAAATTTTGAATTCGCAACTGGAAGAACAAAAGTTGCGCATTCAAAATGTGCAGCTTGAGAATGAACGCATTGCTGCAGTCATCCATAACGATAGCGTCAAACATGAAATGCGCAAAGAGGAGCATAGGTGGCAGAAGCTCCAAAACGATCTCCGCCTCAAGATTTTGCAAGCAAAATTAGTGCGCGGAAAACGTAGCAACAGCAGCCCGGCATCTTCGGATGAAGGAGATGAAATGTTATAAAGTATTCCAAATGAACCAACAATCTTAATGCTTTGAATTTTATAATTTTATTTAATTAACTTTACTTAACTAAAATAAAAATGCACATTTGGTGCCACAAAAAAAAACATTTTTTCATTTCAAGTTGCACTGAAGTTATTTTTTTCTTCCCCCTCAATATTGCGTTCAGTTATTTAAACGAAGAACTTGAAAAATAATCGTCCACCAGACGAAGACGCACATTACCGTCTGCAGTTCTTTGTTCAAAATCAAAAGCTGGAACTTCAGTAGTGATTATCATTTCCTCGAAGCCTTCGATTTCTGTTGGTGGGACAGGCTCATGTGCATCGATGGCAATATTGTGGAGTACGGCGCATGCAACAATAATCGTTTGAACAGTTTCCAATCGCAAACGCATGCCAAGCGCAAGAACTGGAAAGTGTCGTTTCATTACACCGTATGAGCGCTCCACAACATTTCGTGTCCGTATTTGACTTTCGTTGTACACTTGTTGCACCTCAGTTTCAATGCGGAGAAATGGTGTTAACACGGTCTAATTTCATTTTAATGTTTGAGTTGTTGAAAATCGTTTGATCGTGCGTGGAACCTGGCCATCGTGCAACTATGTTGGAGATTTTCAGCTGCGCATCGGATACCGTCTGCACGTTTATAGAGAACCAACCTTTACGATTGCGGTAGTTTTCGGCACGATCTCCGCCAAACGATTGGATTTTAATGTGTGTGCAATCGATGGAGCCGATGGTACGCGGGAATCGGGCAATCGCATAAAAATCTTGGCTGGCTTGCATCATTTCTTCTTGTGTTCCTGGCATTTTGACGAAGTATGGTCTTTGCTGTTCGAGTGCCTCGGACACTTTTCTCAATATACGGCAAACGGATGACGAACTTACGCCAGCAAAATCGGCAACAGCAATTTGCATAAACCCGAGCGCGTAAAAACGCAAACAAATTAACAACTGTGTAATTGGTGTGATGTACCGCGGTCTACCAAACAAAAATAATCAACATTGTTACGAAAACCAATGAGCAACAGTTATTACCTTTCTTCATCGTACTGAAGCGCTGGACAAATGATTTGCAGAATATGGGCGACCGTCTCTTTTCGCAAACGAAATCGTTGGTGGAAATCTTGATCGTCCCATTTTTCCATGTTTATTCGTTGATGCATGGTATATTGCCGACGTTCACGCAACAAACTAGTATCCTCTCCATCCTCATCGCTCCAATCTTCCCAAAGTGCTATGAAATCCGGCAGTCTATTCATTTTATTATAGAATATTTATGTAGTTTTGACAGCAAAATCGAAGCGAAGAATATTTAGTTTTGACAGAAAAATCTAATCGAAGCTGAAGAAATACAATCGCCGATTATCTACCCGATTAGAGTCTTTAATCAGGCAAACTTGAACAATTAGCTAATCGAGTGTTAAAGTTAATCAAAGATTTTTTAATCAGCCAAACTCTGATTAGAAAGCCTGATCGAAGCTCAAGAAATGTTTTTTTTGTTAATCGAATGCTATAATCACTGATTATTTTTAATCAGAAATGAAGAAATTGGCCCTTAATGTTTTAAATTATGTGCATGATTTGTGTCTGTGTTAGGTTTTTATAGGTATATAATTATTGTGTTTTTAATTGTTATGTCCTTACTAACACCTGCACTAAATGATGAGCCTGTGGGAGCACTTTTAGTGCCGGCTAATTTCTGCTCGTGATAGTTGCTTGCTTTAAGCACTCCACGACACAGAGCTGATAGTGTATTTAAAGTAGGTTTTTTATTTCATATATTTATACCCTATTCTAAGGGTATATTAATTTTGACGCATAGTTTGTAACATACCTTAATATTGCCCGTAGACCCCTAAAAGTTACTATATTTATGATCAGCATCGATAGTAATGTCGATCTAGCCATGTCCGTCCGTCCGTCTGTCGGCAAAAATTAGGCCTTTAAACTGGACCTAGAGAGCTGAAATTTTAACCATATACTCTCTAGGGTCCCGAAATAATCAAGTTTACGAATTTTTGAAATCCGCCCACAGACACGCCCACAAACTCAAAAAAAAACAAAATTTTGGAAAAAATCGAATTTTGAGCTAGAAAGCTGAAATTTTTTATATATGATCTATGACTCCTAAAACTGCTCGGGATACAAATTTTTCAAAATCCGCCCACTGATAAATAAAACAATTTTATTGAAAATCCAAAGTTTGAGCTATGGAGCTGAAATTTATAATATATACTCTCTATGGGCCCTTTATACTCATGTGTAAATATTTTCAAAATCCGCCCACTGGCACGCGCACAATTATTTTTTTTTTTTTTTTAAATTCAAAGTTTGGGCTAGGGAGCTGAAATTTATAATATATACTCTCTAGGGGCCCTTTATTCTCATGTGTTAATTTTTTTTAAATCCGCCTACTGACACGCCCACAATTAAATAAAACAATTTTATTGAAACAGCCAAGTTTGAGCTAGGGAGCTTTTTTTTTGATAAAATCCCTTAAATGTTATATAACAAAATATGTAGAGCGTTCTTAACAATTCAACCATTTTTAGACTTTTGTCACGCCCACTTATGAGGGATAGAAATAAGAATAGGGTATCCAACAGTTCGCCCAAGCGGACTGTAGCCCGTCCCTATGTTTTTTTCTTATATTCGTCATGCTCGAAGCTGAGTGTAAAAATTGGTAGCGGTACTTTGCTTTTAAATTTAAGCATATTTACAACTTCCAAGATTTTAAAGCCTCTGTCTTTTAACTCTTTTTTTATGCTTTCGGGTGAGCATGAGTAATGCAGTCTTTTCACTACCACCTTCATTAGTCTGGTTTGCTTATTTTCATAAGAATACCATTGTACCTTTTTTTGGTTTAGTATTTTAGTGAGGCTTCTGTATCCCTCGTCTTCAACCGCATTGATTTTGATGTCATTTTTGTTTATTAGCGCTGTACTAGCTTTAATTTTATTTTCCTCCAATACTTTGGCCCAGCTTTCGTACTTATTTACTTGCAGCGCGATAATTATTGGGGGCTTGGTTGTATTTTGTGTTTTATTTTCTTTGTTTGAAGCATACACAGTGACTGTGCAGCTTTCTTTTGTTGGTGAGATTTTTGGGGACGCACTCATTTTGGGTTTTTTATTTTTATTCCCCTTGTAACGATGTCCTTCTGTCTCTTTTCTTAGTTCTTCCTCGTCTGTTGAGAACTCGGCAGGTTTGACATTTACTTTTTTTTGGTTGTTGACCTCTTCTTTCAACAATTGCAACTCTTGCTTCAGATTATTTATCTCCTTAAGCAGTTTCTCATTGAGTTGCCTAAACCCATCTCTTTCATCGCGGGCTTTTAAATATTTAGCCTTCAATGGTTCATTGTGCACAGCCGCTCCTGACATGGAGAACAGACGCTGACCAGGGAGCCGCCCAATATAGGTCCGACGCTTCTGGATTTTTGTGAGTAGGGTCCGCAGGGTCGTTACGCCCGTTACCTCTCTCCAGAGAAGTACCCTTGCGGGTAAATTAATAAATGTATATAACTAACCATGTGTGAATTTTTGTACAACTTTTTCGTTCTACAGTTAAAGTGTTTTAAAGTGATTAGTAATGTGTCAGATTTAAAAAACACATTTCAAGTTGATGAATTTGAAGAATTCGAAGTTAGAAAAGCAAGGTGTCTACCCAAAACAGAACAAATGGGATCTACGAGACAGAAAAGTATGGGGACATCTGATTTACATTAATGCAGAGAAACAAATGACACCTTGTTTCTCCAACCTTTTCCGAGTCTAAGTGCTGTGGGATTTGAATTTTCTTGTTGCGATTACATTGCGATTTACATGTCTGCATAAAAAAAATTATTATAGCTGTTTTCGGTTACGATTCCCAAGATGGGGAGTTTTTCCGCAGCATTTGAACAGTCGATTTGACTAGAAACCACAAAAAAACAATCAGGCGTATTTATTAGGTTTCCTGAAACACTTGTAAGGGTTAATGGTTGCGTAGGTTAACATCGTGTATATACATTTACGCAACCTTGTGAATTATACATGTTATAGTGAATTCAGAATGCTATTTCCGGAGCAGGATACATTTTGAACATCTACATTCACCAGACTGATGTCAAAATGTATCCAGTGGAAATAATTAATTCAAAATTTTAACGCGAATCATACACAAGCTCTAAGGACTAGATCCTACCAACCGCACGAGGACGTTTTCAATTATTCCAAAATTCAAATTTTTATATTATAATAGAAGTAGTGTTGATGAGAGGAAGGAGACGCGTGTTTTCTTAAAAGACGGAACAAAAACTTTCTGGAAGTGGACAAAGGTAAGAGATTAGAAGAATGGAGGTGGAAAAGGGACAGCAAACTGAATGGACCCAGGGTGATGACTTGTTTTTCGGCAACGCTCGTCGGACTGCAAGCAACCGTACAATCCCCACTATATGAACAAAATTACATACGTAAAGATAAAAAAAAATAAAAAAAAAATACACTACCATAACTATGTTTTCAGGTCATCCTTCCTGAACGGCAGGAATGGAACAGTGAGGGGTGGAATGGCTTTAGGCCGGGTGATGTCATTATCTATACGGATGGCTCACTCATTGACGGTATCTCCGGAGCCGGGGTCTACTCTAGAGACTGTCGGATAAATCTATCTGCAGCCTTGGGTAGACAAACAACTGTCTTTCAGGCAGAAATCTTTGCGATTGCCACTGCCGCCAATATCCTGTTAAGGAGAAGGATTAAGGGTAAAACCTTATACATCTGCTCAGATAGCGAAGCCGCTATCAAAGCCTGCTCGGCTGGCTCTCTCAACTCAAAAATAGTTGACGAAACCATGGTTAAGCTTAACCGTCTGGGTAGATATAACTGGGTATCACTTGCCTGGGTTCCTGGGCACACAGGTATCCAGGGTAATGAAAGAGCGGATGCTCTGGCCAGGAAGGGCTCTTCAACAACCTTCATTGGCCCACAACCATCCATCCGTCCACAAACGTGAAATGGCTTCGGCTCTACGCCAACAACATTCCGAATACTGGCATAACCTGGTCTCATGTAGGTATTCGAAGAAGCTAGTGGACGGTCCAAAAATTAGCAGAGCTAAGTTTTTACTTGGACTAAATAGGAAAGACTTGAGATCCTTGATTGGTCTCGTCACTGGTTTCAGTCCTCTTAACGAGCACCTAAAAACCATCCACATTAGGAGCTCGGGCCTATGTGAGTGCTGCCTAGAGGCGGATGAAACGGCATCTCACTTCATCTGTGAATGTCCTGCTTTCACCAGAACCAGGCTCAACATTATAGGCAAACAATTCGTCAACGAAAATGAGATGACTCTTAGGTTAGGTTAGGTTTATGTGGCTGTCGGCAGAAGCCGACACACTTAGACCAATTTAGGTCCATTGTGATACCACGTATATTATCTACCTCAACTCTGTAGATGGGACTGGCCAACGACACGCGGTTGTTCTCAAACGGTCCCCCATCTACGTACTAACCGCGCCCAACGACGTTTAATTACGGTGATCTGACGAGAACCGATTAACTCGACGTGGTATGGTCGTTGGTTGACTCTTACTAATCACCAATAAGCAGCGAGCGGGCAGTTATGCTGAAGTACAATGGACCAATAGGTCTAAGTGCTTGTCATCTACTGATGACCCCACTGCACATACAATACAATACAATACCATAACTATGTGCTAGTTTCCACCGGAAAAAAAATATGAAGTTACACCCAAGCACAATGTTCAACTTCCTTTAGAAAGATCACCGAAATGCACCATTGCAATGAGACTAATTAAGTTTTAAGTTAACATACTACCTATGTGCTTTATTTTGCCAATTTAGATAATAGTTATCTATCTCATAAATACTGAAATTAAACAAAAAATCTTATAAAATGCTTTTTGATGCAACAAAAACTACTATGTAAGAATGGATAAAAATTTAAATAAAAAATCGAATCGAAGAGAAAATAAAATTAATAATATGGTAATGCTAAGGCCATGCATTTTATTAGTTTAAATTTTGGTGTGGGCATAAGTCCCCATTTATTCGGCTTAAAGGCATAAAACTAATTAAAAACTAAAGTTTAATAATGATGAAGAAGATCGAGTTTAAGGCAGGGAGTGCTGCGGTTGAAGCCGAAGGCGGTAAGGTTCAAGTTAACCTTCCGCAGCATGCGCGAGATTGGTTCATTAGAGCCACAGGACGAGCGGTTGGACGATAGATTGCAGAAAATCAAATTTTTTAAGTGGTTCACCCTGCTCAAATAATTGTTTTAGAATTGAATCAGTTCATCACTATAAATACCTTGGAGTATTAATTGATCAAAATTTGAATTGGAAAGATCATATCCACACCATTAAAAAAACATATGTTACTAGTAACACGCAAAATGTATTTGTTAAAGCAATATTGCTCTAAAAAAGTTCTAAAATCAATTTATTACGGCCTTGTTCACTCTAAGTTGCAGTATGGTATCGCAAGTTGGGGCGGTTCTTATAGTAGCTCTTTTAGACCACTATTAATAGCTCAGAAACATTTAATCAGGATTATTTGTAACAAAAATCGA
This sequence comes from Portevinia maculata, assembly GCA_949715645.1. Taxonomy (NCBI): domain Eukaryota; kingdom Metazoa; phylum Arthropoda; class Insecta; order Diptera; family Syrphidae; genus Portevinia; species Portevinia maculata. The sequence goes on from OX454525.1 coordinate 193,289,426, forward strand.
TTTTATCAAAGCTGGCCCTTATTTAAAAAACTGCGTATTCTACCAATGAGACACCTGTACGTTTTTAAGTACTAAAAGAATTTTTCAAGCAAAGCGGTAATATTCCGAGTAGAAGTACACTATCTTGTCAATGTACCAATCGCTAACAATACCCATTTTTCACATTTTTACACTGTTACAGCCCCTTTAATGTTTAATAAGTTACCATTCTCTGTCCGGACAGTCATACATTTCAACTTGTATTTAAAACATAGGGACGGGCTACAGTCCGCTTGGGCGAACTGTTGGATACCCTATTCTTATTCCTATCCCTCATAAGTGGGCGTGACAAAAGTCTAAGTATGGTTGAAATGTTAACAACGCTCTACATATTTTCTTATATAACATTTAAAGGATTTTATCAAAAAACATAGGGGCGGGCTACAGTCCGCTTGGGCGAACTGTTGGATAACCTATTCTTATTCCTATCCCTCATAAGTGGGCGTGACAAAAGTCCAAGTATGGTTGAATTGTTAGGAACGCTGTACATATTCTGTTATATAACATTTAAAAGATTTTATCAAACAAAAACGAAGCTTTTGTAAAAAAAACCTTCCCTAGCTCAAACTTTGGTTTTTCAATAAAATTATTTTATTTAATTGTGGGCGTGCCAGTAAGCGGATTTTAAAAAAAATCAACACATGAGCATAGAGGACCCCTAGAGAGTATATATTATAAATTTCAGCTCCCTAGCTAAAACTTTGGATTTTCAAAAAAAGTTTTTTTTTGTAAATTGTGGGCGTGACAGTAGGCGGATTTTGAAAATATTTACACTTGAGCATAAAGGGCCCCCTAGAGAGTATATATTATAAATTTCAGCTACCTAGCTCAAATTTTGGTTTTTCAATAAAATTGTTTTATTTTTTTGTGGGCGTAGTGGGCGGATTTTGAAAATTTTATATCCCGAGCAGTTTTAGGATCATAGATCATATGTAAAAAAATTATATGGTTAAAATTTCAGCGCTCTAGGTCCAGTTTAAAGGCCTAATTTTTGCCTACGGACGGACGGACGGACGGACGGACGGACATGGCTAGATCGACATTACTATCGATGCTGATCATAAATATAGTAACTTTAAGGGGTCTACGGACAATATTACGGTATGTTACAAACTATGCGTCAAAATTAATATACCCTTAGAATAGGGTATAAAGAGGTTAAAGACTGGTTATTTACTGTAAATTATGACGTCCTTGATTTGTTTTTGAAAAGTAATCTGCAAACAGCACAAATCAATGTTTAAGTTTACTGTCAGTTTTTTTCTTAAATTGTTTATCTTATGAATTTTTACTTGTTATATTTAAATTTAAATTGTTTCCAGTAGGTATTTATAAATTGTATTTTATCTTTCCTTTTTTTTCTCTTTTATTTAATTTTTTTATGAAGTTCATGAACTAGATTTTGTAACCGATGTATCCCCCACATCTTATTTATTTGTTAATTAAATCGCTGTGTCATTCCACACTAACTTTTAAGTTACGGATTGATCACCCTTATTTTCTGCAATATACCTTTGAAGAATATTTTTGTACAATAGCTTTAAGTTATAAAGAAAATAAATAAATAAATAAATAAAATAAACAATAGATAGAAGAGACCAGGGAATCGTATATTACTATGGTTACTATTAAAGGAAATGGATTTATAAAAAGACGCTCAATCAAAGGAGCCAAAGAGGAGTCGATGAATGAAAACTATGTCTGCGGCATGCCTCAAGGCTATTAATTTTAATTGAGTTTGAGGCGGTCAAGATAGGTAAGATGAAAGAATAGTTCCAGGGTTAACCACAACGAGCGAGTCGAAGGAAGCGACGTCGGATCATCTATATTCTGGACACATGGGGTTGATAAAATGGAGACGCTTGGCAATCATACTCAAGAAGCTTGCGAACGAAGGTGGTGTAAAGAGATCTGGTCACGTAAGGGTTGGAGTATTCTTTGAGCCACCGTTTATCAAAGCCAAGTGATGAATTGGCTTTGAAAGATTATGGTAGGGCGTGTGGGTTGAGTGAAAAACAATTCATTCACAATTCAATTCACCTTATCGAATGATTATTTCTATCCATATGAATTACTATATTAGGGTAAAGTCGGGGGATATGGCACCCATTTTCTATTTTCCTTATAACTTAAAAAAAGAACCCGTATCTAACTTTAAACAAAAATATATAAGTTCTTTATTTAATTTGAAAACAGAAACTAGGAACATACATATGATTAAAGGTTTAAAACATAATTTAATTTAAAAAACAAATCAAACTTAAATAAGGTCTTCAAAAATGGAGGGTAAATATGTCACCCACTTGGTGGTTATATACGAGTATTATATTGTATCTCAATTTTTCTTGGCATTTATTTTGAAATTTTTGTTGCATGTTTTTAGGAAGGGTGTATATGAGTCGTGTGACCTCAAATGGCTCCATTTAACTGGGTTTTTGGTTGGCGTATATGTATTCTTCCCCGCTTCCAAGGCAAATGTTTTCGCCAAAGTCCTCGGGTCCATCTGGATTGACATTTTATCATCCTCCGAGGCAATGCTTACAGATTTTCTCATTTGTACCTATTTTTATTTATTATTGCCTATATTTGGTAGATTTTTTGAACATATTTCTCCTCTTATTTTCTTCAATGCTTTACATTTTTGGGATTCAAGATTGTCCGGCTTATTAAAATCCGGTGCCATATCTCCCGAACTTTATAGGTGCCATAGCTCTCAATGGATGTTGTAATTTTTTTTTACGAAGAAAAACACTCGTAAACACGGTAACAACGGTAAAGAAAAAGAAGCACACACGATTTGCTTTTCGTTGTTTTTTTGTAACACGAACACCGGGCATCGAACATTTTTCTATCTTCTTCTTCTTCACTCACACACAAAAAAATGCTTGTTCAAATTCAAATGTATTGATTTATATCAGTTCATCGAGCAGTGGCTCGGTGGTTAGTGTGTCCGACTACTAATCTAAAGGTCCCCGATTCAATTCCCCCGGGGGTCAAAGAACATCTAGAGTTTTTTCACTGCCCCACCTCTTGCGAACGTCTGACAAACATCCAATATTATCAATTGTCATGAGACGCTTCTCAAATTTGCTGTTCGGATTCGGCTTAAAATTGTAGTTTCCTTCCACTTCGCACAAGAAATTTGTTGGAGAAGCGTTTATAGGCCCTGTATAGTTAATACCGATTTTTTTTTTTTTTTTTTTTGCTGGTCCGGTACCGGTAATACTTTTTGGGGGAAGTTCACGTGGATCGGATACGGCAGAATAACTGATTTGCCTGAGTTGGCGGATTTTTGGTTAATGGTTTCTTACCTCACTCGCGATATGTTTTTATTTTTCAATGAGGTCGAGTCCGAATTTTACCTTCTATTTGTTTCCCCTTTTCTTTAGTTTAGTGGGCATATTTGGTTTTCTATATTTTTCTTCATTTTTGTGAGGTCTCTTCGGCGGCACCATTTTTTTCAATTATTTACGCCGATTATTAATTTAATTACTTGTGTTAGGTATTGCCAAAATTATACTGGTATCACGAACACGTTCCCGGTCTTCTTCCGTTTTGCTCATGACACTGATGTAATAAAGACATTATTTTGTTGTATTACAAATAAATTAACACGAGCGACCTTTATTAAAAATTAAAACAGTATAAATTAAAATTTTTGTTTGTATTACGAAACTAATATTTCAAACCCAAAAAAATATATAATACATATATAATATATATAAGTAAAACCAACCCCCAAAATTTGTACGGAGCTGGTGACTTTTCCATATGAAATCCCTAAATTGGGGATTTATTTCATGGATTTTTGTAAACTTATTCCATACTAAAATTGGCTGGTTATATCATGATGAAATAATTCGCTAATTCAACTTTGCATATATCCAACATCGCACCTACACATCCAACAGTGACCAATAGAGTACGCTTGAACAGGGCGCTGCGAAATTACGAAAAACGAAATAACGCTCCTGCTTGGGTTCCACTTATAACGCTACACAAAATATGTACGTATTTAGTAGTAAGAAGCACTGATAACAGTACCTGGGTACGGGTAAAATGGTTTAAAACGCTGGACACCTCTTCAACTCATATATAGGCCTCACATGCAGGTGCAAAAACAAATCTCTTTCTGAATTTAGCAATGGTTTGTTTAGTTATTCCAGTTTCTTCGAAGGTAGTGACATCTACTCTTTGTCAGTGAGTATTTTTTTTATAATATGCACGCACTAAAGGGATTTTTTGGGGCCATTATAATGCAATAGCTTCACAGCGCGGGCATTAAGGAAATTAGAGTGAGAAGAAAAGGAGAGATACCGATGCACGTTGGTTTTGAATGTTAGTAGGTTATAATGTAAAGGAAACATAGGGACGGGCTACAGTCCGTTTGGGCGAACTGTTGGATACCCTATTCTTATTCCTATCCCTCATAAGTGGGTGTGACAAAAGTCTTAGTATGGTTGAATTGTTAAGAACGCTCTACATATTTTGGTATATAACATTTAAAGGATTTTATCAAAAAAAAAACGAAGCTTTTGTAAAAAAAACGCTCCCTAGCTCAAACTTTGGTTTCTCAATAAAATGTTTTATTTAATTATGGGCGTGTCAGTAGGCGGATTTAAAAAAAATAACACATGAGCATAAAGGGCCCCTAGAGATTATATATTATAAATTTCAGCTCCCTAGCTCAAACTTTGGATTTGCAAAAAGTTTATTTTAAATTGTGGGCGTGTCAGTGGGCGGATTTTGAAAATATTTACATATGAGCTTTAAGGGCCCCTAAAGAGTATATATTATAAATTTCAGCTCCCTAGCTCAAATTTTGGTTTTTCAATAAAATTGTTTTATTTAATTGTGGGCGTGTCAGTGGGCGGATTTTGAAAATTTTATATCTCGAGCAGTTTTAGGAGTCATAGATCATATTTAAAAAAATTCAGCTTTCTAGCTCAAAATTCGATTTTTTCCAAAATTTTGTTTTTTGAGTTTGTGGGCGTGTCTGTGGGCGGATTTCAAAAATTCGTAAACTTGATTATTTCGGGACCCTAGAAAGCATATGATTAAATTATTTCAGCTCTCTAGGCCCAGTTTAAAGGCCTAATTTTTGCCGACGGACGGACGGACATGGCTAGATCGACATTATTATCGATGCTGATCATAAATATAGTAACTTTTAGGGGTCTACGGGCAATATTAAGGTATGTTACAAACTGTCAAAATTAATATATCCTTAGAATAGGGTATTAAAACAATACCTGGAAGAGTATTTCACATTCGTGTTGTACGGCCGAGGAAAGATTCTTTGAACTTCACTGTACGCACAGACTACCTATATATAGGTATAGGTAGTCTGTGACTGTACGTCCGAACACAGGCCTGAGGGTGAACTGATGAGCATTCGTTGCAATGCAGGTATTGCGGTTGAAATGTTCAAGAGGAGGAATGCAACTGGCTATTTCGTTTGAGCACTTATGGTGCAAATAACGATAAAATAACGAAAGGCTGGAGACATTAGGACGATGACTTAAAGAGTCAATCGATCTCGCGATGTCTCGATCATTAATAAGTTTTATCGCACGTTTTTGAACCCTGTCAAGTAGCTCCAAATAAGTTATTGGTGCACCGGACCAGATATAAGAGTTGTACTCGAGCATTGAGTTTTGGAAGCATTAAATTCCAGTCTATTGGTTGTACCCGACTGAGTTATGCTGTTAAGATCGGAATCTAATGAGCTTAGCATACGTTGCTATTCCAGTTCCACACTCGAAGATGAGGGGTGTGAACCAAGAAACGAATATGAGAAGAAGAAACCGTCCAAAACAACTTGTTCCGAAAGGTAATATCTAATCCATTGAAGAAGAGTATCATCGATTCAAATGCACGGATTTTCGAGAAGAGAGCTTGATGCCAAACTCTGTCAAATGCCTTTGAAATATCAAGCGCAACAATCTTACTTTCACCACCTTGGTGAAGAGATTGGTTCTACTTTTCGGTTAGATATCTCATCAAGTCACCAGTGGACCTTTTGCTGCGAAAACCATACTGCCGGTCATTAGGAAGTTTTCACGATTCAAGATATTTCATTAGCTGACGGTTTATCAGCGTTTCCATGACCTTAGAAAGAAGGGACGTAAGTGCAATTGGTCGGAAGGAGGAGGGAGAAGAAGATTCGCCTTTTTTTGGTACAGGCTGGACAAATGCTGTTGTCCATCTTCCCAGGAAGAGTTGTGAAGAATAGGACAGATCGAAAAGCTTAAGCAGTGGTTTTGCCAGAGTAGATGAACACCTCTTCAGAACGATAGGGGAAATTCCATTTGGACCAGAGAATTTGTGTATGTTAAGATCTCGTAGTACTCTAGCCACTGTACGCGTGCGGAAGTAGATTGGTCCCATGGAGTATTCTACGCGCTCGAGTACAGGGGGAGACAAAGCACAATCTGCGTTGAGCTGACTGCAAAGTGAGCAGCAAGCAGATTGGCATTATCTATAGAGCTGACAGCTGGAATGTCATTGTAAATGAGTGTCGGGATAGATGATAAGGTCGAATTCTTGATCTTGATCATAGGAGAATTTGACACGATTAATGTGGGCATTGCAGTCATTTTTGGCTCGTTTAAACTTTTTTCGGCTTTTCTCAGATGTGTTGGCTTTGAACGGCCGAAAGCTTATCTCTTTTAACCTGATAGCCTCTTTGCAGCTCGAGTCACACCACGAGTTAAGCTTGGGTTTGATACTTTTTATCCTGTTAGGGATAAAAGACTTCATGCCCAGGTCAATTATGTTTGTGATCATATCAGCAGCAGCATCCACGTCGCTGTCGAGGACGTGGATTCAAATCAAAAAAATAAAATATGAGTCCGTTCTTCGCTACATCGCCGGTACAATATTTTTAGGGAGATTTCTTTTACAGCGTAATCTGTTGAGTCGAAGATAGATCCACAGCTTATTTCTATAAGTGTGGCTTTCTCCTCAACGTTTGTCATAATTTCTATTTTTTTTTCATTGGGTTAGCTTGTAGGATTTTATAGAACATTTTACGAATTTTTACGAATTTGTAAGATTTTTCAACAGACGTATTTTTAACCTTAGTTTTGCTTTATTTAAAAATTAAAATTTATAAACAATTCCTGGACTAATATATCGAACGAATTTCTTTGACGTATGGTTAACCTTTCCATAAAGCAGAATTTTAGCGCAATTGTAGCTTCATGATTCGTCGCAAACCTCAAATCAGCGTGGCTCGAGCTTTTATGCCGACAATTCGTGTGTCAGTATACACGGCATAAATCCGTCGTTTCTGTTCGGAAAAGCGAATTACGGAATGCTTCGACTACCGTTGTGAGACTTCAGATTAATAAATTATTTATTTTTTTTTGTCTAATGTTGTAATGTTGAAATTTGTTCAGTTAGTTTTGAAAACAAGTTTTCTTTCAATTTTGCATTAGATACTCGTCAGAAAAAATGCCTTTTTTCAAAGGCTATAATAAAAGTCGGCAAAATTGATCTAATACTTTAAACACATCCATTAATTAAACGTTCCGCTACCATCCACACTCACCCACTGCTCACTTAAAGTATTGCCATATAGGGAGGATCATACTTTCCCAAATAAACTCACGCACACATCCGCGTTAACTACGATGATTGGTCAATGCAGGATACGTATCTACCAATTTTCTAAGGAATCGCCGCTCTTATTACTTTCTTAAGCCTGGTATTCACTGGGAATAGATTTTAAGAAGCCCAACAAAATAATTCTAGTCTCAAGTGTATAATTTTGTTCTAATAAATTTCAAATAAATTTTTCAAACCGATGATATACATAATTCAAAGCTTAATTAAAACCTTTATATCTGCATCTGACATATTAGTTAATTTTGTTTTCCATTTCTTTTGGTTGCAGCTTCCCCACCAATGTGCAGTGAAATCTTTTTCAACGGCGGCGCAATATATAAGACTATGCAAACATATAAACTTGCATCAACACACATGCAGCTGTTGTTTTCGTTGACCTTGACACTGACGGAAATCATCATCATTTGAGTTTCATCCATCATTATCAGGAAAAGAGAAACAGAACAGCAACACATACATACCTACAGTATTTGCACCTACAAGCAACGGATGAGGAGCAATTCAAAAGAATAACAAAAATCGATTCCTGACATCGTGTACTCGTACATCCTAGTCGATAATATTTAATATTTCTTTATTATGTTGACAACGAAGCTCAACTGTTCACCTTCATTATGGCTGCTTGTTGTCTGCGTTGTTGTGATGCAGTGAGACAGTGTTGGCGGGTAACAAATAGCAAAACTATGACATTTGTTTCGAAATCTACTTTCAACCACTGACAGTATCCTTCGATCAAAAAAACCGAATTTAATTATTGCTACTCCCGCTGAAAGAATAGAACAAAGAAGCAGAAGCAATATTCTCCACCCTCAGCTGCACCCACCCACTGAAAGTTGTGGTGTTGCCATTATGGCGGAAGCTGACACTATCAATTTAACAACAACAAACGCATACGAAGGATTACCAAGGAGCAATGGTGCTGCTATTGTTGAACCACCACTGGAACCTATGTCAGCAGCAATTAAATCCATTCGCATGATTATTGCCCGGGAACTGGCGGCATTTGCGAATTGGAATGTTACGGAAGCACCAAGTGGTGCAACAGACGCTACAACAGTATTGGCGTTTAATGCGTCGAACTTCGCAATGGGGCCAGCGGAAACCATCACATATCCCAGCACTTCGCCGGCAATCTCAAATGAGCGAAACTGTTGGTTGACTTTTGATGATTTCAGCCAGCAGCAGCAGCAAAATGGTAAGTGCGGGTGATTGGGTTGATGCGGATTAAGGACTGTGTAAATTTATGATTCATTTAATGATGCTTTGAAATGCGGGCCAAGTTTTGTAGTGGCTTCAACGAGATTTGTTCAATTACAGTCCTGCATGTGAAGTGCATTTGGTTAAACTGTTTGTGAAGTCCTTTCATCGCCGTGGTAACAAAGTCGCTTTGCCATCATCAGTACACTAGAATCAAAAGAGAAGCGTGCACCGGGCGATAATCGAACAATTTTCAATCGACGACATTTTCGGGCTTGAGGATTTAAGTTTTATTGATAAAAATACGGTGCAATATCGTTAGTTTGTATCCCGATCGTAAAATTCTTATTCACAACATTTTGGTCCCTTCGGTAATTTGGAAAGATTTTCGTATCCAATTCCAAAAACACATCTTATAATTTGTAAATCTCTGTTATCAATACCGTATATTCGAACAAAAAACTCTGTGCTTGCCGACTAATGTGCCGAAGATGCCGGAATGGCTCCTGGGGTTCATTGAACTCCTCCTTGATAGGGTCTTCTGCTTCGTCAGAAGGGGAGTGTATTAGAGCGATGTGGTTAACTGTGCCTTGGATACGGATTACATCTACGCAACCACTTATCGGCCTGAAATCAATGACTTTTGACCTTAGGGGATTTCCCACAACAAATCCGCATCCTTTTGGACAGCTGTCCATCGGTTCTCATGTATTGAGGTAATATCTGCCTTTACCGCTCGAATGTTCCAGGAGCATACTCCCAGTTCATAGTCCGTTGACATTCCCGGTCATGATCTTCAATAGGCGTTTTTCTTTTTTAGCTCCGAGCGGGGCACTGAGCTGTCAAAAAAATAACTGTGTTACTTTTTTAACTCGGAGCGCTCTGAGCACAAAATTTGTATTTCTTTTTTATCTCTGAGCTAGCTCAGGGATCGCTCGATGAGCTCGATTGAAAATGACCGAGCACATCGAGCGAAAAGCTGAGCGCGGCTGACTTCATTCATTATTTGTGCTTTTTCCATAGTTTATTTACTAGAAATTATAATTTAAATGTAACAATCCTTGACAAACACCAATTTCAGAAGCAAACCTGATTATTTTGAAAAAAAATAAAAAAAAATTATCTAATGACAGTTCAGTGCTCAATTCTGTTTCTTAATTAGCTCGGAGCGCTCAGGTTACGTTCAGCTCGGAGCGAGCTCTGATCGCTCGGGACCCGCTCTGTTCCCCGCTCGGGGCTAAAAAAGAAAAACGCCTAATGAGAAGTGTCCCTATCCGAGGCTGGTGTCTCTCGCATAACTGACTTTTTTTTACCTGGAAGGGAAGTTACCCCTACAACACAACCCCCAACCTGGAGTGCCAGTTTCTTCTTGAAGGAATATCAATACTCCATTTCGGGAATACGAGCGCTGCCGTTGACCCATTAAAACTCGTCCGCCACCATCTCTTTCTCTAACACCCTGACTTAGTCTTGAAAATCCTTAATGGCATAAGAACCAAATATGTGGAAGTAGCTCAAGTTATGTATCTGCGATGCTGGCTCTTGAAGACACCATTCACCCAAACAATTGAATTCTTCAACCGTACTTCCTTATAAGGGGCTCATGCAAGACTTCTGAGACTCATCAGGAAGTCATTTTCAGCAAAGCATTATAGAGTTGCTAAGTCCTTCTTGTTCAACACTCGCGCCTATAAGTTTAGCAAGTCAAGTCTGGGAGACATGACCAGTACCCGTTGGTTAGTACTTGGAGGTAAAATAAGCATAACTTATGTCTAGGCTTAGTTGAAGCACGGCATCACCAGCTTAGGTTATGTAAGGTTGAGGTGAGTGTCAGCTACAGCCAACACACTTAGACCAATGTGAGGTCCATTGTGATGCCAAGTCGATCCAGTAAGTGTCTCTCTCTCCCCGGCGCTAAACCATTTAGAGCTTCTAATCAAGCGCGATAGACTTCTAACGTCTGTGTTAGCCAAGTCACAAAGGTTATTATCCAAAAAGTCTCCTAAATAAAGATTTATTTTATGGGAGACTGCAGGACATGTACAAAGAAGGTAAAGTCCCTTCCCCCTCCTCGTCCATGCAGACCTATAGTAGAGATAATGTCCAGTCGGTTTAGTGAGTTTAAACACTTAGAGCGTCGCAGGTTCAGCTTTCGCCAGATATGCTTTGTCACTGGACATGTAGTAATACTTGTCCACCTAAAGTTTGTTCTCTCGATTCCGAGTAGCTTAAACATAAATTTAACCGTAGCGATAAGTATACCTAGAGAACATTTGTCAGGTAAAAGAGGCAGTGTGGGTCTCTTTTTGGCGAGTTCATCTGCCCTACAGCTTCCTGGAATGTCTATATGCCCCGACACCCAAGAGAGGAGAATGTGAACCTGCTTCAGCATCTCCTTAACGTTATTATGTCTCCGAGTCTCTCGCTTCCACGAAGACCTGCGCAAACTGATTATTCGTGAAGATTTTGTAGGATTCGTTCCAATTTACAACCAGCCTTCTGAAAAAACAAAATCGTTGTGGAGAGTTGAGTTTTGAAATGCAAAAATGCACGGCTCAAGGAAATGATGGAGCACGTAACATGTCTGCTCATTTCGAAAGACACATTCCATATGCAACTCAGAGTTCCGAGACTCACGTTGAAGCAAACAGCAATTATCGAACATCTGGAAGAAACATTTAAACCATTTGATGGCTAAGACAAGCTTTTCCGAAGCAATTATCTGATATCCTTAGTTGTTACTTATCAGACAGACTCTTTCGTGTAAAACACGGAACTGATTACTCTGAATTCAAAGAAATCGCGGCAGGAGTTCCCCAAGGAAGCCTTCTTGGACCGATTTTATTTCTAATATACATTAGTGATATTCCGCAAGAAGAAGACACCACAGTAGCCACGTTTGCAGATGATGCAGCTATAATAGCGGTCAGTAATACGGTTGAATCAGCAATTAATAAACTCCAACTTGCTATTGACAAAATTTGTTATTGGACAAAGACTTGGTATATTGTTTTCAACGAGGCCAAATCAACGCACGTGAATTTTACTTATAGAAATGTAGACAGCTTACCCATTTTCATTGATTCGGTACGAATTCCGTACGCAAACGAGGCAAAATATTTGGGAATGACACTCGATGCGAAATTAAAATGGAAACCACACGTCAAGAAGAAACGCGAAGTGCTCGCCATTCGATGTAAACAAATAATGCACTGGCTGCTTGGTAGATTTTCCAAACTCAGCATGCATAACAAGCTGCTTTTATACAAGCAAGTACTAAAACCGGTTTGGACACACGGTATTTGGGGTTGTACCAAATCCAGTAATACTCGTATCAACATTTTACAAACTTTTCAAAACAAAGTGCTAAGAAAAATAGTAAATGCACCATGGTTTATCAGAAACACTGATATCCACAGAGACCTAAGTATGGCTACCGTAGAAGATGAAATAAAATATTTTTCCCGCAAACAACAGACACGCCTTCACGGTCATTGCAATAACACCATGCTACAAATTCGAGACGATAGTTTAACCAACTGCGCCGATAACAAAGGATAAAACCATTTGAATTAACCGCGTGCTTACAGCGGTATTAGCAGGTGCCTCCACTGGGAAGCTGCCTGCCAAACCTTAGGAGTCAGCGAAAAAACTCAAACGAGGCGCCCACTCTTAATGTTAGTCCCACATATATAAATCATTCGTTAGGTACAGAATCTGGAACTATTGAATCGATTCCCAGGCCGAAATCTATTTTCATTTCTCGACTAAAACCCAACACTTCTTCAGACGATGTCCTGAACCATTTGGTCTCGAGAAACCTGATTCCAAAAGATGACTCAATCAAATGCAGCAAAATCAGCAAGGCTGATGGGTTTGTTGCGTCTTTCAAGATTGTTGCCCCTTCAGTATATTTTGAAAAGCTGTGCAATAGCACTGCATGGCCTCATAATACATTAGTTAAAGAATTTACACCCCGTTCGACAAAAAGTCGCAGGAAAGATTGTCCGTCCGTGTTAAAAAACCTAGTAGGCTGTCCCTCTACTATCAAAATGTAAGGGGACTCCGCACAAAAACCGCTGAAGTATATTTAAACTCCCAAGCCCTCTCTCACGATATCTTCTCCTTGACGGAAACATGGCTTAATGCCGGAATTTTAGACACGGAACTCTTCAATCACGAGTTCTCCGTATTCAGAAACGACCGTCATAACAATGACCTGAAAGCGCTTGGAGGAGGTGTCCTGATCGCTGTTCGTTCCAACCTTGAGTCACGAAAGATTTCCATTTCAACTTAATGTCGAAGTTATCTGTGTAAAAATTACACTTAAGAACAAACAGTTATATGTTGTTAATGCGTACATTCCATCGTCTCGTCTATGTTCTTTGTATTCGGAACTTTCTATGGCACTAGACCATATTTTTGACATATCTTGTTGTGGCAGCACTGTCTTACTTATAGGCGACTTCAATCTGCCACATATTGGATGGGTACCTTCTGAGGATGATTCTCATTTCATTCCATCCTTTGACTCTGCCCAACAAGAGCTCGCTTTACTTGACAACATTTTGTCTTTTTACTTACAGCAAACAAGCTGTATACAAAATTTCAGAAATCGAACTCTCGTTCTTGTTTTCTCTTCTGACTCTGTTAGTACTGTGGTTCTGGAATCCAACTTCAGTATAACTAACATAGATGACAATCATCCACCCTTGGATGTATTTATTGAACTAGGCGCACATTTGTACGAAAATAGTAATTCGTATGACCGTTCGCAATCTTTTGACTTTCGGAAAGCAAATTTTCAAAGGCTTTCTGATGAAATTAATAGCCTTAATTTTAATCTTACTGCGTTATCTAATATTGAAGATGCAGTAGGTTCTTTTTATTCTTTGATGGATAACTGCATGAAATAAGTGATTCCTGTGAAATCCTCTAAGAATCTGAAAGCGTCCCATCCCTGGTACACTAAAGAGCTCAAATCGATACGAAACAGACGTAATAGGGCTTGGAAGAACTATTTAAAAAGTCTCTGCCACTCAGATCTTGAACTCTATTTCACATTATTCAATGAATACAAATCTTTATCCTGCAACTTATATATTGACTATATAAGTAAAATGGAATGCTCTTTAAAATTGAACCCCAAACTTTTCTGCGGTTTTGTCAATTCCAAGAAAAAAAACCGATGGTTATCCATCGAAGCTTACTTACAATAGTTCTACAACTGCTGATTCGCTAGATGCAAGCAATATGTTTGCAGATCATTTCAGTAAGTCGTTTAGGGAGACCCCTCTTCACATAGATGATCAATATTTTAGTTATCTAACTGGCTGTTCCCAAATAAGCTTTAATAGTATCTCATTCGATTTGGAAACAATTTTAAAATGTGTTTCTTCTCTGAAGAATGACTAATCATCAGGTCCTGATGGCATTGCCCCGATAGTTCTTAAAAAATGTAGTCATGCAATTGCTCCACATCTTAAGTATCTGTTTGAATTGTCCATTAATACTGGTAAATTCCCTAAACTAAGGAAAAGTGCTTTTATCACACCTGTATTTAAAAAAGGCGAACGTGGTGATTTCACTAATTATAGGCCCATTTCAAAGCTTTCGTGTATCCCTAAGCTTTTTGAACAAATTGTTTGTGAAAAGCTAATATTTCTTTGTCGCAATATAATTTGTAATGAACAGCATGGATTTGTAAGAAACAGATCCACTGTCACTAATCTATTAAGTTTCTTGCATGATTGTTCTAATGCCTTGGAGAATAAGGGCGAAATGGATTGCATATACACTGACTTCTCTAAGGCTTTCGACCAGCTGTCCCATGAAATAATCGAATTTAAGCTTAGGGGTTTTGGCTTCCCACCATGTTTCATAAAATGGGTTAATTCATATCTTAGATCAAGGGTTTATCAAGTGAAATTTAGAGGATCGCTATCTGTATCTTTCACAGCTCAGTCTGGAGTTCCCCAAGGAAGTCACCTCGGACCAATTTTATTTATACTTGCCATTAATGATGTTAAGGCATGTATAAATCACAGTAATATCCTGATCTACGCTGATGATATGAAAATATATAAATCTATCACTAGTCAGCAAGACAGAATGTTTCTTCAATCTGACATTAATAGCTTCGAAAATTGGTGTGATAAAAATGGTTTATCCCTGAACCCAACTAAATGTCAACATATGACATTCTCTAGAAAGACTATCCCTTCCACCTTTCAATATTCTCTGTCTCAACATATTCTTTGTAATGTTGATAATTTTAAGGATCTTGGGGTTTATTTCGATCCCAAACTGGTTTTTGCCAAGCATATCAATTTTATTGTTAATAAATCTAATTCTATGCTGGGCTTCGTAAAAAGGTGGGCGAAAGAATTTAATGACCCATACGTTACTATGTCATTGTACAATTGTTTTGTCCGTCCGATTCTAGAGTATGCTTCACAAGTTTGGACGCCGTTCTACAACATTCATTCAAATCGAATAGAGGCCATTCAACGTAAATTTATTCGATTTGCACTTAGAGGACTTCCATGGGATGATCCATTTAACCTTCCTCCCTACAGTCAACGTATCAAGCTTCTTCAAATGTTACCCCTTTCTCAACGAAGGCTTAATAGCGATATCATTTTTTTACAGCAGCTTATATCCGGTCAAATAGATGCACCTGACTTGCTGTCGTCTATTGGCTTTAATTTTCGTGGTGGTGCCCATAATTTACGCAGTGTTGAATTATTGTTTAGCCCCCATCATAGAACGAATTATGTTAGGCATGAGCCTATTAGTCGCATGAGTAGAATCTATAATCTAAATGATCATGTGATTGACTTGCATGTTAGTAAAATTAAGCTAAAAAATATTTTGTGTATTAATGCTTTAATGCCTTAAATTGTTTGCATTATTTTGTGTTTGTGTTAGTATTTTATAGGTACATAATTATTGTATTTTAATTGTTTTGTCCTTACTAACACCTGCACTAAATGCTGAGCCTGTGAGTGCACTTTTAGTGCCGGCAATTTCTGCTCGTGATAGTTGCTTGCTTTAAGCACTCCACGACACAGAGCTGATAGTGTATTTGAAAAAAAAAAAAAAAAAAAACCCGTATTTAATAGTTTAAATAAAACTACTAGATAGGAATAACCTATTTGTAGTATGAACGTTTCGAAGGGTGGTGTTTTTTCTTTTCTTTTTCTTTTCTTTTCTTTTCTTTTCTTAAGTGAGAAAGAGTCTCGTGTAAGATTTTCTACCTACCCATATTATTCGTCTGAGCCTAGTTCTGGTTCCAAGTCTCGTGCTTTCAACCAGGATAGGTAATACTCAGCTTGCTGAGAGTAACGTTAATATTACTATGGCTTGGAGGTAATATTAAAAACTCTATAAAAATCTAAAAAAAAAAAATTATCGAACGTATTCGGTTTCACTTACTATTTTTATTCCATGCGTCGCGTCAATACGAATATTTCAGAAAAAAATATTTCTCAACGAAAATGCAGGAATCCTTTCAAGCTTACCGATTATTGTCCCTGCATTTGCTGCAACTCAAAAGGTATATGATCATCCTGCTCCATCCCTTAATGATCGAGTCTTAGAATCCGCTGTAAAAGCTGAGTATAAATTATCAGGACTCGAGAAACATGCCGGGGTTTTGGAAGTTTTGCATTTTTGTGGCACCAGCAGATTTCCAACAATCAAATATCATTTAACAGTTTTGGCGACTCTTCCGGTCACAACACAAGTTTGGAGAGCTCATTTTCGGCACTGAAAACAGTCAAAACTTACATACGGAACTCAACGAGCAACGCCGTACTGTCAATCTAAGGTGTTCATCCGAATGAAGTTCTCTAGATTACGCCAACAAAGAAACCTCGAGGAAAGAAACTTTGAGTTTCTTCAGTTCGATCAACGTCCTTTGATTGACAATATACATGTATGTTCGTAATTGAAACTTGAAATGATATGATGGTTATGAATGACAATAAAAAAAAAAACTCTTCATAACTGTAATTATTCCACTTTTAATAACAGAAATATCAATCTAAATTGTCTCTGCAAATGGACAAACTGGTATTATATACATATAAAAATGTGCAGGCTTAAAGGCAACTACGGCTGAATGATGTCAAGCGGCGGTATCATGGAGAAGAGATGCGAGTGGCAGTGCTGGATTTAGTTAAAGTTGAAGCCCCACACTCCGGTTTTCAATATTTTCCATACCTCATACAACGCTGGTGACCTCAACAATGCTATACTTTTTTCTCGAAGTGCAACAAAATCTTCTGGCTCAATTGATAGAGTAGGTAGCTACACTCAATATTATTTAACTTTATTGACTATAAAATCTTAACTAAAAGCTCTAAAATTTACCGTCGCTTTCGGTCTATCCCGTTCTGCTGGCGTGCAGGTCTAAAAAGTATGGCAGTGGACTCTAATGGCGGAATGAAATTAGGCCCCAATACAAAATGGCCCAACAAAAATGAAAAAGGCTCCCAAAAATGGGGCTATAGTTCAAAATGAAAAATGGCCCCATTGCCTTTATGCAAAATTGCCCAAGCTCAATGCTAATTGGCCCAAATTGTTAGTACGAAATTTGATTGGAATGAAAAATTTACCCCAAAAAAAATACAAAGCAAAAAACAACAAAAATTATTATGAAATTTGGGACTGTCTGAAACCCTTTTCCTATTCCCCAAAGAGTGGTTTTGTACGTTGTAAAAGATGTTATCGAAAACAAGAAGTTTTTTAAAAAAATAAAACGCCCCTCAAAAGTGGGCGTTACAGATGGCTTTGTATGAAGGGATTGTCCAAAACAAGCTTTATCGACATACTTTCCTAAAAAAAGGACTTCATTTTCAATGATTTCTGTAATAAAACGGTTTTTTGGCTTGCCAGTGGGCGGCTTTTAAAAATCTTTACACGCGGTGTAATGTGCATTTTGGAAGTACTTCTTTAATCATGTTCTGGAGAAAGGCACTATTTTAAATAGATCCTTCCAACTACTGGGGTATGCGGACGATATCAAGATCATCAGCCGTTCCTAGCGTGCAGTATTAAAGGCTTTTTCTGCGATTCAAGAACAGGCGAAATTGGTTGGTCTGGAAATAAATGAGAACAAGACTAAATACATGCTATCAACACAACCAAACATCTGTCTGATAGCAATTACTTCGAGGTAGTTAAAGAGTTCAAGTACCTTGGAGAAAACATCAACTCCTCAAATGACACCTTAGTTGGGATCCAACGGGAATTACCTAAAGAAACCGATGCTACTTGGGCTTGGCTAAACAAATGGGTTCAAACCTCCTCCCTCCATGAACAAAATGCATGCTCTATCGACCGTGCAGCTGAGGCATACCTTCCTTTGGAGTTTGGCGAAAGCAGCAGTAACGTATTTACGAGAAAGCTTATTCCACCAAACAACTGATGCGTATGCTAGAAATGGTCTTATCATAGCCGTTTAAATCCATAGGACTCTTTTCAGTGATAATCCCCATGTCTTGCCGAAAATGCCCTTGCACTGCCAGAAAACTGACAGCGTCTGGGCAGTCTTCAGCTCAACATGCTTGGACCAAAGAAGTTTGCTATCCTGCATGACTCCCGATACTTGCACCATTCGTCGATCACGTCAAGGGCCGCCTGCGCCTTGGCGCAGACAAGCGATAGGCATAATCCAACAGAAAGCACGGCAACATCATCCGCGTACGCCTGAGTGTATACGTTAGAACTATTGAATGAGTTCAACAGAGAGTCGACCAGCATGCACCACAGCAGTGGAGACAGAACGCCGCCTTGCGGGCAGCCTCTGGTTTACACCACCATAACATAACGGCCACAATCCGCATCCGCAACCAATTGTCTATTCATTACCATTGCTTTAATCCACAGCACCAATGATTCGTCTACGCCGTTGTCTGGCAGAGCTGCACATGCTGTCAAAGGTCGCATTCTCAAAAGCACCCTCAATATCGATGAAAATACCCATCGCGTATTCTTTCATGTCGAGCGCGGACACAATTCTACCAACTAGATTTTGGAGCCCAGTCTCGCAGGATTTTCCGCGTTCGTTATTAGTTGCATGTTGCATCTGAGATAGTGGGTGCAATCGCAAAGCAGTTTTGCGCACGTGAAGTTCGACCAGCCTTTCCATTATTGTACATTATTGCAGCATCGCTGGGTATATTCCGTCCGTGCCAGGTGACTTGAGGCCGTCAAAAGACGCATAGTTCACTCACAGTCTCGCTAGTCGGAGCTGGTTGTGATCCAATTGTTCCCTGGTTATCCGGAAAGTGAGACTCCAGCAGATGACTAAGAGTTTCCGCTTTCGTCTCTGTGAAGGTGCCATCAAGTTTTCGAAGTGATTCCAGTTTAGCTAGTTTGCCCTGTTTCAGAACTTTAACCACCTACTAGTTTCACAGAGTGTTTCAATCTTTTCGCAGAAATTCCTATAAGAAGGACTTTTCGATACTTGAATTAACCTCTTTATACCCTATTCTAAGGGTATATTAATTTTGACGCATAGTTTGTAACATACCTTAATATTGCCCGTAGACCCCTAAAAGTTACTATATTTATGATCAGCATCGATAGTAATGTCGATCTAGCCATGTCCGTCCGTCCGTCCGTCCGTCCGTCTGTAGCCAAAAATTAGGCCTTTAAACTGGACCTAGAGAGCTGAAATTTTAACCATATACTCTCTAGGGTCCCGAAATAATCAAGTTTACGAATTTTTGAAATCCGCCCACAGACACGCCCACAAACTCAAAAAAACAAAATTTTGGAAAAAATCGAATTTTGAGCTAGAAAGCTGAAATTTTGTATATATGATCTATGACTCCTAAAACTGCTCAGGATAAAAAAATTTTAAAATTCGCCCACTGACACGCCCACAAATAAATAAAACAATTTTTTTATAACCTATTCTAAGGGTATATTAATTTTTGAATATCCAAAGTTTGAGCTAGGGAGCTGAAATTTATAATATACACTCTCTATGGGCCCTTTATGCTCATGTGTAAATATTTTCAAAATCCGCCCATTGACACGCCCACAATTAAATAAAACAATTTTATTGAAACACCTAAGTTTGAGCTAGGGAGCGTTTTTTTTTGATAAAATCCTTTAAATGTTATATAACAAAATATGTAGAGCGTTCTTAACAATTCAACCATACTTAGACTTTTGTCACGCCCACTTATGAGGGATAGGAATAAGAATAGGGTATCCAACAGTTCGCCCAAGCGGACTGTAGCCCGTCCCTATGTTTTTCTTTTTTTTTTTATATACATATAATTTGCTTACGCTAAAGGGATTTTATTTCTGTTTTTACAGTACCCTTATAATGCTAAGAACACAGTGTAAGCTACTTGATATTAGAAAGAATAGATAGATAGGAAATAAGTTGTAGGGTTTTTCTCCACGGGTGGTGTCTACGTTACTTAGGGAGATTACGATTTCATGTATTCGGTATAAAGTAATGGACTTGGCCGGGATTCGAACGCACGACCTTCCATTCCGTAAGCGAATACACTACTACTGCACCATTGCCACCCGCTAATTCTTAAATTCTTTTCTTTTTTTTTTAAATACACTATCAGCTCTGTGTTGTGGAGTGCTTAAAGCAAGCAACTATCACGAGTAGAAATTTGCTGGCACTCAAAGTGCTCTCACAGGCTCATCATTTAGTGCAGGTGTTAGTAAGGACAAAACAATTAAAAATACAACAGTACCTATAAAATACTAACACAGACACAAAATAATGCAAACAATTTAAGACATTAAAGCATTATTACGCAAAATATTTTTCAGCTTAATTTTATTAACATGCAAGTCAATCACATGATCATTTAGATTATAGATTCTACTCATGCGACTAATAGGCTCATGCCTAACATAATTCGTTCTATGATGGGGGCTAAACAATAATTCAACACTGCGTAAATTATGGGCACCACCACGAAAATTAAAGCCAATAGACGACAGCAAGTCAGGTGCATCTATTTGATCGGATATAAGCTGCTGTAAAAAAGTTATATCGCTATTAAGCCTTCGTTGAGAAAGGTTTAACATTTGAAGAAGCTTGATACGTTGACTGTAAGGAGGAAGGTTAAATGGATCATCCCATGGAAGTGCTCTAAGCGTAAATCGAATAAATTTACGTTGAATGGCCTCAATTCGATTTGAATGAATGTTGTAGAACGGTGTTCAAACTTGAGAGGCATACTCTAGAATCGGACGGACAAAACAATTGTACAATGACATAGAAACGTAAGGGTAAATTCTTTGGCCCACCTTTTTACGAAGCCCAGCATAGAATTAGATTTATTAATAATAAAGAATTAATATGCTTAGCAAAAACCAGTTTGGGGTCGAAATAAACTCCAAGATCCTTAAAATTATCAACATTACAAAGAATATGTTGAGACAGAGAATATTGAAAGGTGGAAGGGATATTCTTTCTAGAGAATGTCATATGTTGACATTTAGTTGGGTTCAGGGATAAACCGTTTTTATCACACCAATTGGCGAAGCTATTAATGTCAGATTGAAGAAAAATTCTATTTATATATTTTCATATCATCAGCGTAGATCAGGATATTACTGTGATTTATAATGACTTAACATCATTAATGGCAAGTATAAATAGAATTGGTCCGAGGTGACTTCCTTGGGGTACTCTAGACTGAGCTGTGAAAGATACAGATAGCGATCCTCTAAATTTCACTTGATAGACCCTTGATCTAAGATATGAATTATCCCAATTTATGAAACATGGTGGGAAACCAAAAGCCCTGAGCTTAAATTCGATTATTTCATGGGACAGCTGGTCGAAAGCCTTAGAAAAGTCAGTGTATATGCAATCCATTTCGTTCCTTCCGCTTCGATCGGTAGAGAGTCCAGTCTTCCTCCAAATCAGTCTTAAGTGACCTATTTAGAAGTATTCTAGCTTCTTTTCGGATTCTCCGCAGTTCCGAGTACCACCAGGGCGTTCTGCCAGGGCTTTTGTTTACTGGACAAGTCAGTTCAAGACAGCAAGTAAGCTATGAGGTATATTACTCTGCCATCTCTGCTTGTAACTATCAAATTAAAATTGCTCCTTACTTCACATTACAAAACATTGCGGCGCCCGTCCAAAGTTTACTCTAATTGAGAATGTGTGCGTTAAGGAGCAAATTGAGAGACTCTCGAAGCAGACTATTTATATGGGTAATCTGTGGTGAAAACTATCAGATCAAATTAGAACTGAAAAGTGCACCTTCCTGTTTTAAATAGAGGTTTGACAGTAGTTGTTCTGTCAGCTGTAACATTTTAAATGTCAAAATAACATTTCTTTCAGATTTGATTGCGATCAACAAAACGTTTGAAGTCGAGTGAAACACATTGAAACGACAACTTCCAAAGCGAAACAAAAAGTGTTTGTAAACCAGAGGGAAAATTCTTTCAAAAATACTAACAAGAGAGGAAATTCACTCAAAAAATAAGCAGTGTATATTCTGCGAAAACCGACAAAAATCACGCGGTTGGTAGGATTTGCATTTCAACTTCGAATTTAGGATAAGATAGATACATAGTTAGATAGATAGATAGATAGATCTTAGTTAGGTCTTACGATGAAGTCGAAGTTAATGTTGAGGTGCTTATATGCTCCATTCCCATAAAAGCACTCGTTCTATAAAGTGTGCTTGTCAAAGTTGGAGTTGAATTGTTGATCTGTTTCTTTTTTTCCCTTTTATCATGTTATTTTCTCATGTCTCTTTTTTGAAAATTTGTATTCATCACACAAATCTTAGAAATAGGATATGTATCTCCTGCCAGAAAAAAAACCAGGTCATGCAACTGTTTTGTACTTCGAAAGCGGATGCACAGAATCATTTCGGATTACAAAATCTTTATGTCGGTTGGAATCATTAATATCAAAAAAAAATATTACCGACCTGCCCATAACTCATAGTTTGCAGAACTGGTGTACATTCCTTTAATGCTTGGACATTCGGCATACATATTTATTTTTTGTTGTTCCATGGAACTTCAATGAACTTTATGTTGCCTTTATCTTCAAAATTTGAGAACAGATGGCTGGGGTGCTGTAAAATTATTCTGTTAAAAAAACACAATACCACATTTTCTTAGCAGAATAATTTTACAGCACTGCAGACATCCGATCAGAAATTTTGAACATAAAGGCAACATAAACTTTGTGCTAGTAATTTGGGCAGAAGGGAATGTTAATTAGCATCGTTCAAGTTAAATGGCTGATTCTCACAAACATCAAAGTGTTGGCTATCACAGTATTTCGGTGAAGTGGGAATATTTTCTGAGCTCCAATACCCACGTCATTGTTACAAAGGCTTCGAAATCAACTGTGGTTTCCTACACCACTCTCAGTAACAAGTCCAATCAATAAATTCAATTAAATAAACAATTTAACCCTTATATCGTCAGACCTGCGGAGCAGAAGAAAATACCCGCATTTCCCATTAAATAACCATTTACGCCGAGAGGTGGTGCTGATATTATTTTCAAGCGCACTCAACTCACCTATTGTCTTAATCCTTTTTGCATGCCGTACGTACACCGTACCTTTGCATCAAAGGAACTAGGTGCATTGGTGTCAGTTGAAGTCATTCAACTTTCATTTGACAAGTAGCAGCACTATGGAATGAATTAATGATGTCAGGAATATCCTGCTTATGTAGTATTTCATGCAATCAACCCTACGGAACTTGCTTCTACAGAGTTAAGAACAGTAGAAATATGTAGACTGGCAAAATAATCTCGGGTAAATAACTGCAAATCAAAAGGTATTGTCTTGTAAATACTATAAATATTTAATATAAATATTTAATCAAAAATTGTGGCGGCTGGCATCTGGACATTTGCACATATGGTAAAGTTTTCAGGGCGCTTTAAGTTTTGGTGTGGTTTTCAAGGACTTCTGAAATATATCAAAAATTCATTAAAATCGATCGGAGCGAGGGCAAGGCGAAAGGTAATGGCGTTTTTTGTAAGGGGATCAAAAATAAGGCGTCATCTGAATCGTTACTGTAATGAACCAAATAATCATAGCATTGGATTGCAGGACCAAGTAACATCTAGAGATTTTTGCACAGCCCTACCTCTTGCGAAGTCTGACAAACATCAAAGAGTATTGCAATAAAAACTCAAATTTACCGTTCGGATTCGGCTTAAAATGGTAGATCTATGAAGCAGTGGTTGGTGAAGCTTGGTTTTAGGTCCTGTATGGGCCGTTAATGCCTAATATTTATTATATATTGAACTGCAGGAATGACTGACGAGAGTGTGTTGAGGGTGTCATTCTTTTCAGATATAAAAATGATTTTATATGAAAGTATACATTATATTGTCCAGTTCATGATGCAGATTTGCACATCAGTATTGAAGCTTGTATCCTATTTTGCTAACTAAAGTTTTTGATATTTCATGTATGCATTTCTATTTCAGGAATCTTCTGCAACTATACGTGGGACCAATTTCTATGTTGGCCCCCAACACCTGCCGGTGCATTGGCCCGAATGCGGTGTCCTGCTGTGGGACACGGAATCGATATAACAAGTAAGTTGAGACGTGTGCATGCAATTAACTCATGTACCTAACTACTAAAAATTTAAATAATTCTGAGAACAAATCTCCACTGACTTGTCCTAATCACATTCAAAAATCGAATATTATTTTCCTTAGGAAGGAAAGCTTGCAAAACTGAAATATACAAATTTACACGTGCGTTTTGTACTTTGCCCTCTTTGTTTAGTTTTTACACAATCAAGAAACCATATAACTCTTGAGACTGAAACACAAGTCTTTTGTGCAACTCACGGGTACTTATTGACGCAATGAGGACAGGTAACTTCAAAGTGCAATATGGAAACTTTCTAATTGAAATATTGCGAGAAACACCTAAGGATAGAAGTTTCCATCGATCCGCGTTGCCACAAAGAAATTAAACTTTTAGTAGGGTATTCCCACATGGTAAATATTTAGTAAGCCTTGTGTCTGGGAAGTAAGATTGAACGATTTTCCTTGGGTTTAATTGCTATGCGGGTTTGGGATACAAATTGTTTGTTTTGTAGACTCAAATTTTAGTTAAGTAACTTACTATATTCCCAAACAAACAGCCAAATGTTTTCATTAAAGGAAACTATCTTCCAAGCGTGCTGGTTCTTAATATATGATGATGATATTTGATGACAATATTGAACATACAAACAGTTTTTAAACTACGATATTCACTACTTTTTATACCCTATTGTAAGGGTAAGGTCCGTCCGTCTGTCGGCAAAAATTAGGCCTTTAAACTAGGCCTAGAGAGCTGAAATTTTAACCATATACTCTCTAGGGTCCCGAAATAATCAAGTTTACGAATTTTTGTAATCCGCCACAGACACGCCCACAAACTTAAAAAACAAATTTTTCGAAGCAATCGAATTTTGAGCTAGAGAGCTGACATTTTTTATATATGGTCTATGACTCCTAAAACTAAATAAAACAATTTTTTTGAAAAACCAAAATTTGAGCTAGGGAGCTGAAATTTAGAATATATACTATCTAGGGGCCCTTTAAGCTCATGTGTAAATATTTTCAAAATCCGCACACTGATACGCCCACAATTTAAAAAAAAAAAACTTTTTTTGAAAATCCAAGGTTTGAGCTAGGGAGCTGAAATTTATAATATAGGTATAGTCTCTAGGGGCCCTTTATGCCCATGTGTTAATTTTGTTTTAATCCGCTTACTGACACGCCCACAATTAAATAAAATAATTTTATTGAAAAACCAAAGTTTAAGCTAGGGAGCTTTTTTTACAAAAGCTTCGTTTTTTTTTGATAAAATCCTTTAAGTGTCATATAACAAAATATGTAGAGCGTTCTTAATAATTTAACCATACTTAGACATTTGTCACGCCCACTTATGAGGGTTAGGAATAAGAATAGGGTATCCAACAGTTCGCCCAAGCGGACTGTAGCCCTTCCCTATGTTTTATCATTGGATGATGGCCATAGTAGTCCATAACCATAGTCCAAACTTAAGTAAAATTTTGGAAAATTCTCTTTGTGGCACATAAGAGAATTTTGCAACAAAAAATACAAATAGCTATACCCCTGCTTCCGATCGACGATACACACAGCATTGTCGCTGGTGCATGCCGAAAATACACAGATCATTGTTGAACAATAATGATCTCCTCAAAAAGCTTTCAGACGAGATAAAAGAACTTAAAGAAAACAATTCACGTAAAGATCAGCAAATTCTTCTTATGGAATCCAGAGTTAACACGCTGGAACAACAACTGCTGAAGAACAACATTGAAATAAAGAATATTCCGCCGACTACAAACGAAAATTTAACTGAAGTTGTTCAAGCTATAGGTAAAACTATTAACTGCGAGATTGAATCGACCGACATAGCAGATATCTATAGAACAAACAGAAGAAATGCACAAAAATCTTCGATTATTATTTCTTTTACGAATTATGCACGAAAGGCGAATTTCAAAAAAATATGCGAAATTGCAAAGAAGAGTTCAATTGTCCAAAGTAGGAGAAAAATTGCAGAACAATGATGTAAACAGAGCGACACAGGGCGATGCACTTGTGTTTGTAAATAATCACCTAACACCAACGAACAAGCACTTTCTCTGGCTAGCAAAGAACAAGGCTAGAGAGTGCAGTTGGAGATTTGTGTGGGAGACAGCTGGCAAAATATTTGCGAGAAAAGAAGAGAATGTAGATTCAATTCACATTAGCTCAGTAAACGATATTAGTAAAATACTCATTTAATCTCTTACATACTGAGTGGAATAGAAACACAAAGCAAAAAAATAATGGAGAAAACAAATAGTGAAGCTGATGTCGATTTTAAGGTAATAAATGGTTTTACCGGCATCGACAAAAAATTATTTAATGATAAAACTTTTTGCTGTGTGTGTTTTAATATTCGATCCATGAGGAAAAATTGGAACATTTTTCTTGCAGAAATCAAACATGTTTTATGTTATATAGATCTTATTGTCTTAAATGAAATTAATCTAAAACAAGAAGAAAATGAATTCTATTATATAGATGAGTTCAATGCGGAATTTTTTAATAGAAAGGATTCCAGGGGAGGAGTATTAGCTGTATTTATAAAAAATAATATTCAATATATAAGAGTCAATACAAATACTGTGTCCTATGAAAGTATAGACATAGAAATAGAAGAAAAAAACACAAAGAAACACATCCATGCGATATACAGACCACCGAAACGAAATATCGGAGATTTCATCAAAGAACTTGATGGGAATATAAAAGTTAGAAAAGAGCTAATAGTTTTAGGGGACATGAACTTAAACTTACACAATATATGTGACTCTCAAGTAATTGGCTACTTGGAAATGATGGCAACAAAGGGATTAACAAACATTATAAAACAAAGTACTCGTGTAGTGCCTGGCACAAACACCGCCACACTAATAGATCACTTATTTGTCAGCATTACAAACAGCGAAATTATGTCTGCAGTCATTGAAACTGATATATCAGATCTACGCACTGATGTATGCTGCATTTAAGGATACCGGGACTGAAGGTGTACACAAAGTGCATGGACGAATCGACCAACAGAGTGTAAATCTTTTGATTGAGGAAACTGATTGGCAAAATCTCTGTGAGGAAACCAACCTAGAATGCCTTTACAGCAAACTTGTGGATAAAATGAACCACATATCGTCGCTTTCACGGCAAAGTGACATAAGTCGAAATTTGTCATTTTTGAGTTAAGTATACAGAAATGACCGCAAAAAAATATTTGTTTTTTCTGCCTAATTGGCTTAATTGTACTTCTTCTACTTTCCACGTTGTGAAAAGTGTCGTTTGGATTTCCTACTAACAATCCTGCAATTTTTTGTGCGTTAATGCTATTTTTTTAGTTGTGCGTTTACCTTTGTCGCGAGTGGTTGTGTTTGTTTTATCAAAACGGCGTATTTCCAAAAATGTCAAGATACACAAAAAAAAACAGGTAAGATTCTTGTGCCATTTCGACATTTTTCTATATGCATTATTTATCCACACAAAAATATGCAAAGTTTCACATTAAAAAAATCAGTAGAACTGACGCTTTTTGAATAATGACATTTTGCTTCTAAATTTTGGATTTTTTTTTTATGGCAAAACGACACTTTTGAGTTCTGTCGTTTTGCCACTCAATACCAGCAATGCTTGTTATTAAATTTTTAACCAGCATACTGACATTTCTTGTTTATGTCGAAGTTTTATCAACTTCGTGGAAAAATCAGAGTCTTTTTTTCATTTGCGGCGATTTTCCTGAAAAATAATGCCTCTGTTTTTTATTGTTTTTATTGGCTCAAAAGCGCAAAAGCGTCAGTTTTGTTTGTTGAAAGTCATCATACCTACCAAACTTAACTAATGAGGATTATTATTATTATAGATATTATCTAAATCTCTCATATCGCTTCATATTTTATAGAGCTACTCTTAGTCGATCCGAATTACTTGTCAATTTGGCAAGAAATTCCAAAGGCAACGTTTCCCATGATCTTCAAGAAGATCCTCTAAATATCAGGCTGCCTCAAAAGTCAAAAGTAAGTAATGAACATTCATGTAGCTTTAAGAAAATAGTTCTACTGAGAATAATTTTTCATAGAATGACACTACTGTGGAAAGCGAAAAGCAAAACATCAACATCGAATATTTTAATAACATTCACCGAGTTGAATCCGCATCTAGTCAGCTAATCAATACAGAACCTGGACCCAGTGGTTTGACTTATCACGAGCTTCGACCTTATGATAGAAAAGAAGGTTTTCCCTCCAAAAAGGTTATTGATTCTTCTGAATCTTCCTCGGATGAGTCATCGTCTTCACATGGAGAATCTCCAGTGCGATTTGAGAACGACTTTGGCGAAAGGAAAAACACGTACAAAGATTCTTCTGCAAGTACTCATATCCTACCGAAACCTGCATCTACTCGGCCAAGTGTTCTTGAAGCTGGATCCAGTGCTTTAACAAATCTCGGACTTCAACCTTGTGGTACAAAGGATATTGAGCCATCCAATAAGGTCTTTGAAAATCCTGAATCTTCCATAGATGAGGTGTCATCTTCAGGTGAAGATTTTTCTTCCGATGATGTCGACAAAGACCCGACTTTTCTTTTACCTTGCAACCTCGAAGATATACCAACTTCTGAAAAGGATGAAGAAGAAATTGGTCATCGTAAGAAAAAAAGGGCTGAATGGAAAAGAACTAAAGCTAAAACCTTGCGAAGTTTAGGACTGTCCTACGTATCTTCTTCCAAAAATAAGAAGATCATACCTGACCGACAAATTGGCCCAGTTTGCAATTGTCAACTGCAATGTTCTTCCAAGGTGAGTCAAGAAAACAGAATTAATGTTTTTAAAAGATACTGGGCTTTGGGATGTACCAATAAGCAAAGAAATTTTCTTGCTGGGTCTATCAACGAAATC
This sequence comes from Portevinia maculata, assembly GCA_949715645.1. NCBI lineage: Eukaryota > Metazoa > Arthropoda > Insecta > Diptera > Syrphidae > Portevinia > Portevinia maculata. Next base: position 193,318,776 of record OX454525.1, read on the forward strand.
AGGCCTAAATATAGGTATATCCGAGATTTCGAACAGTCGTCTAAGAGGAAACCACGAGGTTATAACAATGCATTTTATTTTACTATCGAAAACACTCGCATAAGGGTATGCAAAGTCTTTTTCATGTCAACTCTAGGAATAAATGAAAGACCTATTAGGACGGTACTCGCAAAGAAAGACTTAAATATTACAAACATGGTTGACATCGATAAAAGAGGCAAGCACACGCCATATAATAAGCTTGATATTGAGAGCGAAAAAAGAGTGAAGCAGCACATCGACTTAATTCCACGCATGCCAAGCCATTTTTGCAGATCGAGCTCAACACGAGAGTATATCGAAGGAGGTAACACAGTTTCCGGACTATACAGTAACTATGTTGATCAATGCAAAGAGATGGGCGTTTCATATGCGAGTTATTCGTCATACTATCGAATATTCAAGAATGATTACAACATATATTATCTTTCCATACCCCAAAGAAGGACCAGTGCGAAGATTGCGTTGCATATGAGAACGCTGAAGACAAAACAAGTTTACAAGAGAAATATGACAAGCACTTGGAAGAAAAAGCATTATCGAGACAAGAAAAAAACCGTGACAAACAGTCTATAAGAGATTCATTATTTGTTGCAGTGTATGATCTTCAGGCTGTACTCCAGTGTCCCAGAGGTGATTCCGGAACTTTTTATTGCGTATCTAAACTCAACGTTTTCAATTTCACTTTGTGTGAACTTAAAAATAAAGAGGTTGATTGTTTTGTTTGGCACGAGGGAGAATCAGGCAGAGGAGCCAATGAAATCTGCACCTGTGTATTCAAGTACCTTCAAAAACTGAATGACAAGGCAAAAATGGAATTCGATGTTATATTTTATAGCGATAATTGTTGTGGACAGCAGAAAAATAAGTTTATGATTTCCCTATATGCGTATGCTGTTCAAGTCCTGCCTAACCTTAGGAGTGTTGCTCATAAATTCCTCATTAAGGGTCACTCACAAAATGAGGGTGATGCTGCTCATTCGGTTATAGAGCGTACTGTAAAAAGATCACTAAAATCAGCACCAATATATACTCCAGACCAATACGTAACCCTTATTAGAACAGCAAAGAAGACGGGATGTCCATACAATGTTCATGAGCTGGATCATACATCGTTTTATGACATCAAGAACTTGTCTGAAAATATGGGATCCAACTTTTCAATTGATGATAGGAAACAAAAATTAAAATTAGGAGATATAAAAATTATGACATTTCAGAAAAATTCACCTGGCGAATTTTTTGTTAAAACGTCATATTCTGATGAGGTTTTCCAAAAAATTCAAATCAGAAAAAATACAAGATCACTGGAGCCAATTTGTAATCTAGTATTGATACCGTTGCCGAATACTGCTGGCGGAATTTCATCCAAGAAGAAGGAAGGTCTTCTAAAGCTTTTTCAAAAATACCAAATCCCACATTTCTATAAAGATTTTTATGAAGGACTTAAAAGTTACTAAAAGTTAAATGTGCTGTCACTTTTTTCTAAATATCTAACATTAACGGGTTAGCTAGTCTATCTATGTATATCAATGGATTTTTTTAAGTTCCTTTTTAACTTTTCATCAAACTGAAGTGCCAATGTTTATTTATATTAATAGTTTTAATTATTTTTTATTTATTTTTTGTCACCTATTCTCAGAAGAGGTATTTTTATGTTCCACGTAAATAATATGAATCAATAAATATGCTGTTTAGTAATATTGTTTGAATTTTAATTTAAATAATTTTATTTCAGTGCAAAACGACACTTTTGCAACATTTAATAAGAAAACAAACACTTAAAAAAATATAAGATTTTTCGCAAAACGTCGTAAGTCCGAAGGATTTTTTTTAAATATTGTCTTTTTTTTAAAACTTTATATGCTACCTGGAAGAGGAAGAAAAATACTTCAATTGCATGTAAACGAATTTTGTATATTGTTTTTATTTAACAAGAAAACAATTTTTTAGTGTGACGTAAAACTTTACACGTCTCTTCTGAAAATCATACATTTTCGACTTATGTCACTTTGCCGTGAAAGCGACGATATATACACAATCAACAAATACAAGCCAAAACAAAAAGATACGTCAGTACAAACCTTGGATCACACCCGATGTAGTTCAAATGTGTAAAAGAAGAGATGTATTGTATAGAAGGTGGAAAAACAATCCGCTAAACGAAGATTTCCAACGCGAATATAAGTATTTTCGAAACTGTGTTAGTAAAAGCATAGTAATTTTTAAATCGAGCTACTATAAGAAGCAATTTATAAATGCAAATAACGATCACAGAAAAACGTGGAATATTCTCAACGAAGTTCTTGGTAGAAGGAAAAAGTCAATAGATAATATAATTATCAACAACTTCGCCGGAAAAAAGGATATAGTGACAATTGTAAATGAGTTTGCCGAACATTTCTCAACACAGGTATCCAACATTTTGCACAGATGTAACGAAATAACATCTAGACATCAAAACCGGAATATTGCCCACTCTATGTTCCTCAAGGAAGCAAGTGAAGGAGAAGTTTATAGAATGTTGTGTTGTCTAAAACCAAATAAAGGTCCTGGAGCAGACAACATTAGACAAATTGACCTGAAATGTATCGCTCTAACTCTTGCGCCGATGGTGAAGAAAATCATCAATCAAAGTTTTGATCAGGGTTTTATACCAAGGGCACTTAAAACATCGATTGTACGACCTGTATACAAGGGAGGAGTAAAATCAGAAATTGGAAACTACAGGCCAATTTCGATATTACCCGTGGTCGAAAAATGCATGGAGGAGATTTTTGTTGATCGCCTAAAGAATTTTATATGTAAGCACAACGTTTTGCAAGCAAACCAATATGCGTTTCAAAAAGGAAAGAGCACTGGAAGACTACTGGGAGAGATGTCGAACGTTATAACCACCGGTCTGAATAAAAACCACCACGTGCTTGTTATGTACGTGGATTTCAGTAAAGCCTTTGATACCCTGGTGCACGACAAGCTGCTTGAATGCCTTTTCCGAATTGGAGTTAAAGGAAAAGCAGCAAAGTGGCTAAAGAGCTATTTATCGGAAAGAACATTTAAGGTGAAGATTGAAAACACAGTTAGCGAGGAAAAGAATAGCATCTACGGTGTTCCACAAGGTTCCAAACTTGGCCCAATATTGTTCGTTCTGTTCACTAATGAACTTCTCCGAGTTTTTGAACAATCGACTGCTTTTGCATACGCAGATGACATCGCCAATCATGTAAGACTTTTTCAAGTACTTTTCATATTAATTTTTCTCAACATATGAACACAAAAGCACACCCAAATTACACACAGAAATTACACAAATTACACAAAGGACATCGATCATTTGTTGCTTTTGTAAACATTATTGACTTATTATTTTCAGCTTTCAGCTTCCTATTGGCACAGGGCTCCTGTTAAAAACCAGGAATTGAAAATTTAGGTTTCAAGAAAAAAGACCCTATACCACGTTCTACAGATTTTTTTTTTTTTTTTTTTTTTTTTTAATTTTCATACAATTTTATACAAATTAAAATGTTTTACATTACTCATTTGAAAAATAAAAGGGAGTATAAAATAGTTACTACAATCAGTTGTTCAATGACAAGTGTCGAATGTAGGACGGAAATTACTAAAATTGTTTACTAATTATTGATGGGGAATTACAATCGGAAAGCAACAAATTAATATTACAAAAGTAATTAGGTTGGAAAGATAAAATATACTATGACATTTAATGAGCAAGATTCAGGTCGTAAAGAAACCATTTATGGCTGAATAATCAAAGGACATAATCCAAATTTTTATACACTTCAAAAATACACTTTTCACTCTCTCGTGTCTAACAGTATCTGGAAGTGAATTGAAGAGACGAGGTGCGGTAGCATAGTAAAATCGTGCAAAATGGGCTTTATTATTTGTAAGAGCAGTTACAGAATGTCTATCATTTACTCGCAAATTATAGTTTTCGTTATTTCCGACAGCGTAAAATCCCGAATTATCAAAGAATATTTTAAGGACTTTGTAGCAGTAAAGGTGCCTTAACGGAAGAATTTTATGGATCTTAAACAAATCAAAACTCGGAGTTCTGCGATTCACCCTGCATATGATTCTAACGGCATGCTTTTGGCTTATAAGTAATGGTTCAGTTTTGTTAAAATAGGCACCACCCCAACAGCTTATCCCATATTGTAGCTTTGACTTTAAAAGTCCATTATACACAACTTCAGTAATGGTTGATTACAATAAAGACTTAGGTGATATAATTGTCTTACCACTTTGTTAAAGTATTGTTTAAGATAATTTGTGTGACTATTCCAGCTCAGTTTGTTGTCCAATATAATACCTAAGTGTTTAAAGTTATCAACACACTCAATTCTAAAGCATTTATTGGAGCACGATGCCAAATAGTTAAAAGAACGTTGACCTGAGTCAGATAAACAAAAACGTGAACAATTAATAGAATGGTAAAAAAATGGCAAAATATCCGCAAAATATCCCTTCAAGTTAAAAATCATAAACTTTGTTTTGTCGCTGATAACTAATTTGTGCTGCAAAAACCATCTCCTAAGTAAGTCTAGGTCATAATTTACGTCACAACATATGTTAAGCAAGCTTCTACTTGAACACGAGAGAGCAGTATCATCAGCAAACGCTGTGATTTTACCTTTAAAAGGTTGATCAAATAATGAATTAACATAAATTAAGAACTTGCAAAATTACTACCGAAAAAAAAGGAAATACTCAAAACTTTAAAGAACATTAACCCTGCAGCTATTACTCTAGTTAGCGATTTCATAGTCGACAATAGCTGTGGGAAAGACTTTCTTCAAGATATTTACCTGTCTAGTTTGTTAGATGAAGATACGAGTATGTCAACTATCCAAGGGAACATCTAGAAAATATTGGGCGAGATTTAGATTTTACTGTGCAATCAGATGTTGTCAAAAAAAATGAATCTCTTACAAAACTATAAAGCCTGTCACCTGATAACATTTGGCAACAAATTCGAATTGGGAGAGAAACTGCTTCCATATTCAAGGAAGTGGTTCGTACTAAGAAGAGCAGACCTTCCATGAGTTTGCTGAACAAAATTTGTAAACCCAAAACGTTTTCCACTGCTGCCACCGTTTATGGAAGGCGAATTGAAAAGCAAGCAGTGAGGTGTGTGGAAACATTTTTGAAAATGAAACACCAAAATTGCAAAATGAGTTCATATGGCATCAAAGAAGATAAATGTTTTTACGCTGCTTCGCCAGATGCTATGTTCGAATGCAGCTGCTGTGGTCTTGTCCCGGTAGAAGAAATGTCCCTTTACCTTAAGAAACGGCGAAGATGTTGACACAACAGTTAAAGGAAAAAACTGTTGCATTTACAAAGTATCCCACGACGAGTATCTCATGAATGAAAATCATTCACATTATTTTCAAATTCACCGCCAAATTTTCATAACCAAATTCAGCTTTGGTTACTTTTATATTTATTCCCCTCGAAGAAAAAATATTAAAATATGTAAATACTTACTTATTTTTTCCGAATTTTGTTTCCCGAATTAGTGGGGTCCTGATGCCTTCAAAAATACAAATGATTGTTTATATCAATTTTGAATTCTCCTTTTTATTAATATTGTATTGTACAGTTTTAATAAACTAGTAATACATATATATAATGCAGGGAAATAACTTCACGGGCAATAACTTCACCTCGAGTGGGAAATAACTTCACTTTTTTTGTGAAGTTATTGCCCACTCAAGATGAGAAATTACTCCACCGTAAATTTGGTGAAGTTATTTCCCATTTATAATATGAGGATTTGTCTATTATAACTAAAGAACAAATGTGAAATGGAGTTATTTATGAGGGTCTTGTATACTTTAATTTATAACATAATACATATAACAATTTTAGCAATTTATATCGGTGACGTGAAATAAGGCCTTACGCAATAAGGCCAATTCGGTGTTATTTCTCTTTCCATTGGTGCTGTTTTCAACAATTTGCCCTTGGACCTACTCCAAATCAAACAGTAACCCCAAGCAGGGAGCTGCCCCTCCGTAGGCATTGCACTCTTTATATACCATATATACCAATAAAACGGCAGGTCCTGATGGGATCCCACAAATCTTATTGCTCAAATGTGCATCGTCATTAAATATTACTTTGACGGCTATTTTCAACCTATCGCTTTCGCAAGGTCAATTTTTAGATTGTTGGAAACTCTCTTATATAACACCTATTTACAAATCTGGATCTAAGCAAGAAATTACAAATTATAGACCAATCTGCAAAATATCTGCTCTACCCAAGTTATTTGAGAAAATAGTTTGTGACAAGCTTACTTTCCAATTAAAAAATTTTGTATCAGATTTCCAACACGGCTTTATTTCTGGAAGATCTACATCCACCAATCTTTCATTAATGACAAATTACATTATAAATAATTTGGAATCTAATCGTCAAACCGATATAATTTTTACAGATTTTGCCAAAGCATTTGACCGCGTTAACCATCATATTCTCTTACACAAACTCTTGGAATCGGGGTTTCATTCTAAGTTTCTTGAGTGGTTGAAATCTTATTTAACATCGAGAGTTCAAGTGGTTAAGATTGACGATCGGCATTCTAACCAAATACTGGTTCTGCCCGGTGTCCCTCAGGGTAGCCATTTGGGCTCATTATTGTTCTTGTTTTTTATTAACGATATTCGTAAAATCTTTCTAAAATCCCATTGTCTTCTTTTTGTGGACGACCTCAAACTATATCGAAGTATAAAATGCTCTGATGATTGTGCTTTATTAAATAATGATTTAAACAATCTGGCAGAATGGTGTAGTATAAACTTCCTACATCTTAATATTTCAAAATGCCAAGTCATGTCTTGTTTTCGTAAAATTTATTATGATTATCAAATTGATAGTACTTCATTGGATCGTGTAGTGCAAAAAAAAGATCTAGGTGTTATTCTTGATACCAAACTTTCTTTTATTCCTCATATCGATTTTATTATAAATATTAAAGAAATAGTAAGGAATTTACAGATCCGTATACTATAAAAACTCTTTTTATACCCTATTCTAAGGGTATATTAATTTTGACGCATAGTTTGTAACATACCTTAATATTGCCCGTAGACCCCTAAAAGTTACTATATTTATGATCAGCATCGATAGTAATGTCGATCTAGCCACGTCCATCCGTCCATCCGTCTGTCCGTCTGTCGGCAAAAATTAGGCCTTTAAACTGGACCTAGAGAGCTGAAATGTTAACCATATACTCTCTAGGGTAGCGAAATAATCGAGTTTAAGAATTTTTGAAATCCGCCAACAGACACGCCCACAAACTCAAAAAAAAACAAATTTATAGAAAAAATCGAGTTTTTAGGTACAAAGCTGAAATTTTTTATATATATAAAAAAAATTTCAGCTTTCTAGCTCAAAATTCGATTTTTTCCAAAATTTTGTTTTTTTGAGTTTGTGGGCGTGTCTGTGGGCGGATATCAAAAATTCGTATACTTGATTATTTCGGGACCCTAGAGAGTATATGGTTAAAATTTCAGCTCTCTAGGCCCTGTTTAAAGGCCTAATTTTTGCCGCCGGATGGACGGACGGACGGAAATGGCTAGGTCGACATTACTATCGATGCTGATCATAAATATAGTAACTTTTAGGGGTCTACGGGCAATATTAAGGTATGTTACAAACTATGCGTCAAAATTAATATACCCTTCGAATAGGGTATAAAAATGGCAAAATAAATTGGCAAAAACGATCAAGTAGCGACAGCATTAAACATTTAATTTCATCAAAAATGTGCTAAGAGAAAAAAAATTCCTTAAGGGACATTGTTGGGCAGTTTCTTTTGTTTTTTGACGGCCTATACCAAATGAATATTTGCTTCCCTTTTCTCTTGAGGTTTTCTATTGAGGGCCACTTCAGATATTGACCGAAATTCGGCGACGTAGCGTAATAAATCACAAGAATTTAACCGACTGGTTCTGCCAATTAAGGGTAGGACTATTAATTATCTTCACAGTATAGCTTTCGCCATACGATAGTTATCTTCCCAAACCTTAGGAACATAAGAGACGAGACTAGTTGAGTATAGTTTTGGTCTTTCAATATAATCTAAATTGCGTTTAACATTGTTGCCAATTATTTCGTACGTGCCAATCTAAAAAACATATGGCTTTATATATTCTCCTCAGAGGCTATCCGGCAGACGGGTACGAGTATAATGCCTAATCCACTGCCTCAGTGTCACGCTTAATAATTCTCAAGTAAGGCGGAAAATCGAATTGAATTAAATATATCGGAGAAATGGTCGGCTTTATTAGTCTCTTGCGGGCTAACCCTTCTCATACCCTATTCTAAGGGTTTATTAATATTGACTCATAGTTTGTAACATACCTTAGTATTGCCCGCAAACCCCTAAAAGCTACTATTCGTCATCAGCATCGATAGTTATTTCGATCTATCCATGTCCGTCCGTCCATCCGGCAAAAAATTAGGCCTTTAAACTCGACCTAGAAGAAAGCTGAAATTTTAGGAGCCCGAAAGTTTAAACATTTTTAAAATCCGCACTTATCGAAAAAATCGATTTGAGCTAGAGAGCTGATATATTATCTTTAGGCCCGCAAGATGCTCGGGAGATAAAATTTTTGATCATTGGGATTCGTGGCAGGAGAACAACTTCACCTTCAAATTTGCCGTTCAAAATTGTAGCTTCAAGAGCATTGCCCATAATTTTTTTTATGACTAATGTTGTACCGTTGCATAGCTTAGGTGCATTTAAATTCCGAAGCAAAATAATATGTGAGTCAATTTTATATCGCAAGTTATGTGGTGGCATTCCTGGTAAATCCAGCGAATTCAAAAATTCAACAGGATAGTTGACTGTTTCGTCAGGATCGGTAACAGTGTCGATCGATTTGAATAATATCTCATTGCCGGGCAATGACTGTTGTATTTTGAAGTTAATAGCGTAAACATCGACATTTTTTCAGCTTAAATAGCTCGTTCACGAAGCCACGCATGATTAATATAATTAGCTTGTAAATCTGGAAATATGCTTTCAATCAAAGCATCTTTCGTATTTACCAAGTTTGCTGAAATTGTCTGGCAATTTGATGCATTGTGTGTCTCCATGCAATGGTATTGTTCCATTTCCAATGTTGAGCAATTGCTCGAAAAATGATAGTGCCAATGGATCCTTTTGCAGTTGAACACGTATATTTGTGTTAAGACGTATTGTACTGACATTTCGCCATAGATATGATTGTTTTATATATGCGTTAATTTCATTCGGCATGACCGGCAATGTCTGTCTAAAATCACCGGACAGCAGCAGTACAGCACCACAGAAAAGCCTGGTGTTGTTATTTAGATCTTTCATTATTCTATGGAGAGCTTCAAGTGAATGCTTGTGTTCTATGGTGCATTCATCCCAGATAATAATTTCGCATTTTTGCAAAATTTTAGCCATACCGGAATGCTTTTTTATGTTGCACACTGCATCTGGATTTGTGTGAATGTTCAACGGCAACTTCAGTGCTGAATGTGCAGTCCGTCCGCCATCAAGCAAAGTGGCTGCAATGCCTGATGAAGTAATTGCTAACGCAATATGATTTTGTGATCGAATGCGTGCAAGTATTACTGAGATGAGAAACGTTTTGTTAGTGCCACCTGGTGCGTCCAAAAAAAAAGAATCCACCTTGACCCGACGTTCAAATGCGTCGCCAACCATAACAACTGCAACTTCATTAATGGTCGGTGCACTATATCGGCCCTCGTGCTACCCAAATGGTACTTTGTCTGCTTTGATGACGATCGTGTAGTTGTCGTTTTACAGTCTGTTTGAAACGGTATTGAACAACTGGACCAACTGGTTGTGGTTCTGTAAAAACGGTTCTAAGTTACCCACAATTTCTCGATCCTCCATCTACTCGATATGGTTGTACTGGTAGTGTGCGTTTATTTTCTGCTCCTTAACACCCATTAGGTAGATTTGCAGAAATTTTCAATCGATATCAGGCATTGGCATTAAAGAACCAATTGGATGATACACTTGGCCCTGAATCTTAAACGTTCAATGAAAATTACCACCATCCTCATTCTGAACGATTTTTATTGCTCCAAATGATATCATTTGAAAGCACGAATTGAATTTGCGAATTTTACGCAAAACCAATTTAGATTGAGATGTAGCTCCAGCCAATAGTGCTTTCAATGGTTTTGGCGGCGAATTCAATGGTGGCAATACAACTTTTCCAGACGCGCAGCAGAAACCGGCCGATTCACCTTTGTATTTAAGTGCATGAAAGTGTTGGCATTGTTTGTTCATAGCACCGATTACAATTTGTGAATGTGACGAATAGTCGATGTCCGACTCATATTCAAACGCAAGGCGAAGAACTGATGCACGTGTCAATGCCCGATACACTTGCAAACGCTGTTGTTTAAGTTTTCTGAATGTGTCGATGACTCGTTGACGGGCCAGTCTTTGTCTCAATGCATTAGCTGGGAGGCGTTCGTTGCGTTGCTCTTGACTTTCATTAGCACGTGTGATTGCAGTCTGGTTTCATAAATTTTCATTGTCCGTCAATTGATCTTCTGCCGATCTATTTAACCGACGGTTCTGAACTAATTGTGAATTCCGAGTCCGTCGACCAATATTTCCTCCTCGTCCACGAAGATGTGGCATTGTTTTATGTACGTAACTTATATGTGAATATAATACACTTAATATTCACTGAAATGCCACACCTGAAATATCAAAAGATATTAAATTTTAAAAACGTTTAAACTTTACATATTTAACTTTTACCTTAAATCAACTTCCTAAGCGCGATTAAACTGTTGAAGCGATGCACAAAATCAAAAACCAGCACTGTTGACAAACTTATTACATTAACTTGAAATTCTCGATTCATTCAATTCACTGTTGTAATACAAATCAACGACACCTTAATTCTCGATTCAGTCAATTCACTTTGTAATAAAAAATCAAGCGTGTAAAATGCGAAAAATGCGAATAAATTGATTATCCGGAATTTCCTTACTGCCTAAACATGAAATACAGCAATACGAACAAAACAAGAAAAGAATCATGAAAATCGGCCCACCATTTATCGAGTTATAACGTCATCGAGCTTCACCCCGAAGGAATTAACTGCAGCGCCATCTGCCGGGCTGATTTGTGAATCTAAACCATCCAGGGCGTCACCTAAGCGCATACGAAAAAATTCATTCAAATCGGTCCAGCCGTTTAGGAGGAGTTCAGTGACATACACACGTACAGTAGAATTATATATATATAAAGATATAGATATAGATATAGATAGGAGCCATTGCTGATCATGTTTAAATATTTTTAAATCCGCCTCTGACACGTCCACTAAAACAAAATAAAAAATTCTTTACCTGAAGAAATCATTGTAAATGAAAGTCATATTCTATGCAAAGTATGTAGATATAGTCGTTTTGAACAATTCCTCTATATAAAGTTTTCGGCCACGCCCACTTCTAACAGGCGATTTGTTTACAAAAAAACGTTGTTTTTTGAAAAAATCCTTTAAATGTTGTATAACAAAATATGTAGAGCGTTCTTTACAATACCCATACTTATACTTTTGCCACAGGGTATCTAACAGTTTGCCCAAGTGGACTGAAGCTCTTCCCTATTTTATTATTATTATCTTTTATAAAACCAATGATCACATTTTAGCTTAGCGTTTCGTAAAACCATCGGCTTCGGCGGATGACCTGGCGATAGTAATAAATGGTAAGCATAGCACGACCGTAACAGAGGTTGTGCAGAATGCTTTACTACACGTTTTGGAATAGTGAAATAATGAAGATCTCTCCATAAATCCCTGCAAAAAAAGAAGGAGGCTGGTTGACTTCAACGTATCACCTTAAACCTTAAGCTACTCCAGTGAGGTCAAATATCTCAGTGTCAGCCCCGATAAAAGATTTAACTGGAACTTAAGGTATGAGCCTCAAAATGATATACTGGCTGTATATCATGATTTTCAGACCGACTAAAACATACGCGGCCATCGACTAGTAGCCCAAAGTTCTTGAAGGGAGAACTGCAACCGAGCTCCAGAAACAACTGTGAATTGCCTGTCTCGGCATTATAGGATTGATGCGCACTTCCTATTTTTTGGGGTATCATTCTTACAAATCCTCATTAGGAAGACGGCTGCCTGTTGCGCCATTAAGCTGCGACTAGAATATAAGTTTTAACCAGGTGACCTCTTGAGACAACTGAAAATACTTAACCCAGTTCCAAAAACGGACATGTTTTCCTCATCTCGAATACTGTTGTTAGGGAGCATTATTTTGGAAGTCTATTTGCGGTCGAAATATTGGACGTGTAAACTGGGCCAATGGTGTTCCGGCGCTGGACCCTAGACTGGTTCACCGACGGACCAAAAACGAAATCTGGAATTGGAGCTGTCGGACCCAGTACCAATATCTCGGTACCTATGGGAATGTATCCCACAGTGTTCCAGTAAGAAATCCATGTCATTGAGATCTGCGCCAGAATAAACCTTATGGTATAACGGGCGACAGAATGAACATATTCCCTGATAGGTAAGCTGCACTTCAAGTATTGTCGTCCAATTCATAATATTCAAGTGCTGCTACGATGAGCTGCAACTCCTAGCCCGGGTTCAGAAAATCCAATAGCCTAACCAAGCCCTATTCTTGTAAGGAAATTCTTATACGAGGTAAGACAAGTTAAAGAAAGCTGGTGGGCTTCCTGTTAGGACATTGTGACTTAAGGTATCATCGTACGTGAACGTGTGCTCAGTGACAGAATGAAGCTTTTGTATGGGGGAGGATGAATCCTCCGAACAAATTCTCTGTAAATGCCCGGCATTCACTGGTCAAGAAGACGTATCTTCCACACTGAAATACGTTCGTCAGCTGAGCGAGAAATTCTGCCGCCAATGATGTGCCGTGAAGTAACGCCAAACGAAATAAGTATATATTAGGGTGGTCCTTATTGCTAAGAAAAAAAAAATCTTTCTTTAATTTCGCGGGCCACCACGTAGTTTGATTATATACCATAAGAAACTATTTCAGGTTTTTTTTGAATTTTTTAAATGACATTTAGGGGTCGCTACCAAGGTTTGAATTTAAAAAAAAAGAACTCAAAATCTATATTTTTTTTTTTTTTTTTTTTTTTTTGAGGGCATAAAAAATATTACAAAATCTTCAAAGATGTATGGCAATGTTGATTTTCTTAATTCGGATAATAATTGACCGATAAGCCAAACCTTACTTTGATTTGTAGTAGCTTTACTGAGTCCGCTACTTTTAGACGCCATTGCAACACGTTGAAACACGTTACTATGACTTTTACAAATAAAACGCATGCGCTATCGTAAATGACTTATTAGAACTGAAGTGCGGGGCGTGCTAAATCTCGACGCATCGGTACAGAAGAGGGGTCGAGGCGAGGGCTTTTTGTAAAAATTTTAACAGCTGGTAGCGACCCCTAAATCTTAACAAAAAAAAAAAACAAAAAAAAACGTATTTCATATTTAGAGGTACATATATAATCAAGTGGGAAAGTGGCCCGTGGATAATTCAAAAGTCGAATTATGTTTGTTGTTCCGATCTTCCTAATGTCATCAAAAACAGCTCAATTCATTTGTATGCTGATGATGCTCAGCTCGTATTAAGCTGTCCTCTGGGTTTAATAGAGCACGCCGCGCAATCGATAAATAATGATCTTGCCGATATAGTGCAGTGGTCTCAACAAAATGGACTGATATTAAATCGTGATAAAACTAAGTGCATCGTGATTTCGCGAAAGCCCCTAGATCTGGCTTATTTTCCTATCCTCACACTCCAAGATGCTCCTATTGAGTATGTAGAATCCGTCAAGAACCTTGGGGTGACCCTTAATCGATTCTTAACCTGGGACAACCACATTAATCTAGCAGTCGGCAAGACTTATGGAGTTATCCGAACGTTGTGGGCGACCCAATCCTTTACTCCCTTTAAAACACGAGTCTTACTTGCTAAAATTCTAGCCATGCCAGTCTTAACATATGCTTGTGAAATTTTTGCGAGCCGTACATAGTTATGCATCCAAGAGGAAACTTAATGTGGCATTTAATTGTATTGTGTGATATATGTTCGGATTACGTAAATTTGATCGAATATCACCATACTCCAGCCAACTTTACAATATGACTTTCGACAATCTTCTCAAATTTCGAACTCTTTGCCTGTTTTCGGACATACTTTTAACACATCAACCGACTTATATACATGAAAAAATAAGATATCCCACCTTAAGCAGATCTGCTCAATTTATCCCTCCTCGGTACTCTTGCTTAACTTCTGAGCGTCAGTTTTTTATTCACTCCACACGGTTGTGGAACTCCTTACCCTACTCTATCCGAAGTTTAAATAACACAACTAAACTTAAAAATGAATTAAAATCGTATCTCTCCTTGAATTCTTAAAATTTTGTATTGATTTTTTGTATATTTTCGTGTAAAAAATGCTTATGCTTTACTTTTCATTATTTCTTTTTTTTTTCATCAACATGAATTCTTCGTTTTGTAACTCATGTAGCTTTTTATACTCGCTTCAACTATTGTATGCCTTTCACTAGTTTATAAGATATTGTATCTTACTGTGTATAGGTAAATCACTAAATAATTAAAAATAAATAAAATAAATAAATTAAATAAAAATAAAATAAGGACCACCCTAGTATATCTATATATATAAAAGAAAGTGTCCGAAGCGATGTAAACGCATAACTCGAGATTGGCCGAACCGATTTTGATGATTTATACTTTGTTGGAAAGGTATTTTCTCAGCACGGGTTTAGAAGAAGAAAAAAATCTAAATTTCAAAATGGCTTATTTTGACCACCCAGCGTGTTACGACAGGTTTTTTTCGATTTTTTTTTAATTTTTTTTTTTTTTTCATTTTGTATTTATTTATTTTGGCAACAACCAAATAAAGAATCACATTTGAATGTAACATATCGTATCACAATTGAACTGTCAGATAGACACGCAACGTAACGCCATCTATTGTCGATCAATGGAGAAGCCAATTTTGTTTCATGTTTGGTGGCGCTGTCGGATTCGGATTTCTTCATTGCGATTTTGTGAGTTTTTGTGAATTAAAATTGATATGAGAATATATCTATATCTATTTATATATATATGTATATAAAAATCAATCCATATTTGCGTTTGTTGCCGGTGTTTGGCCAAACTCGTTAACCGATTCCAATGAATTTTTTTTTTAAAGAAAGGTGACGTCTATACGAAGGATGTTATGTATGTGCGATGTCTGTATCTGCATCGGTGTGTAAATTATGTGTTTCTTAAAAAAGAAAAAAAAATTGACAATGTATTTATACACTGTGTGTTTCATATGTAGGTGTCATGTGCTTTGAAAAAAAAAAACAAATTTAAGTGAAATAATAAAAAGTTTTTTTGTGTAATATTTTCTATATATAAAAATCAATCCATATTTGTGTTTGTTGCCGGTGTTTGGCCAAACGCGTTAACCGATTCCAATGAAATTTTTTTCCATGAAAGGCGACGTCTGCACGAAGATTGTTATGTTTGGCTATATCTGCATCGGTGTGTGAGATATGGGCATTTGAGTGAGTACACATGCATATGTGCGTATGCGTGTTACAGACGTACAGACGTCACTTATTTTGATATCCGAATAAGCATATGAAAGAGGGAGACCACACGAACGTTTCAAGCTTATTGTGGAATTTGTGCGCACTTTCATTCTTGAGATATCGTGTGTTCAATATTTTATTCAAATAACTCTTATTGATTTTTTTGCATTTTTTTGTGAATCGGACATCGGAAAGTTGCTTTTCCAACATTGATAACAATCGGTGTGGAAGTGAATGAAAAGTGATTCAATCGAAGTTTTTTATTTTCGCCTTGTTGTTTGATTCGCAGAAGTAAGGTGACATAGGCGCCTGCCAGACAACAAGCACCTACCCTAAACGGAACAACGAAGTTGTGTGAGCGGCCTAAGCCATGCGGAGAAAAACGTGCAGTCCCTTTCACCGGTTGAGCTCAAATCAGGCAATCTTCGGTATTGGCCTGAGAGTGTTTCTGTGAACTTTGGTCAAAATCGGTCTTCTTTTTTTAGGCGCAGCAACATACGCCGGATACCCGCTATAGACAATTATAAGGAAGTCTACTCGAACATATTGGCCAATAGAATTCTCGGGCACGGGCAAAGCCGGGCAGGTGCAGCTAGTACATATATAGATAATATTTAAAAATATGGCTTTATTTCGCTTTATGAATGCGCATGGAGACTTTTGCAAAGCGAAATAAGGACATTATGTTGAAATATTTCAATACTTCAAAATGAAAGAAGGCCAGATTTTCAATAAGGGCCTTATTTCGGTTGGCTTTATTTCACGGCACCGATGTGCTCGCCTTCATAAAGGAAGTGGTTAGTCTCTTGGAATAGTTCATCCTCTAGATACAATAGATTTTCACAGGTCGTTCTGTCAGTCATTAGGCAGAGGTATTAATAAAAAAAAACCGGACGTTGGCCTACAGCGATGATATATATTGATTCTTATTTCAATTCCCTTAAAAATGGCAATAATTATTTCCAGTGTCCCTATTGTAATTAAAAAAAAAAAAACTGACACGAAAAACCAAAATGAAAATTGTATTATGTCGTGACATAATGCAACTGTCAAACTATTTAATCAACAGTTTTCTGTGCTATTGGGTTACTTATTCCACCCATGAAGTTACACACTTGGAACTTTAACCAATGGTGACACTTAATCGGTTATTATGAAACGCACATGTGGATGTTAATTGATGATTAAGTTGTATGTAGCTTAACTGTGACTTTACTTTTACATTGTGAGACAGAGCCTAAGGGTATTAAAATTTGTTATCACAGTTTGTAACATATTTAAATATTGCTCGTAGTTTCCTAAAAGCTACGTTATTTGCGATCAGCATCGAAAGTTAAGTCGATCTAGCCATGTCTTTCGTCTGTCCGACCGCTGTGAATTTTGATGCCCGCAAAATCGAGATAGAAAGTTTAAATATAGAATATATGTATAGTCTATAGGGCCCGAAAGGCACAAGTGTAAATGTATTTGAAATCCGAAATACTGACCACTATTTGACTATTTAAAAAAAAACTTTTTTTTGGAAAAAATCAATGGAAGGGAAATCGCAAAGCATGAAGATGAAGTCGTTCTTAACAATACTTTGATGCAAAGTTTATTGCCACTCCAACTTGTTAGGGACGTGTTTTTTTACAAATGCTTTTTTGATGTGTAAACATCTTTGCTCTCGTTGATGTGTAAATATCTTTTTTCTCGGTAGGGGCTAGTTGGAAATATCGAGCGTCACCGTCACCGTCAGATTTTCGCGTCACCGTCAGATTTCCATACCACGTGAGTTATTCGGTGTGGACCGTTTGAGAACAACCGCGTGTCGTTGTTTTTTTTTTATTTTATTTATTTCGTTATATATTTTCCAGTTTTAAATAAGTTCAATTTTAGAGATTATTATGTCCTTACGAAACACCGGGAAGTTGTGTGGAAGTAGATTTGTTTTGAAAAATTGAGGTTGTATAGCTTGAAGTTTGTTGTACATCAGTTGAAGGTAAGAGGAAAAATATCGATTTGTACTTCGGTAACCGATGGCCGCTTTAAGAATGTCACTTTTAGTTGTAATAAGGTTATTTACCAAGTGGTCCTTTGAGAACCAAATAAGGTACTTAAGCCCGAAACATTTTTTTTTCAAAAACTCCTAAAAAACCGCGCAGTATATTGTGTTCAATGTTATTTGACTAAGAGGTCCTTGCAACAACAACAAAGGTCCTTAATAGTCGAAACAGGATATTTTTCCAAAATGTCATTAGAATCCGCACGGTATATCTGCGTTCAATGTTATTTGACTAACAGTTCTTTGGAACAACAAAAAGGTCCTTAAAAGTCGAAAAAAGGATATTTTACCAAAATGTTTGTTGTTCCTAGCACCTCTCATTCAAATATCATTGAGATCATATATACCGTACTGTTTCTAGAGACATTTTGGGAAAATATCCTATTTCGGATTTAATTATTGTGGCTCCAAGGACCATGTAAAATAAAAGGGGCATTCAATCAATTTTTATTTTAAACGCAATATGCATAATAAATCCCAATAAATTATCACCATTAAAGCAAAATGAACAAATTTGATTTAGTTATTAGTTATTACCTAGGCAGCTAAAAAGCTACAGCTAAAAACAAACCAACTTTAAGTTGTCATCCAAAAATTAGTTGTCATTACGATTGCTAACCACCAAATCGATTGCATTTTTAGCGCAGCTAATTTAACTACGTTAGTAACTTAGTTGTGGCGTTAGCTAGATAACAAATTAGGAAGCTAACGCTCAACTGTGCCTACATGTTTATACATCAACTATAAAGTGAGTGCAGCGTGGCTCACACCTTTTTTTGTGATAAAATCCTTTAAAAAAATCGAAAAATACAGTTATGTATAACAAAAATAGATAACTATCCTTCTTAACAATAATCTCATATTTAGATGTTTGTCACGCCCCTTTTTTGGGTGATATGAACGAGAATAGCGTGTCCAACAGTTCGCCCAAGCGGGCTGTAGCTTTTCTTTATGTTTTCTTTACTTTGCATTGTCCACTCAATGGTATCTCCTAAACAAGCAGGCCGTCTCGACCTCTTTTCGTGAGTTTGTCACGTCCTAACGTTATATTTGGCCTCAAAAGTTTGTATTCCGCTTAATAGGGGTTGACAATAAAGATAGGACAAATCTACGATGAATATTTCCGGTAGCCTTGTGGGCGCACTGGCGCAGAGGTTAGTGCGTTGGACTACTAATCTAAAGCTCTGGTTTATATCCCGCCAGGGCCAATAAACATCTAAATAAAATTTTCACTGCCCAACCTCTTGCGAACGTCTGACAAACATCCAAGAGTATCACCTGTCACGAGAAGCTTCTCAAATTTGGTATTGTTTATTTGGTGCAATTCGATATATAAATCCCAATTCAGGGTTTTTAAATGTATTCCAAATTTTAGAAAAACAAATAAAACGAAATTTTAACATTTGTCTGCATGCTTCTATGAATTTTTGATCCTTTGAAGCGAACACCAAACGCTAGCATCACACTCAAAAACACCAACAACAATTTACAAAAAAAAAAAAAAGATTTACAATTGAAGCCTAATGAACAAATTTGAGTCAGAATATTCGCTGCTTGGTGATGCCGTACCAGTGAGACTTCGTTTTGCCCGAGGTGTGGACAATATTGCTGCTGTAGAGACATCCGTCGCAAACCAGCCAAATCAGTCAATTTCACGGCGTTCTCAAGAATTGGGCCTGCCCAGACCACATTATGGCGAATTTTGCGTAAGGATCTGGGCCTACACCCTTACAAGATCAAGCTGACTAAAGAACTAAAGCCACTTGATCATATGAAGCGACGTATGTTCTCGATTTGGGCTCTGGACATGATGGAAAAAAATTAAGAATTTCATCGCAAATCATCTTCAGCGATGTAGTGCATTTTTGGTTAAACGGCTTCGTCAACAATACTCCAGTCAAATAAGACTTTGAAGGTTACCAAAATTCCCATAGAGCTAAAAATTGGTATGTATGTTCAGAATACTATTATAAATGAATTGTGAAAAATCGTCATCAATCTCCCTTGTGCAAAAAATTTTATTGATGATGAAAGTTTCCAAAAATAGGTTTTTCGCGTTTTCAGCTAAACGGTGAGTTTTACAGCAAAAATAGTTCAGACAAAAATTGTAGATCATCTGATTCTCTACAAAAAATGTATCCACACTTTTTTTCATAAGTATTGCCATTTCCGTGATATAGTGGTTGAAAGAATTGAAAAAAATATTTTATTCGTAATATGCACACGTTTCCACACCGCCTATGAGGTAGTGTGCTTGGCGCTTTTTTTAACGTGGCTTCCCCTGTAGGCCTATTCCACGATCCATTGTGATCCTATTGAATTCAAATTGAGTATTGAAAATTATGATAGCTGCGTAAATTATGTAATATATGGGTGAATATTTCAAAATATTAATATTCTGTGGTACGGCGTTTATAGGCTAAAAAAAACATATATATTTTTAAATATTTGACTGCGATACAATTCTATAGATACTCTTTTAACATATGCACATATAAAAAACAAATATTCATTTTTAGTAACGCCGAAATTTTTACTTAAACCTAAAAAATGTCATTACCATGGCATGTCCCCAGCTGTACCTTCCTTCAACAAATGCATTTTATTTGTAAAATGTAAACCGGTTTGCAAATTTTATTGATAAAGCATTGAAGAAGAAAGAAAAATGGGGACTGTGGCAGAGTCAATTTATTTTTAGAGAATATTCAAAGTTATTTGAAAATTATTTAGAGAGTGTCCCCAACAAAATTGTCATTTCCGTGACAAAAAATAATTCTTTATAAATTTTGAATTTAACGGCCGCAGAGTAGGCTGCTGATTTCACATTAATAACGGGACCTGGTGATTGTTTTCGGCACATTTTGCAATAATCCCATTATACATCAGTAGTGAACTTTCTTTCATGTTGTGAAGGTGTTTTAGGTTTTCGTTACCCGAATTTGTCATTACCGTGGTAAGTCTTTTTGATTATAATATGTTAATAATTAAATCTATTTTGTATGCAATGCATGACTTTTTTATGAAGTTAATTAATAAGATGAGTTTAAAAAAAAATATTCAGTAAAGTTCAGTTTTATTGTAGAAAAATATCTTTCGATGTCATTTCCATGTTTCCCGTGGCATACATGGTAATGACAGTTCGGACACGGAAATGACATAGTCAAGCAAATTACAAAAAAAATCAAATATTTTCACTTTTATTTTAAGTTTATATATAAGCTCATCTGCATTTATCATGGCACCTTTTTTTATAATTTGCGCGCACTAAAGGGATTTTAGGTACCCTTATAATGTATTGGCTACACAGCGCGGGCGTTAGGGAAATTAGGATTAGAAAAAAGGGAGAGTTGCCGATGCACGTTGGTTTTAAATGTTTGTAGGTTATAATGTAGATGGAAAATAGAGCGTGGAAGAGTATTCCACATTCGTGTACTTCACTGTACGTCCAAATACAGTCTTGATGGTGAATTGATGGGCATTCATTGCATGGCGGGTATTGCGGTTGAAATGTTCAAGGGGTGGAATGCAACTGGCTATTTCGTTAGAGCATTTATGATGGAAATAACGATAAAATAACGAAAGACAGGAGACATTGCGACGATGACTAAGAGAGTCAATCGATCTCGCTGTGTCTCGGTCGCCAATGAGTTTTATCGCGCGTTTTTGGATCCTGTCTAGTAGCTCCAAACAAGTTATAGGTGCACCAGACCAGAAGGGGTGAAATATTTCTTACATCGCTTAAGGAAGCCTAGACATTTCGCAGCATTCTTGGCGACATCGAATATGTGGTCATTCCAACGAAGGTTGCCATTGACGCACATACCGAGTATGGAAAGTCTTTCGGTTTCAGCTTTGCAAGTGCCATTCATGGATAATGGCAGTGTGTGTGGGTTTTGCTTTAATGACAGGAGACAGCATTAAGTTTTGGAAGCATTAAATTCAACTCTATGGGTTGTACCCTACTGAGTTATGCTGTTAAGATCGGAATTTTATGAGCTTAACATACGTTGCCGTTCCAGTTCCACACCCGAAGAAGAGGGGCGTGACCCAAGAAACGAGTATGAAAAGCTGATTGTACTGTCATCAGCAACAGAATGGATTGGATTAGAAGTAACAGACAGGAGATCATTTATAAAAATGAGAAAGAGAGTCGGGGATAGAACGAAGCCTTGGGGAACACCTTGGTGAGTTGCAGACTTGAAACCGTCCAAGACAACTTGAATTGGACGGTCCGAAAGGTAATTTCTAATCCATTGAAGAAGAGTATCATCGATTCCAAATGCACGCATTTTCGACAAGAGAGCTTGATGCCAAACTCTGTCAAATGCCTTTGAAATATCAAGCGCAACGATCTTATTTTCACTACCTTGGTGAAGAGATTGGTTCCACTTTTCGGTTAGATATGTCATCAAATCACCGGTGGGCCTGCTGCCCCGGAAACCGTACTGCCGGTCATTGAGAAGTTTTCGAGATTCAAGATATTTCATTAGCTGACGGTTGATCAGCGTTTCCATGACCTTAGAAAGAAGGGAAGTAAGTGCAATTGGTCTGTAGGAGGAAAAGGAAGAAGACTCGCCTTTTTTTGGGACAGGCTGGACAAATGCTGTTTTCCATCTTCTCGGAAAGAGCCCTGAAGAATAGGACAGATGGAAAAGCTTACGCAGTGGTTTTGCCAGCGTAGAAGAACACCTCTTCAGAACGATGGAGGAAATATCATCTGGACCAGCGGACTCTAGCCACTGTACGAGTGCGAAAGTGGATTGATCCCATGGAGTATTCTACGCGCTCGAGTACAGGGGGAGATAAAGCACAATCTGGGAGCGTTGAGCTAGCTGCAAAGTGAGCAGCAAGCAGATTTACTTTATCCAAAGAGCTGACGGCTGGAATGTCATTGTAAATGAGTGTCGGAATAGATGACGAGGCCGAATTCTTGATGTTTTTGACAAACGACCAAAAGTTAAAAGTAAAGAAAAACGCTGAAAATGATAAAAAAAACTACCCGTGGAAAAGGAACGTGAACGTCGAAAAAACAATATTTTATACTAAACCATGATGATGTATCATACATAAGCTCTATACAAATTTTGGCCATTTTACCGAAACCAATTATGGTTCTGCGAGGAAAGCGTGTATTTTATAAATTCCCCCACAAAATTAATGTTTCCTAATCTGTACTGAAGTAACAAAGTATGAAATTTAATTTAAATACCTACGTTTTTATTTTTATTTTAATAATACAAGACAGAAATTCCTAACGTTCCTTTTTTGTAGCTTATTTGTAATTTAAACGTTTATTTAAAAACCTGACTTCAGATGTGTTTTAATTTGCTTTAATAAGGTTAAGGTCATTTCCATGCTATGTCGTCATTACCATGATAGGAATTTGTCATTTCCATGTTAGTTCTGTCATTCCCGTGGAAAATAAAATCAGTTAAAAATAACTAAATTGGGTGGCCCATTGGCTTAAAATGTTCAATAAATATTCTTAAATATAGTGTAATCGAAAAATTATTAAATTTGTTTATATTCGTAAAGGTTCATTTCGAGGTGCAAAATATTAATATTTTGAAATATTGACCCATATAAATGAAAAAATAATGTGGAAAAATTTATTCGTCGGATTCATAATAATCCAATGGAACTTCTAGTGTACTGTCTTCGTTTTCTTCTTCTACTTTTTCTTCATCTTCCTGCCGGATACAAATATGTTCTAAAAGTGATGCATCATATGTCTCATCACTGATATCGTAATTATTCTCATCTAGTATCGATTCAACATTGGCGCACGATTGTCCTTGACAATTGGTACATGCTAAAGAACAAAACAGTCCAACCTTTTTACAGCCGCATTTAGCATTGCAACCTTTTTTGCAATTGCAAAAGATGGTATTAAGGAGTTGTTCTGGTGCAGGTGCGAATAACGTATGAATTGGTTCCAATGCATTGTCAACTAACTTCCAACCCCAATCTTCTGGATCCATTTTATTACCAAGCCACACTTGAACTTGATAATATACCCGGAATAGATGTTGTTGAGCAACAGCAGATATTGGGGGAAGACAAGCTAACCTGGTGGAGGATAATTAGAATTATCTAGCACTGCGCATTGAATATCCTCTCGAATAATTGCTGCTGCAGCTTCTAAGATACGAAATCGCTCTTCTTTTTTATCTGTTTTTTTTCGTACCAAGCTTGATTTAAAATATCATGGTGACTATCAATAAAACACACGAATGTTAATGATCCTGATTTTCCTGTAATAATAATTTTATCACCATACTCCAACTTCAATCACATTTTAATGGTTCTGTTATCTATCTATCTTCGTCAAATGTGAATTGACAATCATCGTTATTTTCAATATACTTAAATATTTCTCTCTTTACCCACAGCGGTCGGTTTCAAAAATTGTAGCAATCGTTATGATACTTAGCCTCGGCAGCGACAAAATCATATTAAAATTCAATTCGAGCAGCAACAGCTTTGGCTACATCATCACAACAAGTTTTAGCTATAGTTAGAATACTGTCTTTGAACGAAAGTGTAGTCACTTTAAAAATCTTAAAACACTGATTGAAGCAAAATGTAGTTTCACTTACTCGTGCTCTAGTACGAGGAGGACTTATTTTTGATGAACCAGCTTCTTCTTCTTGGCGCCGTCTTTTCACGGCATCAATGCTACTTTTTCGAGTATAATTTTTTCGACACTACACATGAATTTTTACAGATGCATGGTCTTTCAGGTACTCCGAAAACTCTTTCAATACTTGCATCAATTAATGCTTTCATGCCGCGATCAACAGTAACAACTCCACTTTCAGTCAAAGGTTGACTACAAATAAATCAGAATTGCGACATTTTTTTTTTTAAACAGTAAAATGCACAAACTTTGTTACAAAATATAAGCGATAGCCACGAGTTGTCACTACGAAGGAAGGCTTACGACTAACAGTATTTTGTTGGGTATGAGACCTTTGAAACGGAGCAGGTATACGAGCATCGCCTCGCTGACAATTGAATGGAAGACAGATGTTACTCAAGGCCATGCGACTAAATGAAAATAGTGGCGGAGTTTTTGACGTTCATTTATATTCTAAGAATTTTATAATTTGTATGTATAAGACATAGGGACTCATATGTTTACTCGTATAACGGTTCAAAAATGTATATAAAAGTATATTAACGTGCATATTCCGAATAAAATATTTTTTTTTCAATTCTTTCAACGTGATATAGCACGGAAATGGCAATACCACACTACTGAAAAAAAGTGTGGATACATTTTTATGAAGAGAATCGGATGATCTACAATTTTTGTCTGAACTATTTTTGCTGTAAAACTCACCGTTTAGCTGAAAAACGCGAAAACCTATTTTTGCAAAGTTTCACCATCAATAAAATTTTTTGCACAAGGGGATTGATGGCGACTTTTCACAATTCATTTATAATAATATTCTGAACATTCATACCAATTTTTAGCTCTATGGGAATTTTTGTAACCTTACTTCTATTTTAAGGGCTAATTTGACTGGACTACAAGGAAATTATGCATAACTGGACAGGTGGAAACCCTCATATGCTTCATCCGCAAAAAATCACTGTTTGGTGCGGTTTTCAAGCCGGTGGCGTCATTTGGCCGTTTTTTTTGTCAATGAAAATGACCGTCACGTTACGGTAAATGGTATTCGCTACAGAGACATGTTGGAACGTATTTCTTTGAGCAATTGCATGAATTAGATATCAGTTGTCAAGTCCTTAGTGAAAGACCCTTTACAATATTTATAGATTTTCAATGGTAAACTAAAAAGATTAAAAAGACAATATTAAGCTCAAACTTATTTAATAAAAATTTACTTAAATAAAATTATAAATTTGCAAAAGTCTGGTAAGGGATGTTAGTCTGGTTGTTGTATGTATTTCTTCTTCGACGGTCGTGAAGCGGGTCTCCCGACCAACTGTCTTACCTGTTGATTATTTTCCTTCGTCTTTTTTGTGTGGCCATTCTCTATCCATATTTGTGGCCATATAATAATAAAGTGCGGTGAGTTTTCTGTTCGTTCACGTATAGGGTGATCCTATGAAATTGGCCGTCCTGGAAAATTCTACGTCTCAGGGAATGGGAACTATTTGTCCTGGCATTGTCGTCTTTATAAGCTTCATCATCGTGTAGCCGCCTCTTGATTCTTTTCATCTTTTATCATTTTCTTCATAATAGATTTTTTCGTTTGAGCAGGTTTTCGCCTTCCATTCAGTTTTTAACATCTTCTTTGTCATCGTTTTAGCTGCATGATTTTGTTTTAGTATTATAAAGGGTGGTTAAATTTTAAGGGCCGATGTTGATTTTGAATAAAACACAAATTATTTATGAAATTATTGTCATTTCTTTTTATTATGATAATATTGGTATGATTCAATTATGTATGGAACAAAATATCGGCCAAATGGCCGCCGCGACCTCGGCGGCACACCTCCATGGTCCAAATTTTCGATGATGCTGAGGCATAATTGAGGTTCTATACCGGTAATGTGCCGAATTATCTCATCCTTTAGCTTTTGAATTGTTGCTGGCTTATCGACGTACACCTTTTCTATCAAATAACCCCAAAGAAAGCAGTCCAACGGTGTCAAATCACATGGCCAATTGACATCGCCACCACGTGAGATAACACGGCAATTGAATTTGTCGCGCAAAAGAGCCATTGTTTCGTTAGCTGTGTGGCAAGTGGCACCGTCCTCCGCCATCCCACTGTCCACACCCATACAGTAAGGCGAACCAACGAGAGGCACCTTTCAGCCCATTCAAAGCTATCTTGCAATGGTGTGCGTGTGCCTGCCGTTACCCTGTCGCTCTAACTTTCCATTCTCTCACCAAGCTCCGAATTCAGCGCGACTGGAAAGCCAGCTTCCGATAATTCTCTGACCGACCTGGGACAACATTCCAATCCAGTCTGATTGGTGTTTTCCCGTCCATACAAAAGATCGCTAAGGTTATTCTGCTGAACGCCGTTCCAATGTAGCTAAACTCACTACGTAAAATTAAAAGTT
This sequence comes from Portevinia maculata, assembly GCA_949715645.1. NCBI lineage: Eukaryota > Metazoa > Arthropoda > Insecta > Diptera > Syrphidae > Portevinia > Portevinia maculata. Next base: position 193,345,571 of record OX454525.1, read on the forward strand.
GAAAATGATTAACGAAATGAAGGCAACGTTAAAAAGAGGGAGATAAACATCGGGACGATTACCAATGTCTCGCCCATTTGCGAGTTGAACCTAAGCTTTGAGGTCAGACAAGGAAACAATGTTATCTACCGCATCAACTACCTGAGTCTGGTGGAATTCTGCGCAGATTTGGGGCATGGGCATCTGACGATAGCGTGTCATACCTTACAAAATGTTATCGTTTATGTTGGGCTCTCGGACTTTCTGGTTCAATGTTTGTTGGGCTGGTGTCGTCTGAACTTGGTATCTGTCATCTAAACTTGACATCTGTCATCTCACATCGGTCAGTGGGGTGCCAATGTGCTCGTGGTAAGCTGTCCACGGTTATTTGGTGTTGGAGGGTGTTTTACTAGGCCGTCCGCCTACACTCTTCTGCTGCTCCTCCGGTGCTCCCACGACGGAGTAGAAGAAGAGAGCGTCATCTTTCCCCCATCGAACATTACTCCCTACCTTTACGGTGGTAGTTCGTGCAACTGACTCATGGGAGTTATTTGACTTGGGCCGTCCGCCCACCCCTCAGTTGCTTTTTGGGTTCCCCTTCTGGCAACTTGCCCGTCCGGCAAAGTCTGGTGTGCTGTGGTGTTCGACTGTCAAAGGCCGTCCGACTTTCCCCACGCACGTCATCGTACGGCCCGGTGGAATGGTTGGGCTTCGTACATGGTCACTGTCATTCTTATCCTCACTCTCCTGACCGTCCGTCAGGCTGAGGTATATTTATGCTCGTCCGCGCATTCCTTCTGGGCCTCACTCTCCTGACCGCCCGTCAGGCTGAGGTAACTGGAACCTCCAAGCCCGTCACCCTGTGGTGGTTGCTCATCCATGAGTCGCCGAAAGTGATCCAATGGCTGATGGTGCCATGGGTGCTCCTATCACTTTCCGAGACCGTGAACTCGCAGCCGAATAAAAGAGGGACCAGGAAAGGAAAAGAATAGGGACTAAGAGCAGGCCTTGTTGTGGTAAAATTTACCGCAACAAAACCACATATCGTCCACATCCATATCTTCCAATTCGGGCCATAAAAAGTACGTTATCATCTCACTATAGCGAACACCATTCACAGTAACTGCCTGACCGGCCTCATTTTGAAAAAAATACGGCCCGATGATATCGCCAGCCCATAAACCGCACTATACAGTCACTCTTTGTGGGTGCATTGGTTTTTCGACAATCCCTCTGGGATTATCATTCGCCCAAATGCGGCTATTCTGCTTATTGACGAATCCACTGAGGTGAAAATGTGCCTCATCACTGAAGATGATTTTCTTCGAAAATTGATGATGCACTGTTGCCATTTCTTGCCACCATTCTGACCATTGACGACGCTTGAAATGGTCAAGAGGCTTTAGTTCTTTTGCCAATTGTACCTTGTAAGCGCGTAAATGTAAGTCTTTATGCATAATGTTCATCAACGACGAGCGTGAGAGGTGCAATTGTTGGGCATGACGACGAGTTGAGGTGGACGGCTCTTCAGCCACACTATCGCGAACATATTTTCTGCAGTACGAGCTGTACGAGCATGCACTTCTATTTTCATATCTCCTACAGACCCGGTTTGCTCAAATTTTTGCACGATTTTTCCGATTGTTCCGATTTTTATTAATATGCATTTTGAGTTGAACGCCCATTTTCATAATAAGCCTGAATAACATTAACGCGTTGCTCGATTGTGTATCTTTCCATGGTTCAAATTGAGTTAATCTGAAATTGAGAAATGTCAAATAAAATGCAGAAAAAAACTTGACGTTTATGTGTGGTTCAAATTCAAAATCGCCCCTTAAAATTTAACCACCCTTTGTTATCAGGGTTTCGTGATAAGAGGTTTCATCGTCTTCACTCATTTCATCATCTTTGAAGGCTTTTTTATTAGCCGGTTTTCGTGTTTGCAGGTTTTTCATCTTGCCTAATAGCTTTCGGCATCAGAGGGCATTTTCCTCTTAACGAGCTTCGTTGTCTGGACGTTTGCATCGTTTGGATAAACTCTGACCATTTTTTATACCCTATTCTAGGGGTATATTAATTTTGACGCATAGTTTGTAACATACCTTAATATTGCCCGTAGACCCCTAAAAGTTACTATATTTATGATCAGCATCGATAGTAATGTCGATCTAGCCCCGTCCGTCCGTCCGTCCGTCCGTCCGTCGGCAAAAATTAGGCCTTTAAACTGGACCTAGAGAGCTGAAATTTTAACCATATACTCTCTAGGGTCCCGAAATAATCAAGTTTAAGAATTTTTGAAATCCGCCCACAGACACGCCCACAAACTCAAAAAAACAAAATTTTGGAAAAAATCGAATTTTGAGCTAGAGAGCTGAAATTTTTTATATATGATCTATGACCCATAAAACTGCTTGGGACATAAAATTTTCAAAATCCGCCTACTGACACGCCCACAATTAAATAAAATATTTTTTTTGAAAAACCAAAATTTGAGCTAGGGAGCTGAAATTTTTAATATATACTCTCTAGGGGCCCTTTATGCTCATGTGTAAATATTTTCAAAATCCGCCTACTGACACGCCCACAATTATTTTTTTTTTATTTTTGAAAGTCCAAAGTTTGAGCTAGGGAGCTGAAATTTATAGTATATACTCTCTAGGTGCCCTTTATGCTCATACTTAAATTTTTTTTAAATCCGCCTACTGACACGCCCACAATTAAATCAAACAATTTTATTGAAAAACCAAAGTTTGAGCTAGGGAGCGTTTTTATTTACAAAAGCTTAGTTTTTTCGATAAAATCCTTTAAATTTTTGTCACGCCCACTTATGAGATATAGGAATAAGAATAGGGTATCCAACAGTTCGCCCAAGCGGACTGTAGCCCGCCCCTATGTTTTTTATTCGTTTTTCTCGACCAATATTTTTGATAATTAACTTTAACTTTTTTATTTCGGCTAAATTTTCGTTTCAGAATTGTCGTCTTCATGAAGGACCTTGTGTCTCTTCAAAATGAGAAGTCTCCACTTCTATTTGTAATTATTCGGTGATATGATTAAAATCATTGATTTTAGGCCGATAAGCGATCACTTTGCTCACTTTGCTGTTATCCGCATGGACGGCATGTTTTTTTGTTCTAATTCTATTTTACCTCCAAGTGGTCGATTGAGAATGCTAAACATCCCTGAATTGCAAAGTCTGACAACTAAGAAACTATCTCTACGCTGTATGGCTTTGATATTAATCCAAAAACACTTAGAGACCCACATTGATTTGGGAAGCAAACATTTTAATATTGTGCAGAATCGACGACTATTTGCTGTTATGTATATCTGAGGTTTAATATGGTATTTATTGGTATTCTTCAATTAGGGTTGGTTTCCGGCACCATCTTCCATCTTTGTTTTGAGAGTTGATCATTTTCCCGCCCAACGGTGTCAAGCAGACAAAAAAAGCATCAGATGGCCGCTATAGATGACAAGATTCAACTTTAAACATTTTATTAAATTGTTTTGACACCTATAGGTACCTTCCTATAATTATAGTTCTGACGTCAATATCAATGTTAGCAATTTTCCCTGAGCCACCTCCTGGTTCATTACATCAATCTTTCACATCCATTATTGAGCTTTAACTTTTCACTTAATCAGAAATAGAATCGTAATGATACATTGCTTCTAGCATAAGTTGGTTGTTGGCACCAAAGGGCTGCACACAACAGCAATGTATTTTTCTTACTACCTCCCACTTCAGCTCTTACACAATCCTTTGCAAAGTATACATGCGACCCAGTTTCATTATTACAAGTATGTATGCATGCCAAAACGTAATGGCAAAGAACTCACAATTCCAACAAAGATTCAGTTGTTTTGTAGGCCACTTTGACACATGGGAATGGAAGTCGTTTAGTCCTAGTTCTAGGCAAGGCGACGCGACGACAGAAATAAAAGGGTTAATTAACCGGTAAACTGCAATTCACATCATTACCAGCACCAGGCGCGGCGCGCGGGAGATTTTAGTTTCTATTTAGTGTTCAGTCCTCAATTGTGTAATAAAAAAAAACCCAATGTGTGAATTGCCTGAATCGCCCGGATACATTTCATCATGAGTTTGTTGTCAATTGGTTTGTTTGCTGGATGTAAATTGGTTTTGGGAACTATAGGACATTCATTAACGTTTATCAAAGAGAATTTTGCACAATATGGGGTCCTTCAGTGGGAAACCTTTGACATTTCATTCAATGTTCATGGATTTGTTTGTTCTCTGTTATTGTTTCAGAATTTGCTGTACGTTCATGCCTTCCGGATGGCCGATGGGGAGGCAAGCCAAATGACACCATCTATAACCCACATGGTTGGACGAACTATACGCCCTGCTTTAAGCCCGATGTGATAGATCTAATGCAACAGTTCTATTCTGGAGGAAACTCTGAAGTTGTTCAAGTGCATGATAGACCCTTGGAAATAGTTATTAATGTATTTTGGTTTTCATTTTTCCCACAAATATAGATTAAATTCGCTGTTGCCGAGAGGACTCGAACACTGGAAATTGTTGGCCTTATGTTGTCGCTGTGTGCGCTACTTCTGTCGTTAATAATATTTTGTAATTTTCGTAGCCTGCGAAATAATCGAACAAAAATCCATAAGAATTTGTTCATAGCAATGGTAATACAAGTGATAATTAGACTGACATTATATTTGGATCAGGCCATCATTCGAGGTGGTCGAGCATCCACGGGGAACTCAAGTGTGAATGGAATCGAAAATACGGTAAGTGTTTAAAGATTAAATCATCCATAAAATACATCGGCCAATTCATATATTTATCAACGAGATACTCTCCTCTGTGAATGTTATTCTTTCCCCGAAATCATCCTGGCATAAACCTATTACAAATTCGCAAATCCTGTTCCAAGTGTCGCATAAATTTGAGCGTCTCTCAACTGCAGCTAATTCGTTGCCCTTGACCGAAACTGTTTTTACGGAGTATGCGAGTATGTTAGTTGGTTATCCTTGAACTAAGTGCATGCAATGAAAGCTGATGAAAGTAAGTTTCAAGTACTAGCTGGCACATATACTCTTCATTGTTGAACTAAAGCTGTAGGATTTGAAATTCAAATAAAATACACACAAGTCAAGCAACTGAGCCAATTCAATTGACAATTTTATGATATAAATGGTGAAAAATGATTTCGGGCATATGACTTTGACGAGTCCCAGGAATCTCAGGAACTGCATCCTGGAGCTTAAATTTTCTATCATTTTGGAGTTTTTAAGTATCTCACGAATGGTACGCTTGGTGTTGGCTTTCAAGGCCCCCAAAGAAATAAAACCAGCAAAGTCAAATCCACAATCTTGGAGGGCAGGTCATACAACTCCATTTTGGAGGTAATATTGTCATCAAACACTTCCTTCAATAACTCGATGGCTTCGTATGACATGTGACACTATCCTGTTGAAGCCAAATATCCTATAGACCCGCACGTTCACGCACTTTTGCACTTTTGAAAACAAAACTTTGATTATGAAAACATTTAACAAGATAAAGAAATACCTAAATGGATTAAGAAGTGCGGGGTTAGAATACGAGTATTTCAAAAAATGTCCACAAAAGTTTGACATATGCATACATGCGTGCTTTAGAAAGTTACAAGAACGCCGAAGCAGTAAGAGTGGATATTAGTAGTATCTTATTGGAGGTGATCTATGGCGTCTTAGTACGAGTATGTTGTGTTTGCAACTATTGCTGAGTATGTTCATTGGGATAAGTGCAGGGTGGAACGTCTTCGCGCGACTGAAGCTCGTCGGAATGGAATGGGGTCCTGCACTTATTTACTTTGATAACATGCAAAGAAATAATATAACGTACCAACTAATAAAAAAAAAAATGCTTCATCTGCCTGAGAATCTTTGGTGATGGTCTTCGTTCTTAATGATCACCAATTAGCCCCTAACATTTCACTGGTCTTAACTCACTTCATTTCCCATCGATTCCTATTCATATCCTGTCTTACAGCAATTTCATGTGATAAACCCATCATAAAATACAAGCATATCATGCCGAATACAAATCTAATACTCACAAATATATCTGTCTTTAGTTATTAAGTTCAAAATTTTAAATTCAAATTACAACATTATACATGTCACGATACCAACAAAATATAGTTCATAGAACGATTTTATTATTTATATAAAAAAAACTAATGGAGTATCTTAACCCTAGAAAGATAATCATATTTTTTATGACGTAAAAGATAATCATACGTCTCAGAGACGTATGGCACTTTGGTAGTGTATTTAATGAAACCCATTAACTTTTTAAAAAAATATTAACGTTTTATTTATTTATGCAGTTTATATTAAGAGAAATAAATCAATGATTTAGTATAAATAAATATTAATTTAAACAATAAAAACAAAAAACTTAAACTCCATTACAAATCAACAAAAAAACAACTTATATTTTAAAGGAACCTTAAAATTGACATTAAGTCATAATAGTTGCCAAATTTTCATTTTTCGGTTTAAAATAAGTCTACTAATAAGTTTTAGTAATTTTAAATTATATACGATTAAATTAAATTTAAGAATGGCAAACGTCCCACACGCCCCCAGAAGTACGGCATATCTATAACTTGTTACCGCAGGGACGCTACGCTACGGTAATTCTCCGTCGGATCTGCACTAATGTATAATTCGCCAAGTTCATATTTACGACGAACTCCTTAACTACCTCAAAGTTATTGCTATCAACAGTGACGTTTTTCCTAGGCGGTGGACTCATTGACTTCAAGACCATCCAATTTCGCCAGCAGTAATGCAGTATAGTGGGAGGGTTGCGATCCATTTTATTCTGATCATAGCTTCCCCGTTGGTAAGGTAAGGTAAGGTAGCTGCGAGGGCGTGAGCCCAGGCACACTTAGGCCGCAGTTTCGGCCCGTTGTGACACCACAAAAAAGCGGGGGGGGGGGGGGGGGGGGGGGGTGTTCTGCCGGTCGTCGCTCGGCCTACTGGGTTCCCTGTGAGGTAGTGGTTTTATTGGGGGAGATAATCCTGAAGGGTTCAGGGTGTGCAGCCTGGCTGTATTTCGCATGGGTTGCGATGTATTGGAGTGACTAGTGCAGTGTCGACTCTCGCCCGACATCCGAACCAAGGGTTGGGATCGAGATGAGGTGATTGATGCAATCAAACCACAGGTCGATCCCAAATTCTGCGCCGCGGAGGGGCAGCTATTGCTACCTGATCACCGGGGGAGGGAGGAGCCTTTTGAGATGACTGTTACAATCGAACCTCAAATTGCTCTGCACTCTCTTTGCAGGCAACAACGTGCCGGGGTGACTGATACAGTCGAATCCCGAGCAAGCTATTACATTCCTTGGAGGGGGGGTCGGGGTGTACCGGCTGCACAGTCAAGTAGTTGGTTGAAAGACTGTGCTGGAGTGGGTGACCGAAGGTGGTCCAACCCTGAGTGCCACACTCATCGCGGGGTTGTGCGGCTTGTGGCGACTGTTGCAGTACGAGCCTCAAGTTACACCATTCCGCGGGAAGGGAGCAGGGAGGGGCGGCCTTGATAGTCGATTTGGAAATGGTGACTGAGTTCGGGGGTTTGTGGTACGGGTTTTGAGGCATGGGAGAGAGACAGAGTGTAGTGACTGTTAATATCTAACCTCAACTCTGTTCTCGTTTTGTCTGTATAGCGGGAAGGCAGCAAGGCCGGGGGAGACCATTTCAGTCGATCCGCCGGGTTACTGTCTCGCCCTCGGAGTGGAGTTCTGACTGAAGTGACTGATACAATCTAACTTCAGTGAGATCTCTTTTCCTTTGCAGGGGAATCGGTTTGGTGTGATCTGCGGGAGGGGAGCGGGAGGGGCTCAAGTCATCGTCCTCCATTTCAGTTCAACTATTTGGACCTAGTGACGAATCTGCTGATGCAGCCGATATCTGTCTCACTGAGATCACTTAGATCATCGAGGAAATAGTTGCCGAGGATTCCCCGTTAGGAAGAAGAAGATTCATCAAAGTCCTTTTTTAGTATTATTTATCTACGATTTTGGTTTGAATTAAATGAAAAAGAGAAATATTTACAAAAGTAACAGACAAAAGGAGGCAAAACAATAAAGGTCCTTTATAAAGGATGGCTTTAGACAGCTTAAGTTCTATAAATGCATTTTCCTCACCTACGTTACCGAGTTTTTATAAAATTTGGTACGTAAAAACAAATAATTCTAAAAGAAGACAAAAGGTCTACTTTCGTTATTACATTTTGTTTCACAGTTGAGTTCCAAACGGATTATCAATAGCTTACTGATTCTATCTTCATTCTTATCGTATTGATCTGCGGTGAGTTAATGCAAAGTGTATTCCCTAACTTTACTTACTTCAAATCCTTACTTATTATAATGTTTCAATGTTTCAATGTTTCAATGTTTCAATGTTTTATTCAATGCATGCCTACACATTAAGAAAATACTTCTTATAAATCAGTGTAAGGCTAATTATGATAGTGTGATACAATAAAATTAAAAAAGAAAAAAGAAAAATAGAAAAATAGAAAAATAATGTAAATATAATATATAAAAAAAAAAAAAATATCTCAATAATAATAATAATAATATCTCCATTACTTTTCTTATACAAAACAAACAAAAAAAAAAACAAAAAAAAAGAATAGAAAATAGAAATCAAAATTAATTACCAAAGTAAATACTAAGCTCTCTACGAAACTGTGCTGGACCCCTCACTCTCATTACGTGCCGTGGCAGGCAGTTCCACAATCGGATGGCGTTGACGAAGAACTGTCGCTCTGAGGTCAGGCAAGAATAACGAGGATGAATTAGATGGTGGGATCTGTTTGAGGAAGCAAACTGCAGCCTCTGAAATAGACTACTGGGTTGCTGTGTCAGTGTTATATTGAACAGTAATAAAAGTGTTCTATAGCGCATAAGGTTATCGAGGGAAATATTATATATTTGCATTGAAAAGCTTGAGATACGATCAAACCGACGCAACCCGAAAATGTAACGCGCGATATTGTTGAATGCCACATTGAGCTTTCTTCTGCTGAACGCATCACAGCTGCAAAAAATTTCGCACCCGTAGTTGAGTATTGGTACGACAAGCGTTTTGGCCAATAGCAAACGTGTTTTCAGTGGGGTAAAATACTGTGAGGACCATAACATGCGAAGAACACCATAAACTTTACCCACCGCAGCGTTGATATGCATATCCCAAGACAGTGTACTGTTAAATAATATACCAAGATTTCTTGCAGTAGAAACGTAAGCAATGGGTAAGCCATTTAAGAATAGGGTTGGGAAATATTCTAACTGTAATATTTTTCTGCTTATAATAAGGCATTTGGACTTCAAGGGATTTAGGAACAGACCATTACGTTCCGACCAGCGTGCTATTTTTTCCAATTCTTCGTTTATTGTGTATGCACCATCTTCGATAAGCCCAAGAGGGCAACTTTTGCAAAGTTGAACATCATCAGCGTACATTTGGATTGAGGATGTTGTTATCATTGCGGGAAGTTCATTGATAAACAGGGAAAAAAGAAGAGGTCATAGTATCGAGCCCTGAGGGACACCTCTTCTGGTCGGAAGAAAACATGAAGTCCTATTTCCAACTGAAACTGCTTGTTTTCTTTCCCGAAGATAAGATGCCAGTAAGCGAACCGCCGAGAGTGAAAACCCGTAAAGAGTCGAGAGTTTATAACACAGATTGTCGTGCTCCACAGTGTCGAACGCTTTAGAGAAATCAAGAAGAACAAGGAACGTGACATGGTCATCATCTAATGTACTTCTGATATCGTCAACTATATAAATGATGGCGGTAGTGCAACTATGCTTTTGGCGGAAACCAGACTGCTTGGATGAGAGAATATTATGTGCATCAAGGTGGGCATTAATCTGTTTTTGCACGATCTTCTCAAATACCTTGGATAAAAAAGAGAGCACAGAAATAGGTCTGTATTCCGTTCCATTTCGATTTTTCGGGATTGGAAGGATTTTCGCTAACTTCCACTGAGAAGGAAATAAACCTGTCATTAAAATCGTATTGAAAGTATGCGTGATGTAAGGCAAGGTAATAGGAAGTAACGATTTAAGGAATATGGGTTGTATGCCGTCGATGCCAACTGCATTGGACTTAATAGACAGAAGACTCTCTACAACATCGGTACTTTCAACACTTTTGAGCTCGAACATCACTTCTGAGGAAGACCCATTAGGAAGCTCTTCAATGACTGGGGAAATGCCAGAAAGGGTGGGAAAAGGTAACGCAACAAAGTTGTGATTTAAGGAATCGATGTCAAAATTCGCTTCCAGAACTTGGTTTTGCTTCCCTATACCTAACTCCTTTAAGTTCTTCCATAGTTGACGCCCGCTCATGGAAGGGCTAAACTTGCGTTTGTACAGTTGAACTTTTGCAGTTCTTATTTTGCATACAACTAGGTTATGCAAGCTACGATACATTTGATGGTGAATGTCTAATCTGTAGCGTTTCCATTCCTTATAGGCCTTATCGCTTTGAAATATAAGCCTCCGAATTTCATTGGAAAACCGGGGACGCTCACCATGCTTAACTGTTTTAGATCTTAGTGGAACATTACTATTAAACAGGTTGATAATATTATTGTTCAGAAATTCAATTTGGTCATCGGGAGAGGGTAAAAAGCAGACACGTTCCCATTCAATGCTTCGAGCACTATGCTCCAATCGAGTATAATCTATACCTCTAAAATCCCTGTATTCATAAGAGGTAACAGATCTTTTGATCATAGAATTATGAGACATGTATATGAGGTCGTGCTCAGAGAAAGCTGGTGCTGACAACTGATCATATAGTAAGACATCATTGATATCGCTTACGAAAAAGACATCTAAAAGTGATTGCGATTCTCGAGAGAAATGGGTAGCGTTATTCGTGTTAACCGGAAATAAGTTATATGTTCTCATACCTTCTATGAGAAATGTCTGGGCTAAGAGATTGCTATTCATGTCCCCACATACAATGATCTTAGAAGGACCCAACGAGATTGTTTCCAACAGTGTAAACAATGGCGAGAAATCAGTATCACTATTGGGTCTGTAAACAGTCCCAATTAGAAGAGTACCATCGTTATTATAATAGTCTATCTCACTACCCACTGCCGATTTACAGTTGATTTTGCAGGTTATACCTTCACGAACATAAATCGCGACTCCTCCGCCTCTCCTTCCGTATCTATCCGCACGTAAAAGCCTATAGCCTCCCAATCGATACATCGAATCATTATTTTTATCAGAGAACCACGTTTCAGAGACACAGATGATATCAACCTTAGATTCCTCGAACACGTCCCTAAACTCATCAATCTTGCAATACAAGCTCTGTGCATTTAAGTGACAAATTTGTAGACCCGTCTTTTGTTTGCTTAAAATTGATACCATTGAGTGAAGAATTCTAACACCACCACCGACCGCGGAAACTTCATCATTATCGTCATGATTCATTGCTATCATACAACAGCAGAAAAATTGTGAATAGCACGTATATTCGAGTGAGAGGCTCCACAAATTTCAAAAGCCCATACTTCCTTTCGATCATTTTGACTAGAGGAATTATTAAAATGCAATAATAAGAAAAGAGAGAGACAAAAAATGGAGATATTAAGTAGTACAATGTATTATAATATATAAATTGTTAGAATTAAAGAATAAAAAAAAAAAAGAATGGGTAAGGAATAGAGATTATAAAATGAAATATTATTATGAAAGAATTGAAATAATAATAATGAAATAAAAGAAGAGGAAAATTAAACAAGTTCTATAGTAAGAAATGAGGATGTTCCAGTCAAGTTAATCATGCTGAGAGGCTGGCAGCTCCATATAGGGTTTCGATGTTATCAATGCATTCTCCTTGCACATCTGACTGCTGGCGTTTGACATACACACGACCACGAATTGTAAACACGGTGGCAATTTTATGTTGTTTTTTTAATTGAATTGCGGTTCGGAACAAAAAGTTGTTTTTATTTGTTAAGCATTCACGGAAATAAATTTGTGATGACGAATTCAGACCTACGTCGTTCAGGCAAAGTTGTGTTTTGTTTACGATATTCAAAGACATATAAAGTAATAGTAAGCTTATAAATTTCGTGTCGTTGAAAAGATTTTGGGTAATTCAGTAATTAACCCAAACTTTTATTAGGCTCATACTCGATATAAAAAATGCTTAATCTTTAAATGACACAAATTTAAAAAAAAAAAAAAAAAAAACATAATTTAAGAAAATAAATGCCTTTGAATAATGCAGTGTACCTAATCCTACGACATACTTGCTGTCAAAACTAAATACACAGAAACACTGATATGCGAAGTGTTTCGTCAAACTGCATAAGAGCTGATAAGGTTTCAAATTCATCTACCCATGCCCTACGTCACCTTCGCCACTGAGATACGAAACGCATTAAGAGCATCTTCAAAAGAACCAATACTCGCCTTTTTAGCACATTCCTTCAATTCATATATTTCCGTCCGCAGTAAATGGAACCAATCTCTTCACTACGGTGATGAAAGTAAGGTCGTTGCGCTTGGTATTTTAATGGCATTTGACAGAGTTTGGCATCAAGCTTCTCCTGTCGGAAATGTGTGTATTTGGAGGTGCAGGGAAATAAGTCCACGGGAACTAAGTCCACTGAGGGATGCTGCCCCCCTGCAACCCCCCTGCTTGGGGTCACTGTTTGATTTGGAGTAGGTGCGAGGTACGGTTTTGAAACTTTGGCTTTATGTCAGCATGATAACCTTAAGACTTTGCTTAAAGAGTGTGATAACTAACTGCACTTTGCACAGTTTTTTGTTTAATTCTAAATGTTGGATGTTAGTTCCCTCTTCTTATATTTGAATGTGTACTAAGTTTCCATAAGAAAATGGACTTAGTTCCCACTTAACATGGGAACTAAGTCCATTTCGCGAAAGTGGTTTTATTTCCCACTAAATGGGAACTAAGTCCCTCAGTGGACTTAGTTCCCGTGGACTTATTTCCCTGCACCGTATTTGGATTCGATGACACTTTTCTTCAATGGATTAGAAACTACCTGTCGGACCATTTTAATCAAGTTGTTATGGGCGGTTACAAGTCTGAAACTCACCAAATAAATGCTGGTGTTCCCCAAGGCTATGTTTTATATCCGACTCTCTTTCTCATTTTTATAAATGATCTCTTGTCTGTTACTTCGAATCCCATTCATTCCTTTGCGGGCGACAGCACCCTCAGCTTCTTCGGGTGTGGAACTGGAACGGCAACATATGTTAAACGCATTAAATTCCGATATTAACGTCATAGTTCAGTGGGGTACAACCAATAGGGTTGAATTTAATGCTTCCAAAACACAATGCTGTCTTCTGTCATTAAAGCGAAACCTTAACAGTCTGTCATTATCCATGAATGTCACTGAAACCGAAAGATGCTTCTTGCAAAAACCATACTGTTGCCAATTTTATTAAACTGTTGTGAATTATTCGGCAAACTTGACTACAGGTGTAAAAGAAAACTAATTGTGGTTTACAACAATATTGCACGATACATATATAACCTGCGTAGATATGATCATATTTCATCCTATGCCAAAACAATTTTCGGGTGTTCTTTCGAAAATGTACTACAATATTTTTCATTAACGTGCCTTTATGACATTATTCGAACACAAGAACCAGACTACCTCTACAATAAGCTTAGGTTCCCAACATCGCAGAGAACCTTTGTGCTAATTCAACCAACGTACTCCTGCTTAACATCAGAACGCCAGTTCCTAGTTCATGCCACTCGTTTGTGGAACTCCCTTCCGATGGAACTAAGAAGGATATGAAACGCAAAGCTCTTCAAAAAACATCTTCTTACACATTTGGCCATTGATCACAATTAACTTGCATTCTTTTAAATTTAAGTTTTTTCTCTCTTTTTCACTCTCTTATCTACATGTAGTTTCAACTTAGATTACCTTTTGATAAAAACACTCTTTCTTTTTATACCCTATTCTAAGGGTATATTAATTTTGACGCATAGTTTGTAACATACCTTAATATTGCCCGTAGACCCCTAAAAGTTACTATATTTATGATCAGCATCAATAGTAATGTCGATCTAGCCATGTCCGTCTGTAGCCAAAAATTAGGCCTTTAAACTGGACCTAGAGAGCTGAAATTTTAACCATATACTCTCTAGGGTCCCGAAATAATCAAGTTTACGAATTTTTGAAATCCGCCCACAGACACACACGCCCACAAAATCAAAAAAACCAAATTTTGGAAAAAATCGAATTTTGAGCTAGAAAGCTGAAATTTTTTATATATGATCTATGACTCATAAAACTGCTCGGGATAAAAAAATTTCAAAATCCGCCCACTGACACGCCCACAAATAAATAAAATAATTTTTGTATACCCTATTCTAAGGGTATATTAATTTTTGAAAATCCAAAGTTTCAGCTAGGGAGCTGAAATTTATAGTATATACTCTCTATGGGCCCTTTATGCTCATGTGTAAATATTTTCAAAATCCGCCCACTGACACGCCCACAATTTTTTTTTTTTTTTTTTTTAAAGTTCAAAGTTTGAGCTAGGGAGCTGAAATTTATAATATATACTCTCTAGGGGCCCTTTATTCTCATGTGTTAATTTTTTTTAAATACGCCTACTGACACGCCCACAATTAAATAAAACAATTTTATTGAAACACCCAAGTTTGAGCTAGGGAGCTTTTTTTTTTGATAAAATCCTTTAAATGTTATATAACAAAATATGTAGAGCGTTCTTAACAATTCAACCATACTTAGACTTTTGTCACGCCCACTTATGAGGGATGGGAATAAGAATAGGGTATCCAACAGTTCGCCCAAGCGGACTGTAGCCCGTTCCTATGTTTTATATTATTTTTATAGTCAATTTCTTTTAATTTTAAGTTCAATTTTTAGTTATTATTACCACTTTTAAAACATTGTACAAACTTATAAGATTACTGTTATCTTAATGTACAACTACATTCTTGAATAAATACTAAATACTAAATACTAAAATACCTTCGTTGGAATTTCGATATCGCCAAGAACGCTGTGAAACTTCTAGACTTCCTTAAGCGATGCAAGAAATATTTCACCCCTTCTGATCTGGCTACAATTTATAAGGCCTTTATTTGCCCCAAACTTGAGTACAAACTCTCATATCTCGTCTGGTGATCCAATCATAAATTGGGAGCTTGACAGAATACAAAAACGCGCGATATAACTCATTGGCGATCGACTCTTTGAGCCATCGTCGTAGTGTCTCTTGCCTATCATCGTTTCATCGGTATTTCTACCAAAAGTGCTCTAATGAAATAACCATGCCAGGAATGCACATCAGTTCACTCTTGACCCTTCTTTGGGACGTACAGTGAAATATAAAGAATATTTCCTTAGGCGTACAACACGAATGTGGAATGCTCTTTCACGCTCGGTTTTTCAGAACTTAATTGCATCGGTTTCTCGTTCTTTCGTCTTCCTCTTTCCCATAATGTCCGTTCTGTGTCACTATGCACATTATAAGGTTGTTTAAAATCCCTTTTGCACGTGCATATTATAAAAAAAGGAACACTCTTAACTCAGACTTGGAGTAGCATTATTTGGTGGCGAAGTGACTTTGCAAACGACCTTGCCACGTCGAATCAATCGGTTCTCGTAATGGGCAACCATTGGTGGTGACAAGCGTAGTTAGATATCTGGGTATCTGGCTTGACCAGTATCTATATATTTCGATAAACATATAGTTGCTTCTCTTGCCATTCTATTCCACTATGCACATTATAAGGTTGTTTAGAATCCAATAAAATTACAAAAAAAAGGAACACTCTAACTCGAGACTTGTAGTGGCATTATTGGGTGGCGAAGTGACTTTGCCAACGACCTTGCCACGTCGAATCAATCTTTTCTCGTAATGGGCAACCATTGGCGGTGAGAAGCGCAGTTAGATATCTGGGTATCTGGCTTGACCAGTATCTATATTTCGATAAGCATACAGTCCCTGGCCAATTTATTAGACGCACTGTAAAGTTGTATGTACTTTGTATGTACTTGTTTATGGGTGGCGACGGTGTAGAGGTTAGTGTGTTGGCTTGTGACCCGTGCGGTGCAGGTTCAATCCCCATGGGGAACAACAACATACGCCACCCAATCACATGCCTCTACACCAAAAGGAGGATTTCTGCCTGGTAGTACAATGGAACGTTACCGAGTCTGAGTGCTCTGGGATTTGGATTTCCTTTTTTACAAAAAAAAAAAAAAAAAAAAAAAAAAAAAAAAAATGTACTTGTTTACTTTCGCGTATGAATTGGTTAACACTGTAGTGCAACATGTTAAAAATAAATACAAAATATAATCATATACAAAATCTCCTATACGATGGGGCTCAGCTGAATAGGATTGGCAATTTCATTATTAAGGTGATTCGAAGGCACGTTGCAAGGGCGATGGCCAGCGATAATAGCCTGATCTTTGGGGCTTACTACTCCCAATGAAATATACATAGAGAGTACGCTCCGGTCTGACTTTATCCCGCCGGAGGCATTTATCCATATTGATGCAAAAAGGCTGGTACAGACGAGGGATGGTATCCCGGTATTATACCACCGCTACCACAGCGCGAGAGATAAGCGGCTCATCCGCGGCGGGGTTTTTTGAGGGGGGAGTGGGTCAACATACCCTCCCAAGACGGTGCGTTACTCTAGGTAACATCCTCTTAGTTTATAAGATAGACTAAGATATCTGGGGCGTTTGTGGGAGAGGCCGGGCTCGTCAACTTGTGGTGGTGCTTCCGGGATAAGATTAACGCTGTAAGGCTTCAGTTAGCTCACGGCAGCGCGTGTGAACGTTGACGACAGGCCCAGCTCCTTTTGCGATTTGTTGCGCAAGACAACGAGTGCTCAGAATCCTACCAACCCACACCACCATTTTCTCACTCGCCTATTTGTCTACCACCTCACAACAGTGCCACTACGTCATTTTATCGTCTTTCAAAAGCCTTTGCACTACAACTCGGCAAATCTCAAATTTCGTCTTTGTACAGAGCTCCACTAATCAGTTTTGGAAGTTTGCAACTCTTTCTCCCGTCTTAACTCTATTTGTCTTCTTCTTTAACGATGAGGTTATAATCTGAACTAAATGGATCATAACTACTGGTCCGCCAGTGGGTTTCGCTGGTTTGAAATCAAAAAATACCGGTAGGCTTCCAGGTTTCGAACTACTTCGTCACTGAGGCCAATCAAATGCTGGTACTGTTTTATTTGTGTGATTTAGTAGTTTTAAGGCTTGCCTTTTTTCGACATTGTTTTGATAACATTCTGTTATATTAAAAAAACGCTAAAGTAAATTATTCACTAAAGAAGTCATGAGAAAAGATAAAATTGTCTACAAAATATACAAAAACAATACCTCATAGCTATCGTGCAAACGCTAGCTATATTCTCTTGTCGCAATATTCTGTTGTCGATTATTGAGTTGCGTGAGGCAGATTTTAAATCAACGAAAGTGATATCGACTGGATGATAGCGATTATTGAAATCACGTGGTAAAATACTATCGCCGAATCTATATCATCCAGACGATAGGCGATTATTTAAGTTACGTGAAACATATCTGTCGACGAAACGATATCGTCGGGGGGTAATCGACCTCCGGAATGAGTATGCTGTTCTTGCATTTTAATTCCTTCAGCAATGTTTTTTCTATGAAAATCAAAGCTAGCTCCGATAATCGTTCTTCAAGCATAATATTTTAAAACAGGATTCTATTTGCATAAATGCAGAAAACGATCTTATTGGTATTTAAGCATTAAATAGCTAAGTTTAAAATAAAATCTGAAAATGTATCTTTCAAAGTTTCAAGTCCATATTCTGAAAAATCCAATCCCTATGTAGGTATATCGCTGACAAAAATGTTGCTTTTGCTTCACTGGATGTGCGATTCCAAAAATAAAGAGCACATCGAACAATATCAGGTAGTAAGAAAATAGAATCGAATTCCGGCAACTTGAACATAGGCAACCGACTTCCTCTAATATGCGAAACAGAATCACACATAATAATGTAAAAAGCAACTTTTAATACCCATAGCCAACATCTTCATCACTGAAGAAAAGGTAAAAATCATATCCAGCCAGACTAGACCTGTTTTGGATCGAGCCGGGTGCGCACTTTTCTGGAGAACACAAACTCTTGGAACTTTCAATTATGTAGACATTTTTTTAATGGATATTTCTTTTGAGTTGGTGCTCTAGTAACTGGAGAACACTCGGACTAGCCGAAGTCAAACTGAATTTAATAACACCATGGTTGGTTGGTGTATCGATTGGGTGTGCAGTTTCCTGGAAAACACGAATTGGTGTTGTTTTACAGACGGTTGGTAGGACTTTGAGTGGGGTATACATTTTTTTGTATATGGATATTTCCCATGAGTTGGTGCTTAGTAGCTGAAAAACACTCGGCCGAGTCAAACACATTCTTTGAATAGGTTGTTAGAGATCAATTTGGGTTTCTATGGTTAAAATAGTTTTGGGGTTGCGAGTAATTGTGATGCGGGCTTTGGTTGATTTGGCTTTGATGGTGCGACACAACAGAGTGAACACAAATTGAAGTTAAAGTTGTATTTTAAATTGTGCATTTTTGCAACTCGATTAGGATATTAGTCGCATTTCTTTGTGAAATGTATCCACTGTTGCACAAAAGAACGATTCCAAGAATGGTTCCAGCAGCCATACATTTTTGTTTGCAACGCAAATTATTGTATGTATTTGCAGAATATATCCAAAGCAACCCTGCTGTGGATGTCATCGACAGCTATTTCTAGTATTGCTGGCGATACAATGTTATTATTGTTCAACGTGTAAATTCGAGCACTCCTGTGGATACATTTCTCAAAGAAACCCGCTTTTTGTAAACATTATGTATAAATTAATTTTGCACCATTGGGGTGTGCGAGAACAACTGTGCACCTTAGAATAAACTTTACTGTCTGCAACGCATTTTGGTGCACTCAAACAAATAGTAAACATCTATAACGTTCAGCAAACGTCCCTAGTTTTATTATTATTATAACCCCAAAGTGAAACATATTTTCACTATTTCCGATGCACAGCAGATACGCCAGCAACCATACTTTGCATAGTAGCATAAGAAATTATAAAAATTTAAAATGATTTTAACAGGAAAATTTGAAATCGAGAAGATGGGATTTTCGACAAGTTTTTAACATGTTTCTTTGAATAATTTTTCAAATAATTTCTAGATAGTGTTAGCAAAAGTGAATGATTGATGTTGTCATTTTGCAAAATGTTGGTTTTTGACAGCTATGTTAGTTAAAATTTACTAACACAATTTGTATTTTTAAAAAGTATTTACAAAGTTTTCCACCAGTGCACTGGAGAGGTCACGAGCTATGTGGCTAATTAATTGAAAACGAATGAATCCTTACACATTTATTTATATCTAGATACGTTGATGTGATACAATGATGGGGGCGGTTAAGTATAAGACTTGAGCAATCTAATTGGTTAATTGCAATTCTTGGCATTGTATGGTCCAGCACAAGGCTGAGACAAATGATTGCTTAATTTGAATTTTCCGCATAATGTTCGGTCCAGCATAAGGCGTGGACAGTCGAATTGCTTATTTGCAATATTCTTGTAACCGATACCTATGTTTTATTGTGTTTATGGCGATTCTTGACACAAAGTAGAGTATTGTGAATATTTTTATAATTAATTTGCAATTCGCAGCAATAAGTGCACTGAGAATATGAAATCTTATCTCCCCTCTTTCTTAAGAGAAACGTCCCGTGAATCTTTAATTTATTTTTTTTAAACAGTATTTTCTGTGTTTTATTTTTATTGTCTACATCTTGGGTATGATAGGTTTTGAAAATGGTATATAATGGAAGAATTATTGGTACAATTATACGAGCCAGTATAGTAATCCAAAATATTGGATTATTTTTAGTTTTTTTTCTTGTTGAACTAATTATTTTTATGATTTCAAATCTTAGTTCCGTGTACTCTGATTCTGATTTTATAATATGTACTTAATTATTTCGTATTTATTTTAATTTATTTTAATTGCTTGATTTCCAATAACATAAAATGATTGCACGATAATTGTCGTATCGCCGTGTGCATGAGAATGCCGCACAACTGAATTTTTTTCGAGAGTGAAGGTTTTGATGCAAACTTGATCTATTAGTCAAAGCGCACATTTTAAGAAACTAAGGGTCGCCCCATGGTCGAAATTCGACCAATTTATTCTATAATTTGAAAAAAAAACAAAGCCGACCGTTATACATATTAATCGGAGAATGAAATTTTTCGACATTGCATTCTCTGATTTCACATGATATAAAATTTTTCCGGCATTTTTAAGTAACTTCAAGCATTTTCAAGTAACTTCAAGCATGTCCAAGTAATTTCAGGTATGTTCAAGCATTATCAAGTAACTTCAAGTTTTCAAGCATTTTCAAGTAACTTCAAGCGTTTTCAAGTAACTTAAAGTAACTTCAAGCATTTTCAGGTAACTTCAAGCATTTTAAAGTTACTTCAAGTATTTTCAAGCATTTTTAAGTAACTTCAAGTAACTTCAAGCATTTCCAAGTACCTTCAAGCATTTTCAAGTAACTTCAAGCATATCCAAGTAACTTCAAGCATTTTCAGGTAACTTCAAGTAACTTCAAGCATTTTCAAGTAACTTCAAGTATTTTAAAGCATTTTCAAGTAACTTCAAACATTTTCAAGTACCTTCAAGCTTTTTCAAGTAACTTCAAGCATGACCAAGCAACTTCAAGTATGTTCAAGCATTATCAAATGCATAACATTCACAGCAATGTTGTTGTTGGTAACTTCAAGTAACTTGAAGTATTTTCAAGCATTTTCAAGTAACTTCAAGCATTTTCAAGTAGCTCCAAGCATTTTCAAGTAACTTCAAGTATTTTCATGATATAAAATTTTTCCGTTCCGATTGGCAGATTATTTCCTTACACAGCAATGTTGTTGTTGTTGTAATTTCATCCAATTCGCTTCATTTTACCTGCTGTAATTCATAATGTGTGTTATATACGAGTATGTGGATAATTTTTGTATTGTGCACTTCTATGTATTGCCCCCTACCCAAATATATATAGTGTTGGCATATCTATGTGACGTATAATAGGAAAAAAGGGGGAAAAAACGTTATAGGCAACTCCGTATTAATATATAGATAGATATTGTAGTAATAATGAGTGATTTACACCAGTTTGAAATACAGAATTATTTCACCCATTCAAGATTCCTTGTACGCCCGAACACAGGCTTAAGGGTAACTGATGCGCATTCCTTGCACATTGGGTATTACGGTTGAAATGTTCTAGGGCTGGAATGCAACAGGCTATTTCGTTTGAGCAGTTATGGTGGAAATAACGATAAAATAACGAGAGACAAGAGACATTGCGATGATGGCTAAGAGAGTCAAGCGATCTCGCGATGTTAAAGTCACCAATGAGTTTTATCGCGCGTTTTTGGATCCTGTCAAGTAGCTCCAAATAAGTAATTGGTGACCAGTTATGCGCATTGTACTCAAGTTTTGGGCGGATAAACGCCTTAAAAATAGTAGCCAGATCAGAGGGAGTAAAATATTTGTTGTAACGCTTAAGGAAGTCTAAGCATTTCGCAGCGTTCTTGGCGACATCGAATATATGGTAATTCCAACAAAAGTTGTCATTAACATACATATCGAAAATGGAAAGCCGTTCGGTTTCAACGATGCAAGTGCCATTCATGGACAATGGAATGGTGTTTGGGTTTTGCTTTAATGCCAGACGACAGCATTGCGGTTTGGAAGAATTAAATTCTACTCTATTAGTTACACCCCACTGAGTTATGCTGCCGAGATTTTATGAGCTTAACATACGTTGCTGTTCCAGTTCCACACCCCAAGATGAGGGGCGTGAATCAAGAAACGAATATGAGAAGCTGAGGGTACTGTCATCGGCAAAGGAGTGGATTTGATTAGAGATGATAGACAGGAGATCATTTAAAAACATAGGGACGGGCTACAGTCCGCTTGGGCGAACTGTTGGATACCCTATTCTTATTCCTATCCCTCATAAGTGGGCGTCACAAAAGTCTAAGTATGGTTGAATTGTTAAGAACGCTCTACATATTTTGTTATATAACATTTAAAGGATTTTATCGAAAAAACGAAGCTTTTGTAAGAAAAACCGCTCCCTAGCTCAAACTTTGGTTTTTCAATAAAATTGTTTTATTTAATTGTGGGCGTTTCAGTAGGCGGATTAAAAAAAATGTACGTATGAGCATAAAGGGCCAGTAGAAAGTATATATTATAAATTTCAGCTCCCTAGCTCTAATTTTGGATATTCAAAAAAGGTTTTTTTTTTAACTGTGGGCGTGCCAGTGGGCGGATTTTAAAAATTGTATCTCCCGATCAGTTTTAGGACTCATAGATCATTATATAAAAATTTTCAGCTTTCTAGCTCAAAATTCGATTTGTTCGATAAATTTGTTTTTCTGAGGTTGTGGGCGGATTTCGAAAATTCTTAAACTTGATTATTTCGGGACCCTAGAGAGTATATAATGGTTAAAGGCCTAATTTTTGCCGACGGACGGACGGGCATGGCTAGATCGACATTACTATCGATGCTGATAATAAATATAGTAACGTTTAGGGCCCTACGGGCAATATTAAGGAATGTTACAAACTATGCGTCAAAATTAATAAACCCTTAGAATAGGATATAAAAAGCCCCAGAGAACCCACAAGCAGAAGCAGTTATCCCCTTAGAAGGAAGCCGAGGAGGGGGGAGTACGGTAGCAAGTAAATATGAAATAAGGAAATAATACTAACCTACATTTTTGTAGCAATGTATAAATAAATATATATAGGTATATATTATGGTGGTCCTTATTGCTAAGAAAAAAAATCTTTAATTTCGCGGGGCCACGTAGTTTGATTATATACCATAAAAAACTATTTCAGGATTTTTTTGGAATTTTTTAAATGACATTTAGGGGTAGCTACCAAGGTTTGAATTTAAAAAAAAACTCAAAATCTGTATTTTTTTTTTTTTATTTTTTTTTGACATAAAAAATATTACAAAATCTTTAAAGATGTATGGCAATGTTGATTTTCTTAATTCGGATAATAATTGACCGATAAACCAAACCTTACTTTGATTTTAGCTTGACTGAGTCCGCTCCTTTTAGACGCCATTGCAACACGTTGAAACACGTTACTATGACTTTTACAAATAAAACGCGTGCGCTCTCGTAAATGACTTATTAGAACTGAAGAGCGGGGCGGGATAAATCTCGACGCATCGGTATAGAAGAGGGGTCGAGGCGAGGGCTTTTTGTAAAAATGTTGATAGCTGGTAGCGACCCCTAAATCTTATAAAAAAAAAACAAAAAAACGTATTTCATATTTAGAAGTATATAATCAAATGGGAAAGTGGCCCGGGAATAATTCAAAAGTCGAAAAATAAGGACCACCCTAATATATATATGTATATAAATATATATAAAAAAAATTGTTTTTTCTTAAATACAAAAAAAGAAACAGAAATATATATATTTACATATAGCTTTAGATAGAAGCCTACGAATGTATAAAAAATTATATATTCATGTATTCTACATCAGGTACCCGCGTCTATACAAAACTTAAATATAGATATACATGAGTGCAACTAAGTAAAGTATATGTATGCTTATAAACTTGCGAAAAGGGTGTTGAGGCGTTAGATATTCCATTCTTGAATCTTCCCAAAGAGAGAACAACCGTTTCTTTTCTTTTTTCAACATCGACTGGATGAAGAGCTAGTAGCATCCGGGGCGATAAGGAGTAAAAAGATATTTGCGAAGTTTTAGCTTTTTTGAATTCGAGTTGTCTTGAAGTATCTGACGCGCTAGGTAAAAAAATATTTAAGAAAAATAAAGTAAGTTGAGCGTTTGAGTTGAGCGTTTAAATTGAAGTTCTGCTGAAGTTTACAGGAATGGATTCATTAAGATTGTGTCACGTCACGGGCAAAAGCGGAAGCAAAGTATCAAGGGAGAGTCTTCGGGGTATATACAATCTACTACCCCAGCAAAAAAAGGTCCTTCATTCAAGTCTATTCGTGGTCTCCCGTTTTAATTCGTCTGCATAAATGTATTTATTAATTTGAAAGACTCATAGGTGTGCACTTCTTCAGCATACTCAATTCGTAACAACTATTTGAGAAAGACAACTAAATAAGAGATCTATCACAAGCAAAAAAACGTGTTGTTCACCCATTGTTTGAAAAGAGGAACGGTGTTGTGTTTGTTTGTTTTTTTTGCATTTTCGTGTGTGCTTGAAGAAATGAGTGCACATCATATTCAGGCTAATAAAATAGGAATCAAGTTATCTATGTATATTTAATTATACATATTATGACTTGAGAAAAAAGTCCTTTAAGGAGGTTTTGAACCCAAAAAAAAAGAATATCTTTTCGAAATGTTCCTATAAACCATGCAGCGTTTCTTTGTTTAAGGTTATTTTACCAAGAGATTCTGAAACCCCGAAAAAGGATTTTTTTCCAAAATGCCGTCAGAGACCGCGCATTATTTCTGTATTCAAGATTAGTTTTTTAATTAAACTATAAACTTATATTGTAATAAAACGACAGACACAAGCAATTCTATCTATTCTATTCTATTCTATGGATGTTCATAAATTTGTGTGTACATGAAAATGAAATTTTCAACTCACATGGCTACCAAACATAAGGTACCTAGTCAACTCATTCACTTTTGTGAATTTTCTGACATTCCTGATATTTATTTTTAAGCCAGTTTCATTTTGCTTTCCTGAACATTTTTGACCGTAATAAGCTTTCCGTTTATACTCGTAATTTCATTTTATTATTCTCTTATGAGCGTTACAAAAGTAAAAATAAAATCTTTGATAGATTTGATAGAAATGGGGTGGCTCTGGTTTACTATTTGTTGTTTTATGTTGTTCTTTGGTTGTTGTGTTTTATTTTTATTTTGTTTATCCGAGCTATTAACAGTAATTAGATTAAATTGTTAGGGAGGTGTGACTTAGTATCCTTATCACCGCGGCCACACTGGGCCTATAATGATGTCCTCGTTTTGGTTTAAAGCTCATTCATGAGGCCGGATTTCTTAATAAATTCGGCTAGGTCTTTGGGTGAGCTGACAGATATTCAAACTGATTTAAGGTTGGGTTAACCAGGGACGCACAGATATGTTGTTGATAGGCAGTCACTGTGGTGTGTGAAATATGCTCTGCTGTTTCTTCTTCTTCAGTAAGTCCCATGTCCACGAGGTGTTTTTTGACTCTAGTGCCTCGTCAGGAATCCACAGACTGTATGTATCTGCAATCTGGGTAGTCGTAGGAGGTGCAGAGCTGATAGATACACCGCCAATGGTTTTGGCACCATAAATTATGTTGCAGATTATTTCCTGGCGAACTCGACTGCTTTTTAATTGCTGTCAACGCTGCTTTGGCCAGGCACCGAGATCAGGTGAATTCAATTTGTTCTGACTTCTGACTTATTATTATTATGCCTTAAGTAGTCTGAGGCAGTTCCAGACTAGTTTTGAGGTGATTTCGAATGCATTAATAGCTAGCAGTGCCGCTCTGCTGTCAGTGAGGATGTAAATGAACTCGTTTATGATGTTCCTGTTAAGATTCTCCTTGATTCAGAGTTCTATTGTGTGTATTTCAGCTCCGGGTTACCCTGAAGTTATTATTGAAGTTGTACCTTTTCAGACGGTTGTCCGCAAAGGTTATTCCCAGTAGTAGTTTGCGTTTTTCCTGTTGAAAATTATGTTTTTGTTGACGAAGATGCTCTTGTGAACTATGTTAATGAAGTTCAGCTAATTTTGTCGATGGCTGTAATTGCTGTTGCTAAAGAAAATCTTCTTGGAGTAAGTTTAGCTGTTGCTGCAATTTTTAAAGTTGGTTGTTGAATTGCTGAGCCAACATAAGGTGTTGATGTGCGCTAATAACCTGCTGTAGATGATCAATATTGTTAAAGTCCTCTAACATTTTCTGTACAATAGAGGGATCAAAAACAAGTAACTTTGTAACTTTATAAACTTCTAGTGCAGAAGTCAGGGTGGAGGGGGGTCGATTATCGCCGTAAGTAATAGCTTATCAAAGTGGGTGACTTCTAATATGGAGGTGAAACCACTCAAAACGCTATGGCTTCCAAACTATTATAGGTACAATAGGTATTTTGTACATTTTGGAAAGGAAATTTAGTAGCTCATACAAGTCCTTTGTCAGTTTTCTTAAGGGGTGTTTTAAAGAAACAATGTTTTTCCGATAAAATCTTTTAAAAAAGCTTATGAAACATATTTGTATTACAAAATATTCCACGCTCCCTTTTTGGGGAGAAGGAATAATGCCAGTATCTTATAAACTAAATTAACGAAATCTATCAGGGACATATTTCACAGCCTTATAACACTGAGAACGTCTGACAAACATCCAAGAGTATTAATTGTCATAAGAAGCTCCTCAAATTTGCCGTTCGGATTCGGCTGCAAAATGTAGGTCCCTTCCACTTCGCACAAGAAAGTGGTTGGAGAAGCTAGGTTTTAGGCCCTGTATGTCCCGTTCATGTATTATACTTTTTTTATAACACTGAATACTCGATTGAGTATGAGCAAATTTTCGATGTAAGGGATATGCCTTCAAAACAGGTATACTTACTATTGATGTATATTACGGTGTTCTGTTTATTATTCGTCTTTTTAAAGTTTATTTCATTTTTTATTCACAAAGGATTCTCTTTTTTCCTTTTTCTTTGATTCTTAGTTTTTTACTTGTTTTTTTTCTACACTAAGGAAATTTATTTGACTTCTTATTTTATAATTGTCTCCTTTTGTATGATACCTATTTATTTGACTCACATCGGTTGCTTATTCGCGGTAACACGACGTTGGGCGCCAATTGATAATTTACTAATACAATTTGAGTTTTAAAAAGACTTTTTTAGTTTTTGAATCAGAGATGCACCGGACAGATCACTTGATTCAATGATGTGGGCAATTCAGCTTAAAGCTTGGGCAATCGAATTTCTTATTTGCTATTCTTTTAATCGGGATGATTTTTTGTGCTTTTGGCGGTTCTCCGCTTTAAGTGTATTGAAAATATTTATATAATCAATATATGACCTTGCAGCACTAAGTACAATGAGAATATGATACCTTTACTTGCATAGGTAAGCTTATTCCTATTGTGGTTGGGCTCTTAGAACGTTGATGATTTTATTTTAACGCGAAATAAGTTTGTATTATTAAAGTATGTACGGTCACCTACGCAATTGAAAATGTCCAGATCCAGCCGACTCAATGGAGATGGTCGTGGGATGAATGTGCTATATGGGCGAAACGCGATTTATCTCTGCGTCCTAAAAATGCCCTTTTGAGTCAATCGCGACCGTCAAAAGGGTTTCGCACTCCTGAAACTATCGTTCAATATAAACGATTTTTTTTCCTCTGTATCTATCGCATATATTTATATGTACCTAGGTTATAATGACTTAAGTTATGTTAGCTACTTGGCATCGATAACAATCCCCGGTATTAACCCTTTTCTCAACGCCGTCGCAACATTGCCACCCCTCGAAAATTCTTATTACAAGCTTCCCCCTTAACAAAATAAGAAACACAAAAGAGAGATAGAGTAAGTTCGGGTAATATGGAATACACCTTTTTATTTTTGAAATTGCGCTTACATTTTTGGTCCAAAATTCCCGTCAAATGTTTCAATAGACTAATAATGTTTTCTGGTACCTTCACTAAACTTGCCACAATATGAAAATTTACCTTTTTTCTGTTACGGATTTTACGTAAAAAATGTCAACTATCTTAGCTCAACAAAATGTGCGTGTTATATGGAATATTCTATATTACCAAAAATCGAGTACAATATGGAATATTCCATATATTAACAATCACCGAATTTTTCTTTTTTGTAAGATTTATTTGTTTGATACGTTCAGAGTTTGAATTATATAAATGAATTATCACAACATTTACATAAATATATTGTTTTGAAACACTTCTTATGTGACCACATGTTGCACTGAATACATCTGTCCCATAATAGACCATCAGGATAGGATACGTCACAGACATAGCAATTTACGCCTTCACGAGGTTCAGAATCAAACTCTGACCCTAATTCATCAGAACTTTTGTCATCAGCCACAAAACTTACAGAAGAGTCACTAGATGAAGCATTTGGCGAATCCCTTTCCCTTTCCGGCATGATTTCGAAGTGGATGGAAACACATCAGGTTCTTTTTCCTTTGGGTTAAACAAAAGTAACGCCATTCTATCTCTTTGATATATTTAACATTTAACTCGTGTTATTTCTAAAGGTAGTTAGATATATAATATAAAAAGAAATATAATAGTGACAAACATAGAATGAAAAGAAAAACAAAAAAATAGAAAAGATCCAAGGAACTAAAGAAAAATAAAATAAAAGTAACCCACACGGGCCAAAGTTACTAGCGATAAAAAAAAGAGTAGGGGAAGGTAGTGTACCTTGATCCGAGTGCCAATTTTCAGAAAAATACAAAGCACACAAAAACCGGTCCTTCTGTGAAATGTTGATCTTCTGTTCATTTGTCTTCCCAGTTTCTTTTTGAAGGCACAGCTGCACGAGTCGGCAGAAAAAAAATAAACATAGTTTTCAGTGAAAACAGTATTTTTTTTTCTCTTTTCTGAAGTTATGTAGTGCTTAGTTTTCTGTCTCTTTTCCTCTACCTTAATCGATTTCGGTAAGTGTATAAATAATCTTTTGGTAGGAACACATTGTCGTTCGTATATGGTTTGAATACTACGTTAAAATCTAATTTGTTTGGCTAAAGTGGTGTTAGTGTACCTTGGACCTATCATAGCGCGTGTACCTTGGACCATTGGTTTGTCCTTTAATGTAAGTTTTTAAATAATATTGAAGTGATAAATTTGTTTTTCTTTTATGTCGTTCCTTTAAAGTAAGTTTTTAAATAATATTGAAGTCCTTTGTTAAGTTTTTTTTAGTAAAAGAATTTATTTAATTTAATATTATTATTTGAATTATTTTTTTTTAATCAAGCACAAAAACTTTAAGAAAATGGTTTGTTTTTTGCTGCTTTTGTGAAATAAATAAAAAATGGTACCATTTTTACTTTTTATTGAAATAAATTAAAGTTTTCACCCTTAAACTATAGGAAAACTTTCAATAATATTTTCGGTCCAAGGTACAATACTCCGTGGACCAAAGTACAATCACGTCTTGTAGCTTGGCCCGTTTGAGGTTAGCATATAAAAGTAAAGTTTTCTAAGGAATGGTTAGCAATATCCTTTTGGTAGTTTCGCCATATCATAGAAAAGACTTCAGGTAGTAACAAAAAAAAAGAATAACTAATGAAAAAATGACACATAAAATATTGGCAAGAAACTGAAATCCGGACCAAGGTACACTACCTTCCTCTAATTATAAAAAAACGAAAAAAAGAAAATAAATAAAAAAAATAAGTAGGTGTCGAGCAAGCGCTGAACGCATTACACCAACCGGCTTCTTCTGGACGTTGTTCCTCAAAATTTAACGGGTAGTACTCGTACGCCCCACTTCAATTGGGGATCACGCGTTTCAGCTCGCATGGAAATCGCACCGTTATTTTGTGTTAGCTCCAGGAAAACCTCAGATACACTTGATGGAATAAAACACAACATCACAACACCTATCTACACCACCCAACTGAAAGTCACCTGATGAGCACGGATATCAAACTTCAAGATAAAACAAAATCTCTATCTCGACGACACAACTCGTATATTTATCTACACTTTTATTCCTTGTTTGGATAAACAACTGCATAAACAAAGTTAGTAAATTCATTGGTCTTGCGTTTTCTTGTATTTGTTCTATTAATGTCCAGATGTATGCATCTACTATAAATGTGCATTAATACTTATCAAAAATTAAATTGTCGAGCACCCCACCAGCTTTCGGTTTAAACACTACCGCCTAGGAATGGCTCGACTATGAGGTGAATATTATTATAGCTATATATTATTAATTCACATAAACAACACGCAATAATACATTTTTGGTTATAATAAACCCTTGTTTGTCAGATTAAAGATTCGCTTAAAATAAAGACATTTGGATGTTGCAAAAAATTAAAATGTCGTCGCAATGTTGGCAGGATTTGCAAAGTAACGTCGAATTTGGGATTAAGGGCTAAAGTTGAAGTTGAAGCTCAATTTGAGATTCTAATGTGCTCCATCACCACAAAATCCAGTGTTCTAAGAAGTCAGGCGTGGCTGTCGAAGTCGAAGTTGCTCTGTTCCAACACCAAATCGATACACGTTTTGCCGCCCTGCAGCGAGGTATGACCCGCTGAATACCTAGGTACATGATAAAGATTAGCAATTCAAAACAAATTGCATCTCTATAAGTTTTCCAAGCCCTAAGATATCGCGAATTTAATATAATGTCTACCCCAATGGACAAGGGCTCGAAGGCGTTCAACTTCTGTATCGAGTTGAATATTCAATAAATCAAATAGGTTCAGTTCTCATAATTATTGAACTGCATTCGAAATGTCATTCAATGTACGTAACAACACTCGTAACTGCGGAAATCTAATAAACTTCTAACCTTTATCTGTTTTCCTAAAGAGAAAACAAAGACAACAAACCCTCACACCATCTATCTATTTTACTATATATAACGGATTCGGGTGATATACAGCAGACGTAACCACCACCATTCCATTTCATTACATCAAAATCCGCCCTCAATCACATATCATCACCATATTAACGAAAACAATCGATTTAATATGATGTATCCCTTTATCCTCTTACCATTTTGGAAATTATCAGCCATATGTCTGCGAAGCATCCTATGTTCTACTAGAATATGCACGCACTGCAATGTTCATGTGGATGTTCATAGAAGGATTATATTTGCATAACGTGGTCACTGTGACCGTATTTCAAGGACGCTTTCCACATACAATTTATTCCATAATTGGCTGGGGTGTCCCGATTATAATGACGGCCATGTGGGCTGTCGTAACAGCACATTACAAGGCGAACGAAACGTGCTGGTGGAATTACAATTTAACACCATATTACTGGATTTTAGAAGGACCGCGACTGACAGTGATATTGGTAAGTGGAAATTATATGATAATTGGCAATGTGTAGGTCCCTGAAATGATCCATTCCCTTTGCAGTTGAATTTCTTCTTCTTGTTGAACATAATCCGGGTGTTGGTGGTGAAGCTGCGCCAGAGTCAGACAAGCGATGTCGAGCAAGTCAGAAAGGCGGTACGAGCTGCTGCTGTTCTTCTACCTCTGTTGGGCATAACGAATCTTTTGCACATTATGCAGGCCCCCATCAATCGAACGGCCTGGGAATTCGCGTTATGGTCGTATGTCACGCACTTCCTAACGTCCTTTCAAGGATTCTTCATTGCGATGATTTACTGTTTTCTAAATGGAGAGGTAAGTGGAAAATTTGGCAATTCGTTCAGCGATTTGTCATGATCATGACCTATCTTTTCTGACTAGGTTCGTGCTGCCTTACTAAAAAGTGTGACGGTTTATATGTCACTACGAGGCCATCCCGATTGGGCACCACGACGTGCTTCAATGTTTTCCGCTGCCTACAATTACACCGCTCCAGACACCGACGGACAAGTTCACGATTCAACAAGGTACGCATACGCACATAATTTCTAGTTTAGCTCATGTTCAACTATCCGTGACAACGCTCATCAATATGGTCCTCTATTTCTAGAATTGATTCACCACCGCAACGCCACAGTAACGGCAGCAACAACAACAATAATTTTAATCATCATCATCACTCGTCACTGTATGCTCCACATGCGCATATCAATCAAGCGCGAGGAAACGATCGAAGTCGCAGTAATTGGATGATGTTGTTATGTTTTCGTGGCCAAAAGGTACTTAGAGTGCCGCCAACAACAGCAGTTCCACCCGAGTCAGTTGTATTTGAGTTGTCAGAGCAGTAGTAGACCTGTTGTTACTATTTTTCTTAGAGATTCCTATCTCACATGCATAAGCAAGAGTTCCTATTTTTCTTACAACTTTTTGAGATGAATTTATTTATTTGCTTAGCGAAAATAAATACTTAGCAATGCATCTTATACATCTGTTACATACACATATGTATTTATATTACAACCGCTTCAAAAAAAAAACAATCACCAATGATGCCACTAGGTATTTAATAGATTTAATTTGATTTTTTTAATTTAATTGTGAATTGCTTTTAATTTTGTTGCATAAGTTCTTCTGCCACAATAATATACACACTTAATCACTTAAAGGCGAAGGTTCTGTACACAAATCCCTATTTTTACGCGTGAATATGACTTGATAATCCAATATTATTACTTTTAGGCTTTCCATTTATTGGAATATATATTTCTTTTCAAACAACTGCCATACCTTCCAACGGATTAGTTTCCGTCTTAAGAAGCTCGATCAAATTTATAAGGGCATAATTGCAAACTCGTAAAACCATTGTAAACGCGGTAATCCCGGTTGGGCCCTGTCCCGGACCGGAAACCAATTGTTATATGGGTCAGTACGTTCAGAAAACCGCGAGTGTGACAAGACAAAGAACTGGGCTCCCCCGGCCCATTAGATCACCTGAGAACATTCGGGTAGCAGGAGCTTCAATCTTGAAACCCCCAAGGCGTTCTGTGCGTCAATCGTCAATCATGTATGCGTATGCCCTTATTCGGGATCTCGGAAGAGCGCATTTTGCTTTTCGAAAACGTTCCAAAGGACGCAATTTCACTTGATTGGATGCGTCAACAAAACAAAACATGCGCTACTGAGCTGACACCAATCGACGAGAACCCAAAGTCACAGAGTGATGTGCAATTTCCTCAGCAGGGATTGTTGGTCCCCGGTTTTTTTTTTTTGAAGAAAATGACATCACAGGGACAGTCAATTCAGACCGGTATGAAAACATGTTGGAGGTTTTTTTTCACGACTTGATGAATTGGACTAAGGGGACATTTGGCACTTCTAGGGCATCGATTGTTGTTTTGGGGGATCACCTTATATCAATTAGGGGTGATTTTGAGTGGCCAGCCCGCTGCCCTGACTTGATCCCTTGCGATTTTTTTTGTACGATTTTTTGAAACCACTCGTTTATGTCAAACGTCCAAGGATCGTTTACGTTAACCGTCCAAGGACCTGTAGGCCAACATCCCGCAGAAATTGCCCTCCTATTGGTTCTACCTCAATTAGGTATACTGCTGGGATCGGAATTCAATGAGAGTCGTGAACCACGAAACGAATATGACAATACTATCATAAACAAAGGAATGAATTTTATTAGAAGTAACTGACAGGAGATTATTTAATAAAAAGGAGACAGAGAGTCAGAGACAAAACAGAGTGTTGGGAAACACAAGCATTTATTGGATGAGTTGCAGACCTGAAACTGTCTAAAATTTCTTTGAATTTAATGGCCAGAATGTCAGTTCTAATCCATTAAAGAAGAATAATATCGATTTCAAATGCAAGCATTTCAGACAAAAGAGCTTGAGTACGATAGTACTTTGACCACCATGTTGAAGAGTAAGTAATCAAACCCTAAGGCTAAACGTTTCACTTTTAATAGTCATCGCAACAAATGTATTCATGATCCAAACCTTCCTTTCTTTTCGGCACAGTAAAAATGCTTTAGTGAAATAACGCCAAACGAAATAAGACCAAATTCTAACGTTTGGCTTTATTTCAATTTGTGAAAGTGAATAATTAATGATAATGTTAATACTTGCATGCGAAAAAAATATTTACTTTTTAAAATTTTTAAAATTACATATTTCAATGAAAAATAATCCAAAAAATTGAAAATGGACTGCAAAATTTATAAACAAATCTTTCTGTAAGAACTCTATTTCTGTAGAGCATTGCCGATCGAATAACTCTGTAAAGTTCCCCCCAGCTTTTTGCTCCGTTAAGAGTTTGAATTATTTCTTCTTCATCGAGTTTGTGCTTTCCGAAAATGTCTCCTCGGATTTCTTGGGTAATTGGACATAATCCCTTAATGTGTGCGATAATTTCTTTTTCATGTCTATTGCAGATTTCACAAGTTCAGCGTATTTCCCTACTGGCTTGTAAAATTGAAGATATCGTGTCCATGGAATTCGGAATTCTTGTCGTTGAAGTAGTTAAATTTAGATTACACTCAAGATTTCTATAATATTTTCCATATTTTGAAGATTTGGCCACGTCGATGAAATTCTGTCGATGTTTTTCATTCAATTTGGAGACAAAGGAGTAAAACCTCCTTTTTTTCTAATGTATCAAGTTTGATCTGTTCATTCAGAGAACTGGATAGATCAATCCACGATTACTGAAATTGAGAGGATTAGATATGAGGTATTTTAAAATTCTGATCAACCTAGAGGAGTATTTTGCGGATGTAATCGAAATGGATCTTGAGCGAGTCAAAAAAACAACTTCGGCACTCCTGTTTCAATATGAAGAATGTAATTTGGTGTCATGGAGGAAAGAGCGAACCTGCGTTTTAAAAAGGAACGAAGTAATTTTTCAACATCCTCATAACCTTTGTAGCCCCATACTTGCGTGAGGTAAAGCATAATCAATTTTGCCACTGCTTGCGATAATTAGAAACAATATGGCAGCCTTGGCTTCCTGAAGTTTTGATTTCACGTTTTGTCCATACAAATGTTGCTTGTTATATTCACTCCTAGGTATTTGAATTCGTTAACCACTTTTAGTTACTGATCCTGGTATTTCCATTTCTTAACGCCCAGCGTATCATTGTGTTTGATTTGTAAAGGTTTACTGATAAGTTATACCTACAACTGATAACTACACAGCGTTTTTCTAAATTGTCAATAATATCTTTGAGTTGGTTAGGAGATTCCGATAAAAGCACGATGTCATCAGCGTACAATAGGCCTAAAATACTTTCTTCAGCAATGGACATCATCCCACGTGCTCCGCAATATCCCCAATAAATAGAGTGAATAAAAGAGTACTCAATACACATTTTTGTTTCAGAAAGATTTTGACCATCATAAACAGCTATAGAATCCTTTGCATTAAGAGCTCTTAAAATGCCGATTGTTTTGGATAAGACGCCGATATTGTATAATTTAAAAAGAACAGTGTTTCTCTATCAATACTGACCAATGCTACCTTTAAAGTCTACAAAAAAAATCTTAGAGTATTTCTCTCGATTAAGTTATACTGCCGCAATGTTGGTCCGTTATCGAGTAAACTGATCGAAATCCTGCTCGGAGCTCACTGCGTTTTGAGTTCTCGCTCACCCAGGTTGTTAGCCCAGAAAATAGCTCACTTACTTAGCGGGTTCCCGACCCGTCGAGAGTTGGCCAGACCAAGCGCTCTGGCATCCGTGATGACTTGGGCTGTAAAACGGAGGTCCGGTCTTCCTTGCCGTCTCGAACCTGTGGGCTTGGAGCCAAAGATCCCCTTCGCTAGAGCATTATTGTCCATTCGCTCGATGTTTCGGAGCCAATGTAGTCGACGTATTTTACCTTTTTGTACTACATATATCCAGATCTTGGTACAGCTCATAGAGCTCGCGGTTGTATCTTCTCCCCCAATCGCTCTCCTCGCACACAGCACTAAATATCCAACGGCACATTTCGAAAGAACCCCTAATTAGCTCTCCTCCTTGCTTATCGTCCAGCACTCGGCGCCATAAAGCAGAACTGGCAGTATCAGTGTTTTGTAGCGTTTGCCCTTGGTCTTCCGGGTTAGGAGTTTTAAACCCATTTGTTTTGAAAAACCAAAGTAACAACAGTTTCCTGGAATAATTCTTCGTCGGATTTCCACTAAGGTGTCATTCGTGGTTGATGTTAACTCCGAGGTAGGTAAACTCTCTTACTACCTCGAAGTTGCTGCTATCACAAGTAGTCGGTAAACAGATGTTTGTTTGTTTGTTTGTTTGAAGCAAGAAAATTCGAAATAGGCGTGCTTATTTTTAATCGTCGAAAAATTGCCGACGACAAAGAACTAAAGGGAATATGTTTAGACTCATCAATTCCGTTGTAGCAGTTAAAAAGTGCGCATATGAGATCGGTCGTGTCTGTTTCAGCCGCCTTATTGTTTTTGGCTCTATTAAATGCTGCGTACAATTATTCTTCAGAAAAAGCGGAGTCCAACAAATCATCCCCGATAAGTGGAATTGCATAGTAGTCCTTTAAATCTGCCGCCTTAAGTTAGCAAGAGTAAGATAAGCTCCACTTACTAATTTCATCGCCTTCCAAATTCAGCAGAAGATCTAGTCATTGCCACTGAGGTAACTAAACTTTTACTGTTGTTTCCTTTTCCTATTAGCACAGTGCTTTATATATTTTATTATTTTTTGTTCGATTTTACGACCCAAGTTTTAAAGATGGTGTTATTAAGCGAGCCAAACAAAGCGAGAAATGAAAAAGACATATTCCGAGCATATTCGCACATCCAAGAGTATAAAATGTCACAAAAAGCTTCCAGAATTTGCCACTCGAAATTGGCGTTAAATTGTAGGTCCTTAATTTTTTCATTTGAAATTCTAAATTTTAGCTTCGCACACGCAAATGGTTGCATAAGCTAAGTTGTCAAATATTTATTTTATTTTTTGGATTTTGGAAATAGGTTTACACAATTTGTAAACAGTGCTCGAGCACAAGTCTTTGCATGACGAAATGCCATAATTAAAAAAAAAATGGTGTCAACTGTCAAATTAACTTTAAAAAAAAATTGGCATTAACAGTGCCTAAAACTTAGCTTCTACAACCATTTGCTTGTGGAAGATGGAAGAGACCCACAATTCAAAACCGAATCCGAATCCAAATTTAAGAAGTTTCTCATGACAATTGATACTCTTAGATGTTTGATAGACGTTCGCATGAGGTGGGACAGTAAAACAATTTATTTTTAGATGTTACTTGGCCCCGGCGGTATTTGAACCTGAGTCCAACACAGTAACCTCTGCGTCACTGCGCCTACGTCAGGTTAACTATAAGCGTAAATGTAGCGTCAGTTTATTAAAACTCCTAAAAACTTTATAACGGTTATTAACAAAAAACTTGTTACCGAAACCCTTGATCCTTTGAATGTACATAAAACTACTTTAACTCTTCTTATAAATTGTGTGTCCATTTCATACAACTTTAACTAATCCAATGTTTACTTAACCATCGCTTATGTGTAGTTTTTTTGTATCTTTGTCCTAAGTTTCGTGTTTGTCTAAATAGAGCTCTGACATTAGTCCATAGGCTCTATCTCTATATACATCCATTTAGTGCCCCCACCTATGTACCTCCGTTTTGTCGAAGAATTTCTAAAACATCTGGTGGTAACATAAATTAACAATATTTACTTAAATACTTTATGTTTTTTTCACACTTTACATATTTAATGCAATTTAATTAAACTAAATAACACTTGCTTTGCCAACGGTTTTTGCAGCTAACAATTTTTTCCAATATGTTTTTTCTTTTAATATTTAATAGCTTTTTTAGCAAATTTTACTAACAGTCTTTATACAACAGATATTGAAGAATTCACAAATTTTTTAAAAATTATTTTCTCTTCTCTTCCTGAATTTCTCTTTTCTTGTTTGTACAATTACAGAACAAATGTGTGATGTCAGACAAAAATATGCTTCAACCAATATATATGACAGCACAATCAAACGCTATAACATAGTTAATTTAAATTATTATTAAGCTTAAAAATTAATTAAATGTATTCTTTTATACAATAATCGCAAGATGAGTAAAATTCCTAACGAAGTATAGATTTGCAACAACAACAAAAACAAAATACTTATATATACACAAGCATATATATAGAATCGAGAAACAAAATATTTATATATACACAAACATATATAGAATCTAGGTACCTATATGTATATTACAAAAGAAAAAATATTATAAATATAAAGAAAATTATATTTACATCCTTAGCAGAGTGTATGTACGAGTAAATGTACGAGTATGCATACAACGAAGTCACTTAAGTCTAGAAGAATTTATTTTAAAAAATGGGAATATGTATTTACAAACTTAAAAATGGTTTAAAAATGAAACAATTAAAAAAGGACTAAAATATGAAACAAATAACAGAGATACGGAAGAGACTAGACACAGCAGTCTGTCACACAGGATTTTTTGTGATTACCATTAAGTTTTAAGATAAATAAGTAAGGTGTAGGTTATTCTTTTTAAAAAAAAAAGAACGCCAAAAACTCGATGTTTTTCAAATATTTTTAAGTTTTATACCTTTGTGTATTTGTATAATGGACGATTAGCAATTTTAGTTTTCGATATACGAAGTATTTTAACATGTACTTAGTAACTGTATGGCGCAACAGTCAACAAAATTTGTCGGATATAATATTTCATAGAGTATTTGATTATATTTTCTGTCAAATTATTATCAATTAAACAATATAAAAGCTAACTGATTACACTGTTATAATTCTTTGCTGAATCTTTCATAAATAAATTGTATTGTGTTATATCTGATTTAAAGGAGAGAAAACGTTTTATAGCTTGCATGATCGCTCCAAGTCGCCCGATCCGATCCAAAACTCATATGGATTATTGTGGATTGGCATGGCAGGCTCAGCTTTTTTTTATAATAAGCGCGCACTAAAGGGATTTGTTGGGACCCTTATAATGTATTAGCTACTCAGCGCGGGCGTTAAGGAAATTAGGGTGAGAAGAAAATGGGAGATGCCGATGTACGTTGGTTTTGAATGTTTGTAGGTTATAATGTGTAGGAAAAATGGAGCGATGAAGACCATTCCACATTCGTGTTGTACGGCTGAGGAAAGATTCTTTGAACTTCACTGTACGTCCGAACACAGACTTGAGAGTGAACTGATGAGCATTCCTTGCATGGCGGGTATTGCGGTTGAAATGTTCAAGGGGAGGAATGCAACTGGCTATTTCGTTTGAGCACTTATGATGGAAATAACGATAAAATAATGAAAGGCAGGAGACATTAGGACGATGACTAAGAGAGTTAATCGATCTCGCGATATCTCGGTCGCCAATGAGTTTTATCGCGCGTTTTTGGAACCTGTCAAGTAGCTCCAAATAGGTTATTTGTGCACCGGGCCAGACATGAGCGTTGTACTCGAGTTTCGGGCGAATAAACGCCTTATAAATTGTAGCCAGATCAGAAGGGGTGAAATATTTCTTACAACGCTTAAGGAAGCCTAGACATTTCGCGGCATTCTTGGCGACATCGAATATGTGGTCATTCTAACTAAGGTTGTCATTAACACACATACATACCGAGAATGGAAAGTCTTTCGGTTTCAGCGATGTAAGTGCCATTCATAGATAATGGCCGTGTGTGTGTTTTGATTTAATGACAGGAGACAGCATTGAGTTTTGGAAGCATTAAATTCCACTCTATTAGTTTTACCCCACTGAGTTATGTTATTAAGATCGGAATTTAATGAGCTTAACATACGTTGCCGTTCCAGTTCCACACCCGAAGACGAGGGGCGTGACCCAAGAAACGAATATGAGAAAGCTAAGGGGACTGTCATCAGCAAAGGAATGGATTGGATTAGAAGTAACAGACAGGAGATCATTTATAAAAATGCGAAAGAGAGTCGGGGACAGTACAGAGCCTTGGGGGACACCAGCATTTATTTGGTGAGTTGCAGACTTGAAACCGTTCAAAACAACTTGAATTGAACGGTCCGAAAGGTAATTTCTAATCCATTGAAGAAGAGTATCATCGATTCCAAATGCACGCATTTTCGATGCCAAACTCTGTCAAATGCCTTTGAAATATCAAGCGCAACAATCTTACTTTCACCACCTTGATATTGAGATTGGTTCCACTTTTCGGTTAGATATGTCATCAAATCACCTTTTGCCAGCGAGGAAGAACACCTCTTCAGAACGATAGGGGAAATACCATCTGGACCAGCGGATTGGTGTACGTCAAGATCTTGAAGTACTCTAGCCACTGTACGAGTGCGAAAGTGGATTGGTCCCATGGAGAATTCTACGCGTTCGAGTACAGGGGGAGACAAAGCACAATCTGGAAGCGTTGAGCTGACTGCAAAGTGAGCAGCAAGCAGATTGGCCTTATCTATAGAGCTGACAGCTGGAATGCCATTGTAAATGAGTGTCGGGATAGATGATGAGGTCGAATTCTTGATGTTTTTAACACATGACCAAAAGTTTTTACTACTAGTGGGACTTGGTATTATGTTTTGCCTCAACTTTTGGTCATAGGAGAATTTGACACGATTAATGTGGGCATTGCAGTCATTTCTGGCTCGTTTAAACTTTTTACGGCTTTCCTCAGATGGGTTGACTTTGAATATCTGAAAACTTACCTCTTTTAACCTGATAGCCTCTTTACAGCTCGAGTCACACCACGCGTTAAACTTGGGTTTAATACTTTTTATCCTCTTAGGGATAAAAGACTTCATGCCCAGGTGAATTATGTTTGTGATCATATCAGCAGCAGCATCCACATCGCTGTCGAGGAAGCATAGCGACCAGTTAAAACTCTTAAAGAAACCGTTTAGTTTTTCCCAATTGGCTTTCTCGTATTGCCATACGGTTCTTTTAGGAGTTTGTTCTTTAACTATGTGGTTGAAGTACGAGCAATCCGCTGATATGATACAATGGTCTGTCGAACCTAGAGGCGATAATACGTTCAAAGCGTATTTATCGGGGTGAGAGGTAAGAAACAAGTCCAATGTGTTGGCAGTTTGGCTGCTAATGTCCGGTATTCGTGTCGGCTCATTTACAAGCTGAGTCAGGTTATTTACCTCAGCAAAGATCTCGACGTACCTTCCTTCGGGTGTTGTCTGACTAGAATGTCGAAGCCAGCTTAAATTGTGCATATTGAAATCGCCCGCAATAACGATTTCAGAACGAGGATGAAGGGTCACAATGCTTGTAATGGAATCAGACAGGGCATCAAACTCATTATAAGTTGAATGTCTGTCCAAGTTGGGGCTTCTGTAAATAAAATAGTAGTGGATTAATTGCCAACGGACATGAAATTTGAACCAAATGAAATTAGTAAATTCCGGATTGGAACACTGACCATACTGGCGTTGAAGTTGGTAGGCTACGTCACAACGTATATAAACGGCGATATCGCGATGGGGAAAGAATAATGACACTAACTTGTACCCAGGAAGACTAAACTCTGTTAAATCAGAGCCAACGCTAACCTGGGTTGCACTAAGTGCCAAAACAGCTGGTTTGTTGTGAAAAACATGGGCGTATAATGAAAAAAAAAAATTTCCTCAACCCAGGAATGTTGCTGACATCCACTACGAAATTCCTACACATTATAAAATACAAACATAAAAGAAAACACAACTCCGATGCTAACTACTCGTAAGCATAAGCCGTGATTTGAAGATATACGTTAGATTTCCAAAACAATTTACCGCAGGTGTTATACCCGTAGGGTAATTTGTTTTGGTCCACCAACAAAATCAACAACTCACGGCCCGCTATCCGTCCGATGCTGCCTTACCCAAGCATTGCAAGTGCACAAACGATAATCGAACGACACAATGCAATAATCAAGAAAGAACAACAGTGATGGAGTGGGATGGGGGACGGAGGGATACCCTACGCTGTTGCTTTTTTTCGCTTTTGTTTTTGATTTTTTTTATCAGCACTGCCACCGGCACTGGCTCTATGTGAATTTTTTTTTTTTGTTCACACACTGCGCGATTTTGTTTTTTTTTCGCGAACTGTATTGGCCGGTATATGTTTGTCGATTTACTGGCACCGAAATTACGATCAAAAGGTAACGCGTCTGCACGCGACGGGGGGCAATCAGCAACTGATCTTACACAGTATTTCGTCTAGAAAATGCTAATTGGACAGCATTATTTGTGTATGCCTTTCGGTTGTTATGCTTCATTTGATACATAAGATTACTGTTGGGTGGAAGGCGGAGGGTAGAGAAAGGCAGACTTAGGGGATTAAAATCAAAGAGAAGGGTAAGTAAATGAAAAGTAGTACCAAATTTACTTCGCAATATTCAGCTCCATAGTTTTTGTTGCCCAAAACTGAAAAGCTATTGAGGCCTTGTTGACGAAGATCAGAGTCATGGGCGCGGGGAAGAAATGATATTAAAAAAGTTAGCGTCGACGGCGAAGATGGAAATGGAGAAGAACTCAACGAAATTGTCAAGAGAATAAAAATAAGTGGCCCAAAATGGCCACCTTGGAGAACTTCAGAGGTGGCTTTGAAAAGCAAAGAGAGAACAGATGGAAAGAAAATATTATAAGATCGGAAAGATCAAAACCAATTTAATAGTGCAGCTATAATTAAACTGTATGCCATTTTTTCATTGGTATGACCTTAAATATATGGCCACTACATCTTTGAATGTTAACGAAATTGTTATCTTGCTTTGCTATTTATTTGGGTCATGGACAATTGTTTTATTGTAGATATGCATTTAAAGTTCCTTTATGTTCGGTTTTTTATTGCTCATCATTTCAGCTATGAATTAAAAATATTGTTTATGTGTTATTTTCCACTTTCCATACCTGGTTTTTAGATGTGCCTCTCATCCCTTATTTGCGTTGAGGTGATTTTTCTGCCTAATGCGAGTTTCTGCTTTTTTTGCGGTGCAAATTCTCTGACGTAGCTGGGATTTCTCCCAACATTATAACAAAATGTATACTATTTAATAAAAAGAAAAAATACATGCGACAAAGAATAAATAGAGTAAAAAAGGAAATTTAAATAACTTTTGAATCAGCGAAACAATAACCACCAACCGCCACAATTGAAACTCAAACGAATTTGATTTGTTTTAGCAGCAACATTTGTTGACAGCATCGTGCTTAGATATCCCGCCACAAAATTCAAAAATTGGCATACGGTCATTGCAGGCTCTTCGAAACAAAGAAGTTAGCCTAGTCCCGATGCACAGAGAGATTCACGTTCACAGAGAGATCCACGTTCAGTCAAGTCAGAACTTATATATATATACTAGCTGACCCGGCAAACGTTATTTTGCCATATGAATTATTTCTAGTGAATATTTGGGTAGGGAAATGAAAAATAACTAACTTGTAAGTGTGTAGAGATGTGGTCTATGACTGAAAGAGGAATTGAGCGCTGTGGACGTTTTGTCCCTTCCAGAACATTAGCGGATATTGGAGAGCCTCGTATGAACGGTGTGTATCAGCAATGAACTCAAGATCATTATTTCTTCTTCGAATCACGATTTGTCGCGTCGCTGTACGATCGCCAACCATGATTCCAGCAACAACAGGTGCGTGAAAACCACGCATGTGCTCTCCAGCTGGTGTTATCAGGATTGATGACAACTTAAGCAATTTCAACAATTCATTGTGCTCATTAAATAGAGCGTTTAGCTCGCCGACGATGCGTCTGACATATGGTGAATTGAGGTTGTTGTAGCCTCAACGTGCATCCACGCGATTGGCGAGTGCGCGTTCGAAGTCCTCACCGCCCATAAAGTAAATTTGTAAAAATGTATGTGGTTCATGTGGCATTGGCAGCAATGAGCCCACTTTGTGATGAAATGTTAATTATTTCTGTTTCTCCGAACGATGTCATTTGGAAATTGAATGTTCGAATTGACTTCAGGAACAGGTTAGAATCTGGATCCGTACCGATAAGTAAGCCGTTGAATGGTTCAGGTGGTGTTTCAATTTCCGGTAGTTGCACTTTTCCTGACGCGCATCACATTTTTGAATTTTCCGCATTACAATGCGGAGTCCATAGCACCAATCCCCACTTTCTAATGAGCGTACCTAATATTCAATATCGGGTTCATACTCGAATGCTAGACGAAGGAATGAATCGCATGTAAATATTCGATGTACCTGTTGGCGTTGTTGATGATTTGCTCTGCGTGTGTTAGCTATGAATTCCCGCTATTGCGCCATGCTCACACGCACATCTGCATTATCTTGTTGGATTTGTTCGTCTGTTCTTTGGGCTCATCTATTTCGCATGTCTGTCGTTCTATTCGTTCGACGGCCCAAATTGGTCCCTTTGCCTTTTATTATTTTACCTTCGTTCCACAATCATAAAACACGTATATATTTCTCTTTTAGTTTAAAATGATTCCCATAAAATTTTGCACGCACTGGGTATAATAGTATTATTAATTGTCGTTTAATAATAAACAAACTAATAAATGATAAATCCGCTATCGACCACTGAGAGTTGAAGATTTTATTATAGTACTAATATCGCTATTAAAAAATGGGGGTTAGTGGTAGAAGTTTGAAGAAGTTTTACAAACACTGTGACACAAGAATTTTATATATATAGAATATATTTTATATAAAAGAAAATTACAAACTAGCTACTCTACTACTTAAACTACTAAACGTATTCTAACTATAATTAGGGTTCTGAGCACTCGTTGCCTTGCGCAACAAGTGGTTAAAATCCTTTCCGGGTGCCTGGCAGTCGTCAACGTGCACACGTGCCGCCGTGAGCCGACTGAAGCCTTACAGCGTCAGTCAACTCCCGGAAGCACAACCACATGTTGGCAAGCCAGGCCTCTCCCAATAACGCTCTAGCTAACTCAATCTAACTTATAAACTAAGAGAATGTTACCTAGAATAACGCACCGTCCTGGGATGGCATGTTGACCCCTCCCCCTCAACAAGCCATCAAAATTCGGCGAATTGCTTTTCCGTGTCGAATTTATCCCTCTCCGATATTACGGTACTAAAACGGAATTCCCCGCCATGGAGAAGCCGCTTATCTCTGGCGCTGCAGTAGCGATGGTATAAGACCGAAATACCATCCCTCGTCTGTAC
The DNA here is from genome assembly GCA_949715645.1 of Portevinia maculata. Taxonomy (NCBI): domain Eukaryota; kingdom Metazoa; phylum Arthropoda; class Insecta; order Diptera; family Syrphidae; genus Portevinia; species Portevinia maculata. Next base: position 193,390,456 of record OX454525.1, read on the forward strand.
CAGCCCTTTCGCATCAATATGGATAAATGCCTCCGGCGGGATAAAGCCAGACCGGAGCGTACTCTCTATGTACATTTCATTCGGGTAGTAAGCCCCAAAGATCAGACTATTGTCGCTAGCCATAGCCCTTGCAACGTGCCTCCGAGTCACCTTAATGAGAAAATTATCAATCCTATTCAACTGAGCCCCATCGTATAGGACCTTGTTGGGATAGTATTTTATATAGTTGGATTCAGGCGTTCGGAATAACCGGAGACAGGTCCTAAGACATTGTCTCTCCAAAACCCGAATCTTTTCCATATAACTAGGCGCAATATAATGGACAACCATAAACCATGATCGTCCTAATAAGGGCTAGGTGGCAATGGTGCAGTAGTAGTGTATTCGCTTACGCAATGGAAGGTCGTGCGTTCGAATCCCGGCCAAGTCCATTACTTTATACCGAATACATGAAATCGTAATCTCCCTAAGTAACTTAGACACCACCCGAGGAGAAAAACCCTACAACTGCACCCAAACACTTCTTTCCTATCTCTCTATTCTTTCTAATACCAAGTAGCTTACACTGTGTTCTTAGCATTATAAGGGTACTGTAACAACAGAAGAAAATCCCTTTAGCGTAAGCAAATTGTAAAAAAAGGTAGCAAACGACCTTCACTCTGCAATCAAGTTGACTTCTATGCAACAGTGTCCTTGTCAGAGCATAAGCCTTCTTGGCCCCAGTAAGAACTACATGTCTATCGAAATATAGATACTGGTCAAGCCAGATAGCCAGATATCTAACTACGCTTCACACCGCCAATGGCTGTCCATTTTGTAAGTTGATTTTCAACTTCCAGTCGTCGCAATATTCCTTAATTTGATCGAAGTTACGCTGCAAAATAATGTTAATGACCTCGATTTTAGGACCTGATCTGTATGCCACCAAATCGTCGGCATACGCTATAGCATGTCTGAGTGAACCTATCAGATCACTCGTGTAAATCTGAAACAGGATCGGAGAATTCACCGCACCTTGCTGTAAATCGTTTTTAATTTCAGAGACTCTGCTCGAAGTCACGTTGTCACATTTGAAAATGAACTTCTTTCCGATAAGCATATTATAAATTACAAATAGCAAAGGTTTGTGCATCTCCCGTATGGTCAACTTGTATAGAAAAGTCCCTCTAACCATAGGGTGTCGAAAGCCTTCTCAAAATCAACCAGACAAGCACCCGTGGATTGGTTCTTGCATTTATTTCCCTAAATGTCCGAAACCAATTTTGACGCTGCATGAATAGTGTCATACCCCGCTCTGAAACCAAACACTTCAACAGGGCTCTATCGACAATTTTTTCAAAGACCTTGCTGATATTCGGCAGCAAACTAATCGACCGGAGATTGGCAGGGTTCGTCCTATCTTTACCCTTTTTCGGGATTGGATGTACCATAGCTACCTTCCAATGCGCGGGATAATGTGCATTATTCAACGCATTGTTAAACAGCGTGCTAAAAATATCTACAGCCTCTAGAGGAAGGTGTCTCAATACGACGTTTGGGACACCATCCATCCTCGCCGACTTTTTATTCTTTAATGACTCGATGACGCACAGAAGATCATCCTTCGACATGAACAAATGCGATGCATCTCGGCCATTGTCGACAACTGCATTAGCATGGTTTTCATCATTGAATACGGTGAATCCGTTATTCTCAAATCGCCAATTCTCAAGTTCGGTGCGCGGATAGAAGCGTCTCACTAGATCCCTATTCTCAATGTCGTGGCTACGGGATTGTTCAACGTATACAAGGCCTCAAATCAAGAGTCCGAGACAAAGATAAAACCGTTGTTTGAAGCGACACTTTCCGGAGTTATTCCAGCAGTCAGTACTGTCTGTCTGTTCTCTGTTGTCTGTGAGATTCGCACACTAGCAAACGGTGAAATGACCACCTCTTTATTTGATGGACTTTTGTGCTCTTTTTACTGCATTTTGAATTGTTGCTCGCAAAACATCTCCAAATTGGTGATTTTTGCTTTTTTTTTTTTTTTTTTTTTTTTGGAGCCAACAATGCTTGAGACCCAATTCAGTAACTGAAAATTGCTCTACATGGTATTTCAGAATCTTTGGCTGAAATAAAATTTTCTCAGAAAAGCAAATACCAGAATGTTTTATTTAAAAAAAAAATCCAATTTTGGCGGATTTCCTAATAAATTTTCTTTATGACTATTTCATTTCAGTGTTACCAGGGTGTTCGAAAATAACACTGATCACAACAGTGGATGGATACAGTTAACGAACTGGAACTTATGTTGCGCATAAGAGTATCTTATGAAATGTTTAAGTGATACATTTCACGTCAAACGACGTAGGAAAATAGTTAATAGGCCAAAATATTAATAAAAAACCAACCAAAATAAAAATAATTTATTTAAATAAAAAATATATTCTTAGCTCTTTTGAGAAATGAAATAACTCAAATAAAATAATTGTAAGTTTGCCTAAGACCAAAATGTTGGCATTAGGCAGATTACTATAGCCGTGTTTCTTTGCACGCGGATATAGGGATGGCATCAGAAAACGACTATCGCCGCTTAAGAATTCATCAAAAATACTTGGCAGCGCACATGCACCGTGACACAGCTGTAAGTTGTAGTTAAGAAATTTGTATTGAAAATCCTGAAATTGAAAAATATTTACTTCCGCCAATTGAAATTGATGCCAAGCATATTCTAAAATTATGAAAAACAATTTCACATTAACAGATTTGCTAAATTCAATTACTTTTATAATGAAGTTTGAAATAAAAATAATAATAAAATCACGAACAAAATATTCGGCGGGATGTGTTAGTGGTCGGAGGGATGTCAAACTTTGACATTTCCTGAAAAATTCATCGCATCGGTTCATCAGAAACGAAGAAAATGGGTTTTGGAAGCACTGTTTATCCCCGCTAACTGACTTAGCGGCGGTAGCTATCCCCGCTAAAGTTAGCGTATATAGGATAAGTTGTTGTTGTATTTTACATGCAAATTTCAAATTATCCCTATATCCGCGTGCAAAGAAACACGGCTAATATCTCCGAACAGCGCAAAAAGTAGCAGTTACAATTTTGCCAACGGTTTAACAAATACTTAATGTCGAATATTTTGGTAGTTTGTCACCTGGAAGTATCAAGATTTTTTTGTAGATCTAGTGAAATCTAGCAAATTGGGCATTTTTTTATTTGGCATTTTTATTATATAATTTTCCAAAATTGCACAAAGAAAAAAATAGGGTCCTTTTGTTTTTTTACTTTGGAACAAAAACCAACTTCGAAAGGCTATATAAATCAAACGAGTTATTAGGTCCAAGCTTGTTAAGCTGAAGACTTCCAATGTGCTGTCGGTTTTATGGCAGTGCAAGGACATTTTCGGGAAGACAAAAGAGTCCTATAGATTTGCACGGCTATGATAAGACTTTCACGTAAATACGTTACCGCTGCTTTCGCCGAATTCCAAAGGAAGGTATGTCTCGGCTGAACGGGGACCTTCTCCAGCACGTCTGGCTCCGGCCTAGATGTATTATTAAACCTCCCGTCTCTTGATGTTTACATCATGGGTTCCACAGTCAAAGCTATTTCACTTTTAAGAAGAGGTTGCTTTTGGTATAAATCGCACTGGAATTTGGATGAACTTGCGCGAAGGTCCTATATTATGGATATGCCGTCCGATGCAATGACACCGGAACTTCGGCTGATGTCGACTTTCCTCGTGCTCGTGACTGGCTCTGGCCAGACTTCCAAACGGGGACTTATGCTATCCTAATAGCTATGGACTATGTTGTGAGGAATAGGTGGAGGGGGTGGAGCATCTGTGTCTGTAGCGACAGTCAAGCTGCGCTTAAGGCCTTGCCGAACCCTTTAACCACCTCTAAAATATTCTTCCGAATTCTTTCAGAAGGATGGGTCCCGGGTCATAACGGGATCACAGGAAATGAGATCTCCGATGAACTTGCTGGACAGGGCTCAGATTAAGACTTCTTGGGCCCTGAACCAGCATAACGTCTGCCTGCGTTCTCGGTCAGGGCTTTCAAGTGCTAACCCGTTTTTCTTAGAAAAGCGAGAAAATTTCAGTAAAAGTCGTAGGCCTTCCTGGCAGTACGATGAACCAGTATGGAGTGCTTCAGTGTAGAAAGTCCCGCACCCCGACCAAAAAAAATGCGATGTCATCTTAATTGGTCCCATTGCAATGTGCAGTTGGGTGGTTTTTGGTAAGGGAAGTTAATCGCTTCATAAATCTTCAGATTCACATCCTGTACAGCCGTTAAATTAAACTTTGAACACCTTTCTCGAAATTGTGAACAACCTCGATTGAAAGAACTGGACTGGTTATGGTTATAAGTTAACTATATATACTTTTTTTAAACAAATAAAATTCAATATTGAATTCAATTGAATTTTACTTGTTTAACAGGACGGCGATGTATTGTGCTACAGGCCCCTCGTGTCTAAATATTCCGTATAGTTTGCGGTTTTATCATGCAGCGTTTGATGCTTCCCGACTGTTTAGAAATTGTAAAAAAAATACATATTTACCAAAATTCCAAGTTGAAAGATGATCCTGATTTCGTCCAAAAATTAGAAAAAATTAGACCGCTAAGAGTACTCGAATTTCTGTGGCAGAACTAAAGAATATCAACATTGGAGAGTTGTAGTTCCACAAGCCGGCGCCATAAACAGTTCCGAATATAACTGCATTGTCCAAGCTTCAACAAAAAGCAAAAATCAAATTGAAAAGAGCAACCATTTCTTGTTTTATTTAAAACAAAAAACGGCACGAGTACAGTAACATAGACACCACATAATAATAACGAATTCTTGTAGAGCAACAATATTATTGGAGAGAAGTCTTTTTAGGCGGCAGGGACAATTTTTAAAATGAATACTTTAAATGGATAAAACTATTTAAAAACAACGGCAGCAATTGCAATAAAATATGTACATGTTTTCAAACCAAAAAATATGTTCTTTAATTTAGTTTTTAGATCAAGTTATTTCTTCGAATAGCTGGTTTTTGAAAAGAAAATACTTTTAAACTCAATACTTTGAAGAAAAAAAATAGAAAAAAAACAGTACCGCTATTCGGTATTAAGGATTTTAGCTCCCTCTTCGATGTCAGTCCCGCTCACGCAACTTCGTTGATCCGGTCGTTTGGCAGCCACCTATGTCAACAGTTTTCTTAATCAACAGTACATGTATTGTAGACAATTTCCCCTCCCGCCTTAACGAGGGGAAATAGACTCCCCACTCCTCAACCCTTACCATGATAAGGTTCGCGTACTTTATGTGTAGAAAAATTAAAAGTGTCAAATCTCCAAAGTCGTGAGAGAATCCTCTCATTTCTAAGAAAAGTACGCGAACGCTTTTGTGTAAAAAGGTGAAAAACGTCTTAGTTTGGCTTGAAAAGAAGCAACAGCTGTTTTTTTGATGGCAAACTCATAGGATTTCATCATTTGACAGTTTTCATTTTCTTACCAGCTGAAATTCTGTGTGAAGAAAAATGAACGAAAGTACATTTTTCTTTCGTTCATCTTTTTACCATTTTCTCAGTACGCGAACGCGTTTGTGTAGTTTTGCACGAAAGTTTATATAAATTTACGTTTGCATTTTAGTTCGCGAACGGACCTATAAATAACGCCTGAGAGCATGTTACCTTTTTTTTAAATAAATCAGAGAAAGGGTGTTTTCATAAACGTCTGACTAACTAAGACCTGCGTTAGATGTGTTCATAAAGTCAGATTTTTGATCGAACTAACTTAGATGAATTGCAGATTGTGCATCCATATTTTTTTGACTGCAGAAAGCGCGGGAGGTAAAAACAAAAATTGAAAGTGCGAAAAATGTAAGTTTTATTATCAATATTTTAATAATTTTTTATTTACAACCAAATTCAACTTTTTTTAATGGAAGTAGAAGCTGCGGCGTGGATTATGGCAAAAACTAAGCTATTAATTCTAAAAAGAATTCTGATGGAAAAAGAATTCAACTCTGGGAAAAAGAAAAAGATTTCTTTGTAAAGGACGATGCTATTTATGAAATGAAAAAAGTTGATACATTCTTCTCCAATGATGTCTTGGATATCAAAAAATCTGACGTTTATGAACATTCAGTGACTACTTAAAGTTGTACTTAAGCAGGCCTGCTCACGTTCTGCAGAATTAGTGTGTTCAATAATGCAACAAAGAAAAAAGACGATTGTACTAGCGCAGATTTTCGGCGTTTATGAAAACACCCAAAGTTAGCACATCCTATAAATACGAATCATTTTCTTCCTTTACGGCGAGGTTATGTTCAGGATCAAGGGAATCATAGCCCTAACACTTCACTGCATCTCCACCGTACCGCCTGTGGGGTTCACGGGTAAACCTCAATCGGCAGGTTTCCTGGGTTTCGGATTACTTCATCACTTAGCCCAATCAAATGCTGGTGTTGTTGCATTTGTGTGATGATCCAGGAGTTTTTAGGCTTGCCTATTTTTTTACGATTTCGAAACGTGCATGCTCCCATTATTAATTATTACTGTTCGATCGTTCTTTTATGAAACCGGTGGTCTCCAGTCATGTACAACCCACGGATTTGGATCACACTTTTTTTCCATCACAGAACACACAGAATAATATGTTCTCTAGTGTATACTCTCGGTATCGCTTAACACAACTGCTGTTTGTTGCGCAACTAAAGATCATCTACCGATTTTCAGTCTTATAGGCTACTTCAAATAGTAATTGTCTATGTAATCGAGAATCAATGAAAAAACGCACTTCTTAAATTCAACTCGGGATAAGCAAATCAATTTTGCTGAGAGTTTTTTAATACGCTTATGTATCTTGTAATATGCTCAATATAACCATCATGGGTTATATGCCTTTCAGTGGAAAATAAGCTTCTAACCTACAGTGCCCTTTGGGGACGATACATATTTAATAGATAAACTAGTTCCGGTGAATATATTATGTTAATTATCGCGAATAAATGTGATTGAATTTGCCTTGCGTTTGCAAGTAAGGGTTTTCAAACCAACTAATTTGCATCTTCTGTCATAATTGGGAAGCTCAGCAAACATATTTCTCTTGAAGATGTTATATGGTTCGCTAAGCACACCTGGATGTTAAAATTTTCTAGATGTGATTCCTTTCCTTAGTCTCTTTTACGACAAGCGATGTTTTTGATGGTTGCCCTGCAGTGGTATTCTAAGCCCGTCCCTGCACGAGCAGTCCTTTGAATATAAATAATGCCTAAAATCTTTATATTGTTTACTAATAACGTTCTTTCGATAGGTTGGATCAAGAGTATCTTCATCATCAATCTACATAATAAATAGTAACATACAACTCCAAAGCGTCTATCATACAGTACATGTGTCATTTATCTGTAGTAGGGTGCTATGCGGCACTAGTGATATAAGATACCAGATATATGACAATGCCAGGTGCTGTTCAAGACAGATTCAAAGCACCTTGTCTACATCAAGCCATAGCTGCATATTTGTAGCAAATATGGGATTTGTATAATTTGATTGTATTTGCCTACGGAAGCATTTTTGTGCTCATGCATCGTTGTATATGTAAATTAGATTGTATGTAGAGTGTACGATTTGTTTTATAAATAGGCTTTGTTCTTAAGAATGAAAATAACCATTAAGTATCAGACTTTGGCTCAGTAGCCTGTTTTTTTTTTAATGTTTAGCTCTCGGCTCTTTAGCCAGCATTCACAGGTCGGGTCTTTAGTCAGTACCGAATAGTCTTCGGATAGGCTTATAAATATAATCTTCATAGATTGGTAGGCGAGGTAGGCGAACTCATTACAAAATGCGTACATGTAGGCTGCATGGGTTGTGGTTACGCAGCGGCACTTAATGCTATTTAGGTTTTAACAAAGCCGTCAAATCTACCTAGTATGGTAGTTTTTTTTTGTATTAAAAATTATCAGCGAATTGTAAGCACATATAAATACTCTGGAGTATTTCCAATCATGTGGCGAAACACGTAGAAATTCTGATGGAATTCTATGCAAAAGCAATATTTTTAAATCTCGATAGCTCGTTAACTAAACGAAATTTCGACTGATTAATTTATTTGATTACCTAGATCTGTAAAATTACAATTTCTGAACTCGAACCCCGGAAACTGTAATAACCCGAACAAATCTTACAAAATACGCATTTATAAATGAAACAAATATTATTTATACATTTGAGAGTTTTATTTGTGTGTCTACAGTCTTAAGGTTATGTATTTAATTAAAAAAAATTAAAAGCACAGTTGTATATATAGAAAATTTAATTAAAAATACAATTTATATAACGAAGCATTGCTTTTAATAGGAAGAGTTAATGACTTAATTTATAAAAAAATAACAAAATCCTTAAACTACATAAATAAAAAGAATTTATAATTAAAAAAGTCTAAAGCCAGTCATGGAGGAAGAAAGAATCTTATTTTATTAATAGTATTAGTTATATAATTTTATATATAAGTTTTCATAGTTCTTAAATATATCTATAAATATTATAGGACGGAAATCTGAATAAATTTTTATTCAAAAGCAAAAATCAAAACAATTTTTTAGACAATTTAACAATTGTATTTCATTTGTGAAAGAAAAGAATTAAGACATTTTTTATAGGACACCAAACCGTAGGTTAAAAGTAATTATTCTAAAATCTTGACTACAAATGGCAATCATCAGCTTACAAATGTTCGTGAGTGGCAGGTGAATGCCATGAACCCTAACATATGAATTATTTTTATGGAGTATGGGCACTGATTATTCCTTCTAGAAAAGGACACGAATGTAATTTTGTTTCGATTGAAACCACTAATGACCAAGGTACTGACGGGTAATATACATATTTATACCCTGGGTAGAGATGAGAGGGTAATTTCAAATCAGACTCGGTTTGACGACAATTGCAAATTTGGCTTAGCAGCTAGGCAACTGATTCATTATTTTGCTTCATATATCGTTAACTAAGTCACTTTACGTTACAAGCCTGAAGCCCCAAGGTTAAATAAATCAGGCTTCCCATGGAATTTATTCACGATAACCCTGAATATCTCTGGAGTAAATGCGAATGGAACAGCAGTATATTCTACAAAGGTACAAGCGAAACTGCTTTCATGATGGCGCCACTACAATCGGAAAAATCATTCTGGAAAAGATTCATTTGAAAGAAAAGTGAATTTAAGCCTAACCGTTTACGAAAGCATTCAAAACTGATTTTAACACATTGCCCATAATAATGACAGACTTTGTATGAAGAACAAATTTGAGGTCCCTTTTAATTTTAATTAAAAGTCTGTTGGAATTGGGGACTATTCCCCTGAAAGTTACAAGAGCAAGAGGTTCTACGAGAAATTTGGATACGTTAATCCTGATAAAAATTACATAAGATAAAGCCGGCTAACCAAGTTGGCTTGAAAAATATGCGGCATTCTTGTTGTCTCTCAACAGAAAAGACTGCAGACCGACTACTGGCGTTCTTACGTGCCATTACTAAGGTGCTAGGCCTAAGCGATACCACCAACTGCGAAGCCTGTGGAGAAAGCGATGACACTGCGGAATATTTCCTCTGTGATTATCCTGCTTTTGCTCGTATCAGGTGGCAGGTATTTGGTGCTGATGTGGTAGTGCTGTAAGCCTAGGCTCCTTATCATTGCATCACTTTCTTAGGAAAACGAGTGAATTTACACAGTAAAAGTGGTATGTCTTCCTGGTAGTACAATTGGTATTGAGTCTGAGCGCTCCAGTGTAGAAAGTCTCGCACCCGACAAAAAAAATGTTCACAATCTTGAAAAAGCTGAGGTTTAACGTTTACGCATCTCTTGCAGACATTCGAAGAGGCTACTTGATAATCAGAACTAAGATCCAAAAATTATCAGAACTAAGTATGTGCTGTCAAACCATTCATCAACCCCCGAATCGGCCCATATCAGTGTGGTTTAAGGCCAGGAGAGTCCACAGTCGATTCAAATTTGACACTTCGACACATCCTGAAAAAAAACCTCACCATCTTTTTATCGATTTCAAGTCGGCGTATGATAGCATTTATAGAGACGAGCTATAGAGCCATGCCTAATTTTGGAATCAATATCATACTGGTTCGCCTGTGCAGGATGACGATCGAAAACGCTCGCTGACTCCATCAAAGTCAAGATCTCACCAAGATCTTTGATGTCAAAAAATGATTAAGACAAGGTGACGCGCTGTCATGTGACTTTTTTAACATAATATTTGAAAGGACTGTTCGAAACTCACAAGTCAACACCGGAGGTACAATCTTTCAACCAGTCAAAAAAGTGTGCAGTCAGCCGCCTAAGATGGCTAGGTTATGTAGAGCGGATGGACACAAATGCTCCAGCAGTAGGGTCTTTGCGGCCCGTGGAGTCTTCGCTCGATACCCGGAAGACCTCGCTTTATGCGGCGTGCACAAGTAGAAACCTAAACCGACTTGCAGTGCGCAATTGGAGGCAGTTAGCTAAGGACTGGGGTAACTAGAGAGGATCGTTATTGGATGCCCAGTTCACTCCGAACTGCATAAACACTTAAGTGAGTGAGTAATTATGTATTTAGACTGAATAAAGGTGCCTTTAGACTGCTAGTTTACAGCAGGAAAAAAAGCTCGAGAGTGTTATCTGGTCGTCTATTTTACCGAAGACCAAATAAAAAGTTGAAAGAATATATTCCTGGACGCTTGACAAAATATCTGGGATTTCCCCAGACGAATATCTAGAACTTACAAAGCCAACTGGTTGATCTTTGCACCGCATACGGGGCTCAAGTGATGACCACAGTCTAACAAATGGTATTTTCTCATTTAACTGAAAGGTATGCAACAGAGAGACACAGGTAAAGTACGCAGATAAATCTAAATGACTTATCGACTTTGCAGACCTTCATACGGATGCAAAACAACAATAAACTCCTAGAAAATTAGATCAATATCAAAAGAATGCAGATAAATGCACTTTGTTGCAGAACCAAATTTAGCAATAGAAGCACTAATTACCTGGTCTTAGGATCTAATTCGATGGATTTATTGAAGACCTATGCTTTTCATGCGTGCTGGAACATCCAAAGGGGACTACTGCCGAGTTTTCCCTTTGACCAAAACTGAAAATTTATAATAGACAAAATGTCCTATGCCTGTCTTCTGCTTCTACCTGTAACTATGAAGGAACATAGGGACGGGCTACAGTCCGCTTGGGCGAACTGTTGGATACCCTATTCTTATTCCTATTCCTCATAAGTGGGCGTAACAATAGTCGAAGTATGGTTGAATTGTTAAGACCGTTCTATATATTTTGTTATATAATATTTAAAGGATTTTATCGAAAAAAAACAGCTTTTGTAAAAAAAAACCTAGGGAACTTTGGTTTTCCAAAAAATTGTTTTATTTAATTGTTGGCGTGTCAGTAGGCGGATTTAAAAAAAAATACTCATTAGCATAAAGGGCCCCTAGAAAGTATATATTATATATATTAGCTTCGTAGCTCAAACTTTGGATTTTCAAACAAAAAAAAATTTAAATTGTGGGCGTGTTAGTAGGCGGGTTTGGAAAATATTTTCACATGAGCATAAAGGGCCACTAGAGAGTGTATATTATAAATTTCAGCTCCCTAGCTCAAACTTTGGATTTTCAAAAAACGTTTTTTTTAAAATTGTGGGCGTGTCAGTGGGCGGATTTTGAAAATATTTGTACATGAGCATAAAGGGCCCATAGAAAGTATATATTATAAATTTCAGCTTCCTAGCTCAAACTTTGACTTTTCAATAAAATTGTTTTATTTAATTGTGGGCGGATTTTAAAAATTTTATATCCCGATCAGTTTTAGGAGCCATAGATCATATATAAAAAATTTCAGCTTTCTAGCTCAAAATTCGATTTTTTTCCAAAAATTTGTTTTTTGAGTTTGTGGGCGGATTTTAACAATTCGTAAACTTGATTATTTCGGGAGCCTAGAGAGTATATGGTTAAAATTTCAGCTCTCTAGGTCCAGTTTAAAGCCCTAATTTTTGGCAACAGACGGACGGACGGACATGGCTAGATCGACACTACTATTGATGCTGATAATAAATATAGTAACTTTTAGGGGTCTACGGACAATATTAAGGTGTGTTACAAACTATGCGTCAAAATTAATATACCCTTAGAATAGGGTATAAAAATACCGACACACGCCATATATGCCATTTTTCTCTCTTATCAATTTTAACATTTCGGTTCCATTGGTATAGTAGGTTAGGTTAGGTTAAAGTGGCTGTCAACAGAAGGCCGACACACTTAGACCAGGATTAGGTCCATTGTGATGCCACACGGATCGAGGGGTTTCCCCACTACTAGTTAAACCATTTAGAGCTTCTTATGAAGCGCGATAGACTTCTAACGTCAGCGTTAGCCAAGTCGTTAAGATTGTTAAGCAAGAAATCTCCCAGATAAAGATTTCTATTATGGGAGAGAGCTGGACATGTGCAGAGAAGGTGAAGTATAGTCTCCTCCTCCTCCTCGTCCAAGCAACTTCTACAGAAATCGTTAGAATAAACGCCAAGCCTCGATGCATGCTTGCCTATCAGACAGTGCCCTGTAATGGCACCTATAGTGGAGCTAATATGCAGTCGGTTTAGTGAGATCAGACTCTTAGAGCGTCGCAGGTCCAGCTTTGGTATAGTAAGTTAATTTATTTTTGAATTGTGGCTTAGTCCGTCTTGGCGCTGAGGACCTCATATGTCAGCAATAGAGGTTTTTACTTTTTTAGTTCAGAGCGTAGCACTGAACAGAGTGTGAGCATGCGTGTTCTTATTTGGCTGTGTTTAGTTGTTTACTCAGATTGCTCAGTCAGTTTATACTCATAGCTCATAGAATGTACTCTGATCAAGAACTAAACGGAAAAATAAATACAGTTTGAACTCGCTGATGACACGAACTCAGGTTCTGCTCTGAAGTTAAGAAAAACAAACATCGAATGAGTGCAGTGCTCCAGTTGCAAAAACCGCTTTAGTAAACTGAAAACCGTGTTTGAGGACTCCAACTAAATGGAGTCAAAATTTCTTCCACAATTGACGAGTCGACAGCGGAATTCAATTTTTTTTCAGCGGATGTAACTCTTCAAGGGCCCAGGTAATAAAAGAGTCATACTAAATGCGGCCAATGTGTCGTGGGCTGTCAAAGTTGAAAACGGATTCTATGGGACTTCTCCTTCCGTTAAATGCGTTAAATTTGACTGATGCGTCGATACAACAGATCAACGGATTGATTGTATTGGTAATGAAATACAGTTGCTAGTCTTTGCATGTGTTATTCGAAATAATGTAATCAAGCATACATTTCGTAAGGGGTGAAATCATAATGAAAGCTGGGTGTGAGAGCGGAGACTTACCACCAGCAAGTGTTTTGATCCAAACGATAAGCTAAGAAGACTAAAAAAATAAACGTGGTGTTTGTGCTGTACTATTGCTCGAATACACAAGACGCATAACGCTGCGTCCTGTATAAATTATGCGTTACAGCTTAAAAAACACATTCACAAGAGTTCCCTAGATGTATGTATACGAATGCCAGCATTCATTGCATCGTCCTCCCACCCAGGAAATGTCTAGTCTATACTTATTTAGTAAATCTAATTTTGTCATTTGTCATTTCCTTTACAATATCTCAGAAAACCATGTTACAAAATTTGATTTGAAAATGCATTTCATACTTCAGACTTCGTGATGTTTCAGAGTAAGGCTCAGTCAAACAATCTAGTGGGGGTGCCACCTTTTTCAATAAGCTAAATGGCCAGTTAATAGGTCGGCTTTTCTTACTTTAGTTACAAAAAAAAGTATATCATTCCTCGTGTCCAATTATCACACACTACGTTAAGTTTAAACTTAAAATTTACATAAATTAAAAAAAAAAACAAAATAAATTTACAAATCTACCATCACACACCGGCTGCTGCTGCTGCTTCCACTCAAACCTCAATACTGTTTAAACTGCCCGATGACATATTTTCCGTATGGCTACCCAGGCGATTTCGCTTCAGCATTCCACCCCCACCGGGCCCACTTCGATTTGGCATCGGTGAGCGCTGAACTCGGGGACTACCGGGTACAATAGGGATGCCGACACCGCCGTTGTTATTGTTTGTGTTGCCTGATGTTCGTCGGGTTCTCCTCAGTGAGGGTATCCGTGTTGGCAAGCCATCGATGTTCATCGCAGAGTCAGGCTGGGGATAGTGCAAGTTTCGGGTGCTTCTCTCGAGAGTTCGTCGGTGGGCCTCCATGGATGGAGTCAGGGGCGGTGGTGGCGGCTGATAGTGCATTGTTGGTGGATGATGGTTATTATTCTGATGTGGGGGCACCGGAGGCGGGTGCTGCTGGTGCTGCAACTGGTGCTGGTGATGGTGCATTTGTTTTTGCAACATTGTTGGCGACTGGGGTGGTGGAGAAGTTTGGTGATGGTACGGTGGAGTGGACATCGTTGTTGTGGCAGGCTGATGAGACTGTGAATAAAAATTAAAAAGAGTTATTGATATGGATATAGTGTAATGATTCTAATCCATGTTACTTTATCGCCATCCTGTGCTAATGGGTTCGGTGTGATGTTCATTCGTGGCATTACACCATTCATACGATGACTAGGTTTATGGTGCTGAGGCCCGATTACAGAAGGCGTCACGAAATCCGCTTGTATGTGATCCAATTGAGGTTTGTCTTCATCTGCAAATGGTATTATCATTAGAAACTTCTTACAACAACCCTTCAAATGCATTTTTTACCCTCTGGCTGTGAGTTTTTTCTCCGTCTCATGCATAGGCAAGCTGCCACCGTCGCTAAAAGCAGTAGAATTCCGCCACCTGCAGCTCCAGCTACCACGGGATAGATTGAATTATCCTCCTCATTAGCCTTAGTCGCTTGTATTATTGCAGGTGTAACTGGCGATGGAGTAGTCGGAGGTTCTGTGGACGAAAAGCAAACTTTGAAAACAAAAAATCAAAACCAAATGTATCACTATTTTAACACACTTCTTGTCTTTCCTTGCAGAATTGTGCTGAAGTCAGAAGCCGCTGATGCTGTAAAAGATTGCAGCTTGAATTCGTAAGCTGTCCCTGGTTCCAGCATGTCTATCTTAAACTTCCTCGTATTCATTCCATCCACAGTAGCCTTTAGATACTCGCCCGCAGTCGAGGCGGGCCTGTAATAAGCATAGAACCCGTCCACCATGTTGGACTGGTTAAAAACCAAAGTCCAGTGCAACATAATTGCCGTCTCCGAGATAGCCTCAACATCAGTCAACTCTGGCGGTGGTAAATGACCCCTTGATGGACCCAAGGCCGCACCCCGTTGCAGCAGAAACTTTCCAGAGCTTGTTCCCTCTTTATTGTCATTGTTAGAGTATACGGCGATGATTCGAAATCTGTAAAGTCGATCCGGTTTCAGACCGGACACAGACGAGGTAAAGTTCTTCACTCCATTATGGCTGCGGTCTCGTTTCCCATACGGGATATCCTCATTCGTCGTCTGCCAGTTCTCGCGTGGCACAGTCTTTAAGATGTCACCCAGCATGCGATACTGAACCTTGAAGAACTGTATCTGCAAACCATCATTTCGAGGCACATTCCACCTCAACATTACTGAGTCGTCCGAAAGCCGAGTCACGTTCGGTCGACTAGGTGGGATCATGTTAGCTGTGAATTTAAAAACAACATGAACAAAAATTTAAAAAAAAAACAGCAGCAACACTTAAAATTAGTTTGTCATGCCAAAAAAACAAGGAAAAGGAAAACGAAAGCAGCAAAACGTCGACTGGGCAGCAGATGAACATTTTGACGAGAACCGTGCCATTGTCTACGTAGAACATACGGAAGAATGCCCAATCTTCAAAGACAAAGCAATAGAATTGGCCGCTTTCTTGCAATCACAATTTCCGGAAAAAATAATTCAACTTGTGCGGAATAAGAACGGAAAAGTGATTGGCAGACCTGGCTCCTTCGAGATATCATTTTCAAAAACTTCCAGAACATCGGTACATGACTTGTGGTCCGGCATTGTTAGGGGCCCGCCCAGGAGGGAAAAGTTTCCTGCCGACTTTGAAATACTTGTGCCAGAGGTGAAGACAATTTTAAAAAAGATTTACCTGGAACCCACAGTGCGGAATGATGAAGACAGGATAATGAGTTAGATTTTCAATTTGGTGTTGACAAAGTGAAAGAATATTTCGGAGACATATTTTGGGCCGAATGAAATAAAAAATGTAAAAGGTATGGATTCGGTTTTGAGTTTATGAAGTTGTGGAAATATGGTTCTGCAAAAGCATCCTATGCGATAATTTATTTTGGGGTTTCGCTAACTGCCAAATCAGCTGCTTTAGTTTAAGAAACGTGGGTATACGAAAAAAAATTAGCCCTCAACCAACGGTTGTTACTAACACCTACTCTAAAATGTTTACACATTGTGACCGAGACAAACAAAAAATAAACCCAAACTCTGACGCTACCTTAGCACGGCCGTGTGAAAAGATTTTCGAGTCAGTTCGCCACAACAAATCACCGAAGGAGTTAGATAATTTGCAGTAGTCCACCAACAAAAGCTGCACTGTCACGACCCGCTTTTGCCAAATGCTACCTCTGTTCGACCATATCAAGTGCACACATATTATGTATGTACACAACTGTACTGCACTTGTGATGACCAAGAAGAAGCAGAACTAGATGGAAAGGGTGTAGAGGGAATGGCCACGCCGAGTCACATTGGTTTTTTTTGTCGATTATTTATGTACACACAACAATCATGAAATCAATGGTTAAGATGATCTTGTTTGGCTGTAGCCGTGCGCTGATTTGACAACGTTGGAATAACTTGTGTAGGGTCTCGTTAAAGATCGATTTTCCGTTAACAAAGCTAAAATAATTTAGGCATTTAAGTAGGAACAATAATTATAATTTAGCTATTTGTAAAAATAGTGCGCTAAACTATCTAAAAAGTCTCTCTCGAGAATTGGGTTAACAGTATCCGCTACTGCAATGCCAGTGGAAGCAACCTATGAACTTTTTTGCATAAAGTGTGTATCAAACTTTAAAAAATATTGAGCGATATTAATTTAATAATAATTTCAAATAAGTATTAGTCGAGCATCGAGAATCTAATTTTTTATCAATCAAGAATACTTATTAATACTTTTTGAATAAAATGTTCCTTTAATAAAAATTGCTCTGTTTGCCTGTTTTCCTGTAGAAAATGAGCTTTTCCAGAGGTGACACATAGCTATAAAGCTTGGAAAGTTAAACATTATAAATACAAAATTTCATCCAAATTGTTGAGTTCCGAGCGAAATAAAAGATTCGTACTTTTAATAGCTTTACACTTTATTTATTTAAATGTTTTCTGTTTTTTATTTATTTTATTTATATAGCGCGAGTGGCTTTAAAAAATTACGTCCTTCTCAAATCCTCTTTGAAACTCAACTTTTGGCTTCTGTCAAATTCAAACTTCTGTCAATTTGAAGAAGACCCCTGTCGGCCAAGTGCTGCCACATTCTCCATGTTTTTAAATTGTGGTAGAGTCGCCAACACTCCCCCCTGATACGGAGGCTGCTTCAGCTAACTTATCATCCTCCTCGGCGACTCTCCTGACATCCAATACCGCGAGCTTCACAATCGGCCTCTGGTAAACTCCATTCGTCGTTTGCACAGTCGCTTGACGTACTTGACCATCCCCGCTGACGATGGTATCTAGGATTTTACCTTTGGGCCAAAGGTTTCTAGGAAGGTTTTGATCGATAATGATGACGATGTCTCCCTTTTGAATCGGTTGCGCTGGTTGGAACCACTTTGTTCGTCGTGTAAGCGTTGGTAGATACTCCTGTATCCAGCGTTTCCAAAACACGTTTGCAATTTGTTGAGACGTGGTCCAGCTTTTCCGAAGTAAGACCCCATCATCCGTGAAGTTTCCGATAGGTTTCGCTCCGTTCGATGACCCCCGCAAGAAATGATTCGGCGTCAAAGCCTCCTCATCATCGGAGTAGACAGGCACGTAAGTTAAGGGACGCGTATTCACCGTAGCCTCAACTTCCAACAATGCGCTATGTAGTTCTTCATCGGTGGGAGTTCTGCTGATCATCATCTGGGAAAGAACCACCTTTACGGAGCGAACAAGACGTTCCCAGCTGCCACCCATGTGTGGCGATGCCGGAGGAATGAATATCCATTGTGTTGCCGAGCTAATGAAGGATTGCGCTATAGCCTGGTGGTTCATTTGGTGGTAAGCCTCTCGTAATTCTCGGCTGGCTCCTCTAAAGTTGGTACCGTTGTCGCTGTATATGGATATCGGTGTTCCTCTTCTAGCGATAAATCTTCTTAAGCTTAGGATGCATGAATCGGTCGATAATGACGGCGCAATTTCTATGTGGATTGCCCTCACCGTGAGGCAGGTTATAAGAACACCCCAGCGCTTCTCCACTCTCCTTCCTAGTTTGACCTTCATGTGCCCGAAGTAGTCGATGCCAATATAGGAAAACGGACGAATGAAAGAGGCCAACCTGGCTGCCGGTAGTGAAGACATCTCTGGTGGAATTGGCTTAGCGTCGCGATTCTTGCAGTGTTGGCAAGATTTCCTAATCTTTTGCACACTTGTCCTTAAACAAGGAATATAGAAATGCTGGCGTATTTCGTTAACGACAGTTTCTTGATTTAAATGGTGAAATCTGGTATGGTATGATCCGATGATAAGATTCGTAATGTGATGGTCTTTTGGAAGAATGATTGGCCGCTTCATTGCTGGGGATACTGCAGTAGATTCATCAATTCGTCCTCGGATTCTTAATAATCCATCCTCATCTATGTATGCGCTGAGTTTATACAAGTCGCTGTGCCTTCCGATCGGTTGATTGCGTTGCAGGGTAGCGACATCCTGGAAGTAGCTATCCCCTTGTGCAATTCGGTAGAAATATTGTTCAGCTTTAACAAATTCATTAGATGTCAAGATGCCGCAGTTAACTGGGAAACGTCGCACCCGACCTTTCAAATTGTTGACATATCGATAGACGAACGCCAAGACGCGAACCATTTTCTTCCACTGGGAGAACTTCTCTGGTTTGATTGCCGGGCCACATGTGGTTTTAATATGCATAACATGGCCTCTTATCTCCTCATCGGTCGTCGAAGTCTCCAATGGATGATCTGGCCAGTGTTCTTTATGAAGATATAGAAAAGCCGGCCCACAATACCAGCCACTTCCAGAACAAAGTACAGGGTTCGGCTTCCATTTAGTGGCTGCATCCGCTGCATTCAGTTGCGAAGGTATCCAACGCCATTCGCCGATGTCAGAACTCTCCAAAACTTGTCCGACACGAAAGGCAACGAACTGCCGGTATTTGCGTTGATCCGAGTTCAACCATGCCAGAACCACCTTTGAATCCGACCAGAACCATCTTGATGACATTTTGAGTGTCAGTGAGTTTTTAATAGTCAAGGCAAGACGAGTCCCGAGTAGGGCAGCCTCCAGCTCCATTCTTGGGATAGATAAGCCCTTTAATGGTGCTACCCTTGTTTTGGCTGCTACCAACTGGCACTCCACCTTTTGAGCACTCTCAATCCTTATGTACACGACCGCAGCGTACGCAGCCTCGCTCGCGTCTACAAAGATGTGTAGCTGTATGTTAGCTTCGCTTGTTGTTTCGTCAAGTAGATAGCATCTCGGTATGCGAATGTTTGCCACATCTGGTAATAATTTCAGCCAAGACTTCCACTTTGTCTGATGTTCTGTCTTAATTGGGTCGTCCCACTGGACATCCGATCGCCATATCTCCTGAAGGAGGATTTTTACGTAAATTAAGAAATTTGCCAATAATCCCAAAGGATCGTATATGGACATTAGGACACGAAGCACTTCTCGCTTAGTCGGTACCTTTAGGCCCTTCAAGATTTCCTCGTTTTTCCCATTGTACGCAATCAAGTACATGAAGGTATCGGCTCTAGTTGACCACCACATCCCAAGCACCTTTTCTGTTTCTGGTTCCGAAGTTATACTTAAATCCTTTTGGTCCATATCGGAATTATTAAAGGTTCGCATAAAATCCTTGGAATTCGACAACCAATTTCGAATCTCAAGTCCTCCTTGTCGATGGATGTGCTGTATGTTTGTGGCTAACTGAACGGCTTCCTCCACTGTATCGACACTGTCGAGCAGATCATCCACGTAATGGTTATAGAGAATCGCTTGCACTGCTCGCGGATATTGATCTTTGAAGTCCATCGCATTTTGGTTCTTGATAAACTGTGCGGAGCTGGGAGAACAAGTTGCACCGAATGTCATTACCCGCATGACGTAGATGTCAGGCTCAGTTTTAGCCTCGTCGGTTCGCCACAGAAATCGCTGGGAATGTTGGTCCTCGTCCTGGATGACAATTTGGTGGAACATCTCTTTGATGTCCCCGCAGATGGCTACACGTCGTTCTCTGAAACGAATCAAAATGGATGCAAGTGATGACAGTTGGTCTGGGCCTTTCAAAAGCATGCTGTTCAGTGAAATGCCCTTCGCTTTGGCCGCAGCATCCCAGACGATACGGAACTTACCCGGTTTGTTGGCGTTAATAACAGGAAAAATCCGAAGGTACCATGTACGAGGATGGAAACGACTCAGCTCCTCCTTCGACAGCTTTCGAATATATCCCTTGGCTATGTGATCAGCTATGCGTTGATTCATCTTTTGGCGTAACTCGGAATCGCGAAGTAACTTCTTTTGCAGACATAGCAGACGTCGCTTGGCCATCTCGTAACTATCTGGGAGGTTTATGACATCGAACCTCCACAAGAGTCCAGTTACGTAGCGAGATTTTTCACAGCGAGAGGTCGTCCTCAATATTGTCAGGGCTCGTTGGTCATCTTTGGATATACAGAAGTCTTCCGGCATCTCAGTTCCCACGTTTTCCATGGCGAAGTACCCTTTAACAAGCTGGTGAAGATCTTGGTCAGCTTCCTGTTCGCATTCGCAGATGTGGAAACTATAATGCTTAGTTAAACCCAGATTACTCTCACATGGTCCATAAACACACCAGCCCAGCCGAGTCTTGGAAGCGATTGGCTCACCTTGTTGTCCTTCCTTGGATTTTACTGGTAGTCCAACATGCCAATTATTTAAACCAATTAGTATCCGTGGTTTTGCGTTAGTGTACGGCTTAATAGGAAGTCCACCAAGATGCTTGAAAACATTCGCAAGAGTGTTTATGTTAACACTCTGCTCAGTTAAACCAATATCTCCCACCGTATTAACGTTTGAAAGTGTGAACTTGTTCCTTGGGTTGTCGATGCCAGAGATCTGTACTGTAACTTTCCTAGAGTCTTCTTCCGTCTTTTGTGTGTCACCTGTCCAATTGATACATAGTTTATGTCGCTCGCCATGAAGATTTAAAAGCTGTGCTATCTCATCATCCATTAAAGTCAGGGAGGACCCATCGTCGAGAAACGCATATGTTTCAATTTGCATTGTATCATTGCTAAGAATTACAGGCAAAATGCGAAATAATGTCGATGATCTCTTTGAACTGGAGTGCTGGTTTACATTTTCGTGTACTATGTCATTTTCTTCCACCTCCCTTGTGTTGTTTCGACGATCGTTATGCAAGAGAGGGTGATGTCTTAGGTTACAGCTGCTTACTCCACACAACTCCTCGGATGTGCACCTCGCTTCTCCATGACAGTGCAAGCATGTTCGGCAAAGCTTATGTTTTTTGACCTCATCCCATTTTCGGAAGCGATTTTCGAGGATTGAAATTTGTTACAGAGTTTGACTTCGACACAATTTCCGTTACAGACACAACAGCTGGCTTGATTTCCTTCACGGCGACTGTCCTGATGGTGCACATTGACGAAGCTACGGTTTCTGGCTGACCTCCTATTTTCTTTATTATCGAAGAACTCAATCGAAGTGTTAGGTATGGTCACTTCACTCGCTGCTTGACCAATTGTGTATATCGAAGCACTAAAATCAGAGATCGTTACCATGGGTAAGGTTTGCTTATACCTAACCCATTCCAATTTCAGTTGAGCTGGTAATTTGCTAACAAGCTCTTGCATTAGAGTTGGGTTGCACAAATGAGCAGCCATGCCGGAGCTCTCCATCACTGCTGATATGTTTTGGACGGTCAATGCGAATCGTATGACGGTATTCAAATCATCGTCGTAGCTGGTCCAATAATCTGTCAATTATGAGCTCCGGTCGGCCATATAGCATCTGTAGAGTCTGAATCGCGCCTGGAACGCCAGCTGGAGTCATCAAGCGGAACCTAACGGCGTCCAGTGCTGGTACCTTAAGACACCTTTGAAGGCGCGCCAAATTTTCTTCATAAGAGTAACCACAGATCTCCGTTGAACTCTCAAACGTTGATATAAACATAGGCCATCCTTCTGGGCATCCGTTAAAAGGTTGAAGATCTTTCGGCATTACCTGTATCGCGGCTATTTGGTCGCTAGTAAGGCGACGCGTTTGGCTGTTAGTAAATTCCCTGTTAAAAGGCATTCCAATTGGTATCTTGCCACAGTTCGGTGACATATGAACAAAATGTTCGTTATTTGGTTCAGTGACATATGGTTGTTTCATCTGGTCACGCGTAGTGAACTCAAGGTTAGGTGGATCTTCTGAAAATGATACGCCGTCCCAGGGTTCAGCGTTCGTTTCAGCATTCGCAGTAACAGCAGTTTTGTAAATGGGTTTGATTGCAAGCGTCTCTTGTTGACGTACAATATCACCCCTAACTACGGCATTTGCACAAACAGCAGCATGTGAAGTGGGTTTGAGTGCAGGCGTCTCTTGTCGACGTACAAAAGCACCCCCAGGAACAGCATTTGCAGATGCAGCAGCGCTCGAAATGGGTTTGAGTGCAGACGTCTCATATCGACGTACAGTAGCACCCCCAGGAACAGCATTTGCAGATGCAGCAGCGCTCGAAATGGGTTTGAGTGCAGACGTCTCATGTCGACGTACAGTAGCACCCCCAGGAACAATATTTGCAGATGCAGCAGCGCTCGAAATGGGTTTGAGTGCAGGCGTCTCTTCTTGTTGACGTCGTGTAGCACCCCCAGACACAGCGTTGAATGTAATACCTGCGGAATTATTGTCGGGTGTATCTTGGATGAAATAATTCCGAATCCAATTATTTGTGCGGACATCTGCTGCTTCTTCGTCGGACATTTGATCGGAGCCCTCAAATTCTTGCAAAAGCCGATATTTGTTGTCTAAATACTCCTTGTCTCTGGCTGCCTGCAACATTCGCTCTTCATTAAGACGCTTGACTTCGAGTACTAGTCTACGTGCGGATGATGTGTTTGAGTGTCTAGAACAAACCGAAGGAGTTTTAGATTGTAAGTTCATATTTTGCCTACACTTAGCTTTTTGCAAACAATTTGCGCAGTTCCATTCCAAACTTTGTATGTTACTTGTAACACCAACACAGTTGAAATGGAACCACATGTTGCAGGTATCACACTGCACCATCTCGTCCGTGTCCCCTTGATCGCACAATTTGCAGCTGCTCTCCGGTACTTTTCCGTTTTGCTGTCGCGGCGTCCTCAATGTCGCCATTATGTTTTTGGTTGTCTGGACTTATTGTCGCCAGCAATAGTTGTGTGTAATTTTTTAAAGAATTTGTTGAGTTCCGAGTGAAATAAAAGATTCGTACTTTTAATAGCTTTACACTTTATTTATTTAAATGTTTTCTGTTTTTTATTTATTTTATTTATATAGCGCGAGTGGCTTTAAAAAATTACGTCCTTCTCAAATCCTCTTTGAAACTCAACTTTTGGCTTCTGTCAAATTCAAACTTCTGTCAATTTGAAGAAGACCCCTGTCGGCCAAGTTCTGCCACATTCTCCATGTTTTTAAATTGTGGTAGAGTCGCCAACACAAATCGTTAGAGCCGTTTCCGATAAACCTATGAATAATCACACGAGTGGCGTCTTAGTTGATCAGTTTTGATTTTTGATTAGTTTTGTGCCGTTCTAGTGCCGAGAAAAAAAGAATACTTGTTCTGCCCATTCTCTGATCAACTCCGACTTATTTTAGACATTTATATGAATGGAATAGTTATTCCCCAGTGCAAAATGTTCAAATATCTGTGATCTACGATCAATAGCGAAGCAACCTGTGATGACGACATTATTAATCGCGTAAGCGTATCATGGATGAAGTGGCGGGAAAACTTAGAAATCGAAAAATACCCCCTAAGCTGAAAAGAACGTTCTAAACACTTCCAGTTGTGTGCCGGGCGCTTTCATAGGGTACGAGCAAGTATGAAGGCAAATTAACAGCAGCTGAGATGAAGATGATTCGCATAACAGCAACAGTAACAAAGCTTGATCGAATTAAAAGTTCCACGATCCGAGGAAGCCTTCAGGTCAAAAAACATATGACAAAGATAATGTGGCGCGTCCGGTTCAGTTGGTACCGTCGTGTTCCAAATAGAGATCCTACGAACCCCGTCAAAAAGGCAATATCAATCAATTGGTTAGGTTAGGTTATAAAGGGGTATGGACCGCAAACAGCACTTGGCTCTTAAATGCGCAGATCGCCATACCTTGATAACGAAATGAATCTTTATTTCAAAAGAAAGAATTTTAACACTTTCCCTAAAAAAATCCAATTTCTCTGCATAGTTCGATTAGCTTCCTGTAGTTTGTATACAACCCAATTTCTCTATTTCCTATAGAAATCTCCTACGATTCCACGATATTCCCTCAAACTCACACACTATTTGTGTTATGTCTTCCTCGGTATGTCACCGCCGGTCTGCATGTATTTGAGTCGGCCAGTCTTCCTCAGAAGACAGTGTCCCGATAGAATTTCAACCAATGCTCTAAGTTGCAACCTTATAAATTTGAGAATTTCGCTATATCAAAATGCGGCCAAAGCGCCTGATGCCCATCAAGATTTGCACATCTTAGGTCAGCTGCATTTAAAGTTCTGTCTTTCATTGTTCTCTTGATAACGCCAACGGGTGCCTTCATGTCCCCAGCCCTACACACACATCCTCGCAAGCTCATCGGTTTGTTCATTTCCTTCTGTACCGCAGTGTCCAGGCATGCATATCAGAACCATATAATCTCTCCAAACAAGTAACTCTCAAGAAATAATAAACTTTACTAAACCTGAATGTTGTCGAAAGTGTAAAAAACAAATTATTAATAGTAGAGCAAAACATAAAGGTCACAATCCCGAAAAGCCAAACTCCCGAAAATCCAAAATCCTGAGTATCACAAGTAGACCACTAAACGCAGTAATGGGCATGGGGATATGCTGCCTCCTGCAACCCCCCTTATGGAGACAGGATTTGGAGTAAGTGCGAGGTTGTATACATGTATTGAAATTCATTCTTTCGCTGATGACAGTACCCTTAGCTTTGCATATTCGTTTCATGATCCACGCCCCTCTTCTTCGGGTGTGGAACTGAAACGGAAGCGTATGTTAAACAGTTCATTGGGGTACAACCAATACGATGGAATTTAATGCTTCCAAAACACAATGCTGTCTTCTGTCTTTAAAGTGAAACCCCAACAGTCTGAAATTATCCATGAATGGCACTTGCATCGTTGAAACCGAAAGACTTGCCATTCTCGGTATCTGCGTTAATGACAACCTTCGTTAGAATGACTAATTCGATGTCGCCAAGAACACTGTGAAATGTCAAAGCTTCCTTAGCGATGTAAGAAATATTTCACCCCTTCTGAATCTGGCCCGAAACTTGAGTACAACGCTCATATCTGGGCTGGTGCTCCAATCGCATATTTGAAGCTGCTCGACAGAATACAAAAACGCACGATAAAACAAATTTGCGATCGAGATATCACGAAATCGCTTGACTCTTTCAGCCATCGTCGTAATGTCTCCAGCCTATCAATAATCGATATTTTCATCAAAAGTGCTCTAATGAAATAGCCACCTGCGGTCCACTCACCCCTAGCACATTTCAACCGCATACTCGCCATGCCAGGAATGCGCATCAGTTCACTCTTCTGCCTGCTTTCGGACGTACAGTGAAATACAAAGAATCGTTCCTTAGCCGTACAACACGTCGTCCTCCCTTCTTCACCTTTTCCTTAATGCCCGTACTGTGTAATTATGTACATTATAAGGGTGCTTAGAGTTTTCGGGATTTTTGAGATTTTGAATTTTCGGAGTTTTGGGTTTTAGGGATTCTTTTCGACTCCCTTTGAAAAACCCTGTAAAGCATTTTTTCTTAAAACTTGCCAATTTCATTTCCTTTCAGCATTGAACAAATTTCGCAACAAAAAAAAGTCAAAAGTACCCACAGTTCGGCGAGGCTATGATATGACCTCAATAAGATGGGTCACTCGCACTTTACTGCATCCGCATTGGTCCCCCTGGAGTGGCTCGCGAGTTCGAGATCAAAAATTATTAGGCCTCCGCCATACCCATAGCGACAAAACATATCTGGCCAGCGCTGGAACTTCGACGCTCTTAGAGTTTAGAGTCTCTAAACAGACTGCATATTAGCGCCAGTGTAGGGGTCATCACTGAGCGCTGTCTCATATGCAAGCATGCAACAAGGCTTGGTGTAAATATATTAAAACTACTTTCGCAGAAGCTGCATGGGCGATGAGGAGGCGGAGACTGTTTTGCTGAATGACCTCTCCCAGAAACGAAAATTCCATTTTTTTTTTAAATATTTCGATTAAGCTGTTATACGAGTCGCTTTTGACTTTGACTTTGAAATTCATTTTTTTTATTCATTGATAAATATCTACTTACATACTAGACAAAAATGATTAAACCTAACTTAAAATTAACAGGATACTTATTCTTATTTATTGGTCCTTATGCGAACGCTCTAAACTTAACTATATCTTAGAATTATTGCCTTTCGGCCTACGAACTATTTTACGAACTAATCTTACATATATATTCCTCGAGAAAATTTATTAAAACTCGGTTTTATTATTGAGATTTTATATAAAACAAATTACAAACTACCTATTCTACTTACTTAAACTACTTAACGTATTCTAACTATAATTAGGATTCTGAGCACTCGTTGCCTTGCGCAACAAGTGGTCAAAATCCCAATTGCTTTCCGAGCGCCTGGCAGTCGTCAACGTGCACACGCGCCGCCGTGAGCCGACTGAAGCCTTACAGCGTCAGTCAACTCCCAGAAGCACCACCACACGTTGGCGAGCCCGGCCTCTCCCAAAAACGCCCTAGCTGACTTAATCTAACTTATAAGCTAAGAGGAAGTTACCTAGAGTAACGCACCGTCCTGGGAGGGCATGTTGACCCCTCCCCCCTCAACAAGCCACCAAAATTCGGCGAATTGCTTTTCCGTGTCGAATCTATCCCTCTCCGATATTGCGGTACTAAAACGGAGGAGCTCATGAGCATTGGCGACGTCCCCGTAATGGAGGAGCCGCTTATCTCTCGCGCTGCGGTAGCGATGGTATAAGACCGGAATACCATCCCTCGTCTGTACCAGCCCTTTTGCATCAATATGGATAAATGCCTCTGGCGGGATAAAGCCAGACCGGAGTGTACTCTCAATGTACATTTCATTGGGGTAGTAAGCCCCAAATATCAGACTATTGTCGCTGGCCATCGCCCTTGCAACGTGCCATCGAGTGACCTTAATGAGGAAATTGTCAATCCTATTCAACTGAGCCCCATCGTATAGGACCTTGTTGGGATAGTATTTTATATAGTTGGATTCAGGCGTTCGGAACAATCGGAGACAGGTCCTAAGACATTGTCTCTCCAAAACCCGAATCTTTTCCATATAGCTGGGCGCTATATTGAACCACAATGGACAACCATAAGCGATAATTGGCCTTATAAGGGCCACGTAGCAAATGACCTTCACTTTGGAGTCAAGTTGACTGCTATGAAACAGTCTCCTTGTCAAAGCATAAGCCTTCTTGGCCCCAGCAAGACAAGCAACTATATGTCTATCGAAATATAGATACTGGTCAAGCCAGATACCTAGATATCTAACTACGCTTCTCACCGCCAATGGCTGCCCATTTTGTCCAATAATGGCCAATTTTTTCCAGTTTTTTCTGGTATCCCTAGAGGCCCCAGCCAATGGAGTTCTGAACAAGATTGTTTCCGTCTTCTGAAAGTTGATTTTCAACTTCCAGTCGTCGCAATATCGCTTAATTTGATCGAAGTCACGCTGCAAAAGGATATTAATGACCTCGATTTTAGAACCTGATCTGTATGCCACCAAATCGTCGGCATACGCTATAGCATGTCTGAGTGAACCCACCAGATCACTCGTGTAAATGTTAAACAGGATCGGAGAATTGACCGCCCCCTGCTGTAAACCGTTTTTAATTTGAAAGACTCTGCTCGAAGTCACGTAGCCACATTTGACAACGAACTTCTTTCCCATAAGCATATTATAAATTACATATAGCAAAGGTTTGTGCATCCCCCGCCTGGTCAACTTGTAGAAAAGTCCCTCTAACCATACGGTGTCGAAAGCCTTCTCAAAATCAACCAGACAAGCACCCGTGCATTGGTTCTTGCATTTATTCCACTGAATGTCGGAAACCAGTTTCGACGCGGCATGAATAGTGTCATGCCTCGCCCTGAAACCAAACTGGTTGTCCGGGGTTATACGAGTCGCTAGTCTCACTTTAGTGTTAAAACTTGCCTAGATATGAGTTCACCCCTTGGTCGTCTTAACGACAAACGCTGTTTCTTAGGGCGCAGCAGTAATATATTCATAGCCCATGCCTGCACGACATCTTGCAGTATTTTATGAAAAAAAAAAACAAATTTCCCTTCAAGCTTTGACAATACAAATTTAACCAACTTCTTAAATTCGAACACCAACGTTTTTCGATTATCACTCTGCCATCTATCAACTAACCTAAGAACTATGCAAACCGATATCCAATCCTTAAACCAATAAAAACTCCCCACAGAAGAGAAAACACTCTTTCCCACACACTCAGCTTCTCTTAACTCACTTTCGAACGAATTTCAGGAAAAATTCAAATCGTCACGACTCACCACTCAACTCAAAGTTACCCACGCTGTCCACCATCAGTTGCTCAGTGATAATCGGAGTGAGTGGAATCGCCGCGTGTTGTGCTCCGTTCCGACTCGAGTGTTCAAAATATTGCCATCCGCCGTATGTAGTGGTATTTTCAAGTGTACATTAAATTCAAAGTGACAGTTCCACACACAAAAAAAAATCCTCTCATGTCTTATCGTTCACGACGACGGCAGTGGAACGAATAACTGCATAATTCCAATTATAATTCCAAATTAAGTTGGAACTACTCAAAACATTGTGACGTTGAGTGAGCCAATAGCCTACGCAATAAATAATGTCTAGTGGGGGCAGCAATAACAGTAACAGCAAGGGTGCTCCAAATGGTTCGTCGACTCCAACTCTGTCGGTGGCAAACAATGCCGCCAGCAGTGGAGGCAGCATAAATGGCTCGACCGCAGGAATCTCTCTTACTCCTCGTTTCACCAATGACGAAAAGGAAATCCTTTATAGTCTTTTCCACCAGCACGAAGAAGTCATCGATATCAAGTATCGCAAGAAGCAAAAGGGCAAATACTCTGTGCGAGATGCCTGGCAGCAAATTGTCGACGGCTTTAATGCACACAGCAGCGTTGGGACGCAGCGAAATCTCAAACAGATTCAGAAATTTTGGTTAAATGCCAGGTAAACCGGAAACAAATTCACTTTGGATGGAATCAGTGCATGTTGTCCTTGGATTTTGGTTTTGCAGTTGCTGGCTGGTTTTCCGGGTGGAGTGATTGTGTTCTTGTGGGGGAAAAATGGAATTTTTATTGTGTGTACTTTTTTTTCACTTGCGTGAGCACCACTCGAAAAATTAAGTGAAATGAAAATGGCGGCAAGGCATTTTGAGTTCTGTCTTCTGTGTATAATTTGTTAGAGAGAGGGATGTCAGTCATGGTACTGTCAGCGCATACGAAATAGAGCGCCATCTACTTGCGATGGATGGGATTTTGTTTTTGATATATTTACCTACAGTATTGTGAAAAAAAATGTTTCGGCGGGATGTTTTGTTTTGAAAGGAATAAGATGCGTTAAGTCCACAAATCAGGACCTTGAAAACTGATTTTTTTTCTTTCAATTGTTGTGAATTATTCAAGCAAAATCAATATAAAGAGCCACATTGAAGAGTGGAAAAGCTGAAGTTTAATAATTAAAGATAATTACGTGGTCAATGTTGTGCAAAGAAAAGGGTAACTGTTTCAATGACCGATTATTGTACGGTCTTATATTTGTATGCTTTATCCTAATGATATTATAATTTGACTCATAGTCTGTAACGTGCATTTATATTGATGGAAGACCCAGAAAAGCTACTAAATTTGTGATCAGCATCGAAAGTTATGTCGATCTAGTCATGTCCGTCCGTTTGCTTTTCATCTATTTTGAACTGAAATATACATCTCTTATCAAGTGTAAAGATTTTTAAAAGCCGCTTACTAATTAAAAAAACGTTTTATCAAAGAAATCTATGGAAATGAGGTTTGAATTCTTTACAAAGTATGTAGACGAACATTCTTATTTGAGATTCGAATAAGTAGTCAATTCGTTCGAATCAAAGTGGTTCCTCTTCCTCCTCGAATAAACTTTCTATTCGATCGAATCTCAAAATACGTTCTTCAAATTCGACAATGTCGATCGCAATCGAATTTCAAAAAAGGCCTGAATGACTTTTCTAACTATTCATACAAACAATGCCATTAAAGTCTCATAAACGGGGTTTTGCCACACCCACTGGGGCGTTTTAATCAAATTTTGGTTATTTTGCTAGAAACAAAAATGTCAAGTCCACTTTATGGGATAGGAATATGGATAGGGTAGCCAAAAGATCGGACAAGCGGTCTGCAGCTTTTTCTGTTTCCCCATGTTTTTTTTTACACCAATTCTCACAGGGAAGAAAACGAATAACAAGATCTCTCGGGATGCGCGCTAATTCGGGTGGCTTTTACTTTTAGAATGTCGAACATTTTTAAGCTTTATGAAAACGTGGTTCCATGTTCAGTCAATAGTATTCAATATAAAAGCGTTTGGAGCTAAATGCGCCATGTCTCAAAGCCCTCCAGTATATTAAGTGAATGTTGGGCCGCCGCACTTCTTGGTTGAAATTACGCTTCGCTGAAAGGTTACCATGCTTCAACCAATGGCAAGCCTCACCCTCGACGTGCTCATAGCAAAGAGTTACTTGCTATGCTTATGACGGTCATATCCACCACCAATAGTTCCCATATCCAACAGTTTCTCGTTACTGCAAGTGATGGAGCTATTTTGGTTACACCAGTTATCATTTCAGGAGTGACAAAATGTAGGCTACAACCTCTGTTAGCTGGCATGTGTTTAAACGCAAGCCCTATTGTAACAAAGTAGAACAAAACACTCGGAATCTGCAATTGAAGCCGCTGACGTTAATGTTACCCTCACTATTTTTCAGGGGAAAAGTAGTCATTTCAAAAAAGGCTGCGGCATTTTTCATAGACGCTCTTATGCCAAAGGAAGATTAATATATCCAGAAATAGCTAAACATTTCAGTAAGATCTATAGAAAATGCCCTCAAAAATCTATCATTTGCACATTCCTTCGGAAAACCCATTTCATTTTCTTAGAAAACTCTCTCAGGCCCCCTTTTTTTATTTAAATCTTTTGTGTACAAATTCCTTTATTAAAACAATTTTTTTCTCTTACAGATTACGCAAGCAATACCCCTATACGCCAGGGACATTGAAAAAAGAAAGACAAGCTAATGCTGACGCAGCTGCTGCTTCCCAACAAGATGTCATCCCCGTGCCAGCACCGATTAAATGTGAACCAGAATACGCTCTGGCTGGCAGTGATACTCGCGACACCACACACAATGCTGAAGAGTATGAAGAAATCGAATTGCATGCGTCAGCAGTGAGTGATCCGCTTACTGTCGATTCAATGGACGACTCAACAGAAACTCAACAAATTCAACAGCAACAACAGAGCCATCCACAAATCCAACAACAGATTACACAGCAACAATCACAACAGCAGCAGCAGCAGCAACAGGCGACAATTCAGGCGCAACAGATAAACGTTGATCAAATCAGTACCGATAAACTCACGCTCAACGATTTGCTCCACTTCAAAAATGCTCGGCCTCGGGAAGAGATTATTTTGCAGATCAAACATCCCGATGGTGGGTCTATTACTCTGCCATCGCCCACACGCATTACCATACCCCACCCTCAGGGGACAACCTATATCGGTGAGATAAAAACCCAACCCCAAACGCAGCACATTCAAGTGCAACAGTATCAGACGCAACAAATTCAGCAGCAAACGCCCCAGCAAGTGGCACAGCAACATCAAATTCAGCAGCAATTCAATGCGGCGAATTCGACATATTGTACTTATACCACACAGCATTTGCCGCAAGTTTCCACACCGACTAACATTGGAACCACGTCGGGCAACACAACCAGCTACATGGTGACAGAATCTTACGAAGATAAAATCAGCTATTTCAAGTTGAAAGAGGCTGAATTGCGATACAAAGAGGTCCAGCTGCAGTTAGAGCAAAAACGAATTGACATAGCCCGAATGCAGGAGGAGCTGAAGCATAAGAAAGAGATCCATCGATTGGAAGTCGACGAAATGAGAATTAAAATAAGAATTTTAAGCGAAGAAGAGAGACGGCTACGAAATAAAGATAGCTCAGTAGACAGTTAATTTTAAAGAATGATTTGGTTTTGTTCTTTCTTTTTTTCAGAAGTGACGGACATGTATCCGTATCGAAAAGTTGCCGGCAGTCTAAATCTGATAAGGGGTTAGAGAGTAAATATTATCTCCGCTAGACTGCCAGACTATTCAGAGACGATTGTTTATCTAGGTCTTTTTGTTTTAAACACAGCACTTCAGGAGACGATAAAGTCTGCATACGCCTCCTGTTTCCTAAGATAGATTTAATGAAAAAAGAAATGTATAGTCCGAGGGCAGTTGGATATGCCTGATCTCTATGCTTAGGCCATCTTTCCAGTAACTTCTAGGGAACCTACAGACAAGAGAAAGAAGTATCCATTTTCTCTTGACAAACTAGCAAAAGTGGGTGTCGGCAGCCATCTATGGGAAAGTATGACCCGGTAATAATAAATGGAACTGCTCTGGTCTGTATGTGTCGGTTTTCATACCTGTAGGTGTAATCATTGATTATCACAGAACGCACACACGATAGTCAGTAAAAGTAGATGCTCTAGAAGAAAGAAGGGAAAAACAATCACGAGCGTCTTAAACAATCGGTACGCTCAAGTTTCCAGTTGAGTACAAGTGCCCGGTAAGTGGATTCTAGGTGGATGAATAACATGAGACCATATGTCGTGAGTTGACAGACCAATCAGAGAGTGTTGGTAAGCACATGACATCAAGTCGACATGAAAGTTAAGCGTACAAAAACTATAAACAATACACAGTTCGAGTTACATGAGTCCAAAAAGTGTTGTTTTAAGATTAAAGAACCTAGCACAGCGTTTGACATCTATTGGAATGCCCTCAAATATGATTCCTAACCTGTGGGCGGCCAGAGAGAGTCAAAAAGACTTGTTGTGAAGTATTTACAAGTGTAATTAAATACATAAATCACAGGTGATCTCGACTCAGCTAAGTGAATGTAACCGTAGATCTATGAACGTTTCTAAGCTTTTCAAATAAGAAATTTTGGAGCTTTGGTTGCAAGTGATGTTGGGAAATCGACTGCAATATCTGCATTCAAAGAAATCCTCTGCTCCGTTTCCTTGCATATAATAAGTCAGATTCCAATGAATGCATTTAAAATATGGTTTTCAGTATAAATTTAGACTCACCCATTTTGTGCTTCGGCTTGCCCTTGTTCTTTTTCCCATTGTGTTCATAGTTCGGCTTTGTTGGAAAGTTACCCAGCGGAGAGGAGCCAGGTTCACCTTGGATTTGCTTTGGATTCACTTGCAAGAGATTGCTTTCACTTATCTTGAAACAAAACAAAACGAAAAAACATAAAATTTACAGTCCAGACTAAGATGCCACTTTTCATAGAGACTTACCTCTCCTACTTCGTTTTTGGCAAAACACTGCACAATTCCAGCGTGCTTTTTCTGTACGCGTTTAATCACCAACCGCCTACCTTCGTGATATGTCTCATTATCCAGTGAAGTATCCTCGCCGTTGATCAGCCAGTATATATCCGGAATTGGATTCCCCGTTGTCGAACATTCTAGTTCCAGCGAGTTTCCCTCATTCGTCAGTGTCGCCGCTGGACCACGCAGTATTTCTGGCCGCTCTAGGACGCGCAACTTTATGATCTGCACCAGCGCCGGCGAGATCCCATTGTCTAGCCGACACACATATGATCCTTTGTCTTCCGGTGCGACATTTGTTATCTGCAACCCATACGGCAGGATCTTTGTGCGATTGTTGTAAATGTTCAGTAAATCGGGACTGCTCCACACCGCCTCTGGCGGTGGACTTCCCACACCTGGACACTCCAGTACAATAGTCTCGCCTGGTTTTGCTGTCACACTATTGCCTGGTTGAATGAAGAAATGCGGTGGCGTACGTTCGGCATAATCGATGCGGATGTCAATACGCTGCGGGAGCTGCACCTCATCCCCGGTAATCGCATTCATCGCAGAGCAAGTGTAATTGCCAGAATCCTTTGCTGATACCGAGCTGAGTACCAGCGCCCCTGATGAAGGCAGAATCTCCGTTTGTGGAACTTTGATGCCATTGCGATAGAAACTCCAGACTGCCGGCGGATTTGATGTAACGGCACCACATCGAATGAGGATGCAGTTTTTGGGAGCCAAACTCCAACGCACAGCGTTGCGGGAATATGCATTCGCGTTATCTACACTAATCGATGCGAGCGTCAAGCGTGCCGAAACTGAAGCTATCGCCGCTGTACCAAACCACGCTACGCACTGGTATTCACCCAGAGTATCGGGGCTAACGTAAACGCGTAGCTTTGACACACGATCCTCGTTGGATACGTTGAGTCCGTCTGCCTTATCCACATATTGAAACGAGTCGGTGGCGTGCGAATTTGTGTGTCGGAAGCGCCATCTTAGGCGTTCGGGTACTAGATTCAGCTCACACTCAAATAGCACCTCATCGCCTTTTGGTGCGACAATCGACTCTGGCGACCGGACCATGTGAACTCCTAGTGATGTCGGCTGCTGTGATGTCATCATACTTGAGCTGCTTGTCAGCGCTGCTCTCTGCATCAGCACGAGCAAGACGACGGCTAACAGCTGAAAATGTGTGGCGTTTAACATAACGTCCGATTTCTGAAATAGAAACGAGAGAGATTCACATGAGAATGAGAATAAGATTCGAAATTTTATTGTTTTATTTCTCAGGACAGGTGGAGCCTTAATTTATTAGCACACCCGCGGGCACAAGAGAAAGACATGGAAAAGCATTCCTGGCCACTAGTGGAGAGCGAAATGGCGCTCCTCATAAAAGTTATAAAGAATTGATGATGCTTTGATGATGGAGAATGCGAGTTTTTTCCTGCACACAAAGGTTAATGGGTACGCGCAAGAGAACTTCAGCGCAAAACGAAAAGGAAATGTGCATTCCATTCGGCCGAATGATGCCATAAATCAAAGAAACCTGTGTTTGGTAAGATGATGGGATAAGGCTGGTCTGGATTAAAGAATTCATATTTTTTTTTATCAGCTTTTGTCGCGCGGATAGTTTGTACCAAAGTTCTTTTTGAAAAAATTGAGATTGTGTGTGTTTTAAATTGTGACAGGAATACCAGGTGCAAGCGAGCGATAAATAAAAAAAGGACATAACTTGAATGTGCTGTGCAAGTGAAGGGAAATTAAATGGTGTGGGTGTTAGTGCCTAGCAGATGGTGCAAAGATACGAGTTAATTTGTGGGGGCCAAAGAATGAAAGTGACTTGGATAATGTTAGAATACCAGTGTTTTGCTTTGAACTTGCTGTGATAATGTTAACACCTTTGCTGCAATATGTTAACACCTTAACACCTTTGCTGTAAATAAGGTTTTTTCGAAATCTTAAATGCATACCAGATAAAAAGAGTGGTGCCATTTTGCTCGTAGATGGTTTTTTGGATCTGGCATAAAACAAGGGGACACATTTTTTTCCTCTACTTGAACTTGTGGCTGCACCTCTTGAGACTAGCACCCTTATTAGGATTGCCAAAGATCAATTACTGATAAACGACAACATTTATCAATCGATCGACATTTTGGTAATAATAATAATAATAATTAGTTTGGGTATATTACACTGCGACCTATTGGTCTATTGCGTCCCCTGCTTGTACCTCGGAGAGGTACAGGTCTGCAATGCCCCATGAGGAGGCCTGTTAGTATTCTTAGGTTGTTTTTGTTGAGGCTAATACAAGCTTTTCTTTGCTTGCCTCAGACCTTGGAGGTTGAGAAAGGTTTTGGCCCTTGTTTCTTTCTTCAGTCTCCTGAACTCTTCGCGTAGAATGTTTTCTCCTATCCCGCAGAACGGTTCAGGACCTGTGAAGGGTTCCTCTGCACCTTTTCTTGCCAGAGAGTCCACTGCCTCATTGGCTGTAATTCCAGCATGGCCAGGTACCCAGCAGATGGAAATTCTGTTGTTCTTGCCTAGTCTGTTCAGTCCGTGTAGGCATTCCCACACGAGTTTTGACTTGATGACGTAGGCGTCAAAAGCCTTTATGGCTGCTTGACTGTCAGACATTATTGCTATGTTGCAATTACTGTAGTTTTTCTCGAGGTTGATTCGGAATTTGCCTATGGGTTGGTAGTGTTTAGTTCACGGCCCAAACACTCCTGAACCAGTTCCCTCGTCGGTCCTCGAGCCGTCCGTGTAATACTTTGTTGTGTGGTTGCTCAGTCCAAAAGTTGTCGATTCAATGCTTCAGTTCTTCTTATTACTGAGCTTTATCTAAAAATTCACCTCGAAGTTGAAATTCCTAATGCTATTGTCATTATGTATTTCAAGAAGTGGGAGTTTTCTGAGTAAGTCATCGTGTTCTTTCGAATTTGGTATTATGAGTGTCAATTTACATACTATTCATCTTTTGTGAACAATGACAGGCAAAATTCAATCGTGAAGTTGTTTCGTCTGACGTTTATGCTATTTAATTGTTTTTTCGGTGGTTCGTTCGTTTTGCTTAAGTTAAAATTCAATTTAAATATAATTTTTGTTGTTAATGAATTTTGTTGTTTTTGGTTAGGCTCATCCATTTTGCAATTACTTTTTGTTCATGACTTTTATGAAAGCGAAGTTCCAGTGATTATTCAATAAGTAGGTATGTAAGTACCTACATCATTTTCCCCAAAAAATAATTCTATTGACGACATTTCCTTTTTGACGAAATGTAGGCAAAAAACAATTCAACTAACAATAATTTATTTGTCTACGGCGAATTTGTGATTGACAGACAAATTGATAATTACATATCGATATTTTTGACAACCAAATTTATAAATAGAAAAGTTCACAATTTATCAAAAATCCGCATAAAATTCACAGTTGATAAACAATTTTTATGATTGATCAGGATAATACCGATTCATCAATTTTGTTGATCATGTCAATTTTTGTTAAATATCGTATCGATATTGACACATGAAGCCATAACACTGCCACTATGTCATTCTCTTCCTGGTTTGACCGTCTGAAAACGTCGGGCATCAGCGCAGGCTATGAAAACCTAACTATGTATGTAGGTAATGCGCAAGGAATATATTTCTGTGAAGTGTGAAAGAAATGTACACTCCGTTTGGGTAATGCCTGATATATTTTGTTTTAATTCTCTCTAAAAGAAAAAAAAATCATATTTTGAAGTTTTACAACGAAAAAGAAATTCCACTCTTAATCTTAGTACGAACACCAGTGCGAATTCGGGAATGAAAGAAGAAGTAGGAGTATACTTTCGCCCAAAAACCGAACATTTGACGAAGGCAACGAGGTAATTTTTAAACTACAAACGTCAACTTTCGATAGATCAAAGTGCTAATTCAAGAAGACAGGAAACAAAGGGACTTGGTACATAGATAGCTAAAGAAGGGTCTGGCAAAATACCTCGAACTCGTATCCCCGCTTACATATACCCCTCTTTTATACTCATACAACGCACCGGTTCTATATCATAACTTCCTAATTGCTTTTATTTTCTAATTTTTATTATCTATCTAAACCGAAGAAATCCCATAAAACCATTTGCTTATCAGATTCTCCAGACGCATTAGGCATTCTGTTGGCAACTTATCACCGGTGCCATACATTTACGACAGCCATACAAATAAAAATAAAAACAAAACCAAAGAAAATACACCGATGCAATCCATAAACCAGGACGACTTCTCTTTTGGAACCCAACAGACCTCATGCTTCTCCAATATTGGAACAGGTTCAATCTCAGAGATATTGATTTTTATTTTTTACATATTATCGCGTTCCCTTCATTATTTTTCCGACCAACCAGACCGAAAGTGCGCACCGAGTAACCCGATAGCCCGCAAATTGCGCAGGCGCAAAATCTGCGTGTGATTTAGCGATGGATGCGATCGTTGGCTGGTGGTAGTTGTCGATGTTTTTTTATTTTTAATAATTTCCAACCTTGTCCATCCGTCTGTCCATCTAAATCTAAACGACGGGATTTAAGGCTTTATTTTGTTTGCCGCTGTTGCTCCTTCGTCTCTGCCGTTTTTTTTTTATTGTATTTTTCGCAAATAAAAGAGGCCAGCAAGCATGGTTCGTTATTCGATTTTTAATTGAGCGTGCGTAGGATACAAGTAAGAGTGCGTATATATAATATTACATATTTGATAGAGGGCGGTTTTAAAAGTAATGGGCATTTAGGCAGACCGCTAAAGGTATATGATTGGAATAAGTCGTTGACTTATTTTAAAGGCCATGGTAGGTACATTCAACATGAAATCTAGAAGATTTAGATGAGTCAGATTGGTTGTATGGTATTGACGATTACTAGGGTTGTAACTTGATACTACGACACATCAAAATGTGGGTCTTATCGGCCCAGATTTGACTTACTGAACTCATTATTGCGACTGTTGAAAAATTACTGACAGTGAAACAAAGTAGGACGACAAATCATCCGAGATATCATCCACTAACACTGTCATCCTCTGATGGGTGGCAGGACACAATGATCTCCCGGGTAATGAGGCAGCGGACAAGTTGGCAATGCATCTCTGATTCATCCCCTGGGCCTCAAATCCATAAGAACTAGGGCGATGGCACCAAAAATCGATAACATTTCCCCGAGTAGAACAAATTAATGCTAGACCAATCTCTGGACAAAATAAAGCTTAAACGCCTCCAAATTTATTTATAATTCTAGATTTTTCTAGACCAGCGGCACTTTTTCAGCTTCAAACAGCCCTTTGAGAGTACGTATGCTGTTGGCGAAAACACTGGTCGTGACTCTTTGAGCAAACGAAGACTAAACGTTGCATTTAATAGTCTAATACGATATATTTTCGGCCTAAGTCGATACGAGAGTGCGTCTTCTTTCTCTAAACAGCTTCTTAACATTTCTTTTGAAAACTATCTCAAGTTCCGCACCCTAACAATGCTCTCAAACATTCCGCTTAATCGTCAACCCCAACAACTTCATGAAATCATTAGAATGACAACTTCGCAAAGGTCAAGAATGCTTACCCATCCGCACCATGCATCCGTTACATCACAGCGTCAGCTTATGGAATTCTATGCCGCGTCACATAAGAGAAGTCGAAGATGCTGCGAGTTTTAAGAGCAAAATTAGGCTTTATTTTTCTCAATAATCTTTTTCTTTTTTTTTCTCTTTTCTCTTACTCCATTTCTCTTTTTTTTCTTTTTTCTTTTTTGTACTATCTTTTTCTTTTCTACTCTGTATATATCCTTATGCTTCTATATTCATTAGCATCTTTGTCAAATATCTTTAAAAATGAAATTGTTTTACTCTAGCTTTCTCCTTTTTTCTTAAATTGTAACTTAGCAATAGATGAAAGACAACATGTTTTAATGTGCATAAGAATCTAATGAATAAATAAAATAAATAGCTAAATAAATAAAACAGCGGTTTCTTTCTGTCTTTCTTTTTAGGGGTCGGAAGTAGGATTCTCGGAACCTTCTCGGGTATAGATTCGACTACCCTCAAACTATCCGACTGCGTGAAATACTTGGGTGTCATACTCGTTAAAAAACTTTATTGAAAATTAAACGTGTGAACGCATAAAAATGGCCACAATCGCTTTTTATACATGCAGCCGAATATTGGACAAAAACTGGGGTCGTCATCCCAATATAATTCTATGCATGTACAACATGTACAGGTACACGGCGGCGTACTGTGGCTCAAAATGACTATTTCGTTGAAAAATTATAACTTTTTAACGAATAAAGATAGCGCTTTAACTATTTCTTCTGCTTAAAGGAAATTTCCAAGGCTATACCTATAAGTGGTCAATATCCAAAAAATTGCTTAACAGGGTGTTTCAGAATCTTTGGCTAAAATAAGAAAAAGGAATTTACAGAATGTTTCTCTTTTAAAATACATAGTCCCAAATTTTGAGGATCTTCTTATATTAAAGTTCACGACTAGGACAGTGTTAACAGGGTGTTCCAAAATAAAAATGGTCACAGCAGTGTATGGATAAGTGGATAACGTTATCGAACCAAATAACTTGCGGCGTATAAGAGTATCTTATTAACTGCTTCAGTGATACATTTTACGTCAAACAGTGTAGAAAAATAGCGAACGGACCAAAATATTAATAAAATAAAATCAGCAAGAATGCAAAATTATATATTAATCAAATAAAAGAAAATTGAAACGGATAATTGTAAAAGGACATATTTTACCTAGTTAATTTTATTTTATTATTATTTTGGCCCGTTTACTATTTTCCTACACTGTTTGACGTAAAATGTATAACTAACATTAAAATGCTGAGGCCAAGTGTAGCGTGGGGCATGTTTCCACTGCAGGATCTATCGGAAAAATACACTGGACATCCAGTATAACGAATAACGATATAACGAACTTCCAGTATAACGAATCACAATTTGAAGTCCATTGATATCTCTAAATAACGAATAATGAAAAATGTTGCTACTCTACATAACGAATGCTGCTCGATTTCAAAAAAAGAAACAAAACAAAACATAATAATTGTTTTT
Organism: Portevinia maculata; assembly: GCA_949715645.1. NCBI lineage: Eukaryota > Metazoa > Arthropoda > Insecta > Diptera > Syrphidae > Portevinia > Portevinia maculata. The sequence continues at coordinate 193,431,637 of OX454525.1, forward strand.
TTTCTTACAGGTCTAAATAGTTTTTTTTTTCTGCGTTTGACGTTGTCTGCACCACAAAACGGTATCTATATTAATGTATATTAAATGTATATTAAAATGCTGAGGCCAAGTGTAGCGTGGGGCATGTTTCCACTGCAGGATCTGTCGGAAAAATACACTGGACGTCCAGTATAACGAATAACGATATAACGAACTTCCAGTGTAACGAATCACAATTTGAAGTCCATTGATATCTCTAAATAACGAATAATGAAAAATGTTGCTACTCTACATAACGAATGCTGCTCGATTTCAATAAAAAGAAACAAAACAAAACATAATAATTGTTTTTTTTCTTACAGGTCTAAATAGTTTTTTTTCTGCGTTTGACGTTGTCTGCACCACAAAACGGTATCTATATTATGAAATTCGTGGGTATTTTTTTGCTTACACGTCGCGTCGTTGGAATTTTATCTCAGTTGTTGTTTCTTTATTGCGTAGATACAGCAGTTCGAATTTGTTAAAAGTTGCGTTGAGCTAATGTGCAAAATGGAGGTAGCTCGGAAACGCCTGTCTATAGCTGAAAAAAAAAATTAAGATCATTCATGAATGTAGTGCTGGGGTTCCCCTTGAAAAAATTTTTGAGAAATATTAAATAATTCCGGAGTCCAGCATCTGCACAATAAGGACCTAAGAGCGTTTGCTTTTCAGGAGTCTCAATGCAACCAAAAGTGGAACCTCTGAAAAAGTGAGTATCCACGCATGGTTAGGTACTCCAGCAGCGTGAAAATCATGTTCCTATAAGTGGCTCTATACTTAAAGCTAAAGCCCAAGCCATACACAAGAAGTGTTCGACTGTAAATTTCTTCGCAAGCGACGGATGGCTCACTAAATTTAAAAAGAGATTTGGAGTTCGTTTCCCAAGACAACGGGAGAAAAGGTGTCCTCACTAGCTGAGCTTTTGGAACCCTTTTAAAAGTCGTAAGCAGAAATAATTGAGCGACTTCAACTTTCTGTGGACGCAGTTTTTAATGCTGACGAAACAGCTCTTTACTGGCAAATGCTTTCAGATTCCACCTACGTACACTCAGATACAGCTCCAGGTCAAAAATTTCCAAGCCATTCATCATTGGCAAATCCAAGAACCCTCGCTCATTTAAAAACAAAGAGTGCTTAGATGACTGCCACCCCTTTTTAAGGATTGTTTATTTAAGAATTTTGTTCCAGAGGTATTAACATACCTCTGAAGACAATTCACAATTAAGATACATTTGCATTATTTTATTAGGTTGAGACATTTGTGGATTCAACGAACTAACCTGGAAGAGCTCTCCTTTTGACAATGGACAAGCCATCCATCAGTAGAAGACTTAATAAAAGAAACAGACGACTGCAAATTTGGGTTGTTTACATGCCACCAAATGTAGTCGCATTGATTCCACCAATATATCAGAATGCGATCTGCTTGAACATTTTTTTTTACAGAAACAGCTTGGTCACTAAGATTGTTAGCTCGAGTTTTACAGATGTAATACAATCATTGAAGGACCCCAACTTATTCGAAGCTGTATCACTTATGACACTTTCATGGAAAAAGGTTTCACTAGTGTCTCTCAAAAAGTGTGGCGAAAAATACTTACTGAAACAACACCAGAACTTGAAGAAGAAGATACCATCCTATTGGCCGTTTTTTTTAGAAACGAAGAAATGGTTTCCACATCTCAAACAGAGTCAAACTTATAAATAAAATTTTTCCAGAGGAGTTTTTGGTTATGCCTTTTTTTAAATGAAATTTTAGCTCATTGAAGTTTTTTTTTTTAAAGTCATCTTTAACGGTTGATGATCTGAATGTTTGGAATAGAGCCGAAGAAGGTGAAAGCCCATGCGTTCAAGAAGATAAGGATGAACCAGTCATCGACATCAATGAAGACAGGGTGCTGATGGGGCAATCAAATGACCAAGCACCAAGATGCAATCGATAGCTTCAAAACGTGTGTCAAATGGGCGGAAGAAAACCAACAAGATTGCTCCAAAATATTGATTCTACGGCAGTTGCAGGAGGAAACTGTCCACAGGTGGTATGGACAAATAAAAACCTTCAGACAAAATCAAATAAATGACTTTTTTTCGCCTCGAACTTGACTTTATATGTGCAGCTTTAAAAAGTTGATATAATAAAAACTTTTTTAATGATCAGTAAATACAATGTTTTCTTTTTAAGGTAGGTAGGTTTCGATATAACGAATTGGCTAAACAGTATATCTTTCGTTATAGGTACTGGACGTTCAGTGTTTTTGACAATTAAGAGGTCAGCAGAATACTTGCTATCGAAAATTTGTCAACTATTTGCTATTTTCAGAGGTCAGACAGTTAAAGAATAATATGGTATAGGTATAGCTATGTATTTTTTGGAAATGCAACTGCATTAACTGCCACACCAAAAGCAAAGATATATGTATATGTATACATATATACGTTACATAGCTTTTAAATTGGGAATGTGAAAAAAAAGAAATATGATACTTCAGTCAGTTAACCAAGAACACCTATATTAGTATGTAGGTATAATCGATTTTTTTTTATATAAAGTTCCACAAGCCCACACTACTAAATCCTATGAACAAGACCACCCCTACTCGTACTGCCCATCCACCCACAACTACATGACCGGATAAAATCGTCAATTCCCGAAAGGAACATCCCATTACAACCACGCAAGCGCAGCACCTTGTTCCAGCCCATCTTTAACACACGTTCATTGAATCTAATTGCGGCACATGAACCCATAGCCAAATAACCAGAACCAGATCTCTCTGGCGAAGAAATTCAACCAGCCGATGCTATCTACAAACCACATTCCTTAGAATCGATTGTATTGTAATATAAAAAAAAAATTTCAGTGAGTGTGCAATTCTTTCCATTTGTCAGGTTTCTCTCTCTCTCTTTCTCTTTCTTGATTATGGCAGACGTTGAACTGTCTTCCCTAATGCTGATGTTGTATTTTGAGCAAACTTTTCGATTTGTGTGTGACCTCTTAACGCACTTTACGGAATCCCAAGACAATCGAGGAAATACCAAGGCAAATATTCAACTAATATCACTTTGCCAACTGAGCGTAATGTCTAGTTACCTATATTGACTTCTTTTTGGTCGAGTGTTTTGGGATTAATTATAATGTTTGACTTTTTAAATGCGTATACGGTACCTGCAACCTGAAACAGCGTTTAACATCTTGCGTCTATGAATTACAAGAGCAGTGAAAAGAATGTACAGGTAGTCCAGGCATTCGATCGATAGAATGAGATAAAGAAAGAAGAAATCCAAAGAGCAAAAATAAGGAATATCTACCTACATGCCAATTGAATGGATGAAGAGTGCTGCACAGTGCACATTGCATGTTATAGTGGACGATGATGATGGCGCATTCTTGCATCAACAGAATCACAAGCACCAGCATCTCCTCGTTACTCTAGACAGAGAAAGGGACCTGCTTCAGTCGTTGTCTCTGGGATAATATAAGATGCGACGTTGCTGAATGGTCGGTGATATGTGCCACTGCCGCCGCCGCCATTGGGAACCAGAAGAAGGAACAAAAAAAAACAAATAACTGTTGAGATGCCACAATAGGCTCGAAGAGAAGTATCGTGGCAGAAGTGAACAGTGAAGAAAATTGAATTCAAAAATAAATACTAAGGGTGTCCAAATAAAGATGGCTTACAAAAGACCAAGGAGCAGGAAGCAGGAGATAGAACGAAAGTAGAAAAACCCATTACTTGTATTTCAAATGGCATTCATGTTCATTTCACAATTTATATTTATGTTCGTGATTTGATTACCTACCTATGGAAACTATATTTTGATCGATATAAGACACTACTGATTGTTTACATTCTAGTTGGTGTGATGGCTTGTCCCAACTGAAATCGCTTGATATGCCAGTAGGTTGTCAAGTGGTGCCCATCTTTTTTTTTGTTCAAAACGATAAATAAATGCAGTTGGTTTTTAAGAAATTATTTTGCCATAGTGGTGAAAAGAAGCTTGATGATTAAAGGTCTGAGATCCTGTTTGGCGAATTGAAAATCCATGCTTGGAGTTTGCGTTTGGATAAAAAACCTCAAACATTTTATTTAAGGAGTGATAAGGTTTCTTTAGCGATTTCCTAACTTTAAAACCAACTCAAGACACTAAAAGACTCAAGTATTTTACGTTAGCTTCCCAATTCCTGAACATCTAGGTACTTTTAGTTTAGTAAGTCTCCTCCTATCAAACAAAAGTCCTGTCCTCTAAAGTCATCTTATTTTGTTCTTTATAGACGCGGTTGTGATCTTGACTAAGGGGATCATAACCCTCCCACTTCACTGCATCCATACTGGTCCGTATTCTTGTATGACTCTTCATCACCGCAACCTCTTCAGATGTCGCTATCTTTGAGACTTATTTCCATTACATTTTGCATGACTCCCAAGAAAGTTCTCACCAGTGAGAGTGTCAACCAACTTTAAATCATCGAACAAAATGTGCATGCATCGTGTATTATTTAAAATAATGGATTTCATTTTGTGCAAGCCAGGCTCTAATGCGCCAACTGAAAGAGCATTTTCAATAATGAATAATGTTGAGACCAGTGACAAATGAATGTATATACTATTACCAATGAACTTATTTATTTTTATGTTTTTTTTTGTCATCTTAGACCGGTATTCACCGACCACTCATAAATCGATTTTAAAAGTAAGAAGCTCTAAGTTTTTAATTTTTGTGTATTCACCAAGCATTAAAAGGATAGCTCCAATATCTGAAAACTTAACTTTTTCTATCTTTATCGAACTCTGGAACAGTGTTGTTGCGCTGGCTGATTCTTAGGAACGTTCTTTTGTGCGACAGTGGATACAGAAAGTCAGAAATATGAATTTCTAGTGTACAAGTGCAAGAACCTTAACTATCTATGCAATTTAAAAGTAAAAATGAAAGCTAGAAATATAAATAACTAGTGTAGGTACCCATGCGAGAACGATTGCATATGGAAATCCGTCCAGGGCTTTATATTTACAAATTTCAACCACAATTTCTTTCCAATTTGAAAATATATTTTTAAATACCTAGCTGATCTCGAATTTCCAAATATTTTAAGATATTACTGCCCTCAACTTAGAAGTGGTAGGGTCTACTCATAACTCTTATGAGCGCTCATAAATTTGCACTTATAAGGGTTGGTGAATATGGTTTACGAAGCTGTTAGTTTATGATTGGTCAGTGAATACCGGAATTAGTGTAGATTTTTTTTTTAATTATATGAATAAAAATTAAATGCTGTTTGTTGGTAACCGTGATTTTTACGGAAAGAAAAATTATCCTATGTGCTGTAAATTTTCCTGTCCCCAAAGTTCCTAAGTCTCACCACTGTGTAAGATTAGCGTAATGTTAGTTGGAATAAGAGGGTTTTGGAATATTGTGAAAATAGTGAAAAATAAAAATGGATCCTTGCCCTGTCTTAGAGATTTTGGGACTTTTTTCTACAGTGACAAGGAAAAAGCTAACATCTTCGCTCATAAGTTCTCGAATAATCACCTGGTATCTCAATCTCTAGGGGACACAAATACTTGTAGAACAGTTAATAATGTTGTACAAACTTTTAATGCATCCAACCCAAATGTATTCCAAAACGTGCTAGTCTCGATAGATGATATTGAAGATATTAAATTTAAAAAGCCTTAAAGTGGAAAAAAAAACAGGTGGCCTGGATGGTATCACGAATATGTATTTAAAAGTTCTTAGAATCTGTAAGCACGTAAAGCAAAATAGAGTTTTAGGGAAATCCATAGGTATGCTATTACTTGACATAAAAAAAGCATTTGATTCAGTTTGGCATGATGGCCTCATCTACAAAATGCTACGTTTTAATTTCTCAGATTTTCTGTGTAAAATCGTCTAATCGTTCTTTTCGTGTGTCTGTTAACAGTAGTGCTTCTAACTTGATAACATTCCACTCAGGTGTTCCTCAATAATCAGTACTTGGGCCAATCTTGTACAATTTTTGAATAGCGGATTTCCCTGGAAATACCATCATGTCACGTAGCTATCAACAAATGGAAAATCAAGCTTAACTCGGATAAGATACAAGCAATTTTTTTCACTAAAAAAAGGAAAGCTTGTTTTTCTTCCATCCAATCAGTTTAGGGTGAACGGTGCTGACATAAATTGGCAGCCTTGCGTCCGATATTTAGGGGTTTATTTGGATACCAAATTGACTTTTAACCCACATATTACAAATACACTTAAAAAAGTCAGTATTGCGATAAAGACTTTGTATCCGTTTATTCATAGGAAATGGTGTTTGTCTGTAGAAAACAAAATAGTTATTTATAAGGTAATATTTCAAGCTATTTTATTATATGGGTGCCAAGTATGGGGAAAATGTGCAAAGTGCCACATAATAAAATTGCAAACTTCTCAGAATAAAATCCTAAAAATTATGTAAGACCTGCCATGGCACTTTTCAACCACACAGTTACATAGAAGAGGGAATGTTGAACTAATTTCTGATAGAATTCGAAAATTAGAAAATACATTTTTAATGAGGTGTGATTACTCTCATAATCCTATTATAAACCAATTATGTAGAGGAAAATGTTTGTTTCTGATTCGCCTGGTGAAATATTTATATCTATTTTTTTAATTGTTACTTATTCAACATATTTATTTATTCATTTGTTAATTAATTTATATATTTATTTACTTGTTACTTAACCTACATGTCTATTTATTTAATATATTTATTTATTTAATTTATATATTTATTTATTTATTCATTTAATCTATTTACCTATTTATTTGTTACTTAATATATATATATACTTTTTTTTCATTCTCTTGATAAAGATATACGTCTTTACGTTTTTTTTATTTTTCTGTTATTTGTTTAATTTTACTCTGTTTTTAACTGTATACACATGTTTTTAGAATAAAGAACAATTATCTACTGTTACATATTTATTTATTTCTATTTTTTTTTCCTTTTTTTCTTACATTGAAGGTTTTTTGTATGTTTTCTTCAAAATATCAATTGTCTTTATTAAAAATGTATCTTTTGTGATCTTAATATTATTTTTTCATTATAGAAATGTATACAAATATACCAAATTTCTGTGTTGTAAAATGTGCGGTAATGAACCTATTGTATAATTTGTCAGGCAAAATAAAAAATATCTATCTATCTAAGATCTAATGTCAATTCTTCTCCATAAAAAAATATTCAAAAATGCTTTAAGTGTCTGCAAAATATGCATCGATTCTAGACGATACCTCAATAAGCCTACGCACAATTGACGTAGTCTTAACGACGATTATTGAACAACAGAAACCAAATAGTGAATTATGAAATTGGCAACGCCAAGACGATAGACATGTATTGATGTTACGGGAAATGCAAGAATATCGCCAAAATAATCGACTTACGGAATGACTCTTTGGATAAAATGCATCATTACCCACTTCACCGGGGTTCCCCTGTTCGGCATGTGTAATTATAAAGGATTACACGTTCTTATCGCCTCGAAGGAAATTTGTCAAAAAGACTTGGCAGCACCAATATATCCATGATTTTACTGTCAGTAGTTTTTAAATTGTGTCCCATATAACAGAATGACTAACTGCGATATTATCTTTGCAAAAAAATAAATTTTTAAGATGTAAGTATACGAACATTCAGTATGTTTATATTCCCAGCTTCAAATTATGCATCCAAACACTTTACTAACACCTTTCAAATATCGACATCATGCTGAACTTTCCATATATTTTATTTCCTCTTTGGATTCAGCTTCTAATGACATAGCTGATACCCAATTCATTACTTCAAACACGAAAGCAACACAAATTAGACACTCGGGATTCATCACCGATTTTCAACATATCAACAGCGCCGGAATAATGCAAATGACCGTAATGGACCTCCCAGCGCTGTGCACAAGCAGAGCCTAAACCTTAATCCAATATTCTACTGACTCAGAAGTATATATCAATTATCACATCAATACACTAGATCACACCTATAAATTAGCATAGTTAGCACCTGAACCGACAGAAGAGGAGAAACGGCAAAGTGTGAGCACTGTGTCTCATGATGAACGTAAAGTAGAAGAGGCGAACAAGCGTACAACACGACACCTTACTTTTAACAAAAAAATTTATAATAAAACAGAATTCTTTATCGATTGTGTATTCCGCCTTTTGTCAATCAATCAATCACCTTAAAAAGGTGAATTGGTTTTCGCGATCTCATTCCGAAATAAAAAGTTTGTATATTGCAAGCCCGAAGAACAGTAGCCCATTTCAAAACGATGCACGATGTAGTGATGGACCATTCAGAAGATAAAATCAAAAGATTGATGGACTGGTTGTAGCACCCATCTTCAAGAAGCCGAATTTATTTGCTTCTTCGTTCTTCTTTGAAACGAAGGTGCGGCGATATTTCTTATGCCAAATCTCTGGCGATCTTGTCACACAAACTGATCATTTAATGGTTCTCGGCTACACTAAAACCGGTCGGACGGCAATACTCACATTTCTAATGAAAATATATCTCCTCTTGGGTCCTTTTCATTTTCACAAAACGTTAAAATTAATTTGAGTTCTTCGATGTTGATGGGCTTGGACAATGGACGCCTGCAGAGATGAACATCGCGCTTGCAATAACAGAGCGGGACAGAGGAGACCTTGCAATGGAATTTAATTTAATTATTTTCAAAGACTTAACCACACGTAGCCAGGGCTCGTTAAAGAGATTGATGATGGGTGGTGGCTTGGATGGATTACCTGTTTGGTGGGCTCTTAAGAGGATTTAGGTGCAAGTCATTCAGGTCATCAGTTAGGATTCCGATTTAGGGGAGTGTTTAAGCTGAACCTGTATAGAGAGTTATTTTCCTAATTCTTCCCTGTTTGCACAAATCCTTCACGGAAACTCAGTGTGAGATTTTAATTTGACGATAATGATGTTCAATATATCTTTATGATATAAGTTGATGTATTCAACGGGACATTAAAGGGTTAAGACTCTGGAAATAAAGCATCAGGGTGGAAGGCTTAGTCGTCTTCTCTTTAATGAGGTTTTTGGAATTATATTTTTAAGGTAAGGTAAACAAATTGTACATTACCTATGCAAAATGCCCAAGAAGAAAACCTTTTTAGGACCATCGTTTCGAAGATAAATTTAACTAAGAACTTTTTTTAAGATGCAATAGTGCTTTAATTTATATTTAACTTCTATTCTAAGGCATCACATTCACGTAAAAGAACCCTTTTCAGAGAAAATGGATCGTGACCGGCTCAGTTGGTAATGTTTTGTTCAAAAGAGATATCTTACGAACCCCATAAAACCGCGAAAGAGAAGCAGGCCTAAAAACTCCTAGATAACACAAATGCAACAATACCAGCATTTGATTGGCCTCAGTGACGAGGTGATCCAAAACCGGGGAGCCTGCCAATTAGAGAAATCAATCCCGGACGATTTTTGCTCTTAAACGATTTTCGGTATTGAATACACTTTTAAAATACAAATTACATGTTCCATACATATGTATGTGGCCTTTTCACAGGCTGTACATGCGTGTTTTGTACCCAACAGATGTTTGCACACGTGTATCTAGTTTCGACCGATGACTAGCGCGACACTGCGAACACACCACTATCCCCTCCCGCTTGTCTTTAACGCCAGACAATGGGCGCGTTCAATTTACAAGTCAACTACTAGTGACTACTATTTTACCTTTTCTCATTGATCAAATAACTCACGTGACCATCGTTCGGCAAGTGATAGACACTTAATTAGTAGTGAACTTGCAGTTGACTTGCAAATTGAACGCGCCGAATGCGTTTGTGTGATCAGTTAAAAATTACGGGTATGAAAATAACAGGGTGGGTATGTCATACCCAGCCACACTCTCGCCTGGTTAAAGGAGAAAGAGGAACAAGTTCAGTTATCAGTTTGGTTTCTATTGTGATTGTGGTGTTCTCGCATGCGTTTTAGATAAAGAACTAGTTGTCCCTATAATTATTGTGTGGTTTGAAAAATGTCAAGTGAAACTCATTTTACCAAGCATACAAAATATTGTGAATCTGACCCGTCACCAACAGTTTGGCATCATTTTTACACATCAGAAGATGAAAAAAGTGCACGGTGTAAAAAGTGTAAGGCTGTGCTGAAGACTTTGGGAGGTTCAACTAAAGGCTTACACACGCACTTATTAGCCATCCAAAAATCCAAAGTGGGAGGTGAACTGAGTATTGCTTCGACTAGTCGACAATCAAGAGAGAAGGAAACGGCAGGTTAAACGTAAAATGGATGATTACTTTTTAAAAACTGATACTGACACCCTGGGTAAAGATTTGTCACGTATGACGGCTTTGGTCGACTGGCGTTTGTCACTTTTATTAAATCAGCAGACTTGAGAAAACTGCTGATTTCCTAAGCTTATACAGATTTACCTAAATCAACAGTGTGGGAATAATTCGTGTTTCTGGACCAGTAAACGCGAAAATGTGTATAAAGCTGCTTAAGGATCGTCTCGTCTTCCACAACCTTGCTCTTGAAAAAGATATAGTCGCAATTGTCACTGATGGACCAAATGTTATAAGTGTGGGAAACCAGCTTGACACTGAACATCAAATTTGCTTTGCGCACGGTGTACATTTGGCTGTTTGTGACGTTCTTTACAAGAAAAAAGCATTAGTTGAAAACGAACTAAATAGAATCAATTTTGGAGGAATCAACAAACGACTCAATGGATACTGAAGATGTAGACAATATCGGCCATGATATCGAGGATTTCGAGAACTCAAAAGCAGCTTTAGTTGTGATTTCCCCACATAATGCAATCGAACATGTTCTAGATTTCACAAACGAGCAAAATATAAATAAAAAAATTCACAGACTTGTTGTGTACATACTTCAAGAGGTCGCCGACAAAAAACGATGAGATTCTCCAAATATATGTTAAGGCTGAACATGGAAAAGAGCTGTTACTACTTTTAGATTGCAAGACTAGGTGGAATAGCCTTTTGATTATGCTAGAACGATTCGTTCTTCTGAAAACTAGCATTCAAAAGGCCTTAATTGATCTCAACCATTTTGTTCAGCTAAAAGATGCTGATTTTGATTTAGTATGTGAAATCGCCCATGTTCTTACTCCATTAAAACAAGCTGTTGAAGCAATCTGCCGCCAAGAACCAAATCTGTGTACAGCTGATGCAGCATTAAGATTTTGTTTCGATCAATTGGCGAGTAAAAATACAATTTTCGCCAACAAAATGACAAAATTATTGTCAGAAAGAATCAAACAAAGACGTCGCACGGAATTAACTGGTTTGCTAAATTATTTCCAAAATCCATCAACACAATATTCTGGTGAAGTATTCTTGTCACCTAGTCAAGCTACAATAAAAAAAAAACCGATAAAATTACGTTACGCTGTTTTTTATTTAAAAAGATAGGGCACTTATAATTAATTTCTCAATTTTTGTGAGCAATTATCGGAAGTTGATTTTTTTTGTTCAAAAAATGACATCAATTTTTGGTTTGAATTCTTTTTAAAAAAAATAAAAATATTCTCTCCAATCCCGGGATCCCGGGATTCATTTTTCTAAATCCCGGAATGCCGGGATTGAAAATTAGCTTCGGGTTTGAAATTCCTACTGCCAATACATTTTGCGGTCAAACCGGCAAATCCCATAGGGTGCAGTGATGTAGTAGGAATACTATCCCTCCAGTTCAAATCGTGACCTCGTCGTTAAAAAAGAAGAAGAAGGTTTTATGCTAAGGCGAACTTTTTTACTTAACGGGCTCCCGATACGTGGAGTGCATGCCTGAGATACTGCAGCCTTCCATCGTCGGCAATACAGGGAGCGTTTCTTCTAGTTGTCCAGACCAAGTGCGCGCTCTGGCAACCGCGATATCTTGGGCTTTAAGACGGATGATGGGTGGTTTTTGAAATACATCCACATCTAAGTAAAGCTGAGTTCGCCGTTAATATTCGCCGCCCGACGTTGTATTTTGCTTTCGCATGGAGCACAGCATTAGCCCTCCTTTTAATAGTTCAATCATCGATCGGGAATGCTTTTATCCAACCATGCTTTGTTGATGATTTTGTGCTTTTGCCAAACTAAAAATGTACCTCCGTATTTGAAGAGCTCCGCTAGTTCGCCATCAGAGCCGGTGACCTATCTGTTATAGAGCTTTTCATATTCTCTTCTATAATGGGTGCTCGGTTCCGGTTCTTCATCGACTGGGCGTGATTTCTCTCATTGCTCTCTTACTCTCCCTTAATGCCCATTCAACCGCTGGAAATGCTGTTTGACACATATACTATTCCCTGCGCTTCTATCTTAGGACCAATCGGTTTCTTCGTAACCGCTAATCGTAACCGCTGCAATTTTCAAATGTGCAGTCGGGAATCAAACTTGATCGCGTTTTACGATCTATCTATAATTTTACAGATTTCAAGCCACGACAACCTCCATCAAGATCATGATGCGCTCCATGTTGACTTAAATGAAAATTGTGCAGCCACCTAACACTAATGAATTTAAAAGCAGCAACATTCAAATATTTATTAAAACAGCATGATTGATTTCACAAACATTCAAATTTGCTTGACATGCAATTCCACTTCTCTAAAACTCCTTCAACATAATTGCAAAATATCCATTCTCTCGTTTCCACCTTAGGGGGCATTTTATGCTCAACCAATTAAGAAATTTAATCCAGTTTTGATAAGCTCCTGACACTGACACGGACCACTTTATTTTGAGTAAATGCCTCCACATGTCCTGAGTACAATCTGCTACGCAGGCTTTTATCAATTCTTTACAGGTGATGGTAAATATCTTCTGGCGGCATCCTCTATATGTTTGCTAAGCAAATTACGTCGGACATTTCCCATTTCAACAGGAATTTTAATCCTGATTGCAATTTAACTTTCTCACTGCTGCTGGTGGCAGAAAACATTTTCCCCAAACGAAAGTAAACATGGCAAATTCGGATTTTGTGTTTTATAGTTAATTGCCATAAAGAATTTTATTGTCATAATAATTGCCAATCATAAATTACCGAAAGCTTTAATGATCGTATCATTAGACACCTACCTATTAGATACAATAGATGCGTGAGATTTATTTCACGATGACGCCGACGCGGCTGTTGGAAGCGATAAAAATTATTCGGTGGCCGCGTCGTTGGCTGTATGACTTGTGTGTTTAGATATTAAGCGATGTCAAACAAATTTAAAACATCCAAACAGATATTTAAATTTAGCAGTTCACTGTGGAAAGATACAAATACACGTGTTTGTTTTATTTATTTAATAGCCCATGAAGAGATACGTTTTTCTGGATGATTGAGCAAGTCGGAGCCCTCTTGAGCGGATTAATAATATTGATATTGGCCAACAACAATAAAACTGACGATCGTGATACCTTATCGTCGATCAACAATCATATATCAGATTACGTATGTAATAATTTTATCCATGTTTGTTGTCTATGAGTTCCGCCATTCTCATGTCCTACCGATCGTATCCGATTTTATGCTCTTTAGGTATTTTGATAATCATTTAACTATTTGAACTTTTATGTTTCAAAAGTTCTGCGAGTATTGACACGTTGATCAAAGAGGTGATTCTTAAAAAAATGTTAAGGTATGCATCTGATGTTGATTGACATTGTGGATAAAAAGGTTCATGTGGAGTCTATGACTTTAATTGATAGTTGTGTGAAACAGGAAGAAAATTAATAAATTTCAAACAACGCGGTTAGGCATGTATTGGGAATGGGTGTGCATGTGCATCTTGCCTTTAAGCTCAACTAGGGTTTTAGGGTAGCTTTAGATAACATTTCGATCCACAACCAAGTTGCTGCCGACGCAGTAATGAACTGCGCTAATAATTCTTGACATCCAAATTTGGGACAATAGAGTTTAAAGAGAAATCATCGCATTATTTGTGTATTTTTGGAGCTCATTTACATTATTGTTGTCACATTTCGACTTTGCTCTTTGTAGAAAGCAGCCTCCATTTCTGGCATTTCGCTTTTATCGTATCAATCGATTCCCCCGGAGTTTGTCGTCTGCAATTTTTGTATACAAGAGAGAAACAAAAATACATTACTCAAAACCACATTTATTCAAAGTCACGTTACTCTTCCGACCTATGTAAACAGAGCAAGAAAATAAGATGAAAACGGCATAACAAAAGCAAAATAATAAAAAAGCTTTCATCTTTTCGAACCCTCGAATACCCGGCCATCTTTTAAAACCATTTAATGATAAAAATAATGCGCTGATCTGTTTGAGATTTCATCTTTTCGAATAGTTCATCTTAGCGAGCTTTTACTGTAAAAGGTTAATAAATGAAAGTTCATAGAAAAAAATCACAATTCATTGATAAAAAAAAGCTAGATAAAGTTGAATAGATACCTGCAGTTAAAGAGGTGGAATCACCATCAGTGACGCAGTTCACACCTACGTATATGCCGGTGTAGTGTACACATACCATAGGCCCACTACTTGCATTAGATGCACTAATGGTTGCCAGACGGCCGGAACTCGTCGGAATTGTCCAGATATTTTCAACGATGTCCAGAGTCCAGCTGAAAAGCAATTTGTCCAGTCGAACCCTTCCAATTCCTGCTTATTAGTTCTCACACTCAGTGCGAAATCTTTGTGGAAGCCTTTAATATATTTGCTGAATTCTTTCACTTAACGGAATTTCAGTCAATAAAGCAAAACAAAAGAAAAGAAAAACAAGTGGAGAACGAAAGGCTGAGTTTTTAATTCGGTTGGATTTGAATGGAAAATATTCAAATTGAAATCTTTTTATACGCCTGGAGAGACTAAACTGGTAGATTCTTTAAAATCAAACACCAAGTAGGGTTATTTTCCCGGTTACAAGAGTAAGAGAAGTTCTGAATTTAATACACTCGCAAAATTAAGTTGGGATCTCTTTTGAATATATTTATTTTTAGTGAATTGAAGACTTACTTTATTTTAAATCAAGGTTAGGTTAAGGTTTAGGTGGCTGTCGGCAGAAGCCGACACACTTAGAGCAATTTAGGTCCATTGTGATACCACGTATGTATTATCTACCTCAAATCTGTAGATGGGACTGGCCAACGACACGCGGTTGTTCTCAAACGGTCCCCCATCTACGTACTAACCGCGCCCAACGTCGTTTAATTGCGGTGGTCTGACGAGAACCGATCAACTCGACGTGATCACCGCAATTAAACGACGTTGGGCGCGGTTAGTACGTAGATGGGGGACCGTTTGAGAACAACCGCGTGTCGTTGGCCAGTCCCATCTACAGAGTTGAGGTAGATAATACATACGTGGTATCATAATGGACCTAAATTGGTCTAAGTGTGTCGGTTTCTGCCAACAGCCACATAAACCTAACCTGTACATGTACAGTGTTTCTCAACCTTTGTTTTGCTATGCCCCACCAGAACCTTTCCGAAATCAGGCATATACATTATAAATATGTTTTAAAAAGTTTGAAATGTTCACTATGTTTGAGAAAGAAATCACTAGAAAATAAGTAGACAAGAAAGTTTTTTTTTTTCAAAACATATTTATGTATTGTAAAACTGAAATTTAGCTTTTTTTATAATTGTTTTTAGTACCCTTATAATGTAACAGCTACACAGCGCGGGTGTTAAGGAAATGAGAATTAAAAGATAAGAAGAGATGCCGATGCACGTTGGTTTTAAATGTTTGTAGATTATAATGTGACGAAAAAATGGAGCGGGGAAGAGCATTCCACCTTCTTGTACGGCTAAGGAAAGATTCTGTGCGACCAAATATGGGTTTAAGGGTGAACTGATGCGAACTCCTGGCATGGCGGGTATTGCGGTTGAAATGTTCTAAGGGTGGAGTGCAGCTGGCTATTATGTTTAAGCACTTATAGTGGAAATATCGATAAAACAGCAATAGACAGGAGACATTGCGACGAAGACTAAGAGAGTCAAACGTTTCCGTGATATCCCGATCGTCAATAAGTTTTATCGCGCGTTATTAATTGTAGCCTGATAAGATGGGGTAAAACATTTCTTGCACCGCTGAAGGAAGCATAGACATTTCGCAGTGTTCTTGGCGACATCGAATATGAGGTCATTCCAACGAAGGTTGTCATTAACAAACATACCGAGATTGGAAAGCCGTTCGGTTTTAGCTATGCAAGTCCCATTCATGGACAATGGCAGGGTGTTTGGGTTTTGCTTTAATTACATTAGACAGCATTGCGTTTTGGAAGCATTACATTTCTCTCTATTAGTTATACTCCAGTGAGTTATGCTGTCAAGATCGGAATTTAATGAAGTTAACATTGGTTGCCGTTCTAGTTCCACACCCGAAGATTAGCGGCGTGAACCTAGAAACGATTATGAGAAGCTGAGGGTACTGTCATCAGCGAAAAAGTGGATTGGATTAGAGGTAACAGACAGGAGATCATTTATAAACATAGGGACGGGCTACAGTTCGCTTGGGCGAACTGTTGGATACCCTATTCTTATTCCTATCCCTCATAAGTGGGCGTGACAAAAGTCTTAGTATGGTTGAATTGTTAAGGACGCTCTACATATTTTGTTATATAACATTTAAACGATTTTATCAAAAAAAAAACGCTCCCTAGCTCAAACTTGGGTGTTTCAATAAAATTGTTTTATTTAATTGCGGGCGTGTCAGTAGGCGGATTTAAAAAAAATTAACACATGAGAATAAAGGGCCCCTAGAGAGTATATATTATAAATTTCAGCTCCCTAGCTCAAACTTTGAATTAAAAAAAAAAAAAAATTAATTGTGGGCGTGTCAGTGGGCGGATTTTGAAAATATTTACACATGAGCATAAAGGGCCCATAGAGAGTATATACTCGTATTATAAATTTCAGCTCCCTAGCTCAAACTTTGGATTTAAAAAAAAATTGTTTTATTTATTTGTGGTCGGATTTGGAAAATTTTTTATCCCGAGTAGTTTTAGGAGTCATATATAAAAAATTTCAGCTTTCTAGCTCAAAATTCGATTTTTTCCAAAATGTTGTTTTTTTGAGTTTGTAGGCGTGTCTGTGGGCGGACTTCAAAAATTCGTAAACTTGATTATTTCGGGACCCTAGAGAGTATATGGTTAAAATTTCAGCTCTCTAGGTCCAGTTTAAAGGCCTAATTTTTGCCGACAGACGGACGGACATGGCTAGATCGACATTACTATCGATGCTGATCATAAATATAGTAACTTTTAGGGGTCTACGGGCAATATTAAGGTATGTTACAAACTATGCGTAATATAATAATATACCCTTAGAATAGGGTATAAAAATGAGAAAGAGAGTTGGAGACAAAACAGAGCCTTGGGGAATACAAGGATTTATTTGGTGAGTTGCAGACTTAAAACCGTCCAAAAGAAATTGAATTGAACCGTCCGAAAGGTAATCCATTGAAGAATGGTAGGTGAAATACCATCTGGACCAGCGGATTTTTTAACTCCAAGATCGTGATGGACTCTAGCCAGTGTAGAGTGCGGAAGTGTCCCATGGAGTATTTTACATGCTAGAGTACAGAGGGAGATAAAGCACAATCTGGGAGCGTTGAGATAGCTGCAAAGTAAGCAGCAAGCAGATTGGCTTTATCTATAGAGCTGACAGCTAGAATACCATTGTAAATGAGTGTCGTGTAATTTTGGTGGCAGGAGAATTTGACACGACAAATGTGGGAATTGCATTCATTTCTCGCTCGTTTGTACTTTTTTCGGCTATCCTCAGATGGGTTGGTGTCTAGGCAGCACAGCGACCAGTTAAGAAACCGTATGATTTTTTTCCAATTGGCTTTCTCGTATTGACATACGGTTCTTTTAGGAGTTAGTTCTTTAACTATCTCGTTGGAGTACGAGAATATCGCTGATATGACTAAGAGTATCAAAAAGTTCCATTAATCTCTTCAAGTAGCTCCCTTTGGAGAGCCATTTTACTTCAGTGTGAAGAAAAGGCCTCACATGGTCTTGCTTTTGTTCAAAATAGCTTAAAAAGACGTTCACACTTAACAACTGAATTTAATTATTTATTTAGTACAGGCGAAATGTTTTTAGCTGCCAGGTTATCATCTTTTATCAATTTTGAGGAACCACTTTCCTATTCCATTATATAAGAAGCACCATCAGCAGCGCAAAATATTATATTTTTCATTGGTGTATTATCGGTATCTAAGTAATTCTTAACCATACTAAATGTATTTTTGGATGTAGTGGCGCTTTCTAATGATTTGCAGAACAGCATTACATCAACAAAATCACCTTTATCAATATATCTAACGTAAGTTATAAGTACGGCCTCACCGAGTCTTTAAGTTGATTTATCCATTTGCAACGAAAATTTATTGTTATCAGTTTTTCAACAAGTTGCATTTCAATATCCTCAATCATTTCGTCTATTCTTTTGAAAATCAAATTCCCCCTTTGCGAAGTAGGCCACGCATTGGGAAGGAAACACTGCCTTACATCCCCTGGGACACATTTTATATAGTTACAACAACAATTAAGCCAATATACCCTAACGTAAGCGGGGATTACCACCGCCGCTAACTCCTTAAACGGATATAGATCAGTGCTTCCAATCACCGTGTTCTATGTATTCCGATAACTTTTGTTATCGAATGTCAAAACTTTGACATTTCCCACTTACTAAACTGACATACACCCCCATTTTTTTTTTAAATAAGAAGATTCATTGCAATATCCTTTTTATGGCTGACAAATTCATCAAATTCAGAAAATTGTTAGCGGTAAATTGGAGAAGATTCTGATGACAATTGATACTCTTGGATGTTTGAACTTAAGGGTAACCAGGTCCCGGTGTGATGTGAACTGAAGCTGAGACCCCTCGGTCAGTCAAACGCACTAACCACTAAGCCCACTTGGTGTTTAAGGGGGGTATTATCCAGTCTGTAAAGGAACCTCAAATTCTGTCGGGAGCCAACACCAGCCAGATCAGTGGGGCTGAAATATTTCTTAAATCACTTAAGGAAGCCCAGACATTTCGCACTGTTCTTGGCGACTTCGAACATGCCATTCCAACAAAGGTATTTACTCACACACATACCGAGATTTTCAAATGCACGCGTTTTCAACAAAACAGCTTTCTTGATGCCAAACTCTGTCAAATGCCTTTGAAATATCAAGCGCAACAATCTTACTTTCATCACTATTGTGAAGAGATTTGTTTTAGTTTTCGGATCAATAAGTCATCAAATCACCAGATGCTGCGAAAACCGTACAGCTGGTGATTAAGAAGTTTTCATGATTCAAGATTTCTAATAACCTGATGTTTATCAGCTCTTCCACGACCTTAGCAAGAAGGGACGTGTGTGCAACTGATCGATAGGAGGAGGGAGAGGAGGGTTCGCTTTTTTTGGGGCTGGACAAATGCAGTTTTTCATGGTTTTCGAAATATATGACTTAATATATTTGGCACGCGTATCGAATATGTAATTCGAATGTTGTACTTTTTTTTCGACGTCACACGCAGACAAATATGTGGTTTTTAAAAATTGTTTAATCTTGTTTCGCGCTCAGTAGGGGGAAAGAGTCGAACTGTAGCAAGATCTCAAACAAACAAAAATTTTAAATAAATAAATAAATAATAGTAAAACTAATTTTGAATAATTTTATTGTTGAAAAACATAATACGCCTCATTGAACGTTTTCGATTTATGCAAAGTTTAGAGTCACTTAAGTTTAGAAATTATTGAACCGATTAATTCTTGGTGCAGGTCTTAGTGTAGCTGGTAGAGAAGATGGATCTGTTGGACTATCACCTGGTGGAGTAGTAGCTCCTGCAGAAGTATCTGGAGCTGGAGGAGAAGGATTGAAATTGGAACAGCCAAAGATACCAGGAAAACCTCTGGAATTTCTGAAAGGCTCACGACGGAAATCTCTGAAATTTCTTAAATTCCCGCGACGGAAATATCTGGGATTTCGATAATTATACTGAGGGGACGCCGCGGCTGTAGCTATTCCCAAAATGGCAATGAGCACGAAAAGAAAACACATATTGGATCCCATTGTGCTTAGTTTAAACTGCTTTTTACTTGTGAGGAAATAATTGTTGCGGACTGGTTTTATAGGAACGCAAAAATGAAGCGAGTAACAGTTTTCTATTGTTGAGCACAAAAACAAAAAACACTTGTGACAATATGCAAATTTGTTCGTATGGCTTGGCAAATAGTTAATTGACGACAATTGACAGCGATGTATCTGTATATGTATATTTAACAGCAGGCCCGCGCATTAACGCTCTTCAAGCAAAATTATTTTAAGATTTACTTCTGCCAGGCTTTAAAATAAACAACGTATTCCCTTTTTCACTTAAGCTAAAGAATTTCCAATTGAGCTGTTACCTCATTCTAAAGAAAGCCACATACAGCTGGCAATAGACGAAAAATTCATCCCATCTCTTAAAGAGCTTGCTTGATGCCAAACTCTGTCAATGCGTTTGAAATATCAAGCGAAACTGTCTAACTTTCACCACTATTGTGAAGAGATTACTTTTCGGTTGTATAATTCAACAAATCACTAGTGGACCTGTTGCTGCGAAGGCAAATTCTCTTATGAGCATTCTACAAAGTCCCACGGGTCGTAAAAACGTTGGTACGTTTGTTAAAAACATTAAGAATTCGGCCTCGTCATCAACACCGACACTCATATGCAATGCCATTCCAGCTGTTAGCTCTTCAGATAAAGCCAACCAACTTGCTGCTCATTTTGCAGCCAGCTTAACGCATCCAAAATTGTGCTTTATGTCGTCCTGTAGGTACTCGAGGGTGTAGAATTTTCCACGGGACAAATCCCATTTCGCTCTCGTACAGTGGCAATAATATATCTTCCCGAGACGCTGAAAAATTGTATTTGTCCGACCCTCCTCCTACCCTTTCCTCCTTCCGACCAATCACACTTAGGTTAGGTTAGGTAAATGGGTTGACGAGGCAGAAGAAACCTGCACTCGTCACACATAGATCAGTGTAGATCCATTGAGATGCCTTTGGGGTTTTCAACTCCCACACTAGGAAACCTATGAGGTCAAAAACGGTTCTGCCGTGTAGTTCTACTAGATGTGGCAAAGTGCTGGACAGTAGCAGAGAAAGTGAATAGTATCCTCTACATAAGTCAACCGTGCTGATTTTTATCCTTTATGCATGATATTTTAGCATGTTATGGCCAGTGATGACGCCCACGAGAGAGCACAAAGCTTGTTGTAGAGCGGCCACATTTTTCTAGTTGTGGCACAGGATTGAAGTTTGTTCCACCTTTCATTAGTCGCCTAAAGTATTTTGTCACCAATCAGATATTTGAGGTTACAGGGGGGAACTTGCACTGTAATGTTGGCCTGGTTTGTTCCAAGTTGTGAACCGTGCCTAGCCAGACCAATCACACTTACGTCCCTTCTTTCCAATGTCATGGAAACGCTGATCAACCTTCAGCTAATAATATATATATTGAATCCCGAAAACTTCTTAATGACCGGCGGTATGGGTTTCGCAGCAACCACTGGTGATTTGATGACATATCTCACCGAACAGTAAAGAACTAGTCTCTTCACTAGGGTGGTGAACGTTATATCGTTGCGCTTGATATTTCAGAGGCATATGACAGAGTTTGGCGTCAAGCTCTCTTGTCATGTGCGTCCTCAAAATAAATATGGACAAAATACGATGCAAAAAGAACATCCAAACTTCTCTCCAATAGCAGTCAAAATATCAGCTGGGTAGTCGGAACAATCAATGGTCACCGCCTTTTGGGTAGCCACGCCACCAGAATGGGAGTACCCTCAAACGACTTCTACAGAAGCCGTAGCGACGTCGAGGAGGAGGAAACTATGACACACCTCCTGTGTTACTGCCCCGCACTATCCAACTCAAGGAAACAAATCCTTGGCGACTATTTCTTCGAAGATCTAAGTGATCTCAGCGAGACCGACGTTTGCTGCATCAGCAAATTCAACACAAAATCCAAATGGTTGAACTAATCTTGGGGATGGACACCTCTCCGATGCTTGACTGTGGCAAGAACGCCTCCTTGCTCCCTTCCCGAGCAACAGTGTAGCTTGTAGCTCGTATTGAACTGACAACAGCCAGTCCAAACTACATTCCCTCCGCGATGCGCGTAGCATTCTGGGCTCGCTTGCTTGAATCACCCCTTCAAGCACAGTTCTCAACTAATAACTCGACGGTGCAGCCGCCTCTTACCGGCCCCCTTTCCAATGGAAATTAATGACGTGCTTGAGGCTCGATTGTATCAGTCACCTCAAAAGGCTTTTCTTTCCGTGGATCGGGAAGCAGAAGCTCTCCCTCCGCTGTGCAGTGAAATGAGATCAGTCCTAGGTTCGGTTGTGTTAATAACATTATCCTGATCCTAACCCATGATTTGGGAGTCGGGCGGTAATCGCGACAGCAATAGTCACTCTCAAAATATATCGCAACCATTATGCGTATCATTGCCGCGTTGCACTCCCCGACTCTTCATAAGTACGTCCACCACAATCCACAACCACTACCTCAGAGTAGGTAATAACAGGACTCCCAGTGCCCCAGTAGCCCACGCTAGTATTGACCGGCAAAACAGGCGTTTATTTACCCCAGTATTGAGTACAACGCTCATATCTGGGCCCGGTGCGCCAATCACATATCTGGAGCTAGTCGACAGAATACAAAAACGCGCGGTCAAACTTTTCCCGCTCTGTTTTTCTTCCCCTTATAAAATACAAAAAATTAAAATTAACGTTCATCGTTCCCTTTAGTGCGCATTAATTATAAACAAAACAAAACAAAACTGCTAAAAATTTAATACGCCTCATTGAACGTTTCATGCAAAGTTTCAAGTTGTGCAGGTTCAGACTTTGTTGTCCCAATAAAGTCTTGGGGCAGGTCTAAGTGTAGCTGGTAGAGAAGATGGATATGTTGGAGTAGTAGAAGTAGCTGGAGGAATGGTAGCTGGTGGAGTAGTAGCTGTTGGGGTAGTAGCTCGTGGAGTCGTAGCTGGTGGAGTTGTTGCTGGTGGAATAGTAGCTGGTGGAGTAGTAGCTGTTGGCGTCGTAGCTATCGGAGAAGTAGCTGCTGAAGGAGTTGTTGGCGGAGAATTGTAATGGGAACAATCAAAGTAACCAAAACGTCTAAAATTTCCATAAGACTGACGAGGAAAATCTCCTGGATATCCATAAGACCCACGAGGGAAACATCTGGGATAGCTAGACAGCCAAAGAGGGTTCGGCGCGGCTGAAGCTATTTCCAAAATGGCTATGAGCACGAAAAGTAAGAACTTTTTGGATACCATCGTACCAAGTTAAACTACTAATTACTTATGGGGAAATAAATGTTGCGCACTGATTTTATAGGCACGGAACAAATGTACCGAAGCTACCGAAGTAACAGTTGTCGCTTGTTGAGCATAGAAAAAACACTTGTGGCAATATGCAATTTTGTTCGTATGTTATGGTAAATCGTAAATTGACAAAAGCGATGTGTCTCTATATATGTTTGTTTACCAGCACATGCGCGGATTCACTCCAGAAATAACAAAATTCTAAGTTTTACTTCTGCTAAGCCAATAAACAACGTATGCCGTTGTTCTTTTTAACCAATGAATTTTTAACTTAGCTGTACCCTTATTCCCCCTCCACCTTCCCCTAAGGCATTGTAAGCTGAAATCTTGCTTGGTGATACTTCTTATACTGTTGTGCGGCATTAAGAAATGATTTTTGGATATGACAACCACTAACGCATTGGGATAGTAATGCCATTTCGAGGGATAGGGGACATTTTAGTTATTTAAGCGACTTTCTTTTCATCATAATATGATATTATTATAAATTATATAATATTAATATAAAGATTTTCACAACGCTAAGTCCAACTTGTTCAATCCAAACATATCTTAATTCATCTACTCAAAATAAGATGTAGGCAGTTGTAAATGCGAATTTAGCAAAATTTTATAAAGCCAGAATATTTAACTTCTAGTATCGACGTAAGTGAAAATTCGGCCCAGTTAGATAAAAATTAAATTTATTTAGGTCCGTCGTGTGAGTCGCATAATTCACTCTGAAAGAAGGCGAACGATTAAATGTCATTGGAAATGCTATTCGATTTTACATATGGGCTGCTCAAGATATAAAAAAGAGAATGCCTTATAAAAATGGGATTTTTGTGCCCAAATATTGCTTCAGTTTTGAAAAAAGGTCAAACAAAAAACAGATCTCCCTAAAGCAATTTAGGCGCCACCTGTGGAGAAAAAAATCCCATCGCACCAAACTTCTTTCCTATCTTCAGTAAGTAGCTCCCAAAAATAGGCAATGAATCATTTGCTGGGAGCTACTTGCAGCAACAAATAAAATGCCTGCGCTGTGGTTTTACCATTATAAGGGTACTGTGTCACTACAGAAAAAAGTAATCCCTTTAGCGCACGCAAATTATAAAAAAAAGACATACGAAATCTATCCCATTTTTATAAACTCGATGAAAAAACTATATTCGACTTGGAATGGAAAAAGTTGCCAATGCATTTCGAAGAAAATGAATTATCGGATATGTTAAATTTGGACGTACAAAAATTCTAGATAGCCGTTGTATTGCATTGTATGTGCAGTGGGGTCATCAGTAGACGACAAGCACTTAGACCTATTGGTCCATTGTACTTCAGCATAGCTGCCCGCTCGCTGGTTATAGGCGATTAGTAAGATACAGTGAGGGAGAACCTGCCAGTAGCCTTGGCAAAGCGAAGAATATTAGCAAGTTTAATGTCCCCCATCTCATCTTCGTTGACGAATTGTTTGCCTATAGTGGTGAGCCTGGTTCTGGCGAAAGCCGGACATTCACAGATGAAGTGAGGTACCGTTTCATCCGCCTCCAGGCAGCACTCACATAGGCCCGAGCTCCTAATGTGGATGGTTTTGAGGTGCTCGTTAAGAGGACTGAAACCGGTGACGAGACCAATCAAGGGTCTCAAGTCTTTCCTGTTTAGTCCAAACAAAAACTTAGCTCTGCTGATTTTCGGACCGTCCACTAGCTTCTTCGAATACCTGCATGAGACAAGGTCATGCTAGTATTCGGAATGTTGTTGGCGTAGAGCCGAATTCCATTTCACGTTTGTGGATGGATGAGCAGCATCCTATGGATGGTTGTGGGCCAATGAAGGCTGTTGAAGAGCCCTTCCTGGTCAGAGCATCCGCTCTCTCATTACCATCGATACCTGTGTGCCCAGGAACCCAGGCAAGTGATACCGAGTTACATCTACCCAGACGGTTAAGCTTGAAGCTTGAGCTTGACCATGGTTTCCTCAACTATTTTTGAGTTGAGAGAACCAGCCGAACAGGCTTTGATAGCGGCTTGGCTATCTGAGCAGATGTATAAGGTTTTACCCTTAATCCTTCTCCTTAACAGGATATTGGCGGCAGTGGCAATCGCAAAGATTTCTGCCTGAAAAACAGTTATTTGTCTACCCAAGGCTGCAGATAGATTTATCTGACAGTCTCCAGAGTAGACCCCGGCTCCCGACATACCGTCAATGAGTGACCCATCGGTATAGACGATGAGATCACCCGGCCTAAAGCCATTCCACCCCTCACTGTTCCATTCCTGCCGTTCAGGAAGGATGACCTGAAAACGGCACTCAAAGACTTGCTTCATGCACACAGTGTCAAGTGCTCCTCCCCGATGGCCAGGTAGGCTGTCATAGAGAGCTCTGTACCTAGCACCGAGATTGACCTGCCGTCCAAGTACTACACACATACGGTATAGTGATTTTCTGGCCTCACTCTCAGCAAGGAACTGCAAGGGAGGTAAACAGAGCAACACTTCCATAGCAGCAGTGGGAGTTCCTCTCATCGCACCTGTAATGCATAAGCACGCAAGGTGCTGTAGCTTCGACAGTTGACGTTTGAGGATGTGAGCTCTAGCCCACCATACAATCGCACCATACATAAGGTATGGCCTAACGATGCACGTGTAAATCCGGTGAACCAGCCTGGGACTAAGTCCCCAGGTTCTGCTGAACATCCTACGGCACTGCCAGAGAATGTTAGTTGCCTTCGAAATCCTAGCAACCAAATGTTCAGAAAAGTTAAGCTTTGGATCTAACACAGCCGTTAGTGATATAAAGAATAAAACAATTGAAAAAAAAAATCCAAAAATCAATGTAATTTAGCTCGGACAGTTAAGATTTTGCCACTCCTAAGGCTGTGGTTCTGCTGAAAGCGAATGTGAGCGAATTTTTCTCGTGCGAATTCGCAAGGTTCGCTAAACTCATTTAAAATTACGCATTTTCTATGTGGTTCTGGTGTGTAAAATTTACTCGAGCGAATTAAACGAATCTAAGCGAGTCCAATTTCCGATGGTTTCATTTCTATTTCAAGATATTTTTTTTTAGTTTTAAAAGATTTGGTAGAAGAGTCTACATATGGTAGAAAGAGTTTGCAATGTATGTATGAGAGCAGGGTGGTCCCCCATCATATCCTTTGATAGAAAAGTCTGAAATGTGTCATGGCGACATCTTTATCGTGCACTCTATACTTGACGAAATATAATGGAATGTATTTGGAGTCATTCTATAATTTTCAAAAAAAAGTCTCTCATCTTTGACCAACGAATTGTGTAAATTGTGAAATTCTCCATATTCCTGTTTTTTTTTTAATCGAATTTATTTCACAACGCTCTTTAATGTATTTGTACGTCAAAAAGCTATTTTCTAACAAAAATTCTACTTCACAAACCGAAAACAACTTCGCATGAGTAAAATTCGCTTGCACCAGAACCACTCTGTTCGTCCGAGTAAAATTCGCTTGCACCGGAACCGCAGCCTAACTCATTCAAAACTACAATCTTTCTATGTTGTGTTTGGGGTTAAGGGAGTCAAATTTTGGATGGTTTATTTCTACATATTTTACTCGCGCGAGTAAAGCGAATTCAAGATATTTTTTTTTGATTTTTAAAGGATTTGTAGTTAGTTTTATACTGAATTTCGTGCATCTTTCATCTTTTATCAACGAATTGTGTAAATTGTGCTATTCTCCATATTCTAGTCTTTATACCCTATTCCAAGGGTATATTGATTTTGACTCATAGTTTGTAATATACCTTAATAGATCCATAAAAGGTACTATATTTTTGGTACTATAATATTGACATTTTACCAATATACTCTCTACGGGCCCGAAATAACCGATTCTACGAATTTTAAAAATCCGCCTACTGACACGCCCACAGACTCGGAAAAAACAAATTTATCGAAACGCCCACAATTTAAAAAAAAAAACAGTTTTTTCGAACAGTCAAAGGTTGACCTAAGAAGCTGAAATTTCCAATATTTACTCTCTAGGCGCCTTTAATGCTCATGTGTAAATATTTTTAAAATCCGTTCGCTGCCACGCCCACTTTAAAAAAACCGTTTTATTTATGAAATCATTCGCAAGGGTGGAAGTTAAAGTCGTGATAAAAAATTCCTGTATATAAAGATTTCTCTCATGCCCACTTTTAAGGGGCGTTATTTTACAAAAACAACGTTGTTTCAGTAAAATCTTGTTGTATACCAAAATATGAAGATCCTTCTTAACAATTCTCCCATACTTAGATTTTCGTCACGCCGACTTAAGGAGGGATAGGAATAGGAATCGGGTATCCAACAGTTTGCCTAAGCGGACTTTTTCCTATGTTTACAAATTGAATTAATTTCACAACGCCTTTGAATGTATTTGTACTATTGTTCTTCACAAAGCTTGACAGTAGTACTTCTAATTCAGCTTCGATTTCTTGTTCTGATGGTCCTGCAGTATTCGCTGAAGAAGACGGATTAGCATTCGACGGCTTAAAGAATTGTGTCAGTGTGGTTTGAGCAGCTTCTAGCTTCATTTTTTTGTAAAGGTCCTTGTAGCATGAAATATTCTCTGAGATTAAGAATGAAACCGTCTCGCTTCTCTCTCGATCTGGATCATTTTTTTAAATATTCAAGCCCCTTTCCATACAGTCCAAAAATTCTGAGAGCTGTTTCGATGTAAATTTTTCTTGGCCAGCATTATCAGGCGCCGGAACCTCCTCTTCTGTGTCTTCTAAGATTCTAATCAACTCGTCATTCGAAACTGGTTCCTCTTGGACGTTAATTAAGTCAGTTATGTCGCCTTCATTTAGTTCAGAGAATCCTATTTCCCTAGCCAGATGAAGTATTTCCGACTGAATTTCTTCTTCGTTGTTTAGCGCACTGTCATTATTAGCACATTGTCCAGATTGAACACACTCTGGCCAGATTTGCCGCCATACTTTATGCATATTAGAATCTGTTACATCTTTCCAGGAGTCGGATATGTTTTGAATAGCTTGCTGAATATTGTACTTTTGCCAAATTTCCTTTACGTGAGTTTGTTTTTCTTCATTTTCGAATGACGTATCCAGATCACGAATTACCTGTTGAAATGTACGGCGGAAATAATACGCCTTAAAAGAAGCAATAACTCCCTGGTCCATGGGTTGAAGTATGGAAATAGTATTCGGAGGAAGAAAAATTACTTTGACATTTTGATCAATATCGTCAAGACAGTGAGGGTGGCCGAGGGCATTGTCCACGACAGGCATACTCTAAGTGTTACTAAGTTATACCCCTGTAGGGGTTCCGCAAGAGTTTAGAAAACAAATTCAAAACACCTCTCTCTGGTCGACCGTTCTGCGTTGACATTTATAGAGATGGGGCCAGGGCGATGATGGGTAATACAGCAGGAGTAGTGTCACGAATAAAAAATAAAGCACCTTATTGTAGTTCCAGCCATTATATCCTACATAGACAAGCACTTGTGATGAAGCAAATGCCGTCAAATCTAAAATTAGTTATGGATGAAGCGGTAAAAATAATTAATTTTATCAAATCACGACCACTACAATCCCGATTGTTCTCATTATTGTGTGAAGATTATGGCAGCAAACATAAAATACTGCCGCTCCATAGTACAGAAGTGCGATGGCTGTCCGGGGTAAAATTTTAACAAGACTATTTGAACTTAGAGCCGAGTTACTAATGTAAGTAGTAAGTAAGTAAGTAAGTAAGAAATTCATTTATTTAATATTTTATTATTACATAAGTTACAAGATAGAATGAATTTTAAAGCTATGGCTTAGCCGTCAGCTTGGTTAGCAAAATGCTTATACATGTACCTACATTTGTAACTTTAACAATATAGTTATTTTTTTAATAAACTTAATCAATCATAATACTCTGTTATTAATAGCGACCTGTATTTGTAGATGGATTTAATATAATAAAATAACTTTTTCCAATCACACTCGTTCAGAATTTGTATTGTCTCCTGCATGGTAAGGAATTTTTTTCCGAAGTAAGCTAGTCTCTGTGGTTTGTAGATTGGACAAACACTAATAATGTGAAAGCAGTCTTCTTTCGCTTTTAAGTTGCAAATATTACAAAACTGGTTGAAGCTTCCATTATATGGGCTGCCATTTAAACCAATCAACTCACACCTTGTTTTGAAAATAAGAGATATTTCACTATAGTTGAGTGAGTCATTGAAATAGTTCTTATCCTTTAGATTGAAGTTCAGGTGAGAATACAATACTCTGCTATCTGATTCACGAGCTTTCTCTATAAATCGCACATGAATAGCATCTTCATTTTTATTTATTATTCGATAAAGTTGGTTCTTTAAGTTGTCCAGGTTGTTTAGATCGAATGAAATAGTTTCTCCACACGCGTTTCCAATTCTAAACCATCTTAACGCCCACCAGTCCTTGTTTCTTAATTCATAAGATAGCATTTTTTTGGTTATTCGGGAGTCTGGATACGAACCTATTTTAATGATGTAGTCCGCTTGCGATTTGAGAGTACTTGTAAAAAGCATTGGAAGACCCGTTTCCAAATAGATTGTGTAGTTCGGCGATTTCATTGGTAAGTTGAATAATTTTTTCAAGAAGTTCCTGTGGAATTTCTCGATTACTTCGTACTCGTCTGATCCCCAAACTTGAGAGGCGTAACAAAGAGTTGATTTAACAACTGAATCAAATATTCTGTATTTCGTTGAGAGGAGAATCCGCTTGTTTGCAAAAACCTTTTTCCATGATAGATTCACTAAGCTTTGGGAAGACTTGGCTTTATCCGTTAGATGTTTACCAAATTCTAGGCTTGGGTTCAGTTTCACTCCTAAATATTTGAGTTCCTTCACAATCTCTAATCGGCTTCCATTATAAAACCATCTATTTCCACTTTGCACTCGTGGTGAACGGGAAAAGACCATAATTTTAGATTTTTCGGTGTTGATGGTTAGTCCCCATTTTTTGCAGTAACTGGCTAGTCGATTTATCATCAATTGGAGATTTTCAGGAGATTCAGAGAGTAGAACAAGATCATCGGCATATAACAAGACATTGACCACGGTATTAGCAATTCGTACTCCACCAGGCAAATCTTTTTCTATGTCGTTTATAAATAGAGAAAACAATAAGGCACTAAGAGGACATCCTTGCTTTACACCAGTCTGTGTTTTAAACCATTCTGAGAAATCCTTTCCATCCCAGACTGCTGCACTTGTTTCGGCATACATTTTTTTAATGGTCTTAAGAAATTTTGTAGAGATACCCAACTGAGACAGTTTATAGAAGAGTGCACTTCGGCTAACAAGATCAAAAGCTGCCTTGAAATCTACAAAAAAGCTATACATTTTCTTGTTTCTGGCTTGAAAGGCTCTTATAATCGCAGATAATGTGAATATTTGGTCAACGGTTGAAAAGTTTTTTCTGAATCCAGCTTGACGCTCTGTCAGAATATTTTTTTCATCTACCCATTTTTCTAATCGTGCTACAAGTATGCCACAAAATATCTTGGCTGACACATTCATGAATGAGATTCCCCTGTAGTTTTCTACGTTTTCCAGCGAACCCTTTTTGTGGATGGGGAATATTACAGACTTCTTAAACGATGAAGGGATGTCTGCACTCGAGAACACACTGTTGAAGAGAACTTTCAAATAGTTGATTAAGGTTGGACTAGCATTTTTGTAGAATTCGTACGGAATCCCATCTTCGCCTGGCGCCTTTCCATTTTTGGATTTCATGATAACAGCATTAATTTCGTCAGTTGTTACCTCACCATCTAGGGAATCGTCGAAAATGAGGGGGTCCGCATACGAGAAAGAAAGGTTTGAGTTATCCAGTAGAAGATGTTTAAAATATATGGATAGATCATCAGCAGATACTCCTGTACCTATTTGATAAACTGTACCATTAATCTCCCTTGCTATTCTCCAGAAGTCCTTTGAAGACTTGGTTTTACTAAGTAAGAGAGCTTGCTGATTATCGAAGTCAGTTTTCTTAGCTAGGCATAGATTTTTGTAGTGGGTATTCACTTGGTTATACCACTTTTTAACCTCAGGGTCATTACAAGTTCTCCAGACACGCAAAAGGGCAAATGATTTCTTCCTAGCATTTATGCATTCTCTATCAAACCATTTTTGTTTAAATGGTGACCTTATATTTGAAATGTTGTTTGATGCAGCACTTCTTATATAACAAGTTATTTGGTTTGCGAGTGTTTCTGTTTCTTCAGGTATCGAATTATTTGCTGAGAGCAAGCTGTCTAATAACCTGTGGTAGGTATTTGTTTTTTCGGATTTCCATTTAAGTCTTGGTAGCAGGGGCAGGTTTTTGTGATATGAGGGTGTTTCACCATCAACTTCAACCACGATTGGCATGTGATCCGAAAAAGTTTTGTATTGTACCTCAAATTTTTTAATTTTCCCAGTCCAGTCGTTGTTAACAGCACAAAAATCAATAACTGAATTGCCTTGTCCTCCGACAAATGTGTAATGCCCTTCTCTATCACCTTCTGTACAGCCGTTTAACACAATAAGATCATACATTTGGAGCAGCTCTAGTACATCTGTTCCATTTTTATTGCAGACTATGTCTTTAGATACCCTATTGGTACAGCATATACTAGGGTTTGTTACAGTTTGCACTATAGTGGTTTGTGAGTCACTTATTCTCGAATTCCAATCTCCAATCAGCATAACGCTTTTGCTAGCTAAACATGACA
Organism: Portevinia maculata; assembly: GCA_949715645.1. Taxonomy (NCBI): domain Eukaryota; kingdom Metazoa; phylum Arthropoda; class Insecta; order Diptera; family Syrphidae; genus Portevinia; species Portevinia maculata. Next base: position 193,463,718 of record OX454525.1, read on the forward strand.
TTGTATTACACAGCCTCTCAAAGTCGTGAGTCCATTTGTTGCAGTTTATATATGATGGAACGATATATGTATTATTATTTTGTGTCACACATTTTACTACGGTAGTTCCTTCAAATTCATCAAAATCGTAAGTTTTTAAATGTGATTTTTTTATCCCGTACAGGCTTCCTCCACTTGCACGCCCCTTTATGTAGGTTTTACTTGCTTCGCTCCAAATTAACTTAAAGCCATCGAAATATTTATTAAAATTACTTAAATTATCGCTTGTTAAATGTGTTTCAAATAAAAAGAAAATTTCAAAGTTCTTAACATAGTTAAAAAAATCTACAAATAATAATTTATTACTTAATCCAGATATATTGTAAGATAAAATATTTGCAGAGATAAATTTGTTTGAGCTGACGACGCTTAATTCTCAGTTTTGTATGACACTACTACCTTCCGGACCTTCGGTGTAAAGTGTCATCACTGGTGCATCTGGTTTGGGCCGTCTGTTTGACAACATAGTTTCGTTGACAGCATTAAAATTGAGTTTTCCGTAGATATTCTGTAGTTCGTTTTCTCCGTTTGTGTTATTATATTTAAGTTTGTTATTACTATCTAAATAAAATGTTCTATTACCAATTAATAAATTGTTGTTTTTAATCAATACTGCTTCGCTTGGTTTAATTGTTTTGACGACTTTTCGATACCCGAGTAGAATTCGACGTTTGATTTGTGATTGTTTGCTAAGGTCTCGTTGGATATAGCAGCCTGTGCCTTTTAGCTTCAAGGAATTTTTTAACATTTGCATTGCAGTTTCATTGGAACCAGTGCTAAGTTTGAGTTTAATTGTTTTCTTGTTTTCACTAAGTTTTACGGCTTGTGGCATTTGTTGTTGGTCTGCATCAGAGCCTAGCAAAAGTGTGGTTATGTTATGAATCCTTTCTTGGGGGTCAGATCGGTCGTTTGGAATCGTGAAAATAATATTTTTCCCTCTGATCTCTCTGCTCTGCAGTTCAAGCTCCTCTTCTAGAATGCAACATCGATTTTCAAAATGCTGCACTTTTTCAGATAATTCCTGGTTTTGTTGTCTTAGCGAGTGTATTTCATTGCTAAGTTTGTTGAGATCGTCTTTTGTTGCTAGATTGGCCGTCGCTTTGGAGAGTCCTGTATTGAGCGATGCCTCAATAATGGATTTGATTTTATCAAGGTCAGATTGGGAGATCGACATTGTCTGTTGAGATTTATAAACCTTTGATGGTCTGTTGATATTAAAAAGTGGATAAATATTTTTTTCAGGTGACGTTTGATCGATTTTCCTTTTGTTGTCAGTCATGTGACTTAGGTGTCTACTTGGAAAGTTTATTTCACAGCTAATAAATTAGGATTACCTGCTTTTGCTGTTTTATTTATAGAAACAGACAGTCGACGCACCTGTTTATACACTTTTAATTATTAATTACGAACTTTGGCTAGTTATATTTTAGAATTTTACGAGAGCAAATTTTGTAATTGAACTATACACTTTGTAGCAGAGTTGCCAATGTTTTTTTTAGATACTTCTTTTAATTTGAAAGATCGTTTGTATGATAAAACTTGGTTGTTCCGACTGTCTTTTATGGCGGATATCTTTCAAAAACTGAACGAATTAAATTTATCATTGCAAGGTAAACAGACAACAGTGCTCCAGGCCTGTAACAAAATAACTGCCTTCCAAAGAAAATTAGATTTTTAGTTTATTTGCGTTGGAAAAGGAGAAATAGAAAGCTTTACTCAGTGAGTTTGTTAGCGATAACGACTAAGAAATGTTTCAAGATGATGTATTTGAAGAATTGGTCCAATATCTCACTTCGATGCGCGCATCTTTTGAGAAGTATTTTCCGGAAGAACAGAATACAAAAATGAAACTGAATTCATGGATTCATAATCCTTTTTTACCCAAAAGACCGAAAGTAAGTATGTCAAACGACGCCTCTCAACGATTTTTGGTGCAGAATCCGTGATGAATATCCAATGCTTACCAAAATGGTTCTAAATATTTTTCTCCCGTTCCCAACAACATATTTGTGCGAAACAGGATTCTCAACCTATGCAGCCACGATAACAAAATACCGCAATAGACTGGACGCCGAACCTGATATGAGACTTCAACTGTCCTTTATCAAACCTGATATCAACCAACTGATGAAAAATGAAAAACAATTTCATAACTCCCATTAGTTATTTTTTTTTTCTTTTTTAATATTTTCTATTATTATACTTGTTATGTAAGTAACTAATAAGTAACTGTTACATGGTACTTTTATTATGCTTATTAATAAAGAATACACTTTTAACAACAATTGTTTTATTGTAGGGTTCCGTCAAGAATTTCGCTTTCCAAAAGGGTTCCGTCACCAAAAAAGATTGAGAAACGCTGGTCTAGGATAAGAAAAATCCTTTCTGAGACATTATTTTTAGAGCAGTACTCCGTAGCAGCTGGGCAAAATTCGTTTTTGAACCAATCAGTAAACATAGATGAAGTTACCCAGGCTTTTTTGTTAGCTCTCCAAATAACCGGAAGACTCTTTTTTTCCACGTTTTTTAAAGCCCTCGGGTTAAGAGATTTGTAAATTAACAGTGGCTTAAGCTTGAAGTCAACGAAAGCATTTCCGGCTAGCAGTAAAGTCAACCTATCTTTTGCTGTCTTATAGCCTGGAACTGAACATATTTCTCTAGACACAAAGGTTCTTGTTGGCAATCGTTTCCAGTATAACCCTGTTTCGTCTACATTAAAAACTTGCTTAGGGCTGTATTGACCTTCCTCAATAATATCTTTATGTTTTCTTGGAAACAAATTTGCTGCCTCAACGTCTGCACTTGCGGAATCCCCACTTAACTTTATATTATGTAGACCATACCTTTTTTTTGAATTTATCAAACCATCGTCGGCTGGCCTTAAAAGTTAAATCCTCATCAGGTCCTTTAACGGAATCAATAATGCTCTGAGCTTTCGTCTGGATAACGCTAGTATTTACAGGAATCTTCCTTCGGTTCAAGTCCTGTATCAACATAAATAAAAGTTTTTCCATTTTAATAAGAGATGACGGTCTGTTCTTTGTGGTGATGGTATGCGAAGAAACTCCTGCTGTGGCACTTGCACGTAGTTTACTTGAATTGAACTTAATTTTATAGAAAAAAACAAGGTTACGGAATCCTACAATTTTCACTTTGTGTTTGTCCTGCAAAGTATAAACTGAAACTGCCTCTAAAAAAACTTCAATTGTCAAATTCAAAATTTAAAGTTTTCATTGCTTCGAGTTAAGACATCGGATGCGTTAGTACATCCGACGTCTTAGCTCGAAGCAAAAATTACGCAAGTCGAGGTAACGTTCCTACATTATTCTGACGTCGTAAGTCGAAATGCGTAAGTCGAAGCGTCGTAACTCGAGGTGTTCTTTTACATCGAAAAGGGATTTTTTTACGAAAAATCTGGGATATTCCACTATCAGCTACTGGTAACACTTGGCAAGGCTTTCACTATCGTCTTACTTCACGGCGAGGTTGCTATCATGATTTAAGGAATCATAACCGCTGTTGACGTTTGCCGTTTCGACTTCAATAAACATCGGCAGTTTATCGGTGATCTCCAATTGTTTCCACACTCGGATTTGGACGACAGCTTTTAAATGTTCAATTGTTCGGTACGCTCACCCAAAATTGAATTATTGCCCAGATATGATTTCTCGCCTTAGTCGCTCTCATTTTAATCTAATTGACTGGTACCGGTCTGGAGTTGCTGATTGTTTGGAATGTTACTTCCTAAGATACCTACATTAAGTGCATAATATAAGTTAGTCTGTCTTTTACACGCATTATATTTGAATGGTAGCCCCGATGTATTTTCTTATATGGCTCTTGGTGTATTCCCTGATTAATATTTCTGTCCAAAAGCCTCCACTTCAATTACGCAAAAAACTGGCTGCCACTCCCCAACTTATTTGCTTATCAACTCGTTCCCTCGATTTAACCGGAAGCTAACAAAACGTACTTCCCTCCTCAATAGCGTCTCAAGAGCAACCGTTTAAATTTAAATTCACCCAGGCCGAGTGATAAAAGACACAAAAAGAAGCGTAAATGTCTTGAGTGTAATTTTGCCAATCGCGTGTTTTGCTTTACTGTCCTTTAAATTGATGCTTCTCAAAAATAAAACAGCCAGCAGCCAAGTGCTCACATGCAGCACAACATCCTCCCAAAGTTACCCATTCATTCATCATCTCAACTGTATCCGTCCGAAAACACAGATTCCAAGACAAAGCAAGAAACTTTGAAATTCCTTTTCCCTTCGCGGAGAATTTATAACAATCTCTGGAATTGCGGCCATGATGATGAGAGCTTAGCTGATGAAGATGGTTTAAGGTCAACGCACAGTTTTCACATTAACGCATCAGGTGCTGGACTTAATGAGTTCTCCGCATCTCTGTTCATTTTGTTCCGCGCGCACACATTGAACAAAAAATACTTTAAAAAAAAGTACAAGTATATTCATGTGTAACACGCGATCAGAATAGCAAATCTGGTCGAAATCTTAATTTACTCTCGAAACAGATGCGCGCGCTATTTACCAACCGCTGGAAGGGGCACACAATGCTGACCATGTCCCTGATTATAAAAGAGCAAACCTCCTCATGATGATTAATTTCTGCACAACGAACGTTGTCCTCCATTTCTCATATATTGAAAAGCTATTAAAAAATAAAATAAAGACAAAACCTAAGAGAGACAAACATTCAAATCAAATTATAGGGCCATTAAAAGAGCGATATCCCCTCACCTTTAGAGAGGCACCTCCGTTTCTATCATCAACGCAGTGTTTTTTTATGGGCAAAGGATGTTGAGTAAAACTGAATTTTTAATGGTTCATCTTCGAGTTGGAAATTCCAAATCAAAAAAAGTCACCAAAAAGTGGACAAACATGAAAGCAAGAAGGAGCGACAGGTAGAGAATTAAAAATTGGTTGTGTTATAATTTTGATATGATTTCGCTGGAAATGTAACCAGTTTGTCTTCTCGCCTTGTTTAGTCCTGCTGCATGGAGCGCGCAGAAGAGATAAGTGCTGACTTTTATTTTTTAGGGTGTTTGATTACTCACAGCAAGATCTTTGGGGATTATAGTTTTCGGTGACAAAAAAGGCATTTAATATGGTCATTTATTATCGCTTGGGAATGGGGAAGTCATACTGCATTATTACCTGTTTAAAGGGGGGCGACGATTTCAGCTACCCAATAGATACTTAGGCATTTTAATGTGGATTTTAAAAGAAAAATATTTCGCCTGAGCAATAAATGCTGCAGTCTCGCCTGGTTTAGAATAAACGTACTTACTAAAAAGGCTGCCGACCCCTGAAGTGTCTTTTCTTGAGACACTGCCGCCATCCATCTCTGCGATTCCGGGCACGCTGCTTCCAGTTTTCTCGACCAAGGGCTCTGGCATCCTCGACATCTTGGTCTTAAAGCACAGGTTCGGTCTTCCTGGACTTCTCGAACTTAGGGCTGGAAGTCGAAGGTTCTTTTGGCTAGAGTATTATTGTCTATCCCCTCGATACCAATGTAGTCGACTTAATTTAGCTTTTTGGAATTCATCCGCATAATGTTCGCGGTTGTATCTTCTCCTCAATTCCTCGCCCACAGGACCGATGTCCGACAGAATAATTTTCTTTCGAATGAACCCAATATAAGCTCCACTATGAAACTTATCGTCCAGCACTCCGTGTCGTGCATTTTGTCCTTCGAGTCAGGACTTTTGAACCCGTGCGTTTTGCCATACCTAAGTAGCAGCGCTTTCCTAAGGTAATTCTCTTCAGATCTCCTTTAAGATGTCATTCGTGGAGTTGACGTTTACCGCACGGCACTCGAAGATGAACTCGCTAACTAACTCGGTCATCGGCTAGATATCACCTAGTCTGGGTTCCCGGCCATAGGAACATTGAAGAAAATGAGAAAGCCGATGAACTTGCCAGACGTGGCTCAGCTTTGTGCGTATCTCATGCGAAGGAGTCTTCCCTTCGCTGGGATATGTAAAGAGAGAAATCCTCCTGCACTTCACCTCAACGGCTGAGACTAGATGGACGAACCGTACGAACTGTTTCATTTCAAGGAAGATCTGGCCAACCTACAATGATGCCAGAACAAACAACCTCTTAGCCAGAACGCGTGTAGATGTCGCTAGACTAACGGCAATTAGGTTAGGTTAGGTTTATGTGGCTGTCGGCAGAAGCCGACACACTTAGACCAATTTAGGTCCATTGTGATACCACGTATGTATTATCTAACTCTGTAGATGGGACTGGCCAACGACACGCGGTTGTTCTCAAACGATCCCCCATCTACGTACTAACCGCGCCCAACGTCGTTTAATTATGGTGATCTGACGAGAACCGATTAACTCGACGTGGTATGGTCGTTGGTTAACGGCAATTAGTACGGGCCATTGGCCATAACACCCACTGCCGTAGCTGCGCTAACACAGACAAGAGTGAAACAGTGCTCCATCTCCTCTGTGAGTGTCCGGCTCTAGCCAAAACCAGACGCAGCGCACTATGTCATCCCTTTTACAACGACCTTTCGGCCATCCAAAGCATACATTTCAATAACATCATCAAATTCCTCAACTCCACAGGCTGGTTTTGAGCTCCCTCAACATCCTTCTCCCCCTTTAATTTCAGGTTCCGTTAGTTGTGGTACCAAAACGGCGCTTAATGCGTTATTTGTGTTTTTCCCTCGTCAGGTAACAGCCACTAAAACCAACCAACCAACCAACTAACTCGAAGTTTTTACTATCAACAGTGACGTTTTGTCCTAGACGGTGGACAGATGTTTGCTTTATGATAACATGTAGTTGGTATTGTCCTGACCAACCAATATCGCCTGTTCTTAATCGCCGTAAAAGCCTCTAACGCGGCACAATCGCCATCTTTCATGTTCAGTTCACAGGCATAAGATTGCAGCCGACCGACGCCTAATTACGCCCATAGAAATCTGAGCCATTTTTTTGTGGAAACAAGAACCAACTTTCAACTTTCTTTGCAGAAAAATTTCGGTTTAATTGGATTTTTATATGTATTAAGGAAAAAGATTCAACAAATACTAAGAACAAAATTATCCGAAAAAAATATTGGTGGTTTTCCTAAAAATAATAAAAATGGAAAAATACATAAAATATACAAGGACACGAGGACCTATACCACCTACCGCCCAGCTCCGTAAATTAGTCTTGATAGCGTTTCGGAATTCGGTAGAATATCCGCTACATTTTGGGTCGGGACAAAATAATCATGGTGTGACGTTCTGGGTAATCAATTCCGGATGTTTACTAGTCTCAGATTCGAATTTCCAGTGTGGACTATAGCAGAGCGCACAGCATGCAAATACCAACATACAACGAAAACGTTCCTTACAACTTACACCAAATGCGTAATGCTATACAACCTCAAAGTGTTCAGTTCTAATTGCACCCATTAAAATGTTCCGACAATTATAAAATTATAAAATAGATCACTGTAAGTCAAACAACAGTGTCAAATTAAAGAGTTTTCATTTGATTAAAGATTTTCCGGTTGTCAAATATTTTTACTATCTTAAATATATTGTCAAGCTGCTCAGATCGTTTCTTTGACAAATCCCTTTTTATTGCACGCATCAGGTTAAATCCTTATTAACTTCGATGCATAACTAACAGGGAAACCAAATTTTCTAAAAATTTATTTATAATGAAAAAAAAAATTGAAACAGCAAGCCTTAAGACACGGTCATTTTTTCGAGTCATTTAAATGACGCTCTGACGTAAAAATCACGTCACAAAGACGTCATTTTAATGTCGTTGAATGAATGAATGACTAAGAAAATGACATGAATTTTGTGTCATTAAAATTACTTAAAAAAATTAATGTGTTATCGCTCTTTAATGACGCCTAGGACAAATGACTACACTTTTTTGCTGTTGCGTCATTTAAACCCTCAAAAAAATGACACGGCACGCAAATAATAAATGACACAGCATTTAATATGATATCTGTGCTTTCATTTGGTGTTTGTTGCATGTGTCTGGCTGCTATTTCGGTACAAATTACTGTGAGCGAAATGGAATACGAACCGTTGCCGTCAAGTGCCGACAATATGCACTATTCTGTCAACTATCGTGTGAGTTTGAATACCCAAAGTACAACAAAGTCGAGCAAATTAGGCAAAACGCAGAAAACAGGAGTAAATAGGGATAGGTTTGGTTAGGTTAGGTTAGGTTAAGGTGGCTGTTAGCTGATAGCCAACACACTAGATAGAGATTTCTTTTACGGGAAAGTGCAGTGCTGCTGGACTGTCCGAGAAGATACGGATGTAAATGGGAAACGCGCAGCAACTTCAAGGCGTTTGTGACGAAACTGCGCAAGACAAAGTCCGGTCAAGGTGCAATCGATGCAGGTGATGTCCACATTTACATTACTTTATTAGTTGTGATTAAAAAATTATGGAGCGACGTGCACGCCAGCACCACTTTCTTTGTTTTTTCGGTATCCAGGTTGATTGGCTGTCGAAGGACACGCGCTGACTGCTTTAAGTCGTGAATGCTTTAAGTCGTTTGACTGATTTTAAGTCGTTCGAGTGCTTTAAGTCTTCTGTAATATTGGATTCTTGCAAGTCCCTCTTTTATATATATGTATGTATATGTTTATATGTTATTTTACTGAGAAGTGCTTGCAACAAAAAGGTCCTTCAAACCTGGAAAAAGGATAAATTTCCAAAATGTTAATAAAAACCGCACGGTATAAATGTGTTAAACGTTATTTTACTGAGATGTCATTGCAACAACAAAAAAGGTCCTTCAAACCGGGAAAAGGGATATTTTCCAAAATGTTATTAGAAACCGCACCGTATAATTGTGTTGAACGTTATTACCGGTCGTGCTTCCGCTGGAACGCTCTCTGGCATATTTGTGTTCTGTTTTTCGATGTGTGGCTTTACCAACCTCAACAAATAATCGAATTGATTGGCTGACATACGAAGGACATTGCGATATAGTTCAGGTTCTTCTTCGCGCAATTCGAGCAGTAATCCAGCACAAAATCCAATCTTCTCGCGACGGCTCAACCACTTCTTTTGTCAAATACTCCGCTTTCGTCGCCTTGGCTCGTAATCAACTGCTTTCCAGCACACACGCTGCCAAATACGCCGTCTCCGCAATTTCCACCATCATCGCAAAAGTTCTTTTCGACATTTTTTATTAAGATGAGAGAAAAACACTAAATGAGAGAAGCTATAATTTTCATTGCTCATTACGAAATCGAAATGATAGGAAAGGTGTCATTTTTTTTAATGAGGCAAGTCATTACCGTGTGATCGTCATTTTTTCGCTCTTCATTTAATGATATCCCAACGGAAATGTGTGTCATTTTTACATTTACAAAAAATATATTACTTTTTTACAACCAGAAATCTAATCTTTTATATTATTTCTTAATCAAGTAATTTCTATGAATAGTTTTTGAAAAAATACGTTCAAACTCAAAACAATGAAGAAATGAATTAAAAAAAACAACTGATTTTTTTTTAAATCGTGAAATTAAGTCCCAAATTGGCAAAAATAAGGCCTATAAACTGGACCTAGGGAGCTCTCTATTGACCTGAAATCAAGTTTAAGAATGCTTGAAATCCGCACACAGAACTCAAAAAAACAAATTTATCGAAAAAATCGAATTTTGAGCTAGAAAGCTGAAAATTTTTATATATGATCTTTGACTCCTTAAACTGCTCGGGAGACAAAATTTTTAAAATCCGCCTACTGACACGGAAAAACCAAGGTTTGAGCTAGGGAGGGTTTTTTTTTACAACATTAAATTAAATGTTATATAACAAAATATGTTGAGCGTTCTTAACAATTCAACCATACTTAGACTTTTGTCACGCCCACTTATGAGGGATAGGAATAAGAATAGGGTATCCAACAGTTCGCTCAAGCGGACTGTAGGCCGTCCCTATGTTTTTTTTTGAAAATGCTATAAAAGAAACTACTGAATATTTTCTCAAATTTCTTTTTTTATTTGAAAGTACAATCCTTCCGGTTAATAATGGAAATTTTTTAATTTAATTAATTTAAAAAAAATAAACACATGAGAATAAAGGGCCCCTAGATATTATATTATAAATTTCAGCTCCCTAGCTCAAACTTTGAATTTTCAAAAAAAAATAAAAAATTAATTGTGGGACACGCCCACACAGTGAGCGGATTTTAAAAATATTTACACATGAGCATAAAGTGCCCATAGAGAGTATATATTATAAATTTCAGCTCCCTAGCTCAAACTTTGGATGTTCAAAAAAATTGTTTTATTTATTTGTGGGCGTGTCTGTGGGCGGATTTCAAAAATTCGTAAACTTGATTATTTCGGGACCCTAGAGAGTATATGGTTAAAATTTCAGCTCTCTAGGTCCAGTTTAAAGGCCTAATTTTTGCCGATAGACGGACGGACGGACGGACATGACTGGATCGACATTACTATCGATGCTGATCATAAATATAGTAACTTTTAGGGGTCTACGGGCAATATTAAGGTATGTTACAAACTATGCGTCAAAATTAATATACCCTTAGAATAGGGTATAAAAAGTTATTTGGCGGACCCTGTATTAGGCTGATCGGACATTTGGTCCTGTATGCGCCTATGCGGGTAGTGCGAATAGAGGAGAAGAGAAAGCTGCAAACACTTTCAGCTGTACAGTACAAGATGTTTTTTTTTTTTTTAATTTACCGCACTAACGGCCTTTTTGGTACTTCTATAATGTAGATATGTTTATAATGTAGTTACACAGTGGGGGTATTAAGGAAATTGGGATTATAATGGATAGGATAAAACTGTAAGATAGAGCATTCCACATTTGTGTTGAACGGCTAGTAAGGATTCTTTGTATTTCACTATCGCGCGATTCTGTACTCTGTCAAATAGCTCCAAATATGTGATTTGCGGCGAATAAATGCCTTATAAATTGTAGCAATATCAGAAGGGGTGATAAACATAGGACGGTTTTACATGTCGCAGCGTTCTTGAAGATGTACTCCAAAAAGGTTAAACACGTCGCCTACATTGGCCCGGCCACATCGAGCGAATGGACAAACATGCTCCAGCCAAGAGGATATTTTATCCAAAGTCACTGGTTTAAGACCGTAAGAAAAACCGAACCTCTTTTTTAAATACGAAGTGGTACCTCTGGCAGAGACTTTCCACAGGTCGGAAGCTCTTGAATCTAAATAAGTACCGAGATAGTCACTCATAATCAGGAAAAAAATCTATGCAAATGAAAACTACCCATCTTGGTTCTTTTGTTTCTTAGGGAGCCAAGTCTTCCATTATAATATGAGGGACTGGTAATGACGTTTAATGGCGCGAAAAGAAGGGACATACAAATAATAGAATCAAATATTTCTTTGTAAAAAATGGATAGGGCAAGTTTGCCCTCCACAAAATGGTTAAACGTAACTATTGGTAGAAATCCATCATTCAATCAAAAACAGTGCACATGCCATCTGCCTTCTCATTTGTTAAAACATAAGAAATGTTTATAAGAAACAAGCTAACTTCTAAACTCGCTTCCGAGCGACGTCTCCCCATAAGTATTTGATTTACTGCAAATTAAGACTAACTTGCTTATAGATTAGCCTTTCATTAGCAAGGAAAAAACGCAAAAAGACAAAAGAAAAACAACATCCAAAAATACAATTTTCAAGATTAGCTCCTCAAATTTGGTGTAAATCTGTAGCCTCCAGTTATTGGTTCCCAACAAACACCTTTGCATAGACGATTGGTTAGAGAAATAGAAACCGGGCCACATATGGTATATTCATCTGCCAAACCAATTAAAAAATATTTGTGAATGCCTCCCTTAGTAAATCGGAGCCGAAATCGAATTTATTTGGAGCTTCATCGATTCTTGATGCCACATAATTTTACTTTCACCACTATTTATTGGAATTAAGATATGCCATCTCTAGCTCTACATTCTCCAATTCATCAAAACATGGCAAAGAAACTGATAGCCCAATGGACCACTTAACAAAAGAGGTCAATCTTAATACTTCTCTACCCTCAAGGTTTGGATCGAAAAGCTATAGTTCCTCTAAAAATCCAAAAATGATGAATGGATTTGCCTAACATATCTTTACACTTGTTTGAAATGATTTCTAATTCGCATAAAAGCTCAGAAAAAAAAACAAAAATTTAACAGTATCTACATTTTTAACCGATTATCAAAATTGAGAGAAGGCAAATTACATGCCACGCTTCCGGCCCTTAATTGATGAATGGACGACGAACACTACGCCAGCTGAGGCAATATTTTTGGCACTTCCCATGAAATTTAAGAAACACGCACAGACCTATTTGTCAAAAAAAGTTTATAATAATAATCTCATAGAATTATACGTAGGTATATCCCAGACGCGCTGGAAAGTAGGAATGAAAAAAAAACTGAGCCATCCATTTATGATCGCATGAGAATGTGGTGCTGCTGGTTTGATTAGTGCTTTTTGTCCAGACTCGATGATAGTGTCTTGAATCAACGAAGTAGCACATCCTCAGCTGCGAATTTAGTTTGTTTCTCTATTTCGTTTGTTGTTTTCTTTTTCTACCTAAAAAATAAATTCGAAATTAGGCGGTACGATTCTTAAGTGGGTCTTTATATTTGCTGTGAATCAGGTGCAATTTCGGGCATACCTACTTTGTGGAGAAGGTAAAACTTGGTCGCGTATACATCTTTAAAAATTGACTCTTCTTTAAATCCCTCGACACGTCAGAACATCCGGATTCCAGCACTTCCGCATCAATGTAAATATTTTCTAACGGGCTTTCGATTCTTATTGGACTTTCAAATTAAATAATGGTTCTTAATGGCAATGCAGGTGGTGTTATGGGCCGAATTTGGTTTGAATTTTCTTTTAAAATCACTTTCAGACACTGTTACTTATGATGTGATGTTATTTACGCCCTTGGCATTACGTGACATCATTTGTGGCTAGAGTATGGTATAAATGATCCGTTGCGCAGTCTATGATAGTTTTTTTTTAATTGAGAAATCTTTCCATCGTTTCTTTAGGCATTCACTTTCCGGAGGTCCGATGGTATTTATTTCCTTAATTTGCATCAATCAGTGGTGATTGTTTCATCGCAGATATGTGTATGCTGTTGGATGGTGAAATGATAGACACGTCTGATCATGTAGTAGGTTCGTACCTAGTTAGGACAATAAGTTGTATCTAGAAATTTGCCTGTATCCAATTAGAAGCTTAAAGCCTTCAACAAAGTTGGACAGTAGTACCTGGGTACTAGATATGGAATAACAATTGAAATGAAAATGAAAAGTTCTTCTTCATGAAAATCCAACCCATATATTGCAGCGTTATAGCGTCCCAATATGCTTGCAGCAAGGTGTTATTTCTGCACTTGAATAGTTATGGTATTCTTCCGGAAAAATGTCTCTCGGGAGCAAATTCCAAAGAATGCTTGTGTAGCATGCTAGTTTTCGCCCGGTCCGATGATAGCAAAAATATCACCACAATTCGTTACGTTTCTCTTGAAGCATTCTAAAACGAAACATTCTAAATGCATAAATCCATCACATGCCAAGCTGAACACAACAACACTGAACACAATTCCGGTTAAAAATGTTCGTCCATCTACCTGTTTCCTTTGGTCGTAGTGCGCACAAACTCCAAATCTCAAACGAATTGACCTCAAAATAGCAAACACAGAGCCACTAACTCAACCACAATTACCAATTCCTTAGTATTTGCTACTGAATACTCATCGCCTTGCCACCATCATCATCATCATCATCATCATCATCATCATCATCATCATCATCATCATCATCATCATCATCATCATCATCATCATCATCATCATCATCATCATCATCATCATCATCATCATCATCATCAATATCACAGAACAGCACATTATCATCGGTTATTCTTTCGCCAAGAATTTCTCCTCGAAAATGAGCCCAATTGCAACTGGATCATGCCGCTACTACATTTGCAAAATATATGTACATATCTCTAGATACAAAAGTACAATCAATCTTAACCGAGTCCACATTCCATTTCCAAGCGGATGCCGTATGCCAATAAATGTTTTAGTTTAACAGATACACAGTCGAATAGTTTTGTTTGGAAATAGCGCGATTTAATAGCATTTGCTAAGAGCGCAGGTCTTAGATGACACTCTTGTGGTATATGTACTAAAAAGGCAATATCTGCGGCGATAACAATTTATATTTCAAGAACATGTTTTGGGACACCGTCTACATAACGTTCACACCTCACTGAGGCTAGAACAGAATTCGTTGTGGTTAAGGCAGTTTTATGCCCGGAGGTTAGTGCAATCGCCCCGCAATTTTTCGCATCCTTTTAAGATGCATCATCGACCACCGATCGAAAAAAAGGAAAAATATTACACTATAATTGAAATTCCACAGCTGCAAGAGGTGCGGACTTCTTTTCGCTTTGGCAAGGGTTTCCTTCAACGTGGCTTTAGAAGAGGGCGTTCTAGATGGTTATAATGTATTTGTTTTCTGCACACTCGGGTACAAACATAGCTCGGCGCAAAGAGGGGTACAAACGTGAATATTTTTCCAATTGGTTCAGCCTACATGGAATTTATTTGCTATGCATCAGTAGGAGGGACTGGCAAAATTCTATACAAGTTACAAAACGAGTTAAATCAAACCAACAACAACAAATTCCGGTCAAATTGGAAAATCTGTTCCATGACACAATTGATTGAGGCATGGTTAAAAAAGATTTTAGTTTAGGAGCAACTTACTTTGCTTTTGTGCGTTTATATTCCTTTTGTTAGTTAGACCAAATTAGTTTTCCTAGGTTTACGGTTTGGTTTATAAGCGTGCAAACGACATTATTTTCTTTATCTGAAAATAAAAGGAAAGGGAAGTGTTAACAATTTAACAATTTTAAGATAATAGGTGTATGAGAAACAAGATAGATATACTCGTAATATAGACTTCCATTCTTTGGCAATAAAACCTAGATCATGAAAGTTCTTACAATGTTCTTTACTTCAAGAGTTATAAGAAAACGACATTATAATTTATAATTTAAAAGCAAATAGACTTTATTAAAAAATAAAAAAAAATAAATGGCATATCAGAGGGGAGAGAAACAACTTTCCCTCTTCACCCAAGTCAGTATGTGTACCGAAAAGGCAAATCTACGAACGGTGCTCTCCACTATCTGGTCAAAAAGGAAGAAGGAGCACTTATATCTAAGGAAATATTCCTATAATTGACGTTGAGGATGCTTCCGATAACATCGGTTACGATTACGACTCGATTGCAAGGGCAAGTTCTTAAAAACTTGTTAAATTGGTTCAGAATTATATCCGCTATACCCACAATAATAAAGTTTTTAAGAACTTGCCAAGTATACGGTTTAAATTACAATATGTGAAATTTTTAATAGCTGAGTTCGTTCATAACCTAGCGTTTCAATTTTGCTACACTTAAAATATTTGATAAGTTAACGGAAACTTAGAACTTTTCATGGCTGACTTGTTTGTCATAAGCAGTTGTTGTATATGTAGAAGAACTGTTTTGAAAATTTTTGTTTTTGGTGTGATATGTAAATTACCCATATACATACGTACATACAGATACTCCTACTTTCTGCACTTGATTTGTACATCAAACCTAAAGGTTATCTTAATCGGACTCGACTCTTCATCTGCCGTGGTTAACAATTTTGTTTCGCTTTCTTATTCACTAGCAATAATTATACATCATGTTTGTGTGCAGTCTTTAATGTGGGCCCTCAGTGTTTAAATAATTTCGCAATAAAATTCAAATTTATTTGAAAAAAGTCGATTTTACCTTAATTTACTGTACTGCCTTAGCGAAAAAACTGTTTCCAAAAATGTGTCTGAAAATACCATAACTTGGGCACTGTTGAGTTAGGCTGGAACCAGCCGACATGGGCTCCCTCAAAGACCCCAATTTTCGTTCGACAGAATCCTGTAACGAGAAATTTAAGCTCCATCGTCACACTCACCTCCCTGCTGCACTCCGAGGGAAAAAACGACCCAGAAGATGAGTTTTAGACAGAACACATAGCTTCGTCGGATATGCTAACGGTGGAAAACATAAGTTGGGCAGCCAACTCGTTCCTACCATATACATTTCCGAGAATGACGGTATCTTCCGTATGCTGCTACAAAAAGCCAATTTATATAAAGGGTCTTTAATTAAGCATTTGACAACTTCTTTTTTAAATAAAATGCAAACTACTTGAGATATCTCAAAAATGTAATTGACATGAATTACTATTAAAACATTAATGAATGGAATTCGACTTCGTTCATATGTCCACCACGGGAACGTTAATAGCGGCCGATTCGTTAGACCCAATTTTCGAAGACTCGGCCGCACATTTCGACCGATACGGCCGCTCGTTCAATATTGGCTCTGAGCTCCTGATTTAATGTAGCCCCATAAAAAAAGTCTAGAGGCGTTAAATCACACGATTTCATCGGGTAGACGGGTCCGGTTATCGAGATAACACGATCACCGAACTGACACTTCAATAACTCGATTGTTACACCCGCTGTGTGGCTTGTGGCACCGTCTTGTTGGAACCACATATCCTGATCCACTGATGTCCAATTCATGCAATTGCTGAAAGATTTTGCGATGAAATTCTTCATTTTCTTCTATCATGTCCAGAGCCCAATTCGAGAACGTACGTCGCCAGGTAAATAAATGGACTAAGAACTGCGGGTTGGCAGTTTAACCGGAAAAAACGGAATTGGTCCTTCTTACCAATAAAAGGGTAGTTCCTTTATTTAATGGGCCTACAGTTGAAGGGACTCCGCTAAAAATGTCTGACAACGCAAAATAACTTGGAGTGTCCTCGATGGGAAATTACACTGGAGTCTCAATATCAAGGAAAGAGCTAAGAAATCATTGATAGCTTTCTATACCTGCAAGATAATTTTCGGCCGAACCTGGGGTTCTAGTCCTAAAGCAGTCATGTGGCTCCACACAGCGGCAGTGAGGACGGTACTGCCATAACAATCTGCGGCCTATTTCACCAAACTACAAATTACAATTACAAATTTGTAATACCCAGAGTTTGGTGAACCGACATCGTTTTCTTCCGGTACGGCAAAACTATGGTCTGGATTACATGGATCATAGCTCTCCCACTTTACTGCATTTCTTCTGGTCCGCCACGCAAAGCGACAAACCCCAACCAAAATTTTTGTTAAAATATGTTGGCAGGCAAGGCCACCAACCTCAATACTATGTCCAATTTCAACGAATGGACTGCATTGGCACCACAGGGGTAATGAGAACCACACCCACTGCGGGTCTGGAGACCATGGTTATCGTAAGCCTCTTGGTGCTCGTATGTTCGTAAAAGAAGCTGCCGCACACATTGCCCTGAGGCTAAGACTATAGAAGTTGGTAATGCAGCCTGACGGGACAAGCGCAGATCGTTAAGGAATTTACGGGAATAACCTTTGCACAGACTACACAACCCACCGTTTTGACTTTGCAAGACCATTTGCCACTTCTTTTCCCAGCATTGAAGTGCATACTTAATCAACAACCAGCCATCAGATCTGCTATCGTATACTCATCTACGATGACGGTTCGAAGATTCATGGAGGTGTTGACGCCGAGTTCTATACTCAAATCTTCCGACTATTCAGTTTAATCAGACCTCGGCAGCGTTTTCCAAGCCGAGGTCTTAGCTAGCAGTGGCTATAGCTAATAAACACCTCATGGAGATATTCGTCTTTCATTGACATCCAAGCAGTTGTTTTCAAAACTGCCGCTCAGAGAAGGAGGAATGCCCAGGAAATTCGTTCGCCAAAGTTCATTAACAAAGCTCAAGGGCTGCTTCTTGTGGATGACGACAAAATAATACACAGGGGGCAGCAGTATTGTGAAGGACTTCTGAATGAACAATTTCCTCGGATATATTTTTCGAGACCCGTTCCAAACAATAAAGAAGTACACGGCATTACTGATCCAAAAGCGAAAAGCAGGATGGCCGGACGAGATACCCTTTGAGCTCTGGAAAAAGATTGGAGACATCGGGTGCAAATGGCTTACGATTCTCATCTCGAAACTGATGAGAGGCCATCCAGTGCCTAACCAGTGGAGGGAAAGTTGCCTTCTTCCTATTTAGAAAGGAAAAGGCGATCCGGAGACTGTGACAATTCCGTTCAATCAAGCTGATGTCACACACCATGAAGATCGTTGAACGGGTATTAGATAGCCGAAGACCAGTGCGGGTTTGTCGCAGGAAAGTCAACCACCGATGCAAACCAAAGTAAATATAAGCATACCCTGGGTAGCAGGAGGCAGAATAAGGGGTTTAAACTCGAAGGGACTTGTCCTGTTTAAAACAGTGCAGACAGATCCAAATAGTAAGATCAGAACTTGTATAGTAGCTAGGAAACAGATTAACCTCTTTCTTCTATCTACCTACAGTGATAACGATCACGTGACGGTAAAACTTGAGCGCAACGGGCTCCCTCCGCTGATTCTAACATCATGCTATATGCCCTATGATGCAACGGAAGGACCACCGTCAGATCTGACCCACCTTCTTGTTCAACGTGCTACACGGGAAAAATGGGACCTGGTGATGGGATGTGATGCTAACTCCCACCATGCCCTATGGGGTAGCTCAAATACAAATACAAGGGGTGAGTCACTTTTTGAATTTCTTATAGATCATAACTTACTTATAGCTAATAGGGGTTCAGAACCAACTTTTGTTATTAGAAATAGGCAAAAAGTAATCGATGTTACAATATTAAGTAACTCGAATACAATCACAATGGATCAGTGGAAGGTATTAAAGGAGGAAACATTCTCTGACCACAAAATCATTGAATTCCTGATACCAGACACGAACGATCCCCCAATATCATATAGGAACCATAGAAAAACTAACTGGGACCTTTTCAATATCGAAGTGGGAAAGAACTTAAGAACTCTCCAGACAGATGCTGCGTATGCACCAGAGAGTACAGACACGAATGCCGAGAATCTAGGAAAAATCCTAGGTAAAGCGCTCGAAAAATCATGTCCCCTACAAACGAGGAGTAAAAGAAAATCGACTCCTCCATGGTGGACAAAAGAACTGTACGACATTAAGAAAGAAACTAGAAAACTTTTTAATGTAGCAAAACGTACAAGATCCGACCATGACTGGGAAACCTACAAATCCAGTCAAAGAAAATTCAAAGCAGTAACGCAACAAGCAAAGCGATCTTCGTGGAAATCCTTCTGTAGTAAAATGGAAAGCACCGCGGAATCAGCTAGGCTCAGGAAACTACTTGCTAAGGAACCAGTAGCCTTGGGATCTCTTAAGGGCCCCAACGGCAACCGGACAGAATCCTGCAATGAAACACTCAAGCTCCTCCTTGAGACTCACTTTCCGGGATGCATTAATGAGCATAACAATCCGGAAGAAGAGCACTACACGGAGCACATAACAACAGCGGAGATTATAACGGAAGAAAGGATAAAATGGGCCATTAATTCCTTCTCTCCATAAAAATCTCCGGGTATTGACGGAATTTTCCCTATGATGCTACAAAGATGTGAAGAACATATAACCCCACATCTGACGAACCTCTTCCTAAGTAGCCTAAAATGGGGATATGTACCCAAAGTTTGGCGAGAAATTAAAGTGGTTTTCATACCCAAAGCTGGGAAACCTAGTCACACTACCGCCAAAGACTTTAGGCCAATCAGTTTAACCTCTTTTGTTTTAAAAACTTTTGAGAGACTGATGGACATTTATATTCGTAGCAAACTGAGTCCAGAGGTCTTATCCCCAGCTCAGCATGCATATACGAAAGGCAAAGGTGTAGAGACAGCACTCCACAGTGTCGTCAGCACCATAGAAAAGACACTAAGGGACAAGGAATATACTCTAGCCGCCTTCTTGGACATTGAAGGTGCCTTCAACAACGTCCAAGGGGAAGCGGTAGAAAGAGCCCTAGTAATCCTAAATGTGGAGAATACGATAATTAAATGGATAATGTGCATGCTTAAAAGAAGATGCATCTACTCAGAGTTAGGTGGTGAAATAATTAAGGTGTCAGCATGTAGAGGAACCAATCAAGGCGGAGTCCTATCACCCCTTCTTTGCGTACTCGTTTTAAACGAGATTCTGATTGAACTTAGACTTAGTGGAGTCAAGGCAGTAGCATATGCTGACGACTTAGCACTGCTAGCGACAGGAAAATGCCCATCCACTCTAAGTGAACAATACAGAACGCCTTATCTATGGTTGGTAACTGGACCAGAAGCTGCGGACTTGCGGTTAACCCACAAAAGACAGAACTGGTCCTCTTCACCAATAAAAGGATTATACCGCAATTCAATCCGCCAACTATTGAGGGTACTCCACTACAAACATCAGAATACACAAAGTATCTTGGCGTGATTCTGGATAGAAAATTAAACTGGAGCCTCAATATAAAAGAACGAGCAAAGAAGGCAACGATAGCCTTATACGCCTGCAATAGAATCTTCGGCAAAACCTGGGAACCTAGTCCCAAAATTATCATGTGGTTGTATACGGCGGTAGTTAGACCGATACTCACATACGGTAATTTAGTCTGGTGGCAGGGGTTGTGTAAGGCCACCAACCTTAAGACTATGACTAGAGTCCAAAGAATTGCCTGTATTGGCACTACTGGGGCTATGAGAACCACCCCTACAGCGGGGTTGGAGGTAATTCTCAATCTTAAACCCCTAGATCTTTTCGTACAAGAATCTGCAGCAAACAGTGCCTTGCGGCTAAGCCAAACAAAAAACTGGAAACCCAGTACAACAGGGCATGCACAGATTCTAGAGAAATTTACGGGTAGAAATGTATGCACAGACTACATTACTCCCAAACTAGATTTTATAAGACCATTTACTGTCTCTTTTCCCTGTAGGGAAGAATGGCAGGATAACCAAGTACCAATCCATGCAACAACGATCCCAATCTATACAGATGGCTCCAAGATGGATACCGGCGTTGGTGCAGGTTTCTACTCAGAAACGCTCGGAATATCTGGCTCGATCAGCCTCCCCGACTACAGCAGCGTCTTCCAAGCTGAGGTTCTGGCGGTGACAACAGCCGCTAAGCAGGCTGCAATGACGGCAATACCACAGGCTGATATTACCTTCTTCATTGACAGCCAAGCGGTAATAAAATCGATTTCCGCCACAGAAATAAAATCGAGGCTTTTAAGAAGCTGTCGCGAAGAGCTGCGGGCTCTTGGCGCGCAGCACACTGTAAGACTCTGCTGGGTCCCCGACACAGTGGTGTCCCTGGAAATGAAAGAGCCGATGAACTGGCAAGAAAAGGATCTTCCCTTGAATCAAGGGATGCTGACACCACAGTAAAAACCCCACCCTGTTACCTTAAACAGGTGATTGGAAATAAAACACTGATGGCAGCAAACGAAAGATGGAGTGCCCTTGATTCCTGTGTTATTACAAGGAAAATATGGCCACTATATGACAAACAAAAGACCAAGAGAATCCTTCAAATGAACAAGAATTCTTTGTCCTCTCTCACAGGTGTTATCACCGGACACAACATGCTGGGCTACCATGCAAAGAAATTAAAACTCAGCACAGACGAGCTCTGCAGAGGTTGCGGGGACGAGGAGGTGAACGAGGATACCCCTCATTTCCTCTGTCACTGCCCTGCACTCTGTCATATCAGAAACAATATCCTGGGCAGATATTTCTTCCAGGATTTAGAAGAACTCTCCGGCAAGTCTGTGAATGACTTATGCAAGTTCATCAACGCATCGGGATGGTTTGTAAACCCGCTAAGTTTTTCATAGGTTTTTCATTGGTTCCAGATAAGGGAAGCGTAACCTCCAGGGTATCACAAAGGGTCTACATTGACCTAAGTGTGACGGGCGCAGGATTCTCTTGCCCCATCAGCCCAGTAACCTAAACTAACCTAACCTAAATATAAGCATCATGATGGAAAAACATCGTGATTCCTTAAGGGATTTGTATAAGGTGTTGGTTGATTTTGAAAATGCCTTTGATAGACTCGCTTAGACAGCGAGGAGTTCCAGGAACCTACGTAGAGATAATCATGGGCATGCATGAGGGAGTAAAGACAAGAGTAAGATGCCCCGTTGGCGTCACCGACGAGTTTGCAATCAAAGTCGGATACACCAGCGAAGCGTCTTAAGTACCTTGATTTTTATTGCAGTCCTTAATTATCTGCTTGAAGGAAAAGTGACGGACCCCAAAGTGCATCAGTTATTCTTTACTGACGATGGAGCCATAAGCGAGGATCAATTGTTACTGCAACGAGCACTTGATATATGGGTGGAAGTTTTAGAGGGGAATGGATATTGTCCGAAGAAAACAGAATACTTCGACTGCCCGTTCTCTGATCCACTCCAACCTATTCCTGACATTTATATGAATGGAGGAGGAATTCCCAAGTCCGAGAGTTTAAATATCTGGAATCTATGATCAACAGCGACGCAAGCTGTGATGACGACATTAAGTATCGCGTAAGCGTAGGGTGGATGAAGTGACGGGAAAACTCAGCTATCTTCTATTATAGAAAAATGCCCCTAAGCTGAAAAGAAAGCTCTACACCGCAGTAGTGCGCCCAGTGCTCACATACGGTTCACAATGTTGGACAGCGTACAAAAACAATGAGGCATATTAACGGCAGTTGAGATGAAGATACTTCGTATGACAGCAGGAGTAACAAAGATTGACCGAATAAGTCAGGCCTCAAAATTCCTGGATCACACAAATGCAGCAACACCAGCATTGATTGGCCTAAGCAACGAAGTGATTCAAAATTGGGAGGCCAACCGCTATTTTCTGAAGTCCAAACGGCGAACCCCACAGGCGGACCAGTAGGGATGCAGTTAAGTGGGATGGTCATGATCACTTTAATCCTGATCATAGCATCACCGCCATAAAACGAAGAAGAAGATTGACAGCCAAACCAAGGTAATAATTTCTGCCGTTGAGATACAATTGAAGCTTAAATATAGCTGCCGCAAAAAGCTACGGGTTCGTGACACGCATTACAATGCAAAAATCTGCTGGCCATAAAGGGTTCATTTTTAGATCCAAACCAGGCCGACACTACAGGTAATTTTCACTTTATTTATTCACTTTATTTATTTTATCTGTTATTCAATAACATTTAAACACAACCGGGGACGAAAACAACCATAAACATGAACTACAGGTAAGATTCCCCTGTAACCTTAGACAAATAATAGGGAACAAAATAGTAGTAGCGATTAGCGAATAATGAGAGATGATGAGTACCTTGAATCCTGTGCGAAACCTGGAAAATGAGTCCGATCTATAACAAACTTCAAGAAGACTTTGCTGTTTGGGAGAGTTAACTTTATCGAACTTCACTGGTGATATTGAAACTAGGGATGTTACGGAGGCAGACACAAATTATTAAAATATAAAATGTGAAAAAATCCATTTTTATTAGAAAATTAACAAAAAAAAAAATACAAAATTGTATTGTCACTTAATAGAATTACAAACTAATAGCCAAACTTCAAAATTGGTAATTTATATTTTATAAACAGCAACTTAGCTGCTTTGTCGCCATCCAATCTGTTCCGTGGTTGGCTATAAATCACACCAGCTCCACTGAATAGTTGTTCGCTCGGAACGGACCCTGGTGGAGCTGACAAAAATTGTCGCGCGATTGGCTTCAAAACATGGAACTTTGTTTTTACTTACCACCAAAGGATCTTCTGTCCACTTGAGATGCTTTTCTCTATTCTTAGAATTACATAGGTCGGCTTACGGCTGGAGATATGCTGACATGTAGGTATAAGGTATCTATTGGTTTACATCCGGTGATTGGGTGCTCGGTGATCGTGGGAATGCAACTCACGCACTTTCAACTTCAATGCAAATCTCGCCTACTCATGTAAAATAAATAAGAGAGTAAAAAGACACTCATGATGTAACATGTCGCAACTCGATAATTCTTTGTCGTTCATGTTCATCGGTCGTCACTCGCCACCGATGCAGGTCGGAAAAACCTCCAATGTGATTATATCGGAACCGAAGCCGGATTCGGAGGGGCAATTTAAACCGGAGGTTCTGACATATCGGATTCGGAGTCGAAGCTCCGTATCATCCCTAAATGAAACACCTGCTTGTACTCTATTAGACTCGTGATCGCTAATGGCACAAGAAGTCGAAATTAAACACGAAAACAAAATAAAAACCTTTCTAAGGTGTGTCCTGAAATATATAAGATACCATAACCATTGAGTCATAATGACGTCATGTCATTTAAACGGTTATCCAAATCAATTCATTTTAAAGCCATTAAATTAATTTTATGCAATAACAATGCAATAAAAATTCAGAACGGCTTATTTCTATGTTGATAACCGTCTGTCGAATTCGCCCCTTTTTTATCAGCGCCAAACTATGACTAAGACCATGTCTATCTGCAGCTTTATTTTTTATCAAAATTAAAGGTCAGATAAATGAATATTTAAATAAAAATAAAATAGGAAAACATTAAATGAATTCAAATCACAACCGGCTTTATTTAAAATGTCAATTTTATTTATATTTTGTGCCGACTTTTAAATGGAACTTTTGAATAATACGAGTATTTTACGTCAATTAATGATATTATGGCACCTTTACTGGATACGAAGGAATACAAATCAAAATAATAAGCAACAAATAAATTCCACAAAATAAGAAATAAAAAATAAATATTTGCAACTCTAATATATTTATAACCACACGCCTATTAACAAATGAATAACAAAATACTGAAACGAATATAGATCTAGTGAATTTTAACCCATGGTGGCCGACTGTTTTCAATTCCGATCTATGAATCTCATTTAAACGAAACATTTAACTCATAGTCGTCAAATTAATCAACGAATGCCAAACAGTGATCTGTTCTCATTGTGTGGATGGGGGGAGCTGCAGCTTGGATGACAAAATAAACAGGTCGAATAGGTTCTCATGCCTTATCTAACTTGCCAAGTCTGATCGATGGCAGTTTATTGTATATAAAAACAAACAACGACGGGAAATTAATATAAAGGCAGAGAATGACAGGAAATATAAGCTTTGATTGATGTATATTTTGGGTAGCAAGAACGGTAAACGGTATTGTTAACACGTTTAGATATTTCCAAAGACTCAAATCAAACGCTTATGACAATTCAATGCCAAATTTGGCTTCAAATTTTCTTTTGTTTTAAAAAAAAATGTAAAAGATTCATAAGCCCGTCCTACTTAAAAATTGACAAGATTTATGTGAAGCCTAAAAGGGACAAGGGGAGAATAAGTTAACAATTTTTTTGAATTCACCCTTGTCCATAAGGCCGACCCTGCTACCTTAAAAATATTCTTCTTTTTCTTCCTTAACAGCGAAGTAATGGTCAGGATTAAAGGAACAAATTTATGACTGCCTCTTTTTTTACGATTTCGACACGTGCATGGTTCTGATATTGATTGTTGTTTGGTCATATTTCTCCAGTCGTGTAAGCCCACGATTTTGATTTTCACCCCTATTGCGAGTGTCAATCGACAATTGATAATTGACTATTTTCAATGTGTGCTATTGTGAACGAACGATTCTAAAGGATTTTGTCGATCGCAGTCAATTGCAAAAATTTCAGCTCCCTAGCTCAAATTTTGGTTTTTCAATAAAATTGTTTTATTTTTTTGTGGGCGTGGCAGTGGGCGGATTTTGAAAATTTTATATCCCGAGCAGTTTTAGGAGTCATAGATCATATATAAAAAATTTCAGCTTCCTAGCTCAAAATTCGATTTTTTCCAAAATTTTGTTTTTTTGAGTTTGTGGGCGTGTCTGTGGGCGGATTTCAAAAATTCGTAAACTTGATTATTTCGGGACCCTAGAGAGTATATGGTTAAAATTTCAGCTCTCTAGGTCCAGTTTAAAGGCCTAATTTTTGCCGACGGACGGACGGACATGGCTAGATCGACATTACTATCGATGCTGATCATAAATATAGTAACTTTTAGGGGTCTACGGGCAATATTAAGGTATGTTACAAACTATGCGTCAAAATTAATATACCCCTAGAATAGGGTATAAAAATGGTCAAACAAGTTAATAACAAAAACAATATAATTTGGCATATAATAAAAAAAATACTAAAAAGTTAATAATTACTAAGTAATTTTTGTCCTTTTATCAATGCACTTATGAAAAAAACTCTTTTCCAAATTTAAAAACAGAAACAAATTAAGGATTAGTAAACAAATTAAATTTATGAAATAAATCTTATAACATATTTTTAACTATTCGAATAGCCTAAGGTTAGGCTTTAAGGAATACATTTTTTTTTTTTTCGGGATGTGTGAGACTTTCTGCACTGGAGCACTCAGACTCAATACTGGTCCATTGTACTACCAGGCAGACACACCACATTTTACTGTGGGAATTTACTCGTTTTTCTAAGAAAAACGAGAAGGCGTTTCAATGATAAGGAGCTTAGGTTTACAGCACTCACCATATCCGCACCAAATACCTGCCACCTGATACGAGCAAAAGCAGGACAATCACAGAGGAAATGTTCCGCAGTGTCGTCGCTTTCTACACAGGCTTCGCAGTTGGTGGTATCGCTTAGGTCTAGCACCTTAAGGTGTTTGGCAAAAACGTAGTGTCCCGTAAGAACGCCAGTGGTCTGTGTGCAGTCTTTTCTGTTGAGAGACAACAAGAATGCCGCGGATTTCCCACAGACGTCGGGGAGCATTAGCTTAGTCTGTCTGCACCCTGGAGAGTCATGCCAACGGCGATTGTGTTCATAGGAAATGGAAGCCCTGACCGAGGACGCAGGCAGACAAATCGCTGGTTCAGGTCCTGAGAAGTCCCCCATTGAGCCCTGTCTAGCAAGTTCATCGGAGGCCTCATTTCCCGTGATCCCGTTATGACCCGGGACCCAGACAAGTCTAAGTGAATTCAGCCTTCCGACCGAATTCAGAGAGATCTTGCATTCACGGACTATTTTGGAGGTGGTTAAGGGGTTGAGCAAGGCCTTAACCGCAGCCTGACTGTCGCTACAGACGCAGATACTTCGCCCCCTCCACCTGTTCCTCGCAACATAGTCCATGGCCATTAGGATAGCATAAGTCTCAGTTTGGAAGACTGACGCATGTTTGCCTAAGGAGAAGAAAAGTCTAATGTTGTCGCTCTCCATGAAAACACCAGCACCAGCTCCTTGATCGCTTTTGGAGCCATCCGTGAAGATTCGACTGCATTCCTTTCCAGGCTCAGAGCCTGGCCAGAGCCAGTCCTGAACACGAGGGAAAGTCGACTTCATAGTTGCTCTTCAGCCGAAGTTCCGGTGTCATTGCATCAGACGGCATATCCATAAGATAGGAGTCGAACGACAGCCATTGCGCAAGTTCATCAAAACTCCAGTGCGAGTTATACCAAAAGCCACCTTTTTTTAAACGTGAGATAGCTTTGATTGTGCAACCTATAATGTAAACATCAAGGGGCGGGAGGTTCAATAGTGCATCTAGGCCGGAGTCAGGCGTGCTGGGGAAGGCCCCCGTGCAGCTGAGACATACCTGCCTTTGGAGTTTGGCAAAAGCAGCAGTAACGCATTTACGTGAAAGCTTATTCCACCAAACAACCGCTGCGTATGCTATAAATGGTCTTATCATAGCCGTATAAATCCATAGGACTCTTTTCGGTGATAAGCCCCATGTCTTGCCGAAAATGCCTTTGCACTGCCAGAAAACAGACAGCGTCTTGGCAGTCTTCAGCTCAACATGTTTGGACCAAAGAAGTTTGCTGTCCAGGATGACTCCCAGATACTTTACTTCATTTGAGAGTTGGATTGTGACGCCTTTTAGCACTGGCTGAGTCAACCCGACCAGCTTCCTCCTTCTCGTAAAGAGAACAACCTCAGTTTTAAGAGGATTGACCGAGAGCCCATTTCTAGTGCACCATTCGTCGATCACGTCAAGGGCCGCCTGCGCCTTGGCGCATACAGTCGCTAGGCATGATCCAACAGAAAGCACGGCAACCGCGTTGATAGGCATGTTGCATCTGAGATAGTGGGTGCAATCGCAAAGCAGTTTTGCGCACGTGAAGCTCGACCAGCCTTAAGGAATACATAATACTTGTGTTAACCCATCAACTAATAGTTAAAAAAAAGTTCGATACGTTATTCAAACAGTGTAATATTTTTGAACAATTTAGATAGAGTTTAATAATGCAAGGGCATAATGGGGATAAGTAGAAAAGGGAAGCTCATTTAAACAAAAATACTCCGTCAGATATTTGGTCCTGTGTGCGTGGAGGGCGATTGGAAGAGAAGATACAACCGCGAACTCTATGAACCATACCAAGATATGGATAAAGTCCAAAAAGCTAAATCGCGTGGACTATATTGGCTCGGCCACAATGAGCGAATGGAAAATAATGCTCCAGCTCCAGCAAAGGGGATATTCGACTCCCAGCCAGCTGGTTCGAGAAGGCAAGAAAGATCGAACCTCCGTTTTATCGACTAAGCACTCGGGGATGCCAGAGTGCTTGGTCTGGAGAACTGGAAGCAGCGTGCCTGGGATCGCAGAGGATGCATGGCTGCAGTGTCTCATGCAGAGACTCTTCACGGGTCGGGAGCCCTATAACTAAAGTAAATAGTAAGCGTAAGGTGCCCCCTGAGCTGAAAGGAAGGCTCCGCAACGCAATTGTGCAACCGGCGCTCACATATGGGACAGCGTACAAAATGTATAGGTAATGGCAAATTAACAGCAGCTTAGATGATGATGATTTGCATGACGACAGGAGTAACAAAGCTTCATTGAATAAGAAGTTCCAAGATCCGAGGAAGCCTTCACGTCAAAGAACATGTCTCGAAGAAAATGGAGCACGACCTGCTGAGTTGGTACTGTCATGTTCAAAGGAGAGATCCTACGAACCCTGTCGTAGGCAATATCAATCAGCGTTCTTATGTAATCGCGAAAGACGCAGGCCTAAAAACTCCTGCATCACAAAAAAGCAGCAACACCAGCATTTCAGTGGCCTCGTTGACAAAGTGATTCGAGATCGGAAGGCCTGCCTGTTATTTTCTGAAGCCAAATCGATGCAGTGAAGTGGGAGGGTTCGAATCCCTTTAGTTCAGATCATAACCTTGTCCTTTAAGAGAAAGAAGACCCTGTCGTTGATCCCAATGACACGGACCTGGAACACAGTCGGGCACATTCCTATATAGACACCAAGACTTTTGTGTTTGGTTTACAGACACCAGCACCGACTCCAGAGTCCATGCTATGAAGAAATTTATAAAGTTCTTCCAAGTAATTTGGCCTTGTTTTACGGCTTCAATTATCTACGTTTTAGTATTGCTTTTCTTCGAAGACATTTCTTGAAAGCCATCCCTACACGTTTTCCAGGATGTTCAGGTTAGGTGAATAAGCCGGCCATGCCAGTCGTTCCTCATTTTGGCTCTGAATCCAAGTTTTTGTCATTCTCTCTGTCCACTAAATACTTGAAAAAACTGTGGTAAGCCATTTCAAGTATTGATTTGTAGTTCATTGCGGTAATTTTGAGTTTTGAAAACCAAGGTCTGCATTTCCGTACACACCATCACTTCACCTCCTTTGAAGTTGCATTTCATCCTTTCTCAAATCACGAAAATAATAATTGCATCCATCAGGTCCGTCCAAATTTAAGCATTTTTTCATCTGAAAAGACAACGGTATGACACGCCCGACTCCACCTGATGCGAGTTATTGCAAAATCGAGTCGCGGATTTTCGCGGCTGCGTTCAATGGTGTTTTCTTTTTCATTTGCTGGTGTCTAATATGGTTGGCCTCATGTATCACGCTATGAACAGTTGATCTACTAGCTCCAACTCCAGTTTCTGCCTTAAGTTTACTTTACTTTACTTTACTTATCTTCTTTTTTTTTGTTATGAACAAAAGGAAATCCAAATATCAGCCCCTTAGACTCGGTGACGGTCCATTGTACTTCGAGGCAAAAATCCTCTTTCTGATGTAGAGGTTGGAGAAAACAAGATGTCATTAGTTCGATCCAGTAATGTGTGGCGTATGTTGTTGTTCCCCATAGGGATTGAACCTTCACCGCACGGGTCACAAGCCAACACACTAAACTCTACACCGTTGCCACCCTTTAATTTCACTTACGGAAATCTTGAATTTGAAGCAGCTCTCAGTATCGCTCGTCGATTCTGACTTGTTGTTGCTTTGCTTAATCCTCCTTTCCAGTTTTTTTTTACATTGTTCCAAGGATCCTTATCTTACCGGTTGTTCCTTGTAAACTCAAATTTGGCCTATTTCCTCCTTGGTTTTGTTTTAACTACTGTTGTTTTTTTCTATGAGTTATGTTTTGAACTTAGGTCCCTAATATTTTAAATGCCTTTATATTTAATTTAAAATATGATAACAGGTAGATTTGGCTACTGTTCATAATCAATGACTTCATGAACTTGTTGGGAAAAGCATTATACAAATTAAATTCATCCACTTAATTCCAATTCTTTTTTTTACAACATAAAAATAATATATCTTTCTTTCATATTGCATTTGGTTTACCCAGATTATGGAAGGATTCAAAAATAAAAACGTAAAACTAAAGCAAAAAACTACCTGTTCGTAATCTAGTGAGTACAGTCAATATTATTATTTTGGGACTCATACACCAAGTTCTGCCAAACAAATGATTATTGGCCGACATGGCTCTAGTGGCACACTCTGTAGCAGGTGGCAATGGTGCGATGGTATGATTCGCAGGTCGTACGTTCGAATCCCGACCAGGGCCATGATTTTTTTAAATTGAATACACACAACAAAAACAGATCTCCCTAAAGCAATTTAGGCGCCACCTGTGGAGAAAAAACCCCATCGCACCATACTTCTTTCCTATCCTTCTATTCTTTCATACAGTAAGTAGCATCCAAAAATAGGCAATGAATCATTTGCTGGGAGCTACTTACAGCAACAAACAAAAATACCTGCGCTGTGGTTTCCACTATAAGGGTACTGTGTCACTACAAAAAAAAAGAAATCCCTTTAGCGCACGCAAATCATATATAAAAAAACATTGGGACGGGCTACAGTCCGCTTGGGCGAACTGTTGGATACCCTATTCTTCTTCCTATCCCTCATAAGTGGGCGTGACAAAAGTCTAAGTATGGTTGAATTGTTAAGAACGCTCTACATATTTTGTTATATAATATTTAAAGCATTTTATCGAAAAAAACGAAGCTTTTGTAAAAAAACGCTCCCTAGCTCAAGCTTTGGATTTTCAAAAAAAGTTTTTTTTTTAAATTGTGGGCGTGTCAGTAGGCGGATTTTGAAAATATTTACAAATGAGCATAAAGGGCCAGTAGAGAGTATATTATAAATTTCAGCTCCCTGGCTCAAACATTGGTTTTTCAATAAAATTGTTTTATTTAATTGTAGGCGTGTCAGTTGGTGGATTTTGAAAATATTATCTCCCGAAGATAAGTTTTAAGAAGTTTTAGGAGTCATAGATCATATATAAAAAATTTCAGCTTTCTAGAATTCTAAAATTCGATTTTTTCGAAAATTTAGTTTTTTTTAGTTTGTGGGCGTCTCTGTGGGCAGATTTCAAAAATTCATAAACCTCATTATTTCGGGACCCTAGAGAGTATATGGTTAAAATTTCAGCTCTCTACGCCCAGTTTAAAGGCCTAATTTTTGCCGACAGACGGACGGACGGAACGACGGACGGGCATGGCTAGATCGACGTTACTATCGATACTGATCATAAATATAGTAACTTTTAGGGGTCTACGGGCAATATTAATATGTTACAAACTATGCGTCAAACTGAATATACCCTTAGAGGAGGGTATAAAAAAAGACTTGTGTTCAGTTAAGTTTTTTTTTTTTTTTTTTTTACATTTTATTTTATTTCAAAAACGTTATAATTTGATTTGGCTACCTTGGAAGCATATATAGTACTTGACCATAGTGGAGAAGCTTAACCTGGTGATTTTGATGGTCATAGGTTCAGAACTAACCAGTCACCTTCTTGTAAGGGGTTGTCGGGGTTGTGACAAATCTAAGGTGGAACAGCTAGCGCCGAGAGATGAATGGCTAATGGGTTCTTAGTCGATAGCAGCGAACTTCGGATACCAGGTGACCTCCGATTTCAAGATAGCCTTCCTGTGGTTATACGGGTAGACCACGGGCGACCTTCCTATCCCGTTTACTCGTGGGAATCAAAATAGATACGTTAAACAAAAAACAAATAGAGAATGATGCCTCTACAACTGCATCATCAACTAGGGATGTTTCAGAATACCCTGCTTTACCAACTGGGGATGTTTTAGAACACCCTGTCGTAAATGACGTGACACCTGCCAATCGGGAAGGGTCACAAACCACGGATTCGGAGATGATGAGCTTAGAAGAGAACTTGTCTCTTTTTAGTGACGATATCTCTAAATCCAGCACGCTATGCAATGTTAGCATACTCTCGGATGAAGTGCATCCCATGAATATAGGCGCGCCGGAGACCTCTGGCATAACTGCACAGACTGAGTCTAAGCGCGTCAAATTCACACCATCCGAACAGCGCCGTTTTAAGCGTGCGCTGAAAAAGAGAAAAAACGTAGAGCAGGCCAGAATACTTGCTCTGTCGACCGAGGTCGACCTAGGCTCCGAGGTGAAGCGTACAAGATCCGAGGACAATACGCCGCCCCAATCCGAAGCGAAACGAGCTCGCACAGGAAATACAGCCGTCGACAAAGTCTCCTATAGAGATATAGCGAGCTTTGTAAGACTGGGTGTAGTACCTGTCGATCTGGATCGCAATCCTCTCAGTAATGAGCAAATGGCTCAGATTCAGGAGAGGATTATGGACATCACCATCGCACAACGTGATGAGGGAACCAAACCAGCCTTCCGCGGTACAACTTTCAAAGCCGGATGGCTAATGATCGTATGTGCGGACGCTACCACTGCAGAGTGGATGAAAACAAACTTCGCGAAGCTCAAAGAGAAATGCGGGATGGAAGTGACGCTTGTGGGGGAAGAACTTTTCCCGAAACCACATATCGTCAGAGCCTTCTTCCCACATAGTACCGGAGTAGCGAATGAGAGAATACAGGCAATTCTAGATGGCCAGAATAAAGAACTCAACACCAGAACGTGCAGAGTTCTGCAGAGATCTGACGACAGAGATGTCGCGCATATGGTCCTTGCTGTCAGCGAAAGCACGATGAAGCGACTTGTTGAGCTTAAGGGGATGGTCTCGTTCAGGTTTGGACAGACCAAAATAATCCTCAAGAGCGCGGACAAATCGACGAATCAGGCATCAAGAGACAACCAAAGAAAGGCTACAACATCAGGGGCTAGTATTAGTACTGCCACTGATGCTACAGAAAATGATAAGCCATCCACAAGCGGCAACAGTAGCGCCACACCACCAGTGGCTGGCATTAGTGCTGCCACGGGTAACTCAGTTGCTAAAACAACTGTGGTGCTGGATGCTAAAACAAAGGCTAAAAAAACAGACAGCACAAACGCGCACCGTAACCGCATTGGGCCAAAACTGGCGGCTGAACAGGCACATACAAGCGGGAAAGATGGACAGAACACCAGAAGTCCAAGGGGGAGACAAAGTGGTCTCTCTCAACAGGGTTACGTACGACGCAGGGGTGATAACAAACCTCATAGAGTGCGTAATCCCGAGTACGTGAAGAAGAAATGACGTCGCTAACTGTGCTGCAGGCAAATCTGCACCGCGCTATGGGTGCATCGGACACCTATAGCCAAAGATGTGCCGAAAGGAACGTCGCTCTTGGTTTAATCCAGGAACCATGGGTAACTACAGGTAAGATCTTTGGTCTTAACAGCAGAAGTAGAGAGCTAATTTTTGCCAAAGGTAATTTCAGACTTAGGGCAGCTCTTTCCATTGCGAAATATATAAAATTCTCTCTCATTCCAGGTTCAATACTAGGGACCTGGTGGCCGTTTTAATTGAACGCCACAATTGCCATGTGATACACAAGTTCGTATGCGTATCGGCGTATTTTGCTGGGGACATAGACGAGGTACCGCCTACACCAGTACAGGAACTTGTCCAGTACTGCCAAACTCAGCAAGTACATCTTGTTGTCGACTGCGACGTAAATGCACATCACCAGATTTGGGGCAGCCGAGACACAAACAAGAGGTGAGTTATTGTTAGATTATCTATATAGTAAAGACCTAGTTATTCTAAATAAGGGAGATAAGCCAACTTTTAGGAACAGTATACGAGAAGAAGTTTTAGACCTTACTCTCTCGTCTCCTTTTATACAAAACATTGTAGAGGACTGTCACGTATCTGATGAAGCTTCTCTGTCTGATCATATGCATATTATGTCCAGGCTGCGATGCAACACCGAGTGCGCGCCGGTCAAATACAATAATAAATTAACAAACTGGAGAACCTATAGTGAAAATCTGGCAATCAGAACTGATCTGCTACCAGATTCACCACTAACACCGAGTGATGCGGACGCTGCACAATGTCAGCTTAACGACATCATTATCTCATCCTTTAGGAGTAGTTGCAAGATAAAGCGTACCGTGGTAAAAAGAAGCGTACCATGGTGGAATGAAAACCTGGAAACTATCCGGAAGAAGGTGAGGAAACAATTTAACAAATCGAAACGCACCGGCGTATGGGATCAATATTGATCCCTGTTAACCAAATACAACCAAGAGTTGCGAAGATCTAAAAGGGCCTCATGGCGTGCAAACTGCGAAAAGCTGAAAAAAACTTCCAGCAGTGGCGCGGCTCCAGAGCGCACTTTCAAAAGATCCTTCAAACTGCATGGGATTGCTCATCAAACCTGATGGAACAATCACAAGCGACCGGGAAGAAACTCTCACTACCTTGCTGCAAGTTCACTTCCCTGGTTCCCTAATTGTCGATCACACAACTGATCACAGTACTGAGGTTTCATATCCAATTAACCTCAGCAGAAATAATAGTTTATCTGGTAAATTATTTAGTCCAGATAAGGTAAAATGAGCCATAAACTCATTTAAACCATTCAAGGCACCAGGAAACGACATAATTTTTCCAGCCCTCATTCAAAAGGGTATGGAATTCTTCCTACCTAACATGATTGCCTTATTTAGGTTCAGTTTCAACTGGGGCTACATACCACGCACTTGGCGGGAGGTCAATGTAGTACTCGTATTTATCCCCAAACCAGGTAACAAACCTAGTGAACTACCTAAATCCTATCGTCCCATAAGCTTGACATCGTTTTTCCTGAAAACAATGGAAAGAATAATTGACGTTCATATCAGAGAATGCGTAACTATTAACATGCCTCTACACCCCTGTCAATACGCGTATCAAAAAGGCAAAGGCAACGGAAGGCGCCTTGTTAAAACTAACAAATCACATAAACAACGTTGCAAAGAAATTGCACTATGCGCTTTTCTTGACATAGAGGGTGCTTTTGATAACACCGGTTATGATTCAATATCAAATGCTTTAATTCACCGAAAGGTAGACCTTCCCACCATAAA
This sequence comes from Portevinia maculata, assembly GCA_949715645.1. Taxonomy (NCBI): domain Eukaryota; kingdom Metazoa; phylum Arthropoda; class Insecta; order Diptera; family Syrphidae; genus Portevinia; species Portevinia maculata. The sequence goes on from OX454525.1 coordinate 193,499,324, forward strand.
CTGGATAAAAGCGATGCTCGAAAGTCGGAAAATTACTGCTTCGTCAGAACTGTCTTCAGTATCAGCTATAAAAGGCTGTCCACAAAGTGGAGTTTAGGTATTAGGTTTAGTAATTTAGGCTACGAAATAATAGGGTACGCCGATGACTTGGTCATCATTATTAGGCGCAAAGAATCAAACGTAGTTACTTCACGTATGCAAAACGCCCTTAAGACAGCTATAGACTGGTGCGTCAAGGAAAATCTCTCCATAAACCCCAGTAAAGCTATCATAGTTCCTTTCACAAAAAGAAGAAAGCTCAGCTTAGCCCAGATTTCACTGAATGGCACGACCATTGAGTATTCCGACGAAGTCAAATATCTTGGAGTAATCCTGAACAAAAGACTAAACTGGAACTCTCACATCAACAACAAAATCACTAAAGCTAACAGAGCTTTATGGGCCTGTCGGCGCACATATGGCAGAACCTGGGGAATCTCTCCAAAGATTGTCCACTCCATTGTATGGTGGACAAAATTCACACAAAAGGTCGCAATAGAGAAGCTCAAAAAGGTACAACGGCTTGCGTGCCTTGGTATCTCCGGAGCCATGAGAACCTGTCCAACGGCTGCCATAGAGGCAATAACAGGTATTACACCTCTCCACATATACATTCAAAAAGTGGCGATCCGCAGTGTAATAAGTCAAATACAGTTAAACGAGATAAGTCTTAACGATCATCCGGAACTTAAGACCCTTCTTGATGAACTGCCAGAACTCAACATGAACTGTGCGGTCACAGACCGCATTCATAAAACACTATGCTTCAATAAGCGGTTTTCCACGGAGATCCCCAAGAGAGAAGCATGGGTTACTAATAACCCACCTAACAGCCACAACGGCATAAAGTGGTATACTGATGGTTCTAAAATGGAAGCAGGGGTAGGAGCGGGAATATACGGACCAAACAAGCGCTTTACGATACACATGAGAAGAAGTCCCAGCGTATTTCAAGCAGAGCTCCACGCCATTCAAGAATGCGCTAGCTACATAAATTTATTTGGTATAAAAGGTGCAACCATCCATATATTCACGGATAGTCAAGCAGCTATAAATGCCCTTAGCTCGCATACGATTGACTCCAAATCATGTACTGCTTCAACACCCTACAGGCACTCGGAACAAGTAACAAGACCAAACTATGGTGGGTTCCGGGTCGTGTCGGGGTGGAAGGTAACGAAAAGGCCGACGAACTGGCCAGAAAAGGTTCGGAAACACCCTTCATAGGTCCCGAAACCTTCCGGTGCACTCCTAGATCAGCAGCAACGGCAGCAATAAAAAGCTGGGAACACAGAAAATGTATCCATCTTTGGGAAAGCATCCCAGGTTTAAGACAGACCAAACGAGCCATTCGGCCTTTCAATAAAAATGCCAGCAAATGCCTAAACCTAAGCAGGAATGATATCAAAAACTTAGTAGGTTAGGTTACCTTACTAGCCACCATGGTTTAAGATATCATCTACACAGATGTGTAAACTCTCCTGAGTGCCGACTCTGCCTTGAAGAGGACGAGTCAGCTGAATACATTTTATGTGAATGTCCGGCCCTAAACGGAATTAGAAAGAAGATCTTTTTCAGGGAACAAATGTGCCCCGAGGACATAAAGAATTCTTCTACTAGTAGAATTGTCCGCTTTACACGGAAAGGGGAAACTCTACTAGTCTAAATTTTTCTGGCCCACACGGCACAGAAGATCTTTTTAGGTCGGAGTGCCCTATATTTAATCGCATTGGCGAGCCAGAATCAATAAAAAAAATGGTTTTGCAAGGATTGATTAACGTTCCTTCATTATTTCAACATTTTAAAACGTGACCCCAGTGATGGCCGTGTTATGCTAACCATGGATAATAATCGCCAGGGCTAGTCTCTGACTGACTAAAAGACTGTCTAGGAGATTATACTCCATCTTGTCTTTGAGATTTCCTTTACAAATTCAAACCTGCTAAGCCTTAGATTAAAAACAGGTTAAAAGGGAAAAAATGAACACCATTTGGTTGTTGAAAATCGTATCGTTGACAACCAGTTGTTGGAAATTACTGCCTGATAGAGCTGTGTCAATCGTGATTGATTCGATCTTTTTGACCCGATCACAATAAAGTATTGGTGATTGCAATCACAATGCCCGAAGTCAATCGTTCATCGAGTCAATACTTTTGTTCTGTTCTGACTACTTCATTTCTTTATTATGCCCCTATTGTATAACACAACTCAATACAACTCAACTTTCACACAACCAAACTATTTTTTCGTATTATGCAAGAGCAAGACAACCTTTTTCAGTTGCAATCGTGAAGCGTTGCATATGCATACACACAGACAACCACCGCCATCTTGGTTGTCTGCTGACAATCAACTTTTCGCTTAAGGCTGTGTTTGGCAATACCGAATTTTGAAATACAACCAAGAGACAACTCAACTGTTTTACACAATAGGGGCATTACTGATTACTGATTTCTTATCTACTGAACCAATAAATGTGTTAATATATCAAAATATTTTTATTTATTTCGGCTTATTTCGTTTTACCAACACATATTTGTTCTACAAAAATATCGCTTCTGTTCAATAATCTCCATTTCCTAATTATTTGTTGCAGTTGCAGTTTGTTGTTATTGAGTGTATTCACTCTTACAATCCATTCGAAATTCGAATGTATCTGTCTCTATCGAAACTAAATTGAACGAATGATGATTGGTGTTTTTGATTGTATTGAAATTGAATGGAGCAATACAATACTCCCATGTCCCATCTTTCATTGATTGATTGAATGATTGATTGAAATGACCGAATCATTTTTTCAACCAATACTTGAACGATTCGATCATTAAATTTGAACGATTGACGCAGAGCATGCAATTGTTCACTCGTGTCAGAAGTTTTGAACCCACTTACCTCGCCAACCTTCGTCAGATCTGGATTTGAAATTTGTTGATCTTTTTCAGAATCCGCCCCAGTTTAAAAATCAATTTTATCGTCGATCTGCCATGCCGGAGGTCACATAGTACGCGCCGATTAGTGAATTGGAGAATGGGTTGAGACACACTAAGTTGGATATAATCTTACATGCGACATTAAGCAGGGATATGCTTCAATAATTTCTGCAAGACTTAAGATAGCCATTCTTGTAGATTCGGTGAACGCGCTCTACCAAAACATCACCTGGGCTGTTGATTAGCACATGTTTCAACTTGAACTACCAAACATGTTCGACAATCTGCAGAGCGTCAGGTTGCTTCGTGGACTCGCAGTCTTAAAAACCAATTGCTACATATCACCGTATTATGTGCTGCTGTCGCGTCGTGGAGGTTCTGCTTGTCAACTTATCCGCATAGTCTGGTTTTAAAATATCCGACCAGAATTTTGAACTGATGTTGTAAATGTGTCTCGGATGCGAACTTCTCGCCTTAAATAATTGGCATTCGGTCATAGCCGTTTTCCCACGATGAATTCGCATCCTAACATGTGCATCCTGTAGTGACAGCTGTATCAAATGTCGAAATTTTGTAGTTGCTGTATACCTGATCCTAAATATTGTATGTCCTGGATCGTATGCTAGGGCAGACTCAAGTTTTTGAGCAGGATTAGGACCGATCAGTGTGCATACGTTTTAGTTTAATACTCTCAAACCTGACGTCCCTTGCCGCGGTCTTAAATAAGGGAGCTCGATATCTGAGACTGGAGTCTCTCCCGTAAATATATTCCCAGAATCCAACCTGGATGACCAGTTTTAAAATAGGTACTGTAAGTGATGTTAGAAAATGTAAGAGCAGCTATTGACCAGTTGAAGGCTCATGTGCTACCATCTCTATCCAAACATCCTCATTGCTTGCTGTAATAAATTCCTAATCTTCCATTAAACTCGTTAACATTTCATGACACTAACTTGCCAGGGCGGACTTAGCCCTCAACGAACATACTTCCTAGTATCCTCTTTCCGTCAATTCAAAATGGGACCGAGAGATCAGCTCAATTTTACCATAACAACCCATCATATACTAGAAGTACAGTTACCTACAATATCGTAATACCGGTGGATGCATACGTTGTAGAGGCCACCCTGAGGAGCACCAACCAAATCTCCAGATGACCTTCAGAAAAAGGAATGAAACCAACATCTGTGCTCCAAAAAAGAAAATTATGCATCAGCTATTCCATATGTCTGACAAGCAAAGCTTTGCTTATTGTCCCCCAGGGAATCAAGAGCGAAGACGTGTTCTCATGCAAAACCTGCTCATCTCTATTTTGCTTTTCAATTATAGTGAATCGAAAAATCCCTTTAAATGACAACAATGTGCGAGCAGCAACCGCACACAGCCTAACCGCGTCATGAGGCTCCATGCTGTGGCATTGATATACCACCAAGTACTTGTTAGTTGGCCATTTCATAGTTATTGCCCTCGAATTCGAAGGTGCAGCAAGCTTCCTAGAGGGGAGCGCAATGCACATAAGTGGAAGCTATGTAGAAAAAATGTCAGCGTTACGAAGAAGATGAAGCAGATACGTATATACATAATAGAAGCAGTAGCATGGTCGAGAGGAGACACTACTCGAATGGATGGATGACTGCGTGGATCATTTTGCAGCCGTTTAATGATGTTATAAAATGTGAACTTATCACTTTTCCACTCGCGAGTATCTCTGCGATAATTATGTCTCTGCTCGCCTAGAAGGTACTGTCTTTGTGATATCTGCGGTTTAGGCGGAGTGACAGTATTTTGTTACATTGTTAAGTGGGTGGAAATGTGTTGCAGCAACAGCTGGGTTGGGTGGACGAAGAAGAAAGTTATCAATATTTTCCAGACGTCTCAGATTCAAATCACGACGGGGCCCAGTAACACCTAACGTCTTATTCCAATTCCACTGCCCAACCTTTTGCGAAAGTCTGACAAGCATCCAAGAGAATCGATTGTCATGAGAAGATACTCCCATTCGCAGTTCGAAGTCGGCGTTAAATTATAGGTCTCTTTCATTCGTACCTTAAATATAACTTCGCACATAGAAATGGTTGGAGAAGCCAGGTCTTGGGACCTGTAGGGCCGTTAATAATTACTTCTTTTTTTTTAAGGTGTTTGTGGCTACGCAACTAACTGTTAAGAAAGGGAACGATATGTGTAAGTGGGGTAAAAGTCATAGGGTTTTAATAAATGTATGCTTTGCTTTTATCTCTATGGTATATTTTGCAAGATCTTGACCAGATGAGCTATAGCCATATGTAGTTGACTTCGAGAGTTCCTCAATTCGCCCCCAAACGAAATCGCTGCAAAATTACTTTTAAACGTTTGTGTATTGGTTTTGGAATAGAAGATTAGATAGATTACTTTTGCATGGCGGTGCATCTTTGTTAGTGTGAAGTCCTCACGTAGGTACCAGAATCCATAGCAGATGTAATAATTGCATTTTTTGTCCCAAAAAAAACATTCCAGCCATCTCTAGACAGAACCTAGACGTCAGGTAATGTAATTTTTGCGTTTCACATAATATTCACCGATAGGGATTTCGAGACAGGATTAGGCACCAGCCACTTGCGGGTTTTAGGGGACTTTAGTCGACTATCTCTTATAGCTCATCTGTGACTTCGACGAAGTCATCCTTTATTCAATCGATTTTACACCTTGGCTTCTCGAGTGGTGTAAGAAGATAACCCGTTCTTGGTCACATGTTCAAATGAGTTTTTAAGTCCTCTCATTTTGTATTTTGAAAAAGGTACGCTATATTTACAATGTTATCACCGAAAATCCGCCCGCTTTGTGCCGCAGTACCGTCGCCTTCCTTACAGATTCGTAGATTCCCTATTCAGTGGGCCTATTCGAGTGCTTGATTCCTTGTACAAATTTGATTACTTTCACAAATATCGCATAAGTTTCGCATAAGGAAACCGTATTTTTCTATTTATCAATTTTGTGCGACCTAGCCCTAACGAGATAAACCAAGTTAAGTTATGATTCCAAGTAACCGAGTAATATTTTGACAGCAAGAATGACCAGGGATGAGGCCAGGGATTAAGTTTTTGCTTTCACATCTGATGTTCGGCTTCAAAACATTCTCTAATGCGTGAATTTCGTCTAATCATCCGTAATATGTTTATTGCAACCAGCTCAGTTAGTAGTGTCATGTTCAAAGCTGAAATACTACAAGCCCTGTCAAAAAGGCTATATCAATCAACGTTCTTATACAATAGCGAAAGAGACAGGTCTTAAAACTCTGGAATCAAACAAACTCAACAACACCATCATTTGATTGGCCTCAGGGATGAAGTGACTCTAAATCAAGAAACGTGCTGATACTTTTTAAGGTAAAATGGAAGGATTATGATCCCTTTAATCCAGATCATAACCTCGTCGTTTAAGAAAACAAAGAGAACATCTTTGTTTTTGTAGTAGAATCTTCCAAATTTAATGTTTTTTTACATTTTTCTTTTTTCCATTTGCATACCCTATCCGTCTGTCAGCTGAAAGAAACTATGCAGTGGACCGTGAAAGAAATCGGCCACTCCTCTAATCAAAATTTAGGAATCCTCCCTAGCAACATAAAACCCCACAGCTACGTTTTGACAAAAGCTTTAAAGTCGCCATCCCCTCTAGATCATTCTGGGAGGAAGGTTCCCTCGTGGGAACGATGGATCCAAAACAGACGATGGGGTTGGTGGAGGTGTGTTCTCTGACAGGCTGAATCTCAGGATCTCTTTTCGTCTCCCAAATCACTGGAGTGTGTTCCAGGCGGAAATTATAGTAATAAAAGAGGTCCGATCGTAGTTAAAGAGAATCGTAATATCCGTTAAGGATATCCAAATCTTTACAAACAGTCAAGCCGCGATATAATCCCTGCATTCTGTGTCCCTACAAATCCCATCGTATTTCTATGTTTGATCTTTCTGAACAGACGGCACATCGGTGCTACGATTGGTGCCATCACTGCCTCATAGGTAAGCATGCAACAAGGCTTGGGGTCTAAACAAAAGGCTTCTGCAGAAGCTGAAACTCCATCTGAGAGCTTTCTTCTTTGATGATCTTATTAACATTGACATTTCAAACTTTATTAAAAGCTCCAACTGTTTCAACGAGTAGAAAGAAGATAGATCCACGTGGTATCGCAACGGAACTTTATTGGTCTTGACCATACTCTATTATTAATATTCATTGTTGTGGCGTGTGTGTGACCAGCTTCTCGGCTAAACGGATTTAAAACTCTGTACACCTCATCCACTCATAAACCAGCCGGCCTTCGGCCGCACATGCAGGTGCTCAGGAGGCCGCTACGAAAAGCTTTTTAAACACGCCAAAAAGCTTTTCATAAAAAGTCCCGAAAAAGAACTTCGAGACTTATATGCAAGGGACTGATGACACATGTTAACATTTGGCCTTATTTCCATTGGCCTGATTTCATACCACCTCTTCATCCGTCACGAGAAAGCGAAGGTTAAGGCAACACGAAATACGAGTATGTCCGGTTATAAAATCTCTCACTGAAGGTTACTGTTTGCAACAAATTTGTTGGGTATCACTTTTTCTCCCTTTACCGTGTTAGACTCCTCTCTGTTCAACTTCAATACCAACTTACTTATGAAACAAATAACAGGTTTTCTTCGACTTATTTATTATGAATGACTGTGAGAAAGGGGGTATTCATTCTTCGTAAAGTATGAAGACAAATTCTGTCACACATACAAAGTTTTATGACACATCCACTGTTTAGGAGCATTTTTGACATAAAGTTATTTTTTCGATTAAATCCTTAAAAAACTGTCGTAACAAAACATGTAGGCAATATTTGTCTTACCAATTTGCTGAAATGAATGGGGTAGGTGGGGGCGTTTTCTCAGAAAAGCTAAATCTTAGCCTCTCCTTCCGTCTTCCAGATTATTGTAGCGTGTTCCAGGCGGAAATTTTAGCGATAATAGAAGCCCTGTCGTGGCTAAAGAGGAATGTAATATCCTCAAAGGATATCCGTATCTTCTCGGATAGTCAGGCAGCGATTAAGTCCCTGGACTCAGTCTCTTCAAATTCCATCGTAGCCCTAGATTGCCGCTCATCTCTTTCGGAGATGGCAGAGCAGTTCAACATTCACCTCTGTTGGGTGCCAGGACATAGCGACATTCCAGGTAACTGTAGGGCAGACGATTTCGCCAAAAAAGGAACCACTTTACCTCTTTTACCTGATAAAGATTCTTTAGGAATACCAATCGCTACATGCAAACTCTTGCTCAAGCTATCAGCAATCGAGAGAACAAACCTTAGGTGGACATGTAGCAATACTTGTCTAGCGACTAAGCGAATCTGGCCAAAGCTGGATCTGCGACGCTCTAAGTGTCTAATCTCATTAAACCGATATTAGCTAATCTAATCTAATCTCATTAAACTGCATATTAGCTCGACCATAGGTGTTATCACAGGACACTGCTTAATAGGCAGGCACGCCTCCAGACTTGGCGTGCACTCAAACGACTTCTGCAGCAGCTGCATGGACGAGGAGGAGGAGGAGACTATACTTCACCTTCTCTGCACATGCCCTGCGCTCTCCCACAAAAGAAATCTCCATCTAGGGGACTTCTTGTTTAATGACACAAACGACTTGGTCAACACTGGCGTCAGAAGTCTTTCGCGCTTCATAAGAAGCTCCCATTGGTTCAACGAGCAGTGAGGGAATCCCCAGATCTGTGTGGTACCACAATGGACCTAATTTTGGTCTAAGTGTGTCGGCCTTAGCTGACAGCCACGTCAACCTAACCTAACCTAATTTGCTGAAACAAAGTTGTTTGTCACACCCACTTTTGGAGGCGTTTTGATCAATTTTTTCCGATTTCGGGTATTTTGTTAGAGACAACAAATGTTTCAAAAAGGACTCTCAACAAGGGATAATTCAACCATTCGTCCACCGGACTGTAAATTTTCTTTATGTTTCGCCTCCTTTCCTATCACTTGCTTGGATAATTAGCAAGCCTATTACGTTTGTACGATGAAGTCATATATATATAATATAAGGCATTAACGGCCCGTGCAGGGTATAAAACCTAGCTTCTCCAACCATTTGCTTGGGCAAATGGGAGGGGACCTACAATTTTAAGCCCACTCTGAAAGTCAAATTGAGAAGCTTCTCATGACCATTAATACTCTTGAATGTTTGTCAGACTGACCAGCAGGTGTTACTGGACCCCGACGGGACTTGAACTTGAGACCTCTCGATTAGTAGTCCAAAAATAGTTCAATCGTTAAAAAAAGAGTCGACAGCTCATGCTACAAGGTGGCGCAAAAGTTGTCAGGTGGCGCAAAAGTTGTCACCCGATGTTCTTTCGCTGTAATTTTTTTTATGAATGAAAAACTTTGGTTCTGCTTTTGGATTATGTTAATTGGTGTCTTAAGTTTTTTTCTGTATCAGTTAACTTCACAAATATCAAAGTAGAATTTACATTTGCCGCCATTTGCAAAAATTATGCTTCTTCCGATAGGAAGATGACTTTTGCGCCACCTTGTATTTATCTGCTCATGCTGTCTAAAGTTGCGTTATCAACGTAATTTTCATAAAACTATAAACATACATATATCGTGTTCTTTTCTGAAAAGTTACTACCCAAGTTTAGAGGTATCTTATCTAAAAGAGGGTTATTTAACAGAGTTATGCCCTGCACATTTAAAACTCCAGGTGAACAACGCAGGAAGGAGCGGATATTTAGGGTGATCTTCGAAAAATATTTTTTCAAAAAAAAAGTTTTTTCAAAAACAAACAATCAAAATGTAACTCTTTTCTCTGTATTGAGACTTTTAAAATGTTCCTACACGATTTTAAATTCAAGAAGTGTCTGCCAGTTGAAAGTTCTGTTTGTTTTTCCGGTGGTGGATCCGATGGAGTCGTAAGGCAGTCGTATCGCCATCGACATCGATAGTCAGGTCGCCTCGAAGGCACCGCGTTGGAAATGAATAATCATCAACTCTGAAATAGTCTTGACTTGCCGCCATATTAAGTCTTACACCCTCTCATACCCCTGTCTAACCTAGCGTCCTTACCTAACCAACACCATTTCATTGTCCTCAATTTAACTGCAGTTGAAACCGGTTTAAACGGCCGCTTGACTGCCAGAGTTATCTAATACACTTTTCATAGTATGAATGTCCTGATCCAAACCCAGAGGGTGTTGAAGCCATATTTTAATGTGGCTTGTCATTTCGTTCAGGTTTTTATGCTTTGGAGACGAGTTCGGGACAGTCATGCCATGTGAAATATCTTCAACTAACTCGTGTTTCTTTCTGTACTTTTTGCATTTTTCCTTAATTTTGTTTGAGTAGCAGGGACGGGCTAGAAATACAACTGCAGCACTCCGTAAAAACAGGGTTTTTCGTAAAAGTAAAATTACATCTTTACGATTTCACCGTGTACTCGTATGTAAGCCTAGCGACACATTTAACTCCTTGAAACTGTCAGGCAGTTATGCTTGCAACCCCGTGGGTTGCCACGACTGGAAGTCGCCGGTGTCCTTGAAGAAAGATCAAATAATGATCAACAATGGGAGGAGCATGCACATGTCGAAAGAAGCAAATATGTTATGTGACCCTGAGACAATTTCACTACAAGTCAAGGCAGTGTCCTTGTATGTCTGAATTTTGAGTGCCTAGGTGCGGCGTTCTTATCTCTGCGAGACTCAAGTAAACATATAATTGCGCTAATGATGAATAAAATGTGAGAACTTACAAAATTGCACGCCCTTTCCATTTCCAAAGCAATAATGAAAGACTTGGACTTCAAAGAAACTAAAATAAATACTTCGACGAAGTGTAATTCCGAATTAAAAAGCGACCCAGTCAAAAGAGTGTGCGGCGCAACCTATAATTTTCGTCGATTTCGATCGAAAACTTTCCGTTTCAAAATGCTTGTGTATCGAAAAATTCCTTTATTAATTTTTGTTATTTGCTGTGTTATCCTTTGCTGAACCAAATGCACTCAGTTCGTCATAAATGTTTTGTTTGTAATCTGAGATTCATAGCATACGAAGAAGAAGAATCCGTAGGATGTTGATAATTATGCGTTATCGCCAATAATACAGGCTTGGGAGTAAGTGCACTGCGCAAAGTGAACAAAAAACTGCGAAGAAAATAAAAGAATTAAATGTGTTGTTCTTAACAAAGGATTTTTTCCATTTTGATATCGATGAAGATGATGACGATCGCATGTAAGGTAAGGTGAGACGAATATGTAAGGAAATGAAATTCGACAAGTATGCCAGTTATTAAAATGCTCTCTCAGTGAGTTTTAATTTGATATCTTCATTGAGTTGTAAAATGCAATTTGCGGTTTCAATGAGTTAACCTGGTTGATTGTCCTAAACCCCTTTTTCCTAGAACAGCACTCGTCTCGATGCGAGAAAACAAATCGTCGTGAGACAAAAGTTGTAGCTCTTTGTTCGAGATTTTGGAGGTATATTCCTACGATTTCAAATATCTTAACGAGACTTTAAACAGACGAGATATGACATTTCAACATATAACTTTTCTACCATTAAGCCAGTTTGATTTTGAACAAACCACATGAAATTTCATTAAATAGCCATTTATTTGTGATGCATCGAGAGAATATATTCTGCAATTAGTTTTTCAACACAACTGCGGGCATATGCCGACCACGGCTGGATCTGATGAATTTCATCCGAGAGGCAAAGTTTTATGTCCTCAAGATTCGATTTTAGATTAGAATTTGATTTTATTGCAATTCAATATTACACAGTGTCAACATTTTCTATTTATTATAGTATAGGAATAGTGTTGGCTTTGAATGCGTCGATTGTTATTAGTTTGTCACCGTAAATTCGGGACTTTACGTATCCCTAAAGAAATTATTCAAGAAGCGTCAAATCACAAGATCTTGAAAGCCAATTTGCAGATCTACGCGAAATTATGCGTTCATCGAATATTTCCTTGAATTGGTTGATTGTTTCGTTTGCTGAATCGGCACGTAGCGCCATCCTGCTGGAACCACAACTCTTCCACATTTATGCCATTCAATCGAGAATCGAAAAAGTCATTAATCATGGCCCTAAAGCGTTACCGTAACACGCTGATTAGCCTCATTTTCGAACAAAATTGGGCCGATGACAACACCGGCCCACAGACCGTACCAAACTGTGCATTTTCCGAAAACGAGCCTCATCGCTGAACACAATTTTTCGATAAAATAGCGGATCCAATGCCAGTTGATTTTGGGCTCATTCACCGAAATTTCAACGCAAACGATGGTCTTCGGCTTTAATTCTTGCACGGTCAAGATCTTTGCGTAAAATGTTCCATAAAATGGACGGGCAAAGATCAAGCTGTTGTGAAAGCAGTATTCTATTCAGTACGCACTCATCTTATGCGTATTGGTGTCACTGCATCTTCCAAACAAAATGTTGCGTTAAAACGGTAAGCAACACGACGAACAGCGGTATACAATGGCCGATTATGTCAAGTGCTATATGGTGCTAGCGCTCTATAAGTTTGGGGCAAAGAACCAAACATTTGGAACTAACTTTCTAAAATTTTGTAAAGGTGTTGAAGCGTGTATGCCAACACGATATGATCAAAACATGTCAAAGACTACTGAATTAAAATGAACACTGACAGTTTGCATTCCGAAAATTGGTTTAAAAAAACACACTTCATTAGTTGAAAAAGAAAATGTTGAAATCGATAGAAAAACAGCCCTCAAAATTAATCGCCTTGCTATATCCATATACAGTACGTTCTCGATTAACGCAACTCTCGATTCACGCAACTCCTCGATTTTCGCAACAGCTGAATTTATATCATTATTGACGTAGTAATCGCAACTCTTTAAAAATTGACTCGATAAGTGCAACTTTTGTTTTTATATGCTTGTCTTTATTTACTCAGGTTCTTGGCTATGTTTGTTTTTCTCTGTTGCGTTAAATTTTGTCTCGGCAGTTATTTTACCGCTACTTCAACGAATCCATTCCGAATGAGGACATGTATGATTGGGTACGTGAAACCATTTGTAATAATGAGGAAATCTATGAAGACAATGAAACAAGTGAAATATCAAATGAAAGTGGACCCGAGGTTGAGATTCCTGCTTCCAAAATAAATGCTGAAACTGCTATACAAGCTTTCAATACAGCAATTCGATGGGCTGAACAGAATTCAGCCCCTATTGAACAAATGTTGAGTCTTCAAAAACTGCGAGAAATGGCAATTTTGAAAAATCTAAGAAACGAAAAAATCCAAACAAAAATGTCCAATTTAAAAAAAATAAAAAATAATTTAAGCTATACAGAGGACTAAACATATGTATTTATTTACTTACATCTTAATGAATTAAATTATTTTTGTTTTGTTTCTTATTATTTATGTTATTGAATAAAAATTTGTTGCATTAAATACAATATGTAAGTGCTGTGCTGGTTTTTTGATTTTCGCTTTGCATCTCGAATTGAGCCAAAAAAAAATATTTACTCGGTTATTGCAACAACCTCGGTCATTGCAACCACCCTTGTTTTAATTAGTTGCGATAATCGAGAACGTACTGTAATTGCACAATGAAGGAGATCATTCCTTATAATATTATTCCACGTACCCAGATATCTACATTCTCTCAAAAACATTACAATACTTGTGTATTGCCAAGATACTTACGCGAAATTCGCCATTATGTGGTCTGGGAGAGGCCCAACTCTTGAGAACGCCGTGAAATTGACTGATTTGGCTGGTTTGCTACGGACACCTCTACTGCAGCAAACTGTCAGTGGCACGGCCACATCAAGCTGTGAATATTGTGACTCACATTTTTTCACCAGACTATGAATAGCGTGTCTACTGGAACGAGAATTACGGCCGAAAATTGGCGTAAACGCTCTTAAAGTTGCGACGACCGACTCGGAATTTCGGTAGTAAATTTTTATTATTTGTAAAGTTGTTCCTTCGTTAACTTCACCATGATGAAAATGTTCATTTTACTGAATGTTTTGACATTGACAGCAGTTCGGTTTAATGGTGTGGTCACACTGAAAGTTTGAAGTTGTCAAGTCGCCAATGAAAGACCCTTTATTTTTGGTTCCGGAAAATTGAACCCGATAGAACACAGAAGCTTGTAGAGTTGATGTACTACGGGTAAACTGACGGATATGGATCTCCTCTTCGCATTTCTCTTTATCCGGATTGTAGAATTCGATTTTCGCCGACGCTTTTGTTTGTTTAGTTTGGTTTGATTCAATACAAATTTTCATCAGGAGGAGACTGTGCTGCTGGGCGATTGCTTCTCCCAGGATCGTTTTGCATTCTAAACCAAAGCGTATTCAGCACTAAGAAAAAAATAAAAGAAGATTCGCCGCAATGAAACCGAAACCACTGAACCACTCAACCGATTGAGCTACTTTAAGGTTTTGATCCAAAATCGCTTCTGTTGTTGAGTTTGGTCAAAATTGGTTAAGCAGTTTACCCACCACTGCATTTTTTTTTTGTTTTTTGCTCTAGGTAGCGCATCGTTCATGCGTTTGAGTTGAAACTTTGTACAGTTGTTGTTGGTACTTGCGCGAAAGTTTCTGACATTGTACCAGAAACATGAGCTATACTATGCGGAAAAAAGGGTGAAATCCGTTTAACGTTAAAGCGCGCACTGTTTGATTCAAAAAAGTAAGCGGACAAAAGGCGCCTGCCAAGTATCTACCACCTACCCCTAGCGTGTAGGCGCAGCAACGCATGCGGATTACCCACCGAAATGTTGTGTTTTATATTGTAAGATAACAGAAAAAAAATAGTTATTTACGAATGTAGGCTAGGGAGAAACAACGTTCGAGGGGCTCCTCTAGTAAAATATAAAAAAAAGAAAAAAACTTTACTGGCTACTAGGAAACAATTCAGAGAAGTCAATCCAAAATAAAATTAGTACATACTACCTGTGGTGATCTGTAACTCTGGAAGATAGGCAGATAGCTTCAGGCACTTGACATGAATACAATTGCTGAGGCAGTCGAGGGGTGATCGAGATCGTAGGAACACGTTTGGGGTTATTGTGTCAATAAATGTGATTATATAGAGAATAATAAATAATTGTTTCCAGCGATTGAGTAGAGCGTTTTGATTTACATTTGGATAGATCACGGGCTATTACACTACCCGTGCAGGGACAGACTAAGAACAAAACAAAAATAGCGCTTGCCGTAAAAGGCGACGTAGGGTAGACATGTAGAAAGAGATATAATTCATATTAGGGCTATCCGAACACCAAATGGGACATATGTGTCCCAACAGCTGCGAACGGGTTAACTCAGCTAGTGTGTTTCGGGGAGATGCAGGGCTCGCCAGCTTGTGGTGGTGCCTCCGTTAGGTAACCAACGCTGTACGGCTTAAGTAAGCCCCCGGCGGCGCCGCAGTGGCTCAGTGGTTAGTGAGTTGGAACACTAATCGAGGGGTCTCAGGTTCAAATCACGACGGGGCCAAGTAACACCTAATATTATTTCCACTGCGCCACCTCTTGCAAAAGTCCGGCAAACATCCAATAGTATCTATTGTCATGAGATTCTCAAATATGCCGGTCGGAGTAAGGCAACGAGTGCTGGGAACCCTTATTATAGTTAGTATATATGGCAAGTTTGTAGTTTATTTTATATAAAACCAGATGTATCTGCCTGGCTTTGCCCGTGCCCAACAATGTAAGTATGTAAATGTATCAGCAAGACTAATTTCCCAGCTGGCAAAACAAAACAAAAAGATTTATTCGACGACATCTCCATTTGGCGAAAAATATGTGTCTCGGATACAATAACAAATTTATTACGAACATGTAATTTCTTGATTTAATTTTACGACTTTTTTTTAAATCCTTCGATAGTATGGGAAAAACCAAAAGCAATATGAAAGAAGGCTTTATGCTTATGTTGTCAAAATTGGGATCAAGTAGATAAATTCAATTTTTATAATGCTTTCCCCAATAAGGTCATAAAATTAGTCCTTTTTCGTCTCACTTTTTTCACTTGATAACGAACAGTAACTTAATCTACCTGTTATCATTATTTAAATCAAATATACAGGCATTGAGAGTATTAGGGACCTTAGTTAAAAACGTAGCTTCATAGAAACAATAACTATGGGTAAAAGAAAAAAAAGGACCAAATTCGAGTTTACAAGGAATAAGGCAAATCTATCCGTTTCATAGCCGGTAAGATTGGATGAGGATCAACTGTTGTTCATAGCTTTCTTAAGCATCTTATGTGAACCATGGAAAAAACCGGAAAGGAAGAGAAGTAAAGCAACAACAAGTCAAGATTGATGGGCGATACTGAGAGCTGTTTCAACATCAAGACTTTCCGTAAGTAAAATGTGGGAAAAACTGGAATTGAAGCAAGTGCTAGTAGATCAACTGTTCATCGCATGATACAGCAGGACAACAATATAAGACGCCCAAAAAATGAAAAAGAAACCACCATTGAAAGCAGCACGTAAAAGTCAGCGACTTGATTTTGCAAAGTGTCACATCAGCTGGACTCGAGAGGGTCATACCGTCGTCTTTTGAGATGAAAAAAGTTTAATTTGGACGCGCCTGATAAATATAATTATTTTATCCATGATTTTAGGCAGGATACAATGACCTTGGATAGAAGACACAACAAGGGAGGTGGTGTGTGATATGCGGAGCAATTGGCACAGTAGAACTGAATTTTCAAATCTCATAAATGAATCGCTGATGTTTGCGTGCTGCGTTCAATGGTGTTTTTTTTTTCATTTATTGGTGTCTACTATGGTTGACCTGTTGTAAAACTACATAAACAATATATTGCCTTCTTTTATATTGCATTTGGTTTTTCCGAGATTATCGAAAAAAACTACCTGTTCGTAATTAAGTGAGACAGAGTGTATAACAAACTACATAAAAGGTTATAGTTAAGTTAAGAGCATCCGCATAAGGCCCAGTAATCTAGAATAAGTACCCTGTAAATTTTGAGCCGGATTAGATTATATTTCCCTAGTATGTTAGTTTGGCATATATATGTTAATCTTTATATATAAAAATGACTCGTTGTTTGTGTGTGTTCTTTATAGACTCACGAACCGCTCGACGTATTTATTTTATTTTTTTACGATTAAGAGTGGTTAGAGCATAAAAAAAATATGAAAAAGAAAACTTTCAGTGATAAAAGAGACATTTATTTTTAAGCAAGCAATGAAAAAAAAAAAATAAATTGTGAAAAATATGTCTTCATTCCAGAAAAATTTCAGAATTTTTTTTAAATTTAGTTTTCTTCAGGTTTACATTTAGATGAGATTCTGGACATTTTCGTTGCTCTTCTAGATGCATTGAAAAATGCAAAAAAAAGGTAGTATCATAAAGGAAATAATCACATATTCCATGACATAAATATTTAAAATCTGTATCAGTACATTTAAAAAATACAATTTCTATGGCATTTTGGCTAACTTAAGACTCATGGTGTCAATTTGGTGTGATTAAATGGGTATGAGGCATAAAGCAGTTAAAGAAAATTGCGCAATGTAGATTTTATTTCGGTTTTGTCTACGTCATCGACGAACAGCCACAATGTCAAAAAATTAAAGTTCTTTCTCAACTAAGCTGGAACTTTGAAATTTTGCACATATCATATTTCAACGGAGATCTGCATTTCTAATGAAACAAGATCTCCCGACTGTAGTGCCCCATTAATATACCTTTACTCTAACTTCTATCTCAATTAAGATAGAGTTTAAAAATTTGGCACATATATTTTTAAGAGGTCTCTGCTTTACTGTTAAAATTGCCGGATTTTTTTTTTATTTCGAAGCTCAGTTTCAATACTGGAGAAAAAAACCAAAGCAGGTAGTTGATTATTACAGTCTTGCAAAATAAATTTTGTAAAGTAGGCTGTGTCATTTTTATTATTTTCAGAGACTTGCGTTATTTTTTTACTAATTGCTATTTTATTTAGTTGGACTTGATTCAATTTCAAAATAGTCTCATGAAAGAAAAATCGCACGATCGTGAATTCTGCACGAATCTTAAATTGAACAGAACTTTTGTAAGCCACTCTCAGAAACGTCAAAGCTAGATATAGTTATATGTATAACATTTATTTCAAAAACATCGTCGCATGAAAAATAGCAGTTATGTATGTGGCGATGCACGAATTTTTCTTTTCTTTTCCAAGTAGACGATATTTTCTGTTTCATTTGTAAACGAATGGCAAATTTTAGACGTGTTCAAAGAGGTACCATGCATTGTAACTTAAGAGAACTTTTGTCATTAAGTTATGCACTCATAAGGACTAATTACGAAAGTATAATTCTTTTTATACCCTATTTTAAGGGCATATTAATTTTGACGCGAAGTTTGTAACATACCTTAATATTGCCCGTAGACCCCTAAAAGTTACTACTATCGATCAGCATCGATAGTTATGCCGATCAAGCCATGTCCGTCCGTCCGTCTGTCGGCAAAAATTAGGCCTTTAAACTGGACCTAGGGTCCCGAAATAATTAAGTTTAAGAATTTTTGAAATCCGCCCACAGAGACGACGCCCATAAACTCAAAAAAACAAATTTATCGAAAAAATCGAATTTTGAGCTAGAAAGCTGAACTTTTTTATATGATCTTTGACTCCTAAAACTGCTCGAGAGATATTTTTTTTTTAAATTAAATAAATTAATTAATTAATTTTAATAAATAAAACAATTTTATTGAAAAATCAAAGTTTGAGCTAAGAAGCTGAAATTTATAATATATACTCTCTAGGGGCCTTTTATACTTATGTTTAAATATTTTTTAAATCCGCCTACTGACACGCCCACAATTAAATAACATTTTTTTATTGAAAACCCAAAGTTTGCGCTAGGGAGCGTTTTTTTTATGTAGACCGTTCTTAATAATTCAGTCATACTTAGACTTTTGTCACGCCCGCTTATGAGTGATAGGAATAAGAATAGGGTATCCAACAATCGGCCCAAGAGGACTGTAGCCGTCCCTATTTTTTTCGCAGTTAATATTGAAGTAAATAAGGTTCTACAGAAAATAATAATAATAGCGACAAGGGCAATGCTGGGGTACCATCCGCTAGTAGTACATACAAATGAAATGAAAAATGCAGGTGGCAATGGTGCGATGGTAGTGTATTCACTAAGTGATTGGCAGGTAGTGCGTTCGAATCCCGACCAGGTCCATGACTTTTATAAATTGAATACACACAACAAAAACAGATCTCCCTAAAGCAATTTAGGCGCCACCTGTTGAGAAAAACATCCCATCGCACCAAACTACTTTCCTATCCTTCTATTCTTTCATACAGTAAGTGGCACCCAGAAGTAGGCAATGAATCATTTGCTGGCAACTACTTACAGAAACAAACAAAACATGCCTGCGCTGTGGTTTCCACTATAATATATATATATAATAATATATTCTGTGTACTACAGAAAAAAAGAAATCCCTTTAGCGCACGCAAATTCTAAAAAAAAAAAAAAAAAAAAAAAAAAAAAAAAAAAAAAAAAAAAAAAAAGTGCTTGCCTAAGGAGACGCTAAAAGTTTTTTTTGACAATACATGCCAGGACATGATCGACTTCACCTGGTAGCAATCGCAAGTTGTTATTGTTCATTTATAGATTTAAAACAATATTTTGATCAAGAACACCCCTAAAAAGTTGGAATCGCAAAACATTTTGTATGGATGAAGTGAGAGAAAAGTATTATTTGTCAGTCTTATAAATTTCAAGAAATCGACAAGCACTTTGTAATTTGTAATTCATTGTAGCGGAAATATTACATTGTTCTTAAGACTATATTGTACAATTTACAGAGATGTGGTATACTCTAACTTACTACTGTAATATAATTAATGAATGTTTTAAAGAATTATTATTAAAACTACGTCAGAAGGAAAAACTACTATAAAAACCTTCTAAGCATTTTAAGATCGTGGGAAGCTAGGCTGGAGAGAAGGAGAGCCGGGAAATCACAGAAGACATATTGATTTCATCAGATAACGTTTACAAACTATTGCAACAACAATTTAAAGTAACAATTGGTTAATAAATGAACGAAAAATTAACAGACTAAAAAGTAAACAAATGAATTAATCAACAGATAATAAATTAACAAATGAATAAATAAATATGTACACTAAAAGTTAAATAAATAATATATCAATAAATAAATAATTAATAATTGAATGAATAAATAAATAATAAATAAATAAGTAAACAAATAATTAAAAAAAAAAATTATCACATTTCTTTTATCAAAAAGGAAGAGTTGAAATCAGAATGTATCTACATCAGAAATACATGAAACATTGTATCGATCATGTAATTTTAAAATTCTTTCTTATACTTTTCCAATATTTGCCAATTCTTCGGTAGAATACTGCCACGGTAGGTCTAAAATCATTTTTAACAGATTATTTTGATATATTTACAACCGACGAATATGGCTTATTGCACATTTCCCCACATAACATTATTGACTGAAAATAACCTTGTAAAGGGTTTTTCAATAAGAGCGCTACAAAAGTTTTTTTTAAATAAAACAAAAACGGTTTTGGATATCAATGAAATTCTTTATTCCTGTGAAAGTACGTTCGATGCCATTCTGTATGGAACTCGATTTCTTTTGCATGGGCACCACGGGCACCTTTGCAGAAGTCCAGACGCTGAACCCAATTTTCGACGGTTTTCAAGCATAAATCGGCCGATACTGCTGCAATTTCACGTTCGATATTCGTACGAAGTTCATTAATCGTCGCTGGCTTGTTGGCATAGACCATAGACTTGACGTAGCCCCACAGGAAATAGTCTAACGGCGTCAAATCGCACGACAGAGGCGGCCAAGCGACTGGACCATTTCGTGAGATAACACGGTTTCCAAACTTGGTTTCCAATAAATTGATTGTGTCATTCGCTGTGTGGCTTGTGGCGCCGTCCTGTTGGAACCACATGTCCTCCAAGTCCATATCATCCAATTGGGGCCAAAAATATTCGGTTATCATTGAACGGTAGCGATTCCCATTCACAGTAACGTGCCGGTCTTGATCATCACGGAAGAAGTACGGCCCAATGACGCCGCCGACCCCTAAACCACACCAAACCGTAATTTTGTCGGGATGCAATGATGACTCATGGAGTACGTGTGGATTGCTGCCTGACCAATACCGCATATTGTGTTTATTGACGAAGCCATTCAGCCAGAAATGAGCCTCATCGCTGACGATGATTTTTCTCAACGTAGCGCTCTTAACGTTGAGGCCACTGACTCCGAATTTCGGTAGTAAATTTTAATAATTTCGACTCGTTGTTAGCAAACCTTACTGAAGAGAAATGTCAAAAGAGCGCCAAGAAATTCGGCGTCGTTTGCTATCCCTGTCGCTCTACTTTTGTAGCGTCCTGCTTAAAAGTTCACAAATCAATTGCGAATTTATAACCCCTCGGGTAGGCCACAAGTCCCTTTTCCCCACATGGTTAAACACGCTAATGCTACTTCGTTGGTCCGCTAATTGTAGGTTCTACTTGTCTGGCAGGGGCCCACGTTAGCTCTATGGTGCATATATTTTCCGCCCAGCTTATAGATTTTTCGAATCAAGTGTTTGGGTGATACGCTTCGCGGCTTAAAGGGATTTAACCCCTTTCTCCGCAGTATGAAGGAACAATTGTTGACTTTTTATAAGATTGTAGAGATTTACATTGGGCTTGTGCATAATTTTTTAAGCGGATTATGCTGTAACCAATACTGACGCTCCTAATAATATTGTCGGCCATGTTCACCTTAATCTTTCTTCTGGCACAGTTAACACAGCTATTGAATCTATTACTATACCCAAAACTATCTTCACTTCTCGACTAAAACAAATACTTCTTCAGACGATGTCTTGATCTATTTGGTTCCGAGAAAATTATTTTCAAAAGAAGATTCAATTAAATGCGCCAAAGTCAGGAAGGCTGATGGGTTCGTTGCGTCGTTTAAAATGTTTGCACCTTCAAATACTGTGAAACAGCAACGTATGGCCTCAAAATACTTTAGATAAAGATTGGAGAAGGTGACTATAACTACTGTTCGTTACCACCTAGAGTCACGAAAGATAGACTTCCATTTGCTCTTAATTTTGAAATTATCTGTGTAGAAGTTACGAGTACATTTGAGAATAAACATTTATATGTTGTTAATGCGTACATTCGATCATAACCTCTTCATTCTCTGTACTCTGAACTATGTACGGCATTCGACCATATTTTTGACATATCTTGTTGTGACAGCACTGTGTTACTTCTAGGCGACTTCAATCTGCCACATATGGAATGGGTCCCTTCTAAAGATGATTCTCATCTCATGCCCCATTGACTCAGCTCGCTTTGCTAGGCAATATCTTGTCATTTGACTTACAGCAAACAAGCTGTATAAACAATCTCAACATGCCTCTGCCTCTGTTAGTAATGTGGTTCCACTCCAGTACAACTAACATAGATAATAATCATCCACCCTTGGATATATTGACCTAGGTGCAGATTTGTACGAAAATAGTACATATAATTATTGTTCGCAATCTTTGTCTTTTTCCTCTAGGAATCTGCAAACGTCCCCTTCCTGGTATACTTAAGAGCTCAAATCGATAAGAAATAGACGTAATAGGGCTTAGAAGAACTATTTTAAAAGTCTCTGCCACTTAGATCTTTAACTCTATTTCACATTATTCAAATTAAAATTTTTATTCTGCAACTTAAGTATTAAATATATAGATAAGTTTAATGGAATTTTCTTTAAAAAAGGACCCCAAAACTTTTCTAGTATTTCTGAATCCTAAGAAAAAAACGGATGGTCATGGTTGGATGGTTATCCATCTAAGTTAACTTACAATAGTAATATAACTGCTGATTCGCCAGCTTCAAGTAATATATTTGCTGATCATTTTAGTAAAGATCATTTTAGTAAGGAGGGAAACCTCTTTTCACATAGATGGTCAATATTTTAGGTGCCTATCTTACTAGCTGTTCCCAAATAAGTTTTAGTAATTTCTAATTCGATTTGGAAACAATTTTAAAATGAAGTTCTTCTCTCAAGACCGACTGTTCATCAGGTCCTGATGGCATTGCACCGACTGTTCTCAACAAATTTAGTCACTTATCTGTTAAGTTTCAGGCATGCATGTTCTTATGCATGAGAGAAGAAGAACGAAATGGATTGCATATACACTGACTTCTGCAAGGCTTTCGATCACCTGTCCCATGAAATAATCTAATTTAAGCTCAGGGGTTATGGCTTCCACTAGGTTTTATAAAATGGGTTAAATCATACCTTAGATCAAGGGTTTATCAAGGCAAATTGAGAGGATCGCTATCAGAATCTTTCGCAGCTCAGTATGGAGTTCCCCAAGGAAGTCACCTCGGACCAATTATATTTATACTATCCATTAATGATGTTAAGGCTTGTATAAATCACTGCAATATCCTGATCTACGCTGATGACATGAAAATATATAAATCTGTCACTAATCAGCAAGACAGAATTTGTCTTCAAACTGATATTAATAGCTTCGCCACTCTTGTTGTGTTAAAATCGGTTTATTCCTCAACCCTACTAAATGTCAACATATGACATTCTCTAGAAAGAATATCCCGACCACCTTCCAATATTCATTGTCTCAATATACTCTTTGTCATGTTGATAATTTTACGCATCTTGGGGTTTATTTCGATCCGAAACTGAATTTTACAAAGAATATCAATTTTATTGTTAATAAATCTAATTCAATGCTTTGCTTCGTAAAAAGATGGTCTTAAGAATCTATCGACTCTTACATTTTTATGTCATTGTACAGTTGTTTTGACCTTCCGAATATAGAGTATGCCTCACAAGTTTGGACACCGTTCTACAAGATAGATGATTTTTTTTTTAGATTATTTTAGATTTTATTCACTTCATTTCAGTTACAAAAAATAGTAATATTGAATCTATCTGCCAAAGACTGTCAACATACTTTTTACATTTCATTTAAAAATCTTCCTCCATAATTCTTTTCCGGTAAGCTAAAGTTGTTTCACAATATAATGTTAGAGCTTTCCAATTGGACCCGTTTAATTGTTCCTGTATTTCTTCGGTTAACAAGATGACTTTCCCAAAGCAGAACCTTCTGATATCGCGGAAGATAGGACAAATACCTATAAAGTGCATGATATTTTCCCTCTGAGACATGTTACACAATGAGCATAAAACCGGGAGGTCTTCTCTATGAGGCACGAAGTTTAGTGGCCCTTGCGCGGAAAATTGTAGAGATGCATCCAATTTTATTCGAGTCCTTAAAATAGTTCAGCGACCCAAGGTTAAACTGTAGTGCCTTATAGATCTCCCTATGTGTTGACGCACTCGCTTGCTCGATACATCTTTGTCGAAAACATGAATCCACATGCGACATGAAATCATATAGTCTACCTTTCCAACTATCCCTTGTATCCCAGTCTAGTTCGTACTCAGTCGTACTCATAACTCTCTGCTAGAGTTAGCATCTCCTTATACCACAGACTTCTCGTAGTTACTTCATACTTGGTAACGATACGTGGTAATATTTCTTCTCTCAGTCTGAATGTGTTGAGGATGTAGTCGATGTTCAGCTTGAGTGTTTGTAAGAACAGAGGTGCAAGTCCGGTTTCAATTAAAAGCATGTAGTTAGGTGCGGCTGTATTCAATCGGAACGTCCTTCGTAGATAAAATCGCTGTAGCTTTTCTACTGCATCATACCACCTATGACCCCATGCTTGGGCTCCGTAAAAAAAGAATTGATTTTGGAGACTGCTTCGAAGACTTGGTATTTCATACTGTGAGGTATACTTCGGTTTTGGGAACATTTTCTCCACGTTGAACTAATTGCACTTTTAGATTGCAGAAGTTTTTCAGCCAAATGTGGTCCCATATTCAGATTACTGGTAATTATGACTCCAAGGTATTTGTATTGCTTTACTGTTTCAATAGTAACACCATTAAAAGTCCACCCTTCCACCCTTGCCTGCCTGCCTCCACCTCTTCTGAAAATCATCACCTTTGATTTGTTCAAATTGATTTGTAAACTCCACAGCACACTATAATATTGGAAACTCGGTTTATCATGAGTTGCAGGGTCTCTGGTGAACTTGCTAATAGGACAACATCATCAGCATATAGGAAAGCCTTAATATGAGTACCCGCGTATGAAATCCCCCCTGGGAGGTAATCAATGATGTCTTCAATATAAAGAGCAAATAGTGTCGGGCTTGCGTTGCAACCTTGTCTAACTCCTACCTCTGTAACGAACCACTCGGACAAATTGTCTCCGTTCCACACCGCTGCTATTGTATTATTGTACACGTTTTCCATTATCTTGGCAAATTTATGGGATATACCGTATTGATATAGTTTGTAGAATAGTTTTTGCCGGTCAATGGTGTCAAAAGGCGCTCTGAAGTCTATAAAAAAAAGCATAAAGCTTTTGTTTCCGTTCTATGAAAGACTCTGCTATGTTTCTTAGAACAAAGATATGGTCTACCGTGGAGTAGCCCGGCCGAAAACCTGCTTGGAATTCACCCAGAAGTGCGTTTTCCTGAACCCAGCGCAATAAGCAATTTTGTAAAACACTTGTGAATACTTTTGTTGATGCATTTAAGAGTGAGATACCATGGTAATTGGATGGGTCTGACGAGTCGCCTTTCTTGAATATTGGGAATATAATCGATTGTTCGAAGCTCTCCGGCACGACTCCAGAGTCAAATATATTATTAAGGACCGATGTTAGGGAAGTTAAGAGTTCGTCTGTGCTATATTTGTAGAATTCTGCGGGGATTCTATCAAACCCTGGAGCTTTACTATCTTTGAACCTAGTTAAAGCTTCTTTAACTTCATTTATTAAGATTGGGGTATCTAATGTATCATTAACAAATTGTGGTTTTGCATACAGAATAGGATTTCCAATATTAATTGGTTTCAGAAGATTTTCAAAGTGGTTTTTCAGTACTTGAGCAGTGAGCTGGTTGTTGATTTTTGGGGTGATGCCGTTGAGTTTCCTCGCTGAGTTCCAGAAATCTGCTGAATTTCTGCAGTTTGAAAGTTTCCTAGCCTCGTTTTCAAAGTATTCTGAGTTTTTCAGGTGGCATAGTTGCTTGTAGTGTGAGTTGGCTCTGCTTTACAGCTCCTTGAACAAATCAGTATTGTATTTTCTGAACAAACGCAGGAAAGAGAAAGCGGGCTTCCTCATTTTTAGACAATATTCATCGAACCAAGGTTTTTTGTTGCTTTGCTTTCGGTTAGAAGTAAATTGCGTCTGACAAGGGATCGATAATTTTATTATATCTTCCAAATTGTCCATACCTAGCACGGCATTACCGTTATGTTCACGTAGGCGACTGTAGAGATTATTCCTATATGTGTTCGCTCTCCTTCCTTTCCATATGAATTTCGGGAGAAGTTTCATATCCTGCGTGTGACCCGCCTCGGTCCTTTCAAGCCCTATAGAAGTAATAATAGGGAGGTGATCGGAGTATGGCAGGGTTCTTACTTCGAAATCCGTTATTAAGGAGCACCAGTCACCTCCGGCGAAACAGTAATCTATTACAGTTGCAAACTTCCCTTTAATATAGGTATATTCCCCGTTTGAGTCGGTTTTACTACATCCATTAAGTACTTTAGGTCCCATTGAGTCCATCAAGTCTGGAATTTTTTTCCCGCACGCGTTTACAACTGGGTCCTTTGACTTCCGCAGAATTCCTTCGATGCGGTTCGCCTCCCCTGCCAAACTGCCAATCCTGCCGTTCATATCGCCAATCACCAGTAAATTGTTACTTTGGGTTGAGTATAAAAAGTCTTCTAGTAAGTTGAACTCCCTTTGCCAATTGTCGCCGTTACAGTTAAGATAAGTTGGAACTATGATTAATCGCTGTGACAAGATTTCAAGTTCAACATACGTCAGTCCATTATCCGATATTTTGAATTCGCATTTAAGGTTGGTAGCAGCTATTTTATTTATTCCAATGTAACAGCCCCCTGATGCACGCCCTTTTCGGTTAATTTTAATTGCCGGCAGCCATTTGAATTTATAATTTGAAAACATGTTCTCGAACTTAGGATAATCCTCCTGTACTACAAAGGTTTCAAATAGAAATACAAAATCCATTTCGTTTATAAAATTGAAAAAATCTGTGAACAACTTCTTATTATCTAATCCGGCTACATTGTACGCCAAAATATTAAATTTACATAAATTTGAACTTAACGAACTATTATTAATATGGCAGACGGCTACTTCCTAGTTTTGGTTACTATCCTGCATATTTACAGGCTGCTCGATGTTGCATCACTGCTAGCTTCATTGTTGTTGCTGACGTTCCTTTTCACACCTCTAGCGCTGACATTAGTGACATTTGCATGTTGACTTGTAGCAACAATGCCAGTACCTTGCCGATTTCAGTGCCTTGATAACATTTTGTTTGGAGTCGAGCTCCACGGCATATCTAGCCATTCCGCCGGCTCTCGATGAAGAAGGCAGTTGCCGTACCTGTTCCACCTTGGCATCAGATGAGTTGTTAAGAAGTTTAATGCAAATTTCCTTAACTTTTCCTGTGTCGTCTGTCCCTTGTAGACTTGGCATGCACACGATTAGATTACGTTCGCTACCCTTCATCTGCATGGTCTCGATTCTGCTCTCTAATAGCTTGCAGCGGTCTTCCAAGTGCATAACCCTGTCCGATAGCTCTTCATTTCTGACAATTAACTGGCGTGTGTCTTCCCGGAGCATTTCGATGTCCTCTTTGGTAGAGATACCTTTTCTGTCTAGAATGCCTCCGATTAGATCTTCCAGTTTCGAAAAGGAGATACTATCATTCTCCAATGTTGGGTTCAACATATTTCTATTGATAATGGTTTTTTTTCACCGTGCTGGGGACTTCTGGGGAGGTTTGGTCGAGTTTGCGTTTTTCTCTATTCATGAGCAGATTATATATGTATACGTTCTTGTAGTTGAGGTTAGGTTCTACTCTCTAAGTTACTAACATTTCAATCAGAGCTATTGTGGTCATAAACTCTAGGACTCACTTGCACTTTATGTTCCACAGCATCTAAACTCACTTAGGTTTAGTATATACAGATAATTAGGTAATCCAAAATAGGATATATATAAAGAAACTTGAAATTTATCGCCGAGCACAGAGAAAGTAAACTTGACAGATCGACTGTTGACAGTACTTTTTCTACAATATTCTTTCAAATCAAATAGAGGCCATTCAACGTAAATTTATTCAATTTTCCCTTGGAGGACTACCATGGGATGTTCCATTTAACCTTCCTCCTTACAGTCAACTTATCAAGCTTCTTTAAATGATAATCCTTTCTCAACGCAGGCTTAATTGCGATATAATTTTTTTACAGCAGCTTATATCCGGTCATATAGATGCACCGAATTTGTTGCCTTCTATTGGCTTTATTTTCCGTGGTGGTGCCCATAACTTACGTAGTGTTGACTTCCATCATCATAGAACGATTTATGAGAAGCATGAGCTTAGTAGTCGTAGTCGCATGAGTAGAATCTATAATCCAAATGATCATTGTGATAATTCAATCATGTTAGTAAAATTGAGCTTAAAAATATTTTGCGTAATAATGGGATAGTGTCTTAAATTAATTGCATGAGTTATGTCTGTATTAGTATTGTACTAGATAGTTATTGTTGGTCTATATGTTTTACCTTGTGTATGTCCTTAGTAACACCTGCACTAAATGATGAACCTGTGAGAGCACTTTTAGTGCCGGCGGATTGCTTCTCCTAATAGTTGATTGCTTTATGCCCTCCACACAGACTGATAGTGTATTCAAAAAAAATACTTCCCTATGTGTGAAAATTGATAAATGTTGTTCGAGATAGGTTCAAATAGATAGGGAAGCTGTCACATTTGGTATGTTTTCCTCCGGCTATGCAAAGTCCACCATTGTCAGGTTTGGTACATATTTCTCAAGAAGCAATTTTATTTAACCATTGTGCAATAGCACAAAGCATAAATAATATTTCATAAAAACCCATCAACAAAATCACTTTGTCTCATTTATTTTATCATCAGGTACTCTTGATGTATCTTGAAGCGTCAAACAACACTATCCGCACTGCAATCATTTGATTATATTTTTATTTACGACCTTAATTAAGTTCCCTTGTGAGTGGATAATTGCACACCATTAGTCCGTCTGCATTATGCGAAAAATTCTTAAATCAATGGGGTTTCTACGATAAAATTCATTCAAGTATAGATACAAATGCACGCTGCACACAGGCCAACGCGTACAAGAATCATTGATAGGGATGAGTCATGCATATCTTGTCATTATGGAGCTTAAGCTCTGACGGAGTCTGGTTAAGTTTATTTTTATACTTTGCCAATTGGGTACGTGATAGGCGAGTATTCTATGTTTTACCATATTTAGACATGTTTCTATGTTTACGAGCCGACAAAGATGAAAAGATACAATTTGTACAAATAAGACGAAGTGAATGGGGTCATTTTGATGTAGTTAGCGCTTAACAGATTTCGTTGTCTATTTTTAGAGATTAAGTGGACGCTGATACGAAGATTGTATAATGGGCTGGCATGTGCAGTAACGTCGTTTTTAAAATACATTGTGACAGAAAGGGACAGCAGGACACATTGAATCGAACTACCAAGACCTTGAACCGACCGATGTGCGCCATATAGAACCTTAACTCTATTTGTGGCCATCGACAAGAGTGTTTAAGAAATTTGTTTGCTCCTTTTTATCACCATCTTCATTACACCACACAAAAATTACTTTTTTTTCACACAAATCCGAACATCAACATTAAAAGTGAAACTTGTTTAAATAAGCAAACCGCCGCTCAATAAATTGATTAAGTGAAGCCTCTTAAAGTCCACAACGACATCAAAATCAATATCTGACCAGAGGGTCTCCTCCGCCTTTCTGACGCCAAATAAACACAAATTACTCCTTATTAATATGTGTGCGTCGTGCGTGTTTTTTATATTAAATGTTAACCCCGGTGTTGATCCCTGCGGTTTTTGGCATGCGCGCGTATGATCGTAGAGAAAGTACACAATGCAGACCACTGAAGCCCCACAAAAATATTGAACTTAAGACGAACGCATCGCAATGGCACGTGCGTCCAATTTTGATGCAACAACCGATGTGGAAATATCAGTTTCAGCCGACGCAATTGTTTTCTCAAAAATGCTCAAAATTATTGTCAACAACATTTATCTCATGAATACGTTATTTACTTTGAAATTTCTTTTAATTGTTGTGCAAAACGAATGTCAACAATATCGAACAAATACAAAATATGTAGACATAGACAGAACTGTTTCACGTGTTCAAATGTTATGAATGGAAAAATTTCGATTATTACTTTAGCTTTTATCGTTTATCGGATATCTGTTAAACTGGAAAGAAAAATACCAGGGAAGGACGTTTCAGAGTGAATTAAGAAAGTATTTATGAATTGTGTCGAACACGTTCACCCTCCTCATCCAAATGATCAACTCTTCTTTGACGTGCCCTAGTGTGGTGAATCGAGGCGTATAGAACGTGCTTATTCGCATTCATTTGAATATCAGTATGTACACGCTTTGGAGGTTTCATATAAAAGAGCACACGCTTCGCTTGAGAAAGCACCGTGCAGTTTAATTGCTTTTAACAAAACAATATCCAAGTGGAAGGCCACACACGACGACACGCTGAGATTGAGACACTGACGTTGACGAGTGACGACCGATCTGGGAACCTTTGTGTCCCAAACGAATATCCAATGCGGGCGATGATTCTGTGAAGGATATTCAGTTACTACCGTCATTTCGAATATATCAGTGCAGTCGAATGAGTTTTTGCTATGTTAGGGTTCCTATGTTAGGGTTTTACAGTGGCAAGCATCGGAATATATTCCTTATAAAATATTGACTCACCTAGCCACTACGTAGCAAATACAATCCACAAAAGAGTCCCTTAGCTAGGTGATTGCCTTGGGGCATACTCAAGAATTGAATCGTTACAAGGCGCATTTTATTGGTAAGTGTATAGCCAGCGCAGCAAAATTTTACACGGAAAACAACAACAAACAAAAAGTGATAGTGAATAAGTTATGAGAAAGTCGCATATGTATGCGAGTGCTGACGTCACGAAATAACTCGCAAATGTGCCGCAAATTCCATACGTACGGCAGTGCTCGCAAACTCGCATATAGGCGTGTTCACACGATATGCAACTTTTGTCCCAAAAATCGTAAATGCATTTGCGATCAAGGTGCTCGCATATGATATGTCCGCAAATGGGATCGCAAATGTTGAGGCCTATATGCGAGGTGTTCACACGATATGCGACAGAATTTGCACATCACATATTTTTAATCATATGCAGGTTTGCGAACATAACATCGATCTGTCACTTTGTGTATTGTGTTGCTGATTTTTGCGTACCTCGTCTCAAACATTTTAAAGTGCTAAATTAAATTTAAAACGTCGAAAAGAAAGTGGGCTGCTATTGCTGTTTTGGCATTAGATATGCTGGAAAATGGCGACGAAGAAGCTAGTTCGAAAAAAGTGAAACATGTGCGTCGTGTGTAGACAAAGGATTGGCTGCGACTTCGCGAGATGGAAGGCTTTTGCGCAAAATTGTGGATTACGTGGCAATGAACCAGATTTATATCGCGGTTTCGTTCGCATGTCGGCCGATTTTTTTTTTTTTTTTTTTTATAATTTGCTTACGCTAAAGGGATTTTCTTCTGTAGTTACAGCACCCTTATAATGCTAGGAACACAGTGTAAGCTACTTGGCATTAGAAAGAATAGAGAGATAGAAAAGAAGTGTTTGGGTGCAGTTGTAGGGTTTTCTAGGGTGTTGTCTAAGTTACTTAGGGAGATAACGATTTCATGTATTCGGTATAAAGTAATGGACTTGGCCGGGATTCGAACGCACGACCTTCCATTCTGTAAGCGAATGCACTACTACTGCACCATCTTCCTGGTGTCGCTGTTTTAAAACTTACCTAAGTTACTAAGTTATACCTTACCCACACTATTAGTGATAAACAATATGAATAAGAATTGTGTTTTTGTTATGTTTTTTTTTAATTAATATATGTATTAAGCTTGGAGAAAAAAGTTCCTTTTATTTATTTTTACTTTGTTGAGAAACTTTATAAACATTATAATATTTTCGTTTATTTTTTTTAAACTCAAAAAAAAGGATTGAATTTTGATTTCAATAAAAATATTTGATATCCTAATTTTTGTATTTTTCTGTGTGTCCTATATCCAATACAAATTCCACTGGAGACAATATTTGTAACTTTGATTTTTAATGTGTCCGCAACTGTATGGACAGGTGTCCTATATCCATTTCACTACTTTTTTTTTTAAACTCAATTAAATCAATGTTCATAAACCATAAAATGCAAAATGCTTTATGTATGGTTGGCCGAATACCCAATCTTAAGTTTAAAAACGGTCTCCTGAAAAGTTACGTTACAGGTCTATAGGACAAATAAGAACTCACATGACGAACTGTTTGCTCGCAAGTGGCAGAATATGCAATGCGGTCGCATATGGTTGGGACGCTCGCAAATGCTCGCATATGTTCGCAAATTGTCACAAATTATATGCGAGCGTGTTCACACGATATCCGGAAAAGTAGCAAATCGATTTGCGAGCTGGGTATCGCATATCGTCCGTATATGGTTTGCGAGCATTTGCGGACTGTCCCAAAAAGGCGTTCAGACGATATGCGAGCAAGAATCGCATATTATGACGCAAAAATTACGTCAGACTCGCATATATAGGTATGCGACTTTCGTATACCGTCTGCTCGTAGCTTTAGCACAATAGTAAACGTAAAAAGTGAGATAAAGTTTTGAAATGTCTGGAATGAAATGACACCGAAGTGAGCTGGCTAAGATTTTCAGTGTTAAATAAATTTACTTACTTTACACTACAGCCTTTCATCCTCCGCGTTGTCCAGACCAAGCGCTGTGGCTTGCTCTTTAAATCGGGGGTTCGGCCTTCCTTGTTGTCGCGATCCTGAGAGCTGGGCGTCGAAGATCCTCTTCGCTGGAGCATTATTGTCTATCCGCTCGATGTGGCCGAGCCAATGTAGTCGACGTTTTATTGCTTTTTGGACTACATCCACATTTTGATACAGCTCGTAGAGTTCGACCTTATTTCTTCTTCTCCATTCGCCCTCCTCGCACACAGGACCAAATGTCCGAAGGAGTATTTTTCTTTCGAAAGAACCCTAAATTAGATCTCCTCTCCTGCTTATCGCCCAGAATTCGGCACCGTAAAGCAAACTGGCAGTATCAGTGCTTTGTAGAGCTTAGACTTAGCCAAACCGAAGTAGCAACGGTTTTCTTGGGTAAGACTGTGTCGGAGCTCACTTGTCGAGTTGATGTTTACTCCGAGGTAGGTGAATTCCCTTACTACCTCGAAGTTGCTGCTTTCAACAGTGACGTTTTGTCCTAGGCGTTGAACAGATGTTTGTTTGTTTGTTGAAAGCACCAATTTTGCCTGTTGTTCAATCGCCATAAAAGCCTCTAACACGGAACGCTGGGATCGGCCGATTATGTCGATATCGTCCGCGTATCCCAGTAGTTGCCGGATTCTGTTTATAGTTTCAAACGTATTGAAAATTGCCCTGTGCACTACCTGCTCTAGAGCAGCGCAACTCCTTGCCGGAATCCAGGACATGTTTGGAATAGCTCGGAAGAGCTGTTTCCATACCGCATATTAAACCGCGTGTTTTCCAGCGTCACGCGACACAACTGGAGCAATTTTGCCGGGATCCCGAATTCGGAAATAAATTTAATACCCCGCAACTATCCACACTCATTCGCTCACAGTAAATAAATAAATAAAAAGTGAATGATTTGGAAAATAAAAATTAGATGAATTGTACGGGAATAATAAAATCGATATGTACTTGCTTTCGTGAATATTCGTCTAAAAACACATTTTAATTTCACCGAAAATCAGCTGTCAACAGTGGAAATAATGCCACCTGTAGTCGAGCAGTGTGACATTTAAATTAAAGGGTATTGATTTGAACTTTTATTACTGCGTTAGATATAATTATCCATAAGACGCGCCTTCTTATAAAAAGCTTATCACTAGTTATGCACGTAAACTGCAGAGGCAGAACTGCTAGTTCAATATCAAGCAGGAAGTGAGAATGACCGTCGATTTTTCATGATTTTTCGGACACCGATAACCTGTAATCATAACATTTATAGATGTTCGGGTGCACGACGATAATGAATGGAGCAGTCCATTTTGTATTGACGGAAGGTGAAAGAGAACATTAATCGGAGAACTATACTAACTCCACTCTACGGCAACGGCTCTCCATTCTCGGTATGTCTGTGAATGACAACCTTCGTTGGAATGGCTCCATAATCGATGTCACGAAGGACGCTGCGAAATGTATAGGCTTCCTTAAGCCGGGCAAGAAATATTTTACCGCATGTGATCTGGCTATTCGCCTCAAACTTGAGAATAACGCTCATACCTGGGCCAGTGCCACAATCACATATTTGAAGCAACTCAACAGAAAAACGCGCGATAAAACTTATTGGTGATCGGGATATCGCGGACAAGTTTAACTCTCTAGGTGATCGTCGTAATCTCTTGTGTCTATCTCTCTTTTATCGATATTTCCACCATAAGTGCTTAAACGAAACAGCCAGCTACATTTCACCCTTAGAACATTTCCTCCGCAATACCCGCCATGACAGGAATGTGTATCAGCTCATCCTTAAGCCTATATTCGGTCGTACAGTGAGAAACAAAGAATCTTTCCTTAGCCGTACAACACGAATGTGGAATGCTCTTCCTCGCTCCACTTTTCCTTCACTTTATAATTTACAAATATTCAAAACCAATATACATCGGCATCTCTCCCTATCTCCTAATTCATATTTCCTTCATTTTCCTAACGCCCGGGCTGTGTATAGCTATTACATTACAAGGGTGGCATGCGGGTGGCATAGGTGCAGTAGTAGTGTGTTCGCTTACTGAATGGAAGGTCGTGCGTTCGAATCCCGGCCAAGTCCATTACTTTATTTCGAATACATGAAATCGTAATCTCCCTAAGCAACTTAGACACCACCCGTGGAGAAAAACCCTACAACTGCACCCAAAGACTTCTTTCCTATCTCTCTATTCTTTCTAATAGTAAGTAGCACCGAAAAGCATGGAATGAAATACGATAATGCCAGGTGCTGCTAGCTGTTAAAACACAAATGCTTGCGCTGTGTTCCTAGCACTATAAGGGTACTGTAACAACAGAAAAAATCCCTTTAGCGTAAGCAAATTATATAAAAAAAGGGTACTAACAAAAAACTCCCTTGACTGCGTTTACATTATAAATCCTGAACCCGTTTAGAGCCTATCGAGTGCATGTGTATTTAACTTATTCTATCTTATATACACTACCGATCACAAGGATGAGGCCATTGTATACCCAGAAACTTTTACTACATGTGAACGAATTTTCCCAACAGTACCTAAGTCATAAAAAGATGCGCATTAGGATGAGCTCACATGCAAGATCTTCGAAAGAAAGAAAAAATGTTTACATTTTATGGTTTTAAAACATTTATCTATTATGTTTTTCTACATTAATAATGAGTATGGCCGGCATTTTTCGATATGACCTCTATAAGGCGGTTTGAAATAGAATCATACAGTTTTTTTTTTTTAAATAACTAAGAGAAAATTGGGCCCAGGCATTCTGAAGAGCTTCGATTAAAGTGTCCTTGTCTTCAAATTTTCTGCCGCCTTCATACACTTTACGAGATAACCATGCCCAAACATTTTCGATTATGTTTAAGTGCGGTGAATAGGGCGGCCATGGCAAAAGTTCCACGTCTTCTGATTGAATCCAACTTCTAACAGCCCTGGAAGTGTGGATAGGGACATTGTCTTATTGGATTATCCAGGACAGTGGTCCGAAAATGTTTTTCACTTTTGGAAATGACCGTTCCAGAAAACATTTGTAGTTGTTTCCGTTCATTGTTGTGGACAATAACTCCAACTCGATTGTGCCATAGTGGGTAATAGCTCCCCACACTATTACACCTGATGTACGGCTGTGATGTCTTGCAAAATAAGCTCCTCCTTTCTTAAATCATGGAAATAAAAGTTGTAACCATCGGGGCCGTCAAGGCTAAACGTTTTTTCATGCGAAAAGACATCGCCTTTAAATTCACTGCTCCGAGAGACATGTTCCTTGCAAAATTCATTCGATGCTCCTTGTGTACTTGCCTCAAAACAGGTTTCTTTTTAAGTTTTTTCCTGTGCATAATACCAGTTTTTCGTGTTATCCCTCGGACCGTTGCTATGCTGGCTGATACTCCGCTGTTGGCCCTATTTTAGTCACTGGTGGAGTAGAATTTCAGGCAAGCCGTAGAATAACCCACTTTTCTCACAATGTTGTTGCTTCTGCCGTGCGTCCTTTTTGATTTTTCCCATAGTGTTGTGGATACACAAGATAACTGTTTAAAACAGTCTTACTTCTATTTAGACTCCTTGCAATTTCTCGGCCTGAGAGTCCTAACTCCGTTCTCCTTTTTTCTTTCTGTCGCTGTCAAAGTCATTCAAAAACCAATTTCTTTAACTAAATAAAAACAGTCTTTCCAACGCTTTTTCAAATATTCTTAACAAAACATTGAAAAAATCGCTGATGTGAACTCCTGTAACGAAGTATTCACAATGGCCTCATCCTAGTGCGCATCTTTTAATACGCTTTTCAAGTAGTTCATTGTTTGATCTTGGGAAATTCCAGCGGTCGTTTCTTATTTACCCTTTAATTTTATGACTTACTATGGATAGAAAGAAAAATAAAACTGATTTCCATATAGGAGGTATTTTTATTTAGTTTGTTCCTTAGCAATTTATTTGAAGTAGTTTTTGAAACAACATCATTCAAGCATCAAGCAAAATGTGCCCTTTTACTGCGTTTTCTATCACTTTTCCGAACATCTCGGGTGGTACAGCGATGGTTTCAGCACTTTGGTGTGAAGCGATTCATGGTTAAAATTGTACTGAATTGAAACGTAAAAAAAAAAATGTTTTCTCAAGTCAAACGGTTGATAAATTTTAAAGATATTTCATGTTTACATACCGACATATAAGATGGCGCACGATGTGGTTGATAATTTAATGAAAGTAGCTCATTTGGCAGTTCGTCAATTTGATGTAAAGCGATTAATGTTTAAAATTGTACTGAACTGACGTTTCAAAAACATATCTACTCAAGTCAATCGGTTGATAAATGTCAAAGTTATTTAATGATTACATACCGACATAAAATATGGCGCACCCACTATTATAAATAGGTTTCTAATATAGAA
Organism: Portevinia maculata; assembly: GCA_949715645.1. NCBI lineage: Eukaryota > Metazoa > Arthropoda > Insecta > Diptera > Syrphidae > Portevinia > Portevinia maculata. Next base: position 193,536,689 of record OX454525.1, read on the forward strand.
GTTGACGGGAACGAAAAACCGATCTAGCTCTGTCTCATATCTGGGAAAACTCTTCGTTTGCAGAAAAACAGGTAATCAGTGCATATGTTCTCTAGCGAAAAAAATGCATTCAAAATAAAATTACGTATTCATTGAATTAAAAATTCGATTGTTTTCTTCTCGCCGTGCTGTTTGTTCGACATTTGCTGAGTTGAGTTATAGCACCTCTTTAATTTATTTATTTTAATTTGATTTATAACTTAATACATTTATTTTCAATTTATAACGTAATAAAAAAACTTCCAAAAAAGTTTGTTTGTTTAAATAATCGAAAACCGGTTGTGTTTCCGGTTAAAAAAATGGTTAAACGAAAACCGGATATTTTGCGAAAACCGCCATCGCCCTAAAAATCATGAAGTTTCTCAAAAAAAGAGAACATTTCGGAAACGTCACGGGTTATCCCGCGGTTGTTATATAAGTTTATATAAATTTCAGTTTTAAATTTTTTTAATAAGCATATGCCTCATTAATATCTTGGAACAGCAAATAGAGTTTGCGGTTGTATGTTTTTCTCTTTTAGAAAAAAAAAATACTTTATAGACATATGTATAAGAGATGGGGAACACCGTAATTCCGATACATAGAAATCGATATGCCTATTGACGTAAAAAAACAGTCACCCACGTTCAGCTAAATCTTGCCACGAGAACAAAGAGAAAACAGTTGGTCGGACTCCAAAGGCGGACCACTAGGAATGCAGTGTAGTGGGATGGGATCCATTTAGTCCAGCTCATGATTCCATTCCATTTAAGAAGAATAAGAAACAGGATTTTGAAACAAGAGTCGAACTATTGTTCTCCTAAGAAACTTTATTAAAGATTTTATTTCATTAAGAAGTTAATTTTATTTCATTTCACTTATTTATTATTTTAAAAAATGGTATACATTAAGACTTGGTCTTTAATAGCACAGCAAAAAAAACTAAGTAGGGTGTACAAATATTATTATAATTAAAAAATGCGATTGCAAAATTAAATCAAAAAATTAAGCTCAGAAAGTATAGTGACAGAAAATAAAAAGAAAAGAAGAAAAGAAAAATGAAAGATAGAAAAAATTATGACAGAGAAGAAAGAACAGAACGACAGATGGAAGAAAAGGAAGTTAAGAAGTAATTTGTTATTGTGAAGCGTAGAAATTTAAAAGTGCAGCCTTGAAATTATTGGTGGTTGATAATCTTTTTATATGAAAGGGCAAGGAGTTCCATAACCGAATAGCATGGATAAAAAAAGCGAGATGAAATTAAACAGTTGTACCTATGGGATACAATGTTGAAAGTTCTAAGGTAGCGGGTAAAATGGAGCTTGGAGTAGAGGTAAGACGGGTACTGGGTACTAATGATTTTATGAAGAAACAAACAGTTGCTAATGTTTCTGTGCTCCTGTAAAGTACAACCTAAAACAATCCTCGCGAGAAAAGAGATTGTTTCATCCCTACGTATCTGGTAAATATATCTGACAGCTTCATTGAAAGCCACTTGCAACTTGTGATATGAGAGTGAGTCGAGGTTACTATAAACTACCTCCGAATAGTTAATTATGGGCACAATAAAGGTAAGAACTAGTCTGCGTCTAGTTGGAACAGGAGTGAAACTAGCTGAAATCCAGAGTTTCCTCAAGCAACCATTAATTCTATTAATAACGACGTTATGTTTCTCAATAAACTGCTCCTGACTTAAGTGCCCTCATCACCGCTATTCTGTGGTACAACTTTCATTGCAGCTTTTCAATTCTTGAGAGTAAACTTTCATGTCCTCAAAATGTGTAGATCGTTGTAGTTCGTTCCGCGACCATTTTGTGAAGACGTCCATTCAAAGAAAATATCAGTCAAGCCGTTCAAGTTTCTATGATTGTCAGTGAATTGATTTAACTCAAAACTTATGGATCGCCTTAAGATTTTAGAATGGCTTGATCAATATGCCCGTTCCGTCGTACTACAGTATTTGCTCATTTTGGATTTGTAAAGCGGCGGCTAGTTCGTATCCGTAATCAAACGCTCGCAAAAACAAAAGTTACGCTAGGCATCGTTTCAGATTTCCTTAGAGCTTTGCACATGGTCCACGACATTGCAATATCATGTGCTATCCTAACTCACAAATTCCCACCTAGAAATGCACATCTATCGCAAGCGAATTCCGAATAATTCCATTTGAAGGGTTTGCAATTCCTTTTTACAGTCAGTGTTCGAATATATAAATGGTCAAAATATGTCACACGACAACATAATAAAAATTACTTATATTATGAAAACGTGCGCCTTTTGATTGATTTTTTATTAAAGTCTTCCATTTTGTTAAAATTGATTAGTCAGAGTTTTGGCGTAATAACTGCCCCGCACAATCCAACATTTATTTAAGGCCAATAATAAGCCCCGATCAAGCTTACTTATTGCCTTAATCATTGTTCACACAATAATATACTTCAAAACTCTCATAACATTTTCACTTCATTGAAATCCTTAAGTTCCTTGGGGCCCTGCACGTTAAACTAATCACAAAAAAGACGATTAGCTTTGCCTACATTGTGTAAAAATTCTTGCTTTGCCCTTCGTATAGGTTTTTCAAAACAGCTCCGATGTCGCAATGTCAAGCTGACATAAATTAAGAAAGAAAAATTCCGCCCATTATGACAAAAATGTTTCCAAGCTCATTAAAGAAACATTTTCCTGTCAATAACTCATGTGACACTTGAAGAGATGTCTCACCTACTTTTCGAAACTGCACGGCATAGCGCAGCGCTCTCTTTTTGGGTAGACAGTTTTTAGTAGTTTACAAGGTTCCCTTCAATTTAAAATACATATTTCAAAATCTGACTTTAAAAATATGCACAAACACCTCACAAAAATCTCCCGGAAAAATACAAAGAGAAAACTATTTTTTTACATGAAAGACATTCATGATTTTCTAATGTTTTCTAATAATTAAACAAAAAAAAAAACAATTTCCCGATTGAAAATATCCATCCCTCCGATGTCCGACCCTACAACCTACATTACAAAAGCAAACTGCATGCGAAATAAATAAATTGACAAAAACGGAAAATGTATCCAAGAAAATCTATTTTCGAGAAGCCTAATGGCAGTGTGACGGAAGATGTTTTGACATGTGGCCAAGTCGAACACAGTTTTCGGATAGATAGCCAATTTCACTCTATGTAGGCGCGCAAAAGTCCAAATGACTGATCGTATGCATTTTGGCTCAGAAGGATGTTATTTGGCGGCGTCATCTCCTCAGTGGAGAGCTGTCAAATTGATTTTTATTCAATTCTCTGTGAGTTTATTGACACCTTCATTGAATGAATATTCAATGTGATGTGTGGTTGCAAATGGGCCAATAAATATATATAAAATCCACGTATAGGAGATGAAAGGTTACAAATTTTGTTGATGTTCAGGTGGGCACTGCACCTAATTAAAATCAATTCGGAATTCGGAGTGTGATTCATGGGCATTCACGATGTACATTTTGAATGAATCATTCGACGAAATAAGAAAGCGATGCAATTTCATTAATAAGAATATTAATGGCAAGCCACAGTGAAATAAGGCAGAGAGAGACTTTTTTTTATACAATGTAAGTATAAATGAATGATCCCGTGCCAGTATTTCGATTGATAGGAAATCTTAAAGGAAAGATATATTTATAATATTTAGCTAAGCCTGAAAAACGTCTGTGGGACAACCCAAGTTTGGTACTAATCGCTTACTTCAGCATCACCTCTAGTGGCGAAGGTGTAGAGGTTAGTGTGTTGGGTTTTGACCCGTGCGGTGCAGGTTCAGTCCCCATGGGGAACAACAACATACGCCCCCCATTAATGGAGAGAAAACAATGACAACTTGTTTTCTCCAACGTATACACCAAAAAGAGGATTTCTGCCTGGTAGTACAATAGACCGTTACCGAGTCTGAGTGCTCTGGATTTTTTTTTTGGATTTCATCAACACCACGCTTGTAGATATATATTCCTAGGTACGACTATGTAGCTTTGAGGATGAGTTGAATTGGAACGAAACTTTTTACCTTTTGTTCCAAATCTAGAGAGTCATTCTCCGTATCCCACCAATACTTTCTCGAATAAAGACTACAAGAATCGATTTGCAGAGCTTTAGCGCTTTAAAAAGAACAGATTAGCTTGGCGAGGCCTTCGGAAGAAATGTGATCATCCGTAGTATCAATTGAGTGCAAAATTATGCTTAGTTTTAGGAGGCCAAAGGTCATTTAAATGCCAACTAGTTCATTAGGTTTTGTATCAAAGAAAACACTTCAAAGACGTCCTATCCGTTACTATTTTCAAACTTTCAGAGAACTTTAAAATCTTCTTAAATTTCCTCGAAATACTTTGCTTTATTTTAAAAAAGAAGGAGGTTTCATCCATTTCATTAGGCTAACTAAAGAAGATTTGACAACGTTTGAACACATTTAAAACTTTCAGTATTAGTTAAGGTACGAGCGGAGTAATAAAACCAAGCCCCACTGTAAAGGTAAACTATTCCCTTTGCGAAAAGAAAAACCTCTTAAAGCCCAGCGGTCGTAAAAATTATTATTACTCAGTGAACAAACAAAATTTGTTTTACCTAGAGGACTTCATCTCTTATCTTGTGTTTTTGGTAATTAAATAACCATGACACTAAGGGGTTGGAGACTTTTTGTCGTTATTTATAATTTTGTTTATTTATAGTTTTAAGTTGCCATTGGCTCAATGCTTAGCTCTCAAGTTAGAAGCAAACTCTAGTGCAGTGCTATCAGACGAGGCTAGTTAAAATTCCCACAGTGGTGTTAGAAAAATCCTTTTTTTATCAACCGAGTGAAAAATCCCAGCAATTTTATCAGAAAAATACAAAACTTTATATATATAAATTTGTTGGTGCGTTCCACCTTATATTCACAGCATTATGTTCGTGTGGTGCTCCTGATTTTTTTTTTTACATACCCCAATAGGTGGCGCTGGATGGACCATTTTGGCTCAATTTCATACTAAATAACCTCTAAAAAGAAAGCAAATTTTGTACAAGATTTCTTTACTCTGCGGTTGTATCTTTTTCGCGAATCGAATATCGAACAGTTGTTTTTATACCCTATTCTAAGGGTATATTAATTTTGACGCATAGTTTGTAACATACCTTAATATTGCCCGTAGACCCCTAAAAGTTACTATATTTATGATCAGCATCGATAGTAATGTCGATCTAGCCATGTCCGTCCGTCCGTCCGTCTGTAGCCAAAAATTAGGCCTTTAAACTGGACCTAGAGAGCTGAAATTTTAACCATATACTCTCTAGGGTCCCGAAATAATCAAGTTTACGAATTTTTGAAATCCGCCCACAGACACGCCCACAAACTCAAAAAAACCAAATTTTGGAAAAAATCGAATTTTGAGCTAGAAAGCTGAATTTTTTTATATATGATCTATGACTCCTAAAACTGCTCAGGATAAAAAATTTTCAAAATTCGCCCACTGAAACGCCCACAAATAAATAAAATAATTTTTTTATACCCTATTCTAAGGGTATATTAATTTTTGAAAATCCAAAGTTTCAGCTAGGGAGCTGAAATTTATAGTATATACTCTCTATGGGCCCTTTATGCTCATGTGTAAATATTTTCAAAATCCGCCCACTGACACGCCCACAATTAATTTTTTTTTTTTTGAAAATTCAAAGTTTGAGCTAGGGAGCTGAAATTTATAATATATACTCTCTAGGGGCCCTTTATTCTCATGTGTTATTTTTTTTAAATCCGCCTACTGACACGCCCACAATTAAATAAAACAATTTTATTGAAACACCCAAGTTTGAGCTAGGGAGCGTTGTTTTTTTGATAAAATCCTTTAAATGTTATATAACAAAATATGTAGAGCATTCTTAACAATTCAACCATACTTAGACTTTTGTCACCCCCACTTATGAGGGATAGGAATAAGAATAGGGTATCCAACAGTTCGCCCAAGCGGACTGTAGCCCGTCCCTATGTTTCTCACCACGAATCAATCGGTAATTTTGATAAAAATTGGTGTCAAAGTGAATGAAAAGTGACTTCTTTCTTAATATGTAAAAATGTTCGTTCCGGGTAGTCGGTAGTAGATAGTCTAAAACTCGAGAACGGCTGGACCGATTGACACCAAACTTGTACAATATGTTAACCTAGTCAGTAAGAAGGTTTCTCTTAAGCTTAATTTCAATAGGTCGGGATATTTCAATTTTTCGTATTTATGGTATGATTTGGTTTAAATTCATTAAATAAATTTCTTAAGTAAAAATAGGTTTGCTGAAGAAATTTGGACGCGCTAAGTGGCGGTAGAGTCGAGATATTTACTTAAAAACTACATTTACGGATATTTGCTCATATCAGAATGGATAATTACATAATGTTGAATTGTGATAGGTGGCGCTGCGTTTAAACTTTTGTATTTATTGGTCGATTTCATTGTTGCTATGCGGAGAAAAGTGTGCAGTCCTTTATACCGCCGAACCGATTGAGCTCAAATCAGATAATCTATTTTATCGACCTAAAAAGCGTTTCGTGAAGTTTGGTCAAAATATGTCCGCCAAGTTTGTCTTGCAATTTTGTTTCTCACTTAAATATACATGTATTTCTTTTCTTAGGTGCAGCAACGCACGCCGGGTAGGTACCCGCTTGGACACGGGCAAGGCCGAGTGGGTACAACTAGTATATAAATAGGATTTAAGAAAGTCCCCAAAAAGCGTTTGCCTGTATGTTTTCGCTAATCTAGCGAAGCAAAGAACGTATTTGAGCTCAGCTGAACTAGAGTTCGTAGTGGCAGAAAATTTACCTAATCTTCTATATGTTCGCGCATCGTTCATCCGATTCAGTTGAAACTTTGTACAGTTGTTGTTGGCACTTGCGCGAAAGTTTATCACAAAGCACCAACCACGTATAATATGTGGCGCGAAAACCGTATTGGCTAACTGTTCGTCTTCTATGCGCTCGCGCATCGTTCATCCGATTGAGGTGAAACGTTGTACAGTTTTTATTAGTACTTATGCGAACGTTTTTGACATAGTACCATCAACGTACAACAGGTGGCGCGAGTACGAAGAAGCCTTCCAAGACTAATGTAAAACAAAAAAGAAAATCAATAAATGAATAACGTTCTAATATGTTGGTAGTCCTGTGAAGCAGCCCCTTCAACAGCAATATTACTTACATACGAGTAATTACAAAAAAAATAGGCACTAACGGCAAACACAGGGCCTAAAACCCGGCTTCTCCAACCACTTTCTCGTGAGAAGTGGAAGGGACCTACAATTTTAAGCCAAATCCGAACGGCAAATTTGAGAAACTTCTCATGACTATTGATACTCTTGATACGGATATTTGTTTGACGTTCGCAAGAGGTGGGGCAGTGGAAACGAAACTCTATATGTTACTTGGCCGGGGAATTGAACCGGGGACCTTTTGATTAGTAGTCCGACACACTTTCCACTACGCCCGAGAACATAATTTCTAAATTGAATATCATTAATCAGCCCTATTGTGAGTTGCGCCGTTAAATGTTTACATTTTTGGCTTTATTTCATTTGGCGTTTTTTTTCGATTAACTAGTTCTTAAGTATTTTATTTTTAAGAACCGCAGTACTACGCAATGCAATTAATACAAAATATTCTTAACTTCCCTATTTCTTTTTTGCATTTAATTTATTTGGCACTTTATATTTTAAAGCTGTCAAAACACAAATTAGGTGTGTTGGTCTGTGTTCGAAATGTCTCTGTCGATTCGAAGTGTGATATTTCACTTCGAATCGACAGAGACATTTCGAACACAGACGAACACACCTAATTCGGGCGAAACTCACAATAGCTTTTAAATTTTCGGGCGGACAGAATTTGACCAGGCGAAATATTTTCCGGGCGAAACTCACAATAAGGCTGAATATCTCAGTACTACCAATATGTAACGTCAGTTGACAGAGTCATGAATGCCAACGAGATTTTAAATTATCAAATAGAGTTTTTAATTTCGTTGTATATTTCTTGTGTGCATAAATTGTCACTCAAAATTAGCGCAACAATAATTCTTTTACGCAACATTAATCTACCTCAATTGTGCAATGGAATCAGGCTCACTGTCAAAAAACTGATGCCAGTTTAAGTTGTTTTCTTCCGATATAAGATGTACTTGAAAAACCACGCAAAAATCCTTCAAATTCATCGATATTGCATTGATTTTCCTTATTTCAAGATTTAAAAAAAGGCTTGAAGATCAGCTTGCGTTTACATTGTTTAGTAATTAATTTAAAATAAAATAAGTATTGAGTTTAACGGCCCTAGCCTCAAAATATATATCGGGTACCATTGGCCTTACGATGATGGTGATTCTGCAGAGAACTGCATTCCTGCGATCAAATCAATTCATACGAAACGTGACGATGACGATAATGTTGATTTTGTTCTCCATTACGCTTCATCAACAAGGCCAACTTCCCGTCTGTGGATCGTCTCCAATTTCCAGTTGTACAAACAATTGCTTCTAAGTACGTGTTTAATTCAAAATTTAATTATTGCGATCCTCGGTGGAATATGCACAAGTGCAATGCACTTTAGTCAATTCAGGCTAGATGTACATTCTTTGGGGAACATCTCACCTACATACATACTTGATTTGTCCATCCATCCACCGCCTGACATTAGTGAATCATACCACACTCTCATTTGTGTGCATCTCGTACAGATGCAAGCAAAAACATCTCAATTTTTGTTATCTTCCCGGATGCAAATTTCCACCAAGCCAACGAAGACGACAAGATTGTCAACACGAACGTACACATTTTCCAGTTGAGCAGATGTGGCCTACTTCGTTTAAGAGCGACCGGGTACTGCTGCTTTTCGCGAGATGCAGAGGCAGCATAAAATTATATCTGAAGCATATTCGTGCCAAATCGTCACCACACACATAGCGCATTTAGTCTTGGACTAAAATAGAGAACAGCAAACACTTTTAGATACTTCAAGATCGGTGCTGGGGCTGCTGATACACAATGCAGGCGGCGCGACGGTGTATGTTGCATGCATTCTGAACGCGCTGAAAGAACGACGACGTTAATATTGGTGCGGGCGTTTAAACAGCTGAGAGTGGGCATTCGCCAGCAGATCGTTGGTGCACATTATAGTTGTGCAAAGTTATTTAATTGATATTTCTGTCTTAGTTGCCATTTTTAGCGGACCCACCGAGTGTTGTGTTGTTGCGCAATATAGTCGAAAAGCGCAACATTTGTCTGAAGGTGGTGGAGGCTTGCTATATATGTGCCAGCGAACGATCTTTCAGCGGATGAAGGTGGGATGCTGACGATGATCTAGTATGCCAATTATTTGTATCGAATTCCATTTCTCATGTGTATGTATATATATTACAATGTGTGTAAGTGTATTCATTAGATTTTAGTCTTTGGAGTTTTTAAATCCTTTTGATATAGAGAAATGCATTAAATTTCATTCTTCTGAATCATGAGAATGAATGGTGTCACTTATTGTTGTAGCCAGCCGCGCAGGGACATAAGTCCCGAATTTTAATCGTTGAAAATGGGACACAAGTCCCGAATGAAACAAACAGTTGGAAATATTTTATATTTTATTAACGTTCATAAATTGATAGGTAAAATATAATTTTGTCACTTTCACTGTCACTGTATTATGTCACTTTCACAAAGCGTCATAAGGCCGAATCCGGAAAGTGAGATAAAGCCAAATTTTCGAAACCGTACCTCGCACCTACTCCAAATCAAACAGTGACCCCAAGCAGGGGGTTGCAGGGAGGCAGCATGCCCCCCATAGACATTGTACTGTTTATGCAATCTACTTTCGATTTCGCAACTAATCCCATAAACAGTGCAATGGCACCGTTTTACCGTTAAGTCTCATAACATAATTGTAAGCAAACAAATCGATAATAGTTGCACATTTGCGCACAACAAAGTGTTTTGGTCTTATTTCCATTAGTTTTTTGGTATTATTTCGTTTTGCATGACGAAATAAAGCCAAATTGGCTCTATTTCGCTTTCGAAAGCGAAATGATGCCAAATTTGGAATTTGGCCTTATTTCGTTTGGCTTTATTTCACGTCACCGATAACGAAACCGATTTGACTATTTGCTGTAGCATTTGGAGTGGTCTTCTTAGTTTCTCTCAGGCGTATATTTAGGAAATGTATAGTGGGACATAAGTCCCGAATTAATTTTTCGGGACTAATGTCCCACTTAAGTGGGTCATAAGGCCCTAATTGACTTCGGGACTTATGACCCACTTAAGTCGGACATAAGTCCCGAAAAATGAATTCGGGACTTATGTCTTCGGGACTTATGTTCCTGCGCCGTAGCCAGCCATAGGGCCCGTCGAAACCACCCACCACACAAAACAAAACTCTGCAAATTCTAGACTTTTCCTATAGATGTGGATCATGTCTTAAACAGATGTTAATCGACAGCATGGTATTTTCTCGAATGCAATGACATCTATAATACAAACATACGCTTATTTCAAATGAATCGCAAAAACCTTTGTTTTGTACATACACAAACATGGTATGGAAATGGTCACTCACGAGCGCTTATAAGCGGCTCATAAGTTTCTCGGTTTCTGTACCTGCAGCAAATATGTAATCTGCAGGTATATTTATTGAATAAAAGTTGGTAATCAATAATTTGTTAATGGCTTTTACGAGTTATAGGAATTTCCACTTGCAGGATGTGCTATTTCGTAAAAATGTCATTTTCGATGACACGACTATAACTGAATGTTTGAAAATTCCGAGCTCTTCTGCGATTTCGGATCGAGTTCGCATCGATTCCGGGGATGTGAACTTGACAAGACATTTTCTCGATAATCCAAAAAATGACATGTATGTATATTCAGAATGAAATAATACAGATATTTTGACATTATTGTCAGGAAAATTATCAAGAAAATTGACAATGCACCGTGCTTTACCTTACTCTGGGATGAAACCATGAATTTATCAGGCAATGAACAAATATCATTATGTCGCCGATGCGTCGACTTGCGCAAACTGATTTGTAGGATTCGTACAAATTTACAACCAGACTACTGAAGCGCTCCTTAAACGTTGTGGAGAGTTGCTTCTTGAAATGAAACGATGAATGGTCAAGGTTATCATGGAACACACACCATGTCTGATCATGTCAGTAGCGTCCAATCGTGAATGAAGAATCTGTATCCATTGATGATGTACATTCACTGTTATAGCTGTCATTTAAACCTCGCACTCTCAAATGCCATGTCAGTCTCGGAGTTGTCTTCGGATTGTGATTATGAACGATGTGACGAACCATGAAACTATGCGAATGCGACGAAAATTATTCAAAACCTCATCCAAGAACATGTACCGGCGAGCAAGAAGAAGAGGCTCATTGGTTGGTTAGAAATGGCACTCGAGAGGTACGCTTAGACCAAAGTAGGTCTATTGTAATGCAATTGGGAAGGAGCAGGTGCTTCCGTTTTGTTAATGAAACTTTTGATATCAGCCGTTGTGGCATTGTTGAGATCATCCAGATCGTGGAAGAGGTATTTACCTAGAGTAAGCCAAACACGTCTACTGGAAGTACAATATTGGTCTGAACTCATTGACCTTTTGGGAAACAAGATTCATAAAACGACATGACAGCATACTTATCCTTCGTCGAACTATTCAACGTTTATTCATATGGGATTAAAAAAAATGTCTTATAACATTTCAAAAACAGCGGTCTGCTTACTTGCAGCACTTCAGAAAAGCTAGTTCATCGTCAGTCCCTTGGTGAGAGACTTTTCAGTTTCACGCTTCCTTTCTTAATTCGACAGTAAGAAAAATCACGTGATCTGGCATTAGAAGTGTAACGTGTTCCTGTAACTGAGGATGTACTTCAAAAAGATCTAAAAGAAAGCAGAAGTATCATACATGTGGCAAAATTTTTAGAGCAGCTGAAAAGCTTCGATATAGAACTCGGTTCCGAGACTCACACTGAAGCAAACACCTGGTTTTATTTATCAAACATACAGTAATCCTTTCAAGCTTACATATAGCTACTTCGAGAAAGACGCAGGGGTTTTGGAAATTTTAGATTTTTATGACACGAACAGATTTCCAAAAATCAACTATCTTTTAACAGTTTTGGCGGCTCTTCCATGTCACAACGACAAGTGTGGAGAGGTTATTTTCCACACTTAAAAGAATCGAAACTTCCACGGAACTCAACAGCAACGAAAGACTCGCACACTCACTGTACTGTCAATCCATGGGGACTGACAGATGGTGTTCATCCGAATAATTCTTCACTTCAATCAACATCATTTAATTAAAAATAAATATTTTTCTGTGTCATTGAGACTTACAAATATACCAGGGAGGATATGAATGATAATTAAAAAAACTGGTTTTACTGTAATTATTCTTATTTTAACAACAGAAATATCCATGTAAAAACACCCTCTTCTCCACCTAATTTATAACCGATTTATCAATTTGATTTTGAAGTTCTGCCGAACAAAAAATTGTAGGGTCTATTATTATTCGATTTCAAGGTATAGTCCATCAAAGTGGGTGGCCTCTAATTTGGAGATTTAACCACTTTAAACGCTATAACTTCCAAACTATTCATAGGTACAATAGGTATTTTGTACATTTTGGAACGACAATTTAGTTATGGCTTAGTTATGGATTATGAAAATTTGTTGTTCCGATTTTTTGGTTAAATTGCATTTTTCTCAAAAATGTTCCTTAACATTTTTATACCCTATTCTAAGGGTATATTAATTTTGACTCATAGTTTGTAACATACCTTAATATTGCCCGTAGACCCCCAAAAGTTACTATAGTTATTTAATGATCAGCATCGATAGTAATGTCGATCTAGCCATGTCCGTCCGTCCATCCTTCTGTCGGCAAAAATTAGGCCTTTAAACTGGACCTAGAGAGCTAAAATTTTAACCATATACTCTCTAGGGGCCCGAAATAATCAAGTGTAAGAATTTTTGAAATCCGCCCACAGACACGCGAACAAACTAAAAAAAAAAACTAATTTATCGAATAAATAGAGCTAGAAAGCTGACATTTTTTATATTTCTTTGACTCCTAAAACTGCTCGGGAGATAAAATTTCTAAAATCCGCCCACTGACACGCCCACAATTAAATAAAACAATTTTATTGAAAAGTCAAAGTTTGAGCTAGGAAATTTAGAATATAGACTCTCTAGGGGGTAGGTGCCCTTAATACTTATGTTTAAATATTATTTTAAATCCGCCTACTGAAACGCCCACAATTTAAAAATAAAACTTTTTTTGAAAAACCAAAGTTTGAGCTAGGGAGCAGATATAATTATATATATACTAGCGGATGGTACCCGGCGTTGCCCGGGTCTTATATTGAAAACACTTTAACTGGTTTTATGCATCATCAATGAGTTTACAAAAGACTCCGCTCTTTTTGTATTTTACAAAGTTTTTTTTGCAACTCCTACTTTGGTTTATTTCTTCAGTCCTTAAACTGAGTTTGACTTGAATTGAATTGAACTGCGTCTTAAATTAAATTTCAAGCAATTTTATTATTTAATGGACGTGAAAGAAAAATTAAATGAATTTTTAAAATTCGTTATGTTAGACTGAAAAAAGAAGTTCTTGAAAAAAATGTTGTGCAATATTTTAAAGCAGTAGCTTTAACAGTTTACAGTTGGTCGAATTTATATCCGAAAAACAAACCTTCAAATATATTGGAACAAAATTTCACATTTCTTACGTTAATTGAGAAAGACGTTAAAGTTAAAAGCCATAAGGGCTCTGTGTTTGGTAAACTTTACATTTTACATAATATAATATGTATGTATTTTTTAATATAACTGTGTAAAATTTCAAAGTTCTACCTTAATTGAGACAGAAGTTAAAGGTTAAAGCCATGTAGATGGCGCTGCAGTCATTAAATGTTTGCATACGAAATGCCGAAGCCCTTGAAATACATTTGTGCAAAATTTCAAAACTCAATTGAGAAAGCAGTTAGGGTTAAAAGGCATGAAGAGGGCGCTGCATTCGGTCGATTTATACATTCAAAAAGCAGAAACACTCAAAAAATATTTGTAAAAAATTTCAAAGTTCTAGCTCTATTTGGAAAGCGGTTTTAGTTAAAAGACATGTGGGGGCCCGGTAGTCGGTCAATCCGAAATGCAGAAGCTCAAATTTCCTTGCGATTTGATGATCATAGTGTACACTACTTCAAATCGTGCGATGCCAATTTTTTAATCTAACGGGACTCTTGCGACAGCTTGTATACAATACATCAAACAAATACTCAAACATAAAAAGCGATTTTTTTTAGTGTTAATCAAAGAATATGTCTTCGCACATGTCGTCCTTGTATTTGTTCCACAACTCTATTAGTTGAGTCGGATAGCATGTTGTTACAATGATGGCGTATAGCGTTCTTATTTGATGTGTATTCGATGTGTCAATGGAATCAGCGATTGTTTGGTCCCATTGGGAATCATTCTCCAATAAGCTCAAACTGACCATTTACCGCTCGTAAATGTGTGAATGATTTTGGGCCATGTACGTTAATGAACAGTAAGCGCAATTAGAAACATTCAACATTCGATGGATGAACAGTGTAAATTCGTCCAAGCGCATCAGTTGAGAACACACCTGACCAATTTGCAACTGGCACTCCTTGTTTGCGGCTCTGAAATTTTTAGTTGACTGGTTCCAAGTGTAATATTTCGGCATACCAGCATACAACAATGTAGCGGCAAATGTGTCAGCTGCACACATCTCAAAGAAACTTGTCAACGTGGTTGTCGGTGGTCTGACCGCTCGTTGCGCAGCAATTGTCCGTTTTCCAAATGAACCGCTAAGTGGATAACTGGGGGATGGCGTTCGTGTATTGGGAAAGAGAATAAACCCCACAGCGCCTCGTTGGTGTTCACATATCGGCCCATTTAATAATGGTAGACTAAATCATTGGAATTTTCCGAACCTACTCCAAACACTGCCTTGTCACTGCCCTTCGTTACATATTTGCACAAATATTTAACTGATTTTGCAGAATGACAACTCTCAACGTTTACGTGTGCATTAAAAATGCGGGACAACAATGGACAATGCGGCACAACGAACTCGTTTCCGACCTCAACTTCTCGACTCCGACGATGAACTGTCACTTTTACAACGATTGTCCTGCCATTATTGGCCTATGAGCGTCTTCGATAAACTGAATATCCATCTGATCCCGTTACTGTTTCAGCTACTAATGGCCGAGGGTATCGTTTGGTGCATTTTCCATCAACCATGCATGGTGATTTAGGATTCAATGCGCCACACGGTCCATGCACCATCTGCGTTCTGACAATCGTTCCACTTCAGATTACACGTAAAAGTGATAAATAAGTCCGGTGTTCCGTAGTTGCGTACATATGTCTTGCGTGTTGTGCATACTCATGCATATGGCGAGAACTTCCAACATGAGTCTATGGTAAAATCACCAGTTGCCCAAAATTCTGCGCATTTCCATCAGTGTTTACAGCATCTCGCAAGTGGATGTAGTCGTCGCATCGTAGCTTTGCTTGGTTCAATTTAATGAACAGTAGTCGCTCACTCTCAACTTTGACATACATATCGACCACATATTGTTGAAATCAACGGCGACACTTCAAAATGATATTCTCATCATTCGGACGATGCATCATTCGATAGGGGTAGTATAGATAGATAGATAGATAAATAATAGATAGATAGATAAATAATTTTATTTCTTATAAGTTCATTACAAATTCATTATACTTAGAACATAAAATTACATTATTACTATAAGTTTTGAATATAAGAAATATTAGCGACATTCTTTATTTTTATATACTAAGTATTAAAAATAGTGTTGAATGCCACTTCAATGGGCTTATACAAAATTCAATATTAGTTTTGGGTGGGGTGCCCCTAAAAAAGCAATATGCATTATCAAAAAAAAAATTGTATTTCACAAAAATGTATTAGAATAGAAAAGAGACTGAACAATTTAAGTTGTTTCAAGAATAAATAATTACTCATTCAAATTTAATTTACTTAAGCATAATATGACGATTAAACCAGAATATTAGACAGAATGGATTCTAAATCACCATAATTCAAATTAAGAAGCCAATGTTTAACACGTTTTAAAAACATTCCAGACATTGATACAGTTCTGATAGAGTAAGGAAGCTTATTAAATAAACGACATGATGAAACTGAATAAAAATTGCGATACGCAGTAGTACGAAAGTTTGGTACAGATACCATATCCGAAAAGTTTACACGTAAATTATAATTTGAAATTAATCGATAATTGCGATTTCCAGACTTCATAAAAAAAGTCTTCAACACTTTAAAACAGTACAAATGTCGGACTGGAAGAATTTTGAGATCGCAGAACAAAGGAAAACTCGGAAGTCTTCTAGGTTTCCGGCATATTTTCCGTAGAATATATTTCTGCAGGATCAACAATGGTTGGATTTTATTCAAATAAACACCTCCCCAACAAACAATTCCATATTGCAGTTTAGAATGGAATATTCCGTAATAAATTGTTTTTAAGATCATTGCTGAGCAGATATTTCGCAAATAGAAAAAATGTCTAAGTGTGCAACGAAAATACTTCCTCAGACTTTCTACGTGATTCGAAAAGCTCATTTTATAATCAATTGTAAGCCCCAAATATTTATATTCATTAACTGCTTCAATTAAAAAACAATTGTCACTGCAACTTAAACTATCACAAAAAGAGGAAGAATGCGTACAATTACAATTAGAAAATTTGTATTTTTGGCACTCAGGTGAGTGATAAAAAACATTCGCACCCAACTTGTTGACGGATGACAGATTGAAAAACATTATTTTGGTTTTAGAGCTGATAATCAAATTGTGTTCGGCAAACCAGTTTCTCAGTAAGTTTAGATCCCAATTGATGTCAGCAACTAGATCCAAGGGACTGTTCAAACCATAAGAAAAACCTATATCATCCGCAAAAGCAGTAGGTGCACCTTTAAAATTAAGTTCCAGAAGTGAATTAATATAAATTAGAAACAAAATTGGTCCCAAAACAGAGCCTTGGGGTACACCCAAATTGGAGAACTTAATTCCGCTCCTAATCTCATCTATCTTCACTCCTTGTGACCTATTCTTAAGGTATGACCTAAACCAATCTAGTACGAAACCACGAAATCCAGCTTTTTCCAATTTTCTTAACAAAATATCGTGATTAACCATATCAAAAGCCTTGGTAATGTCAATAAATAAACCAGCCGTACATTTTTTTCCATCGAGATTTGCCATTATCTGAGCACAAAACTGTAACAGCGCATCTTCCGTCGATCTACCTTTCTGAAATCCAAATTGATTTGGGTTAAAAAACTTTGTTCTGTTTAGAAAATTTACTATTCTTTTTTTTTAAAGTTTTTCGAAGACTTTACTGAAAACAGAAAGAAGTGATATGTGCCTGTAGTTACACATTTCTGTTGCAGAACCTTTTTTAAACAATGGTACAATATCAGCACATTTTAGCGCTTCTGGAAAGACCCCCTCAAAAATAGAACGATTAAAAATATATGACAAGACATCCACAAGGAACCAAGCAACTTTTTTTAAAAACAGATTCGAGATATCATCTGGTCCACACGAGTTGGACTTGTTTAAAGTGTCAATAACTTCTAATATCTCAAGAGAAGTTATGGGCTTATAAACAAAACTATTTCTCTGCAAATGTTCAGCAGAGCTATAAATTGATGAACAGGAGTTGCAAGGCAATATAACTGGACATGGTTGAATGCTAGTGGCTATTTTTGCGAAATAGCAATTAAATGCATTGGCAATGCCATGTTTGTCTGAAACGTCCTCATTATCAATACGTAAAATAGTAGGTTTATTAGAAGAGGAAGATTTATTAAGCAAGCTATTTACAATTTTCCATTCATTTTTTAAGTTTCCCTGGGCAGTAGCAAATTGAGTACGGTAATATGTATCCCGACATATCGGAATCTCCTTTTTCAGTTCATCGCACAATTTTTTATATTTTCTTTTTAGACTCAGATTATGAGGGTACTTTCATGGAGCTGAGATTCTTATTTATCGGTTGGTCTGTGAATGCGAAATCGAACAGTTGAATGATCGAGTGTTAATTACCGTTTAACATGTAGGTAATCGGATTGAGCATTTTTCATCGTAATCGTCGTATCCAAATTGCCCCTGCCAATGAATTATGGGGTACTGCAGAGCGTCATATGGTCTACGCGTTTCGGATATTCTTTATAACGGTCCAACGGTTCTTCGCTGAAGGACAATATCTCGGCTGTGTGCTTGATCGCCTACAACCAATGCACAAATGTACAATGAACAAAGTCTAAGTGAACCAATTTCACGTTACCACTCGCACAGCAAAGGCCGGGCGAAACGCCTTTGAGTTTCACCGCGTTGCAATGTTGGCACACAATAGTCATCGCTTCAATATCAAAAATCGCATCACCACCGTAATTTTCTGTTGGTTCATACCGAAATGCCATCGTTCATATATCGGCAACGATGTGCGTCATGTCACTCTTTGTTTTGGACTTGATTGCTCCCTCCCAGCAGTAGTAAGATTTGATGCAGTTCTTATTAGATTCACTCTCAAATTGCTTGCCTTTTGATCTGGTCTTGTGCGATGTCCCATTCTGTCGACTTCTAATCACTGAAATTTACTTTTCAATCACTGAAATTAACTTCTAAATAACTATTTTGACCGCATTTAAACTTTATATATTTAATTTTTACCTTCAATCAAGTTTTTAAAAGTGATTGAACTACTGTTGAAGCGCGGCACAAAATCAAAAAGCAGCACTCTTGACAAACGTAGTACATTTCCCGGAAATTCTCGATTCACTCAATTCACTTTTGTAATACAAATCAACGCCGCCTTAATTCTCGATTCACTGAATTCACATTGTAATATAAATCAAGTGTCTAAAATGCAAAAAATGCGAATAAATCGATTTTCCGGAATTTTTTTCTGCATAAACCTTAAGTACAGCAATACGAACAAAACAAAAAAAGAATCATGAAAATCGGCCAACCATTTACCGAGTTATTACGTCATCGAGCTTCACCCCAAAGGAATTATATATAAGATATAGGAATAAGTAAGCTATATCCAACAGTTCGCCTAAGCGGACTGTAGCCCGTCCCTATGTTTTTATTATTAAATTTGTATCCTCGAAAAATTTCCCTAAAATTATGCAGGGCACCTTGGTCGCGCTTCTCCACAGTATTAAAGCAAGATATACGTTTGAGTGGCATCGATCGGCCGACAAACAGGAGCATGACAAACAATGACTTTTAGACCATCATATTGCAAATGAACGATGCCATAAAACGAACGAATGAACGAACTACTCCTCGGGTAGGGCGTTCCGACGACGACCAGACAGAAAAGGACAGAAACCCTACATTCGACGCACCACACCGATGGAAAAGTAGACTGCTCTCAAGGCTTAAACAGCTGCACAAATAGTGACCAGATCACAAAGAACCGGAGATAAGGACGCTGAATTCAGAGATCCGAGTCCTGAAACAGCCATTAAAGCGAATTACAGAAAATCTGTAAGTCTGTATTGGGGCAATAAGATGCGGACTATAAAAGCCTGTAGTGCGAATATGTTCCCATAGATAAATAAGTTGTTTAGGAGGAAAGGTCACAATAATTTTCCATGTGTTCGAATCTCCCTGATAACAGGGAAAAGACATAGACAGAGAACGGAAAGGGTCTCATCAAACGACGGTTTTTTCGTGATAGAGGACCCGCAGAAGAGTGGATTTACTGGGCGCTTGTTTCGATGACGTATAGGAACAATCCTATTTGCCGTTACAACGACATTGAGAATAGCCCTCTTCTTAATTACATTTATTTGCGTACAGAATTTGAGAATTGACGATCTGAGCATAGCGGTTTCACCATATTCAATGATGAAAACCAAGCGAACGTCTTCATCGCTGATGGACATTTAACTTGTTCGTGTCAAAAGATAATCTCATGTTCATCTTTGACTCACTTTAGAACAAAAAGTTGCCCCTAGAAGCTGTAGATATTTTCGCCATTCTGTTATACAATGAGCGCAACAATATATATTCTCCGGTGCATTGGTAATAGCTGTGGTACACCCTATTCCGAATGTAAACATGTGTAAAGATAGGACAAACCCTGTTTTTCTCCGGTCAATTAATTGAATCCGAATGTGAGTAAGGTCTTCGAGAAAGTCGTCGATAGGGCCCTGTATGACACAACTCGTCGCAATGGCTCAATGGTTAGTGTGTCAGACTACTAATCGAAAGGTGGCCGGTCCAAATCCCGTCGGGGCCAGTTAACATCTAGAGTTTTTCCACTGCCCCACCTCCAAACGTCTGACAAACATCCAAGAGTATCAATTGTCATGAGAAGCTCCTCAAATGCATGCTTATGGGAAAGAAGTTCGTTGTCAAATGTGGCAACGTGATATCGAGCAGAGTCTTTGACAGTAAAAACGGTTTCCAATATGGGTCGGTGAATTCTCCGATCCTGTTTAATATCTGCATGAGTGATCTGATAGGTTCAATCAGCCATGCTATAGCGTATGTCGACGATTAAGTAGGGTACAAATCAGGTCTTAAAATCAAGGTCATCAACAGAGTGACGAGATGGACAGCCGTTGGCGGTGAGAAACGTTGTCAGATGCCTCGGTATTCGACTCGACCAGTATTTGTATTTTGATAAACATATAGATGCTTATCTTGCTGGTGCCAAGCTTTTAATCTGACGAGGACACTGTTTCATATCATTCAACTTGCCACCAGGGTGAAGGTCATATGCTACGTTGCCCTAATAAGCCCCGTTATTGCTTATGGTTGTCCATAGTGGTTCAATATAGCGCCTAGTTATATGAAAGGGATTCGGGTGTTTGAAAGAGAGTCTTCGGACTTGTGTCGGATTGTTTCAAACTCCGCCGTTTCACTACATAAAATATTATACCAACAAGGTCCATCATAATGGGACTCAGTTGAACAGGATTGACAATTACGTGATTAAGGTCATTCGACGGCACGTCGAAAGAGCGATTGCAGCGAGAATAACCTGATCATTGGGGCTTATTACTCCAATGAAATTTACCTTAAGAGTACGCGCCGGTGCACTGAGGTCGGATATAACGGACGCCCTCACCGTGCTCTTGCACCTTTTGCCTCTTGACCTACACACAAAGGATACCGCACTATGCAGTGCGGTGAGACTCAGAGAGTCGGGGTGCTGGACTGCAAGGCCATACGGCCACAGCAACATTCAGGACTCGCTACCAGAAGGCATGGTCACGTTTCCAACCGGCTACACCACACCCAAACTAAATTTCAAAAAGGCTTCCAAGTAAGTTTCCCTTTCAGAGCTCGTTGAAAGAGGGACGAAGTAGTGAAAGAGTTCGACACGGTCATATACACCGACCGATCTGAGATGAACTGTGGTGTGGGGGCCGGTGTCTACTCGGAATCACTAAAAATTTCAATATACTACCGCCTGCCGGATTTTGCCAGCGTTTTCGAGGCGGAACTGCTGGCTATCCGAGAGGCCTGCACGCAACTAGGGCGTGACACAACGTACAAACAAAACATTGCTATCTTCATAGATAGCCAAGCCGCCATCAAAGCTATTGACTCGGCTACCATATCCTCCAAACTGGTACAGGAGCTTGCCCGACAGGGTTACACTACTCTGGGTTCCAGGGCATAGTAACATAACAGGAAACGAGGCTGCAGATGAGCTGGTTTACATCTTATAACTCTCCCACAGAAGCAAATGCAAATCAATGGATTCTGGAGATCACGGTTGAGTTCATAAATGTAAAAATGCAAAATTTGCTTTTATAAATGTAAATAAACTGCATTGTCTTTGTATGACAGCTGCCGTATACTTACAGCAGTATTTCTGTTCAAGAATGCATGACATGTGCAACAATGCTGCAATTATAAACTTCACCCACCGGTGTCGTAAAAGGACGATGAAAAAAAAAATCAATTACAGGAGCATGTTCGCGTCAAAATCGTAAAATAGAGGCCGGCCGGGATTACAAATATATATAAATATTGGCATATACGGACATACAGAGCCTTAAAACTAGCCTCTGCAAACATTTGCGTGTACCAAGGGGAAGGACCCTACAATTTTACATATGTTCACACAGTCGGAACAATAGGGATGTCACAAGGTCAGATGGTTACGATCCTTTAATTAAGTAAAAGAAGAAGGTTTGAGTATTTGCAACTTTGTTTTACATTTGAAAGTGATACATTAGCGGGTCTGAAATCTATCGCCTCTATCATTAAACCCGCCAGGGTTGAGTCTTTTCATACAAAGTGTGACATATTTCATACGCAGAGAAATCGTTGCGGATCAATCGTTGCGAATCTGAGGTTCTTGATATGAAAATGTTTGATATACACAAAATGTAGCAATCGAAGTGACTTTCGCGACATATACCAAAAATAATGAATGTGACTATCCACTATCACGTATCACCTTAGCCGATTCCCCCCAGAACTTCGTAAATTCTGTTAGAATTCGCAAGTAGTGTCATTAAAGACCATAAACCAGCAAAGCTCTATAATGATGAGTTTCGATTAGAGGGACCATAGCCCCTCCGGTATCCCTAGTGATCCGGTCAAGGAGATGACGCCCAAATTATGCAGGCATGTACTTAGTGCATAATGTTGATGTAAACAAGTATTTCAGCTTCTTTACGAATTTTATAGAGCGTTTGTGGTATTAAAAGTGTTATGAAGTGCTCAGTCGGTGCTCTAAAAATACGTGTAAAGTGAAAAGCCTGTTGTTCTATCGATTTATGTATTTTAAGCAGCTGATCTGCTTTGTACCTTGTTAATGATCATACAGTTAGTGTAATTTCAAATGTTTGCACTACCATCAATATAAATTGTATTTCTTACCTAACTAGATGCTTCTATCTTTGCTTATTCATAGCTTTCATTCACCTCTTCATTGCGTTCAAATATAACTTTAAGTCTCACAGATTGATGTATAAATAAAAACAAACAATACACCTACACTACATAGTCACAAATGTCAAATTTCCTAAATTAAAAACAAAATACTAACCCGCCACCTTCTTGGTTAATTCCAATTATATGCTACATCATCAATCTGCCCACCAATGCTGTCATACTGTAAACCAGCACACTGCACTAGATTTCATTTAATATTCCACACTTGTGCCCACTAATTTTTTTAAAAATAAACACAAGCTTTCCCCCCAAGTTCCACAGACTATATGGGTGGGTGGTTGTGTTTTCTCTCATATGTCTGTACATTTGACACAATTAACAATTTCAATTATGATTTAAATGTTTTCTGTTACTGTTTGAAAGTGTCTTGTAAAGAAAAAAATTAATTATTTAAATTCTAAGTTGTTTTTTTTTTTTTGTTTAGGGGAGGAGACATTGTTATCCCCACACATGAAATTTGACCTAACTTTATTCAAATGGACAGCGGGACTAAGGTGTGGGTATTTCCTTTCCTATCGGTAGTACCTTAGGTAACTTCTGTTGTTTTCTCTGAAGACCTGTCAACGACACGACCGATGTGGGCGAAATGGTTAAAATCGTATAAAGATTGAAGATAATATAAAAAGGTTTGCTGGAATTTTTTTGTATTTTAAGGTAGGTGGCAACCATGTACAAATTCTGGCGGAGTGAAATTTTATATTGATTTTAAATTTTACTAATGAGAACGGATGTAAACCAATCGATCGTATCTATCGATTTTCTAGATCGTAACATGATCATGGGGATAGCCCCCACGACATTATAAAAGTATAATTCAGGCTAATTGACAGAATTTGAATGACCTCAGGTTCTACTATACGATTCATGTATAATGAACCAAAAGTGGTTAATTGGACACTCACGGAATAATATGGGCATGCAGTCCCTCTTTTCGGCCAACAAAGTGACCGTGCTCTGTTCGGGGTTCAAACAAGTACATTTAACTTGTCGAGTTCATTAAAGAGGTGTCAAGTCAGTGGAGAATAATATATGGATGAAGCAAGCGTCGTTGAAAGCCCTATCGTTCTTACCAATAATGCATTTCAATGAGCTTGAATAATAGAAATTGGTTTTTATACCCAAGTCTAAAAATGCTTAATTGATGCAGCTAGCTGAACGTAAGATTAAACATTCTATCCAAAGTAGTGCTCGAGCGTGTGTGGCTCCCGGTATAGACATTGTTCACACTTTGACAATTCCTGAATAAATCCTAAAAATATCAAGCCGAAACTTACAACATTTTTTACGGCTTTAAAGCGATACATGATACAGGGAGGTATGATTTGATTTTTATTGTCCATGGGGATGAGGACACTTGCGGCTCTGTTTTACCTAAAACGGCACGGATTTGATTCATTCATTAATGAGTGATTCAATTGACTGGGGATGGGGAGCATTGGTATAAAGCTTCATTTTGACATGGCCCCAAAGAAAAACAGTCATACAGTGTTGAATCGCGCGATCTCGACGGCCAATTTCGAGCGACATTTCGTAAAAACCAATAATTTCAGTCACTTATGTTGCACCAAGCGCCCGGCCTTCTGGATAAAAATAATCATCGAAAACATCCATACATTTCAGTTTAAGCAACACAAAAAAAATGATCATGCGATAACAATCGATTCAACAATCGATTCACAGGCCCGAAGATGCAGCCCAATTGATCGTTCTATCGGTTTGGTAGATCGTAACCGCACCAAACCCTTACATGTTGTGGATAGATAGGCTTCTCGACAATCTTACTTTTCTTTACTTATTTAAAGGGTTCCCGATCCGTGAAGAGTCTTTGCCTGAGACACTGCAGCCTTCCATCCTCTGCGATCACGGGTACGCTGCTTCTATTTGTCCACACCAAGCGCTCTGGCATCCGCGATGGCTTGGTCTTTAAAACGGAGGTTCAGCCTTCCTTGCTTTCTCGAACCTGGGGTCTGGGAGTCGAAGATCCACTTCGCTGGAGCATTATTATCCTTTCGCTCACTGTGGCCGAGCTAATGTGGTCGATGTAATTGAGCTTTTTGGACTACATCTACATCTCCCCGCACACAGGACCAAATATCCGACGAAGTATTTTTCTTTCAAAAGAACACAATATTAGCTCCCCTTTCCTACTTATCGTTAAGCATTCGGCACTATAAAGGAGGACTGGCAGAATTAAGGTTCGATAGAGTACGCCCTTGTCCTTCGAATGAGAAGTTTTGAAGCCAAACCGAAGAAGCAGCGGTTTCCTAAGGTAATTCTCCGTCAGATCTCCACTAAGGTATTATTCGTTCGTGGAGTTGATGTTAAAGGTAGACGAACTCCTTAACTACCTCGAAGTTATTGTTATTAACGGGACGTTTTGTCCTTGGCGACAGATGTTTGTTTGTTTGTTGATATCATGTATTTGGTCTTGTCCTTATTAACTTCCAGACCAACCATTCCTTGGATTTCCTGAGCCTCAAATACGATTTCGGCCTCATATGTCTGAACCAATCTAACAATTCCGGAAAAATTCCTTGGAAAGGAAAATGCTTTGTCGGATATTGGGCTCTGTGTGCGGTGAGGCCGGAAAAACGCGAACTCTATAAGCAGTACCAAAATGCTTGAACACTTCGACTACATATGGGCTCGCCAACATCGAGCGAATCTTCAATAAAGCTCCAGCGAAGGTCGGGTGTTTTTATAAATCCAAGAGATAAAGCTTAATGATCATTCGCATCGTCAGCTGTTTTATATAGCAATTCGAAGTGGCTTATTATTTTGGCGAAAAAATCATGTCTAATGATGAGGGACATTGTTCACAATGTTTTGAAATCTAGAAGGATCCTCAAAAGGCCTGTAATGCGATTACAGACAACGTCGTCCAATATGATGCGGTAATATATTTAAGTGTTATTTACCAATCACTTGGGATGTATTGTATACGCTTGACCGCATTTGGTTGGAACAGGATGACAGTTTACTGGCATCGAAGTTTCCAGCCTGTTTAAGCTCAAGATAGTCTGAGGTCATCCAACCAGACCATGTTTTGGGTGTAGATATCTTCACGTGGATTCAGAGGGTTTTGCGTTGGACTACTAAGCGAGGCGTCTCAGGTTCAAACCACGTCGTGGCCCACTATCAACTAAACACTGCCCGAGCTCTCGCAAAAGCCTGACAAATATCCAAGATTATCAACTGGCATGAGAAGCATCTCAAATTTTCCGTTCGGAGTTTGCGTTAAATTATAGATCTTTTCCATTTGTGCTAAAAATATACCTTCGTAGACACAAATATCTGGCGAATTTAGGTTTAAGGACCTGAATGGGCCGTTAATGATATCCAAATTCAAGATCAATCTCAATTAGCCTAATACAACTGCCGCTTGTCCAGTTTTCCAGAGTCATAAACATCGAATACGCCCTTATCCGAGGCTCTGGGTTGCTTCATTGTCGGAAAGTTAACTTCACTCATAGCCCCCAAACTAATTAACCAAGCTTTTCCTGCGAATCCTTGAATAAAAGGGAACGGGTATTCTGAACACAGTAACTTAAAGCTGACGTTGATCTATTGGGAGTTCCTTCGGCGCTAATTCCTCTACTTCGCAAAATCATGAAAATCCCTATTGACCTCAGCTCAACTCTTATCTGCCATGGTGACTTTTGACACCATCGTTGATCCAATAACGTTCATTCATCGGTCGTTTGTTCATCTTCTGCAGGGTCATGTAAGGCTTCTGAGACTCATCAGCCACTTAATCCCGACAGATCATTGGGGTGTTGCAATATTCTCCCTCATTAACACTTACGTTTCTGAGTTTGGCCATTCAAGTCTGAATCAACAAGAGGAGTCAATAACCGAGTGCTCGAAAAGTACAATAGGTATAATTCATGTGCAGTACAATACTGGGCAGGACCACAGGACCGGTCGACACTCAATTATACAAAATTCTTCGACTAATTTTCGGTCCCGTTGATATTGACGGACTTTGTGGGAGGAGACTGACATCGACTTATTCAGAAAAATGAGCATCTGTCCTCTTAATTGGCTTGAACATGTAGAGCGAATAATCTTAAATTACAACTCGAAGGAACAACGCTGAAGAAAAGGACTGTGACTCAGACAAGTACGAGGGGACCTCAACCAACTTTGGCTACGCAACTGGAGGCAGTTAGCAGAAATCCGCGCTTGGGATCACGTCCACCCCTGAAGGTAGCAACACATTAGGAAAGTAAGAATCTAACAACTCAACTGAAAAATAAAATCCAGCAAACACTTTCATGAACATTTAGTCAGAAGAACAGATTTTGCAGCCATAGGTGGTCATCGTGGGTTGACACGACAGGCGATCGCCGATGTCGTAAAAGCAAGTTCAAACAAGAAATAATAGGAGTATGTAAGTGTCAAAAGATAGGCAAGCCTAAAAACTCCTGCATCACACAAATGCAGCAACGCCAGCATTTGTTTGACCTCAGTGACGAAGTGCTTCAAAATAGGGAGGCCTGCGTTTTATTCTGAGATCGAACCGGCGAACCCCATATGCGGACCAGAAGAAATGCAGTTAGGTGAGAGGGTTATAATGCCTTTAATCCTGATCATAGTCTCACCGCCATTAAGGAAGAAGAAGAAAGATGTATTGTTGGTCATCTGGCTGATGAAACATTCCGTCTAGACGGAACCAATTAAAAAAATGTATTGGAAGTTGCTAAGGATCATAAATAAAACCAAAAAAGGCCTCGGATTGCCTGGTAAGAAATCAACTCCAAATAAAAGCATCCAACATGGTTTTTGCATGGTCGCCATTTCCCTGAGCATATTAAATTTCGTATTTCATGCAAAACAACAGAGACAAAAATCCAAACTTTAACTTACTAACCACGGACTACATCACGCCATACTTAGATTTCACAAGACCTTTATCGAGTGCATATCCCAGCACGGATGAATGGAGAAACGGACTCGTCCCCAGCACGCCAGCCATAACCGTATTTACGGACGGTTGAAAAATAGTAACAGGGGTGGGGTCAGGCGTCCTTTCCGCACCACTGGGCATATCAACATCTATACGCCTCCCCGACCACAGCAGCGTCTTCCAAGTATAGAGGTCCTGGCAGTGACAACAGCAGCCAGTGAATCTGTGGTAGGGGCAATACCACCCGATGGTATTACCTTTTTTATCGACAGCCAGGCAGCAATAAAAGTCTTAACTGCAGCAGCAATAAAATCCACGCTAGTGAAATGCTATCGCAAAGAACTCAAGGTTCTTGGTACTGAGCATAAGGTATCACTCTGCTGGGTGCCGGGACATGAAGGCATTCTAGACAACGAGAAAGCGGATGAATTAGCAAGACAACGTTCGGCAGCTGTGTCAGAACAAGCTGATCCCTCGGTACTCATCCCGCCTTGCACACTCAGGCTTGAAGCAGGAAGAAAGGCAATAAGAGATGCCAACCTTAGATGGACGGCACTAGATACTTGCCACACCACAAGAATGCTATGGCCAACTTTCAATGGAGCCAGAACCGAGGGTCTCATGAGAAAGGATAGGAAATCACTATCTACCCTCGTAGGTATATTAACGGGCCACAATACTCTGCGGTACCACATGTAGAAATTGCCATTGACGGAAGAAGAACTCTGTAGAGGCTGTGTCGACGAGGAAGCTCTGGAGAATACAACCCACTTCCTATGTCACTTCCCGGGTCTCCAACACATCAGGTACAGATTCCTGTGGACACATTTCTTCCATGACCTAGGCGAGCTCTCCAGCACACCGATAGACAGGATAATGAACTTTACCAAATCCACAGGATGGTTTGTATCGAACAATACGGTGAGTAATTAATTTCAGTTTTTGTAGACAGGGTTAAAAAATGAGTAACCCTACAACCCTCCTCCCCCGACGGATCACAATGGGTCAGTATTGACCTGAGTGTGGCACTAAGCCAGCCCGCCTACCTAACCTAACCTAACTAAAAAGGTTTAAGTGCGAAGAAGTCAGGGAAATGGTCTAATAGAATAATTGTCCGAATTTTGGGTAGTAACATGTATGATATCCAACCAACGACCATAGCACGTCGAGTTAATCGGTTCTTGTCAGATCACCGCAATTAAACGATGTTAGGCGCGGATAGTACGTAGATGGGGAACCATTTACAGAGTTGAGGTAGATAATGCATATGTGATATCACAATGAACCTAAATTGGTCTAAGTTTTTCGGCTTCTGCCGACAGCAACCTAAACCTAACCTAACCTGACCTATGTATGGTATCCAGACAAAGGGGTCATGAACCGTCGTCAGAATCATCTTTTGTTTGGTAAAACACCAGCAGGGCCCAGACTTTACTTTCACAAATAGTCCAGAATCGGATTCAGTAGTGGAAGGTAGTTCCAACTTCGCTCAAAACAATTTCCGTTTACTTTCAGCCAAAACGATGTGGAGACTCTCGCTGAGGCCTCGCTCCCCCACTGACTCTAACTCTCCACTTAAATGCTCATTACTTGTCCGCTTGTAAGGTTCGCTGGTATTTTTGCATTTGCTTGATCCCGAAATGCCTCTTTTTTACGATTTCGACACGTGCATGCGTCTGTTAGTGATTTTTGTTTGATCGTCCTTTTACGACACCGGTGATCTTCATTCGAGTTACATCATACATTTACATGCACACTTGCGGTAGATTTTTAAGATGTAAATTGCGTCGCTAGGCTCACCTTTATTGATTTGCCTTGGTGTGATTTGTCCCCTTAGTCGCCTTTCTGGTAAGCGCTTTTTTGGGGTGATAATCTTAGCCCGTCCCTGGACGGGTCAACCGACATTATTTTTCTGAAGTAGAAAATAAAAACTAGATACGACTATCTGAAATCTTACCTAAGGCTCTACCAGGTACGAGTTGATTTACATAGAAAGGCAATATGAGTCTTTTATGTTTGCTTAGTCTAATGTATGGAATATCAATACGCCATATCTTGTCCAACGATCGGATCTACTTTCATTACAAGACCTATTTGCTGTTTCTACGACTAAGAAATGCCTTAATTAGGTTTTCTGTTTGGTCTTTGTAGGATGTTTAAATTTTAACTGATGACCCAACCCTAAATAATTCGTTTTGTAATCGGTTGATCACCGCGCGTGACAAAGACTAGAACTAGACTTCATTTTCGGTATTTTTTTCCGTTTTGTTTGCGACGCTCCGGTCAGATAGACGACAGGCTACACGGGTCTATAAAAACACCCCAGCAACAGCTACAACGAATGTGAAACAAGATATAATGTCATAAAATTGAAATAAAGTATCTAAATGTCGCCCACCGCTGACGGTCGGTCTTTTTTATAGCTTTTTCGATCATGTTACCATTTCCGATGAAAGAGAGCGCCGTAGAAAAACTAGCTTTGATATTGCAGATTTCTCAAATTCTTTGCGACAAGAAAAAATATATCGTCGGAGACTTCAATTAGTTGATATTAACTTGAGCTGTGATGTGACGGAGGAGAACGCTACCTTGTCGAAATGATGATGATAATTATTCATCTCTAAATGTTTTGGCAGACTTCGTTCGAAATTGATTTACAAAAATCTGAGACAGACATGCGTGGGTGAGTCGGGCGAGAGCAGCCTCATTAAATCATTAATAGTGAGTGACCTTTTGCGATTTTTCTGGTCGAGGGAACTTTATAGTTTTGTTTGGGAACATTTCTTTTGTGGAATTTTAAATTGTCATACGAATTATGGTTATGGTCCATTCAGTGTTTATTTACATGGGAATTTTTTATTGTTTTTTTTTCTATTGAGGAGGTGGACGTTTATCATGTAACGTGCGGTATTCGGTAAATTTATGAACGCCTTAGTGGAATGTTATGTGCGAACATGATGTCTTACATGAGAAATGGTTTATGAATTGTGAGGAGGCGTATTTCCGTTAAATTTGGGCATTATTTTGAGCGGTTGAAATTGCGATTGTAGAGACAATGCAACACTGCCGACATTTTTAATACAAGAAGCCTTTGGGATTTTTCATTGTAAGGAACGTTTACGAAATTTATGGACACAACAGACAAAAACATATACTAGATTTTGAGAAGTTGTATCCGGTAACTGATGATCACAATGTTAACATAAGTTCTATATCGATCACAATAGACAAGGGCAGTGAACATGTTGGTACCCACCATTGTTTTGTGCAAAGACCCGTCGAAACGATATGTAAACTCTTTAATCATTCACCTGTTGGAAAACCTTCCTCCTGCAGCACGTTTTCAAAAACCACTTTCAAACAAGCACTGCATGGAATTTTCAATTAAACCGGATAGCACAGTCGGATGTGATCGAGAAGAAACTCTGAATACATTGATGATAGTACTCTCAGTTTTTCATATTTGTTTCATAATTCTAGGCTATCTTCTTCATCGGCCGTGATGCTGGAACGTAAACGTATGTTAAACTCACTAAGTTCTGATCTTTACAGATTAATACATTGGGGTGCAGCCATCTTGATAGAATTAAATGCTTCCAAAACGCAATTCTGTGTCCTATCATGAAAGCGTAATCTAATAATACTCCGTTATCCATGAAGAAACCGAAGGACTTTCCATTCTCGGTATGTGTGTTAATGACGAACGTCGCTGGAATGACCACACATTCGAAGTCGCCAAGAACGCTGCGAAATGTGTAGGTTTCCTCAATCGATGCAAGAAATACTTTAAACCATCTGAATTAGCGTCAATTTATAAGGCCTGTATTCGGCCTAAGCTTGAGTACAATGCTCATATCTGGTCAGGTGCACCTAAAACATACTTCACCTACTAGGTGACCGAACTATAGGTGATTCTATACATCCGCTGTGTCACCGTAGAAATGCCTCATGCCTTTCCTTATTTTATCGTCAATGCTCTGAAGAGATAGCTAATTGCATTTCGCCCGTCAGGCATCGAATGCCCATCAATTTACCCTTTAGCCTACCTTCGAACATTATGCAAGACGAAGAAATTCCTTCTTAAGCCGAACAATAAGCATGTTGAATGCTTTGCGTCACTCTGTTTTGACTTCTCTCTCTCGTACGTCAATTGTTTAAAATAAACGTGCACCAGTTTCTTCTCACTCTACTCATGCTGTGCATTAGCATCAGGTATCCAAACCCTTAAGCATTAGTAAAAAAAAACATTGCCTCCAGCTCACTTCCCATGTCCTTTATGGGACCAATAAACAGAGGTTTCATCTTCAAGACACATTAGCAGAAGTAACAATTTATCCGGAAAGCTTTTCAGTCCGGATAAGGTTTAGTAGGCTATAATTTATATGAACTATTCATCAGGTAGGGGCGGTATCTTTCAGCTTTAATCCAAAAAGCAATGGATTTCTTCTTAGCTACCATGAATGCCCTACAAAGGTTCAGTCTAAACTGGGTTACATATCAAGCCCTTGGAGGGAGGAAAAACTACCTTAACCAAATGCTCTAGAGTGGTGCACCAGGAAAAATCTTTCCATAAAGGCTGTCAAAGCTCCTTTAACTTAAAGAAGAAATATATGTAAACCCAAAGTCGACTTTCAGTTAAGGACATAGTGGTCGAATACTCCTGGGAAGTCATATATTTTGAAGCTTTCCTAGATAAAAGGCTCTAACTTAAGCAACAAAATGATTAAAGCTACAAAAGCTTAATGGGCCTGTCGCCGCATGTACGATAGAACCTAGGGAATCTCTCCAAATATCAACCACTGGATGTTGGGATTGATGGTCAGACCCACCATAACATATACATATTATGATGGACTAGAGCCACACAAAAGACAGCAATCTCAAAGCCCAAAAGGAAACAACGGCTTCCATGCCTAGGAATCCCGGGAACCATGCGAACCTGCCCCACAGCTGCTATAGTA
This sequence comes from Portevinia maculata, assembly GCA_949715645.1. Lineage (NCBI taxonomy): Eukaryota > Metazoa > Arthropoda > Insecta > Diptera > Syrphidae > Portevinia > Portevinia maculata. The sequence goes on from OX454525.1 coordinate 193,569,623, forward strand.
GCAATAATACGAGTCACACTAACTCACATTAACAAATATAATGTGTCGATTCGCAGCTAAGCAGAATTGGTACAGCTTGAAGAGAACTAATGACAATGTTTGCTGAACTTTCTGAACTTGGCATGAACTCTGTGCGGTCACATACCGTCCTTAAAATACTTCCTTCAACAAACGGTTCTACAGAGAGATCCCCAGTAGATAAGTGGGTATTTAACCGCATGACGTATGCGGTTAAATACTTGAAAACTGACGCTATATACAAAAACAAACTAATTTATGACGAGTTTTATCAAAGCTACGTGCAATTGCGAGCGAAATAATCTTCATTTCGCCTTTATACGCGTAGTCTTTGATATTTATAACGACAATGGTTCTTGTTCCACAACATATTTCACTTTTTTTATAATTTGTGGGTGAAAAGATTTTCAGTACCCTCATAATGTACATCATACATAATTACACAGCACGGGCATTAAGGAAAAGAGGAAAACGGAAGGACGAGAAACCGATGCACGTTGGTTTTGAATGTTAGTAAATCATAACGTGTAGTAAAAACAGAGCGTAATAGAGCATTCCACATTGAAGTTGTACGCCTAAGGAACGATTCTTTGTATTTCATTGTACGTCGGAAAGTAGGCTTAAGAGTGAACTGATGCGTATTCCTGGCGTGTGGAGTATTGCGGTTGAAATGTGCTAGGGGTGGAATGCAGCTGATTAAACAATGATAGGCAGGAGACATTGACATTGCGACGATGGCTCTAAGAGTCAGTAAATTCGTGATATCTCGATCGACAATGAATTTTATCGCGCGTTTTTGTGTTCTGTCGAGGAGCTCCAAATATGTGATTGGAGCACCAGCCCAGATATGAGCGCTGTACTCAAGTTTGGGGTGAATAAACGTCTTATAAATTGTAGCCAGATCAGAAGCGGTAAAATATTTCTTGCATCGCTTTAGGAAGCCTAGACATGTGGTCATTCCAACGAAGGCTGTCATTAACACCGAGAATGAAAAGTCTTTCGGTTTCAGCGATGGAAGAGCAATTTATGAATAATGGCAGACTTTTGGGGTTTCGCTTCGCTAATGACAGAAGAGAGCATTGTGTTTTAGAAGCATTAAATTTCACCCTAATGGTTGTACCCCATTGAATCATGCTGTCAAGATCGGAATTTAATGTGCTTAACATACGCTGCCGTTAAAGTTCCACACCCGAAGGGCGGCGGGAATCTGGAAACGAATATGAAAAGCTGAAAACTGTCATCATCGAAGGAATAAATTGGATTAGAAGTTACAGACAGGAGATCATTTATAAAACTGAGAAAGAGGGTCGGAGACAAAGCGGAGCCTTCCAAAACAACTTGAATTAAACGGTCCGAAAGGTAGTTTCTAATTGATTGAAGAAGAGTATCATCGGTTCCAAATTCATGCATTTTCGAAAAGAGAGCTGAATGCCAAACTCTGTCAAACTCAATTTTGCAAAACGAACCTCTATTGTTTACTTTCCGCACGATACTGCGAACTTAATGAACCCAGTCTGATTTTCAAACAAAGCGTGCGATGCACGCACAGACGTTGCACGGCACGTGTTGTCCGCAGTACATATTGTGTTTACGCTGCACATCTACATATCGCAACACCAGTTTTATTTTGTAATCTGCCCGCCCTTAAAATCTTCAAGCATCTTACTTCAATTTAAAACTCAATTAAGTGGTTCGATCAAGTTCGCTGGATGAACAGAATTTCTTGTAACATCATGGTTGCCGACTGAATATTATATGTCAAAAGCACAACTATCAAGTTCGTTCGTTCTTAAAGTAGAATTTTGCAGCTACCAATAGTTGGAGAAATAACGGCCTTGGCCCTAATGTCGCAGGTATTTATTTATCATTGCAGAGTAGCTAACTTAAAACACAAACATTTCCGCCGAAACCATCCATTAGCTAATCTTTGATGTCTACTGTCACAACAGGGAACCTACGTGCCTTGAATATTAATACGTCTCCTCTACATTCTCTTTTTTTTTCTTATTAATTTCGTCTAGCCGTCAGACTGGTTTGTGTTGTCTGAAGAAAAATACACAAACTATATCTAACATCTAAAAGGTCTGCACTTTATTCAAAATGTACATTCTCCACTTTGACAGCTCGGGAAGTTCGGGCCTGTGAGTCTTCTTCCATCTCATCATGTTGCACAGCTGTCACATATTTTATGAATGAATTCATTCGTAACTGCAATACTCTTTATACCTTTAATACAAAACAATATTTTGTATGGTAATAGTTCCTACTTCTATTGTAAACATAATAAAAACAAATAAATTGAAATTTACCTGTGGTGTTGTTCTCGTACTCCTGCCAACTTCCTTAATTTACCTGAAAAAAAAGAGAAACTACAATCAGACTCAGATGTCAGGAAATCAAATGAATTTCATTCATAAATTGAAAAAAATGCTGATATTCTTCAAATGCGATATTTCTTTCCGAGCGCGACACCCTTTTTATTATTCATAGCACCACCCTGACGAACTAAGCACGTCTTAGCAATTCGATAGGAGTTTCTACAAAACTTCCATGGATGCAAATTAAAGGTTCGTGAATGAGTAGGTATTACAAGTTCGGAAACGATAGAATGCTCCAATCAGAATGTTGGGGTAACCCAAGACATAACCATAAAATTGGTATAAAACCGACTCGACTACAATAAATCTTTTCCTAATTGATGCAAAATGTAGCAAGAACAGATCAACGTTAACGATCGTATTCATTCCGAATATTGAAATAAGAAAGGAATGCATATTTGAAGGAAGGTGCAAATGAATCAATTGAAATGACGTAAAACGAAGGAAACTATATCTAATGGTTGGATTTGCATTTGACCTTATTTTCGGTTTATCGGAATTGACAAAGTGGACGTAAGGACGGTTTCAGGTTCTTAATACATGTCTGTGGGTGCGCATTGGCGCTGTGGTCAGTGTGTTGGACTACTAGTCTTTCGGTTCAAATCACGTCGAGGACAAGTATGTAACACCAAAAACTTGTTCTGCTCCTCACCCCTTGCAATCGTCTGACAAGCATTTAAGGCCCAATTTATTGACCCTCTATTAAATTTAAAAAAAAGTGTCATTAAAAATGGGAAATTCATAGATTTTTAGAAAATCGATTTATTCTTCGCCATCGGTGATTTAAAAAGACGCTGACTACATTAACTATTGGCGCATTAATGTTCAAAGAGGCATTTGAAGAGGAATTTTTAGAATTTTAGGGGTTTAGTGGAGCGTTTCAATTTATTCACTGTGCATCAGCGTTGACAGACAACAACAAAAAACTCTGATTCCATTTGGTTATTGTCTTTTTATCTGCGGAAGTGCGTCATGGATAAATATCTCCAATATTTGTTAGACAATACAAAATGGCAAAAAGAATAAATATGTACTGCATAATAAATACGCTGTGCTGCATAATATTGCAGGCAATGAAAAGGAAAAATAACCAATAACAGAATTGAAAGGATTTCTTGAAATGATGACTGCACATAAAGAGACATAAAATATCAATATTTACCGAGATGATGAAAAGCTCTTTGAAAAAAGAATATTCTAGCTCTCATTAATTTAGCAAGCATAGTTAATCTCTCACAAGCATTACACTATGAATAGTTCTTCTAGATATAAGCGATTTTATCCCTTGAATCGAGCCAAAAACCATGGCGCATTTGTTGAAATATATTATATACCTACAGCTACACCTACATAGCTAATTGGTAAAACGTCGTTGAATTTTTTCAACCCGGTCTGATTGTACTTTAAATGCAAGGTATCATATCACATCTGCGCAATCCCGGAGCGATCCAAAGAGAGTCGCAAATAAAGATAATACGACGTCCGGGTCTCTTAAATCCTTACGATTGCGTTTAATGAAACCTACAAACTAGTTCGCTTTGGGGACCAGGTTGCCAGAGAGTTTAGATCAGATTGAATCAGATGTCACTTTTTAAAAACAGCGTGAGATCATCTGCATATAAAATAAATTCGCAATGTTAAAACACTGTTGAAATATCATCAATGAAAAGTATGAACAGGAGCGGACCTACCTTGACGAACGCCTGATGTACGCTTTATTGGTTTGGAAAAGTTATTAACAATCTGAACTATTAACGTTGTACCAATTAGATACGATGATTGATAACCAATCACGCAATTATGAAAGGAAACCGAATATTTAAAGCTTTTTAAGTAATGTTTGGTGGTTCACAGAATCGAAGGCTACACTAAAGTCAGAGTAAATTGCATCGACTTGGAATTTATCTTCAATGGTGTTAGTCAGATACGATGTGAAATAAGTCAGATTGGTTATAGTAGACCTCCCGGAGACAAAGCCATGCTGGGCTTCAGAAAGGAATTCTCATTCGTAATAAAATTAAGTCTGTTTTTCACCAAGCTTTCAAACAACTTGGGAATTGCCGAAAGTTACAAACCCCCATAACTCTCTATAATATTCTTAGGTCCCTATTTTTGAATAGATAGGAAAGTTTCCATTTATGCAGGAATACACCTTCCTGAAGAGATTTATTAATAATATTGAGCAACGGAATAGATATCGAGTTGCACCAATGTTTAAAAACTGCTGCAGAGATCTTCATCCGCCTTTGCTAACGTCCATGATTCTGCGCCCTAGAGCAGGACTTATATAGATGAGGGTCTTAAATAGAGTATACTTAGTGTTTCTTAACAAAGTCTTACTAGTCAGCTGCCAGCTGCTATTAGCAAACTCTTCGTTTGATTTGTGCTATGGTGTCATTGTCAGAGAATGACAAAAAGAACGAATTGCACAAATCAATTTCAGGTTTCAAATCAATTGTTTCAGCCGCCAAGAAGTCATACGTATTGCTTCGTGTTCACTTAACGCATTTCCAACTCCCTTTCAATAATTTTTTTTTCAAACCCTGCAACAAATCTTCCTTCGCTTCGTGATTTTATTAATTTGGTTCTGTTTCAGAATCTGATTCTGGTGGTCATTTCTAAATTTCGTTATTTTCATATTGTTCAACTCAATTCTCTGTCTGTTTGTGATTGTTTTATGACCTTTAACTCGTGGTTATGGTGCTAAGAACCCCAATGCCTAGAACAAAGGATTTTTGACAAAACCGAAATAGATAGATAGATAGATGTTTTATTTATTTACCCCACCCAAAACTAATTTGAGTAAGCCCACTGAAGTGGCATTCAACACTATTTTTAATACTTTGTATACAAAAAATACATATATACAATATATTTTATGCTTAATGAATTCATTTCCTTTTTAAAAAAATGTCTGAATTGTACAATGATCTTATAAGAAATAAACATTCAATCAAATCAAATCAAATCAATTTCGTATATAAATGTTTTTACAGAATTTTGTTATTGCACATTTTACAGAGATTTGATAATACATTTTATCTTTCTACTGAAACATTATTTTCAATTTGGATAACAAATACTTACAGGAAAAATGGGATTAACTTGAAGGAAAATACGAAAAAAAACCTTCAATATAAAAAAAAGAAGATTTATATTAATAGTAATTAATAAATAAACAAATAAAATTAATTAATAAATAAATAAATAAATAAATAAATGAATAGGTATTGCAGGTGGCAATGGTGCGATGGTATTGTATTCACTAAAGTGATTGGCAGGTCGTGCGTTCGAATCCCGACCAGGGCCATGATTTTTATAAATTGAATACACACAACAAAAACTGATCTCCCTAAAACAATTTAGGCGCCACCTGTTGAGAAATAAAAAATCCCATCGCACCAAACTTCTTTCCTATCCTTCTATTCTTTCAGTAAGTAGCACCCAAAAATAGGCAATGAATTGCTGGGAGCTACTTGCGCAACAAAGTAAATGCCTGCGCTGTGGTTTTACCATTATAAGGGTGCTGTGTCACTACAGAAAAAAGTAATCCCTTTAGCGCACGCAAATTATAAAAAAAAAAAATAGATAAATAAATAAATAAATAGGTAAACAAATAAATAGATAGTTAATAAATAGGTAAATAAATAAATAAATAAACAATTAATTAAATAGATAAATAAATAAGTGAATATATTATAAAAAGGAATGTAAACAAATAAATAAATAAGTTAAATAAGTTAAAAAATAGGTAAGAATATAAATAAACAAATAATTAAATCAATAAATATACAAATTAACGAATAGACAAATAAATAACAAATAAAAATGGGATGAATACAAATTGGTACATCATTAATTTATACATATAAGCCATGGGGAGAAATATTTTAACAATATTATGTATTTATTTGGTTTACAAGCGGATTGTCAGCAAAACTGCATCTTGTTTTGAACGTGTTAGTGAGTTTTTGAATTCAATTTGCTATCAATTCAACATTCGCTCTTTCGTGAATGTCAAGAGTTGAGTGGTGCCAAGGTAAATCTAGCATCATTTTCAAGAGTTTATTTTGAGCTACTTGCAATTTATTTATATGGCACACGGCAGAGTTGCCCCATACCTGACATCCATATAATAGAATAGCCTGGAAAACTACTTTGTGCAGAATAATTTTGTTCTCAGTAGAAACTAATGATTTTCTATTAATAAACGGGTAAAGCATCTTTATCGCTATACCTATTTTTTTAATAGTTTTGGTAATATGGTCTTTAAAGGTAAGCTTGGTATCTAAATAGATACCTAGATATCTAACCGAATTCTCCCAATTAATATTTTTGCGATTGAGCTGAAGCTGGCTGATGTAAAGAAAACAACACTTTCTTTTACGAATAAAAAAAGATAGCTTGCGTTTTCTCTTCATTTAGTTTGATTTTCCATTTGTGACAATATTTTACTAATATTTCGAATCCATTTAGATGATTCCTCTCAATATTGAGAGCGAATTCATGAGATGAAAATAATGCGGTGTCATCTGCAAAAATGGCTATATCACAGTGAGGTAACTTTGGAATATCGTGTGTATAGATCTTATACAGTATTGGGGCAAGTACTAATCCTTGTGGAACACCTGATTGATCATTTATCAAATCTGAAACACTGCTATTGACATGGACTTTGAAACAGCGATTGGACAAGAAGCTTTGGAGTATTTTACAAATATATGGAGGAAAGTTTAGACTTATCGTTTTGTAAATCAGGCCCTGGTGCCAAACTGAATCAAATGCCTTCTCAATGTCTAATAAGACCACACCCGTAGATTTCCCTTGGGATCGATTTCTTTTAATACAGTTTGATATTCTCAGAGCCTGATGGGAAGTACTGTGATGACGCCTAAACCCAAATTGTTCGTTCGGGGAAATTTTCTTAAGATCAATGAATTTCAAGATTTGCTCTTTCAGTACTTTTTCATATATTTTGCTTAGAAAGTTGATTGGTCTATAACTTTCCGGCCTTTCTGAAGTCTTACCAGCTTTTAATTTTGTTCTCAATGTCGGGAAAGTATTGCATTTTTAGACATGCATTTACAATAAGTGTAACGATTTTTAAGCCCGTCCGAGGCAATTGTTTGAGGTCAATGCTTCTTAACATATCAAGACCTCCTGTTTTCCTTGCATTTAGATTGTTAATTGTAAATTCTATATCTTCTTCCGTTACAAACGCAGTGGAAGAAGAATGACTTCTTCCGCTACAAAAGTTTGGATGGTGTTGCTCACGAGGGTGCTGGTATATGCATCACCTGAATTTTGCGAGACAATGAAATGAAATGAAAAAAAATCCCGAAGGAAAAAAACAAACTTTGTCGCAAAGCATATTCATTGCATATTTTTAGTCACAATAATGTTAATATCACATATTTAATGTGGCGCTTAAATTAGTTGTCCCGTTCATTGAAATTTCCTTTGCATAGGAGTGAAAGGGATTAAAAATTTAAGCTTTGCACTAAATTTATCATTAGGTACCGACCATTGAAATTTAAAAGCACCATTAAAAGCGGACCATTATATTAGAGTGAATAAATAGAAAATTGGATGGTGTGTTTTTAATGACGCAAATAGCTTTATGCCGGTTTTAGTTAAAACTTCATTAGCCACATTTTAAATATGACTCACAAATTGGACCTTAAAGTGTTGTTCCGTTCGAATTGTAGATCCGCAAGAGCATATGGTTGGAGATGCTATTTTGGGCCGTTAATGCCTTATATTATTATTTTTTAAATACATAGGTACCTACCTATACGTTTTTCATGAATGAATTTTATGTATGATAAACGAAATCTAAATTTGTTCACACAAAATGTAGGTATACCTAGGTAGGTACCCACAAAGAATTTTTTTCTTCAAAATTTGTTTGCTTATAGATCCTGTTTCCTGCTATTCTATATTTCCCTTATTTCTTCCAATTTCAGTTTTCGAACTTTCACTTTTATTTATCAATAATTCGCTATCGTCCACCTCTTCTCATCTCGTCTCCTGCAAGAACTACTGTTTGGATTTCGTTTTTATCGATAACAATCAACGATTCGGTAACCATCAGAAGTAGATACAGCAAATGGCACACAGAACTCCATTCTGAAAAAATAAATAAATAAAAGAATGCAACTCTCTTTCCACAGTTTCATGGTAAATGGTTCGAGGTAAATAAATTGACAAGAAGTTGCGTTTTTTTTTCTTATTTGTTCCTGTGTCATTCGAATTCAAAGTAAAACACACATATCCGTCGGAGGTTATCGGTTTGTCCTTGAAATATTTTGTTTAAGAATGTGTTGCAAACCTTTTGTAATTGAGACAATTTTGTTTATTTGGTTCCTTTTTGTCTGGGCTTCTTGGTCGTTTGGCCATTCTGTCATTAGTGGTGTTCTTTGTGTGTTTCTGGTGAGAAATTTATGGGTAAGTTTTGCAGCTGCTTTTAAGGGGTCATAATGACAGCGTGTTGACTTTTTATGGGATATACGCGGAGAAAAGAAAAGCATGTCGAGATTTTTTGGGTGTGCTATTAAAAAGCATGAGAACGTTCTACAAACGTAAGATAGCACCGAACAAAGAAGCAGACATACCTGTGTATAATAGTTTGTTAAAGTGATTGTTACAAATGAATTATAGGTACACATTAGTACAACTTAGAAGTGATGACAAGCCTTTTCGCGGGTTTTTTACACTAATTTGGACAGCAAATTTTTGTAATACAATCTATGGGGCATGGGCTACCTTCATGACTTGCTGACCTGAAACTTAAAGAAAAGTATGTAGCTTTGGAACGGAATTAGTTGAAATAATTATTCTGTTCAAATCAAATTCAGATCGAAAACAGTAGTTTTCTCCAACATAACGATTTTGGAACAGTTTTAAAATTATTAATGGGCGCGAATTAAACTTTTCGTTCAATACTGAATCATCAAAGACTTCCCACTATCTATTGGCTATTCTATAGATACAGGGTACTAACTAAGGGAAAAGTTATTGCAAAACGAAATAATTCCAAGAAACGCATTATAATGTTCGCCCTACTAGGCAGGTAACTTGCGCGAGTTACGAAATCTAATTTTTAAAGGTTAAACAAAAGAACATCATTTCTTTTCGAATAAATTTGTATTTCTTTTTAATAATGCTTTCTTTTGGCAATCAACTTAAAGACTAAATTCATAGCAAAAGGAAAATAACTATTACAAAGCTTTTATAGTGGTGACGCTGCTTCTGCATGATCGTGCTCTCCTTTTCGGGTGTTCCATATCGTCGCATACCCAACATGATGATGAACTGCTGCTAATGCTATCCTTACACAAATGATATGTGCAGAGAGAGAGTAGTCGTATATTTGTTTATGCACCAGAGCCGCTAATCAGGCCAGGCCGAATTAATCCAACCCAAGCCACGCTTTGGTAGTATGCTATTTTTGTTGTTGTTGATTGTCGTAGACATTGCTACAGTTGGTAACATGGCTGTTGCTATGCCATCTCTATTATTTCGTTACATGACGTAACTCGCGCACCACTTTTTTTATAGTACAAGCTCCCGCCCCGATAGATATATTTTCGGAAGAATAGAATTAATAACACTAAGTAAAACTTATCTGAAAAGTGAAAATATCTCTAGCGCCAGTTCAGCGTTATAGGTTCGCCCGTCCTAAGAGACAATTTTTAGGGCAGCCAGTATTGTGGAGGACTTCCAAATGAACAATTTCAAAAGATATGCTTTCCTACAGACATTTCTAACAATCAAGAAGAACCCTGCGTTACTGTCGAAGAAGTTGGGGAAGCGGTCAAGTCCTCGAAAAAACGAAAAACGGTTGGCCGAGCAATTAGTAATACTCTCGAAAAGACCAGTCCCACAGATAGCATCGATCATTTTGTCTACAAAATGCCAAAACATACCACTTGAAGCCGATGTGGTATAAGAACTGAGTTTGGCTGCAAGAAATGTAGATTTGGTTAGGTTTCTGGGCGGATGGAACAGAGCGAATCTGTTACACCACACTTAGGTCCATGTGGTCCCATTGTGATACCCTTTTGAGAGTGGCGGCCTCGCTGTTCTGGCCTTGGTACTGCGTCCTTTTTTTTCTTCCTACTTCAGGTTGTCCAGACATTTGGATCTCCTTATAAACCTGTAAAGAATCGAGAATGAGACATCAGAAAGTTCTTGAATGTCTTGGAAGAAGTATCTTAGAAGTCTTCTGTTCCTCAGGTGACACAGGCTTGGACAGTGACAGAGGAAGTGAGGTGTATCCTCTGGGTTTCCTCGTCAACGCAGCCTCTACAGATGTCGTCATCCTTGAGATTCAGTTTCAATGTGTGGTTCCTTAGCAGATTGTGGCCAGTAAGAGTACCAATTAACTTTGGCTGTAATGTCCTGTCGTAATGTAAAAGTCTGTTGGTTCGGCCCTTATCATATTTTGGCCACAGTTTGCGTGATATGTCACAAGTGGTTAGTGACAACCACCTGTTGTTGGCATTCATTGGTGTTTTATATTCCACTCTTTCTATGAGATTAAAGAGTGGTGGTTTAACCGACTGAAGTGCCTGTTCAAGGTCCATCGCAGACCCTTTTCTTCCCAGTTCATCAGCTCGCTCGTTACCGGATATGTCCTTGTGTCCAGGGACCTAGCAGAGACTCGTCCTGTGCTTCGTGCCAAGAGCTTTGAGCTCCTCGCGGCAACGATGAACAAGCAGAGACTTTATTTCGGTTGCTGACACCGCTTTAATGGCCGCCTGGCTATCAATAAAAATGTTAATATCACTATGTGGTATCGCCATCATTGATACCATGCTTGCAACTTCAGTAATTGCTAGGGCTTCTGCTTGGAATACACTACAGTGATCAGGTAATCTAATCTAACTGTTAATGTTTAGTTCCTCTGAGAATAGTCCAGCGCCCGTTCCACAGTCCATCTTTGATCCGCCGGTAAAGATGGATATCGATTTCCTTTTTATGGGTACGTTTGCGTTCCATTCCTCCTTGCTCGGAAACGAACAAGAGAATGGTTGTTCAAAATCTAGGTAAGGAGACATGTAGTCAGATATGACGTTGTTCCCTATGTACATGTTCAGAATCTGTGCATGTCCTAAATGACATCCACAACCATCTACATCTACAGAATTAGTTTTGGGTTTGGTCCCCATTTTATGGCGGAGATACGGTTGCATACCTAGAAAGCGTTGGCCGCTTTCCTAACTCTGTCCTCGACATTTGGCTTCCAACTCAGCTTCCTGTCGAGTATAATTTCTAGATATTTCGCACTCTCCGCCACCTTCAAGGGTATTCCCTCAATTTCTGATGGTTTGAAAGAAATGTAAGGCGACTCTTCTTTCCAAAATGCTTCTCGGACTACCACAATGAAGTCCAACGTGATATGAAAGATGTCAAAAAGGCAAAAAAAATCTACATAATATAGCAGATATTGTACAGTATTGGATTTATTTTCGTTTAAAAAAGTTTGGATGAGGTTAACTTTATCAGCCTTCGCAAAATCAGTTAGTTTGTATGTTATTTTCGTTTAAAATAACAGAAATACAGAAGAAGCCTAGATAGTTAGGTGCTGTTGACATTCAAGCGAAAACAGCTTTGTCACTGGAATATCAACAGCACCTAACACGTAACATTTTTTAAATGAAAATAGATTTTGTTATAGATAGTCGAAGAGATTTAACAGATAGAAATATAGTTGCAGTCTGCATCTTATCTAGTCCGCCTATGGGGTTCGCCAGTTCGATTGAAGAAAATACGGCAGGCCTCCCTATTTTGAATCACTTCGTCACTGAGGCCAATCAAATGCTGGTGTTGCTGTATTTGTGTGATCCAGGTGTTTTCAATTAGGCCTACTTCTTCTTCGCCTTTGAATGGAAATGTTGATTGATACTGCATTTTTGACAGGGTTCGCTGGTTCTCTCCCTTGAACATGACAGTACCAACTGAGCCTGTTGCGCTCAATTTTTTTTTGGAGAAAGGTTCTCTGAAGTGAAGGATTCCTCTGATCCTGGAACTTCTTATTCGATCAGTATTTGCAATGTCGTCATCAGCAGATATTTGAACTTTTCGCATTTGGGAATCACTCTTTCATTCATATAAATGATTCCAGACATTTATTTATGTAAGGTCGCTTCCCTGGCGTACAGCGACTTTGATTGCGAGCTCCTCGGTGACGCCAGCGGGGCATCTTACTCTTGTCCATGATCATCTGTACGTTGGTTTCTGGAACTCTTCGTTGTCTTATCGCGACCCATAACAGATCCCTTGGTTGTCTATCAAAGCCCTTTTTAAAATCAAACAATACCACATGCAAATCCTTTAAGGAATTACGAAGTGTTTCCATCTTGATCCTTATTCTTCGGATTACATCTGTGGTGACATACCTGCGACAAACCAGCACTGGTCTTCAGATAGCCATATTAGTTTCCTCATTCGGCTATCTAATACCCGCTCAATGATCTTCATGGTGTGTGACATCAGCTTGATTAAACGGTCATTGTCATAGTCTCGCGTATCTCCTTTTCCTTTGTAAAAATGAAGAAGAAAACTTTCCCTCCACTGGTAAGGCAGTGGATGGCCTCTCATCAATTTGGAGATGAGAATCATGAGACATTTGGACCCGATGTCTCCCATATTTTTCCAGAAGGTATCTCGTCCAGCCCAACTGCTTCTTCATTGTTAGGAACGGCTGTCGGAAAATATATCCGAGGAAATTGCTCATTTAGAAGTCTTTCAAAATACTGTTGCGGTTTTAGGAGAGTCTGCCGTCGAGTTGCTTTTCAGTTTACTCAAACCGTACAAACAAACCGTATTTTATTTCTAGGAGAAGTGATTACTCAGAAGAAACTACTGATTTCGAAAAATGTGGTGTGGCTTCATGTATGGAGCCGCGCTAAAAATGAGTCAGTAATTCGTCAGCAATTTTAGTTACAATTCAGTTAAGTTTGTTTTTAGTTGCTCGGTGTGAAGAGGGCTAATGGTTGAACCCAACAAAACAATTCAAAAGGAAAAGTGTAACCCTTGCCTCCAAGACAACAAGCATAGGTAGTGTTGACAGTGATAGTCTTAGCCCGTCCGTGCACGGGATAAAGAAAATGGATACTATCGTATCCAAAAAGGAATATGTAGCGCACGAATGAAAGGTACCTTAAAGCTGTCTCCTAAATACAGAACATGTCGTAAAATATAAAACATTTGTTTGTCAGCATGATTGGTATGAGTCGTCAGTTGACTTAGGGCTATTTGCTAAAGCGAATCATTATACCTACCTTAGATTCAACATAGCCACTTATGTGACAGTTTACGCGGAGGAAAAAGGAGTACACCCACTCGTTTATGTAAAACTTAAATTTTAACGTTTCGCTTCAGCAAACGGCCCTTACATTCGCAGTTATGGAAGAAACTGATATTGCTAAAGAACCCCAAAAACGTTCTAAGGTTCAAATATGTATATCTCTCTTTTGTAGTCGGTAGCCGAATACTTATTTTGTAGGAAGATTTCGTTTCAATGTGCAAAATACCTCATTTAAACTGACCACTCACCTATGACGAGGTTCAATTTCAAGAACCCATAGTATAGGCCTGTTTTCGCATACCGCTCACTTTTTAGTGTGATCTCGTACCTCAAAGCTTACAAACATAATTAGTTGAAATATTTCTGTTCATTAAAAAAGCCGCTAACACAAACATCACGCTCGCATCCACCCAGTGAAACCGTTTAACCATATCCGTAGGTATCAGTACATAACTGCACGAACTCTTTCTCCACGTTGCCCATCTAGAAACCTCGTTCCGTTCTTAATTATCTAAACCAGTTTGATCATCCCCTACAATTAGACCGAAATTAACAGGTTTACCATCGTAGAGCAACCAAGATGTATGCGCACTGCTACCTTCCACCTTAGAGAGTGTCTGACTAATCTAATCTCATGAGAAAGGCAGTGCGCAGCAGGTTAACAACAAACAGGCCACCAAACCATCCTGGTACTGGTCACTCTGCGCCTGTGAAGTCCCTTATGATGACTAACCGACGACATGGTTATTCTTCACCCGGACAGAAGAGGTAAACTCTGGAATTTCAAAATGGCGAAGAATTAAAACCCCCTCCAGCTCCGGTTCTCTCCAACCAACTGACAACCACACGAATCGTTAATCATGCATTCCTGGCAATGCCTCAAGATTGGCATTGGCATGGAGTGGCCAGTCATAGTGCAGTACAACAACAGCAGATAAAATATCCCTTTTGGCCTGATTTGAATCGAGCCAAGAGTGCCCCGTCAAAAGAGTTCATTAGAGTGCCTGATCTTTATTTATTGAGTTTGGCTTGAGGTTTCAGATTCGCGATACATCGAATGAAAAATGTATGCAAATTTTTCATTCGATGCCAGCCAAGAGTGTTTGCAATTTTATATGAAAATTTCGATAAATATGGATTTGCCTGTGTGGGGCGAATATTGACTTTTTTTTCTTCGTTTAATGGATGCAGAAATAAACAACAAAAAATAAGTTTGTGTTTTCATTTAGAATCAATTAAAAGTCCACTTATGGTTCTTTTCGGCGACATCAGTTTAAACGATTTTTAGTAGCTTCTTTCCACCTACGTAATGTATTTCAATATGTATGTATCATTCCATTCGGTGGATGGCAAACTAATATAATCAGCATTTCATTTTATTGGGTAGCGCCACCACTTTGACGCCATAACCATATCAATTTCTTGAGATTGCTTGCTTAACTGCATTCCAATTCTAATTTAGATGGCAAAGAGCTTTTGTTG
Organism: Portevinia maculata; assembly: GCA_949715645.1. NCBI lineage: Eukaryota > Metazoa > Arthropoda > Insecta > Diptera > Syrphidae > Portevinia > Portevinia maculata. The sequence goes on from OX454525.1 coordinate 193,584,815, forward strand.
GATGCCTCACCTCTTTTCGGGCTTGACAGGCTTTTTAATTACAATTATTTTTATTTTTAAATAATTATAGTCCGTGGTGCGGCATTTGGTTAATGATTGTTAAATATTTTAGAGCGTAGAGAATGACTGAGAAAATTTATGGTTTTGTTAAAATAAGTGAGAAATAGATCAACTTTTAGCAATTAAGATACATTATTCCGCAGTTTTAAATCGTGGGAAATCGTTATAAAGAAATTCAGTTCTCACAGAAGTGCAAATCGACATAGTAAGGTCGACTTGTGAATTGAAAATGACGCAATATCCGTATTTATCCAAATAAATACTATTTCAACTTCAAGCGGTCTTTCTTAAGGACAGGCGAAGTTAATTCTCAGACACCCTTGAAAATATGCTTCGAATACGAATTCTGTAATTCGCTGCCTCTGTCTAGTAACCGTATAATTATAATTCTACTTGAAAGTGGAAAGCTTCTGAGAACGTTTGATTCCTGTAAATGCCTTTATGACCGTCCAACAAAGTCTCCTTTCTTCACTTTTTTTTTAATTGAGAAAACAGTTGGGATTGAAAATGCACTGAATTCAGATTATTACAGAGATTAGATCATCACAAGTTTCTAAAGAAATAAAATCAAATGGCATGCGGATGCTGGAGATACATAATCAATCTTTCTGAGGTAAGGAACAGCAAGAGCCAATAAGAGAGTACTTAAGATTCGATGGTGAGCAGTAGGCCGATTCCAAAAAGCACGCCGGATCGCATTGCCAGCGAGGACAAAACGCAGTAATTGCTTGCAACAAAAAAACAAACATCTGCCCACCGAAGGACAAAACGCCACTGACGATAGCAGCAGCTTCGAGGTAGTAAAGAAGTTCACCTACCTCGAGGTAAACATCAACTCCACAAATGACACCTTAGTGGAGATCTATCGAAGACTTACAATAGGAAACCGTTGCTACTTCGGATTGGTGAAACAAATGGGTTCAAATCTCCTTACTCGGCAGACCAAGTGTAATCGCTACAGGACGATAAGCAGGATAGGAGAGCTAATTTTTGGTTGGGAAAAAACACTCTATTATGGTTAGCGAATCGATCGAAAAAGTAAGCGAATGTGAGTGATTCGTATTACTGTTAGCGATTCGCCAAAATTTCATTCGCCTTAAACGTCAACATTTAGGCGAACTATGACTTCGCTATATTACGGTTAGGGAACGTTCGACCAGAACTTCATTTCTTATGTCAAAATCAGTCGAATGGAATTTCTTTGTAAATGCGGTAGCAAAAGACATGAGTGAGGCAGGAAAAAGGTAAACTAATACAGAAAAATATATATAGAAGCAACAAAATGAATGTGTTATCACTCTCCAGATTTAAAAAAAAAAACAATCCTCGGCAATTTGAAAAAAACTATTCGAGTTGATGGAAGCATATCCAGACATGGCAAAGGGCTTGGAACAATTTGGCTCATCAAAAAAGCCCAAAAGAATACTGAGAGTTATTTGCCGTGGAAATAAATGCATTGGGTCCTCCTGAACGCGAAGGAAAGGAATGACACAAGGTAATTTTGTAAATATATTTTAAAGTTTAAGAGCAGCGAAATACACCCGCACAGACTCCGCTGCTTAGTACTACCCGAGTGTGGAAATGGATTGCACTAAATAAGGACGCTAAGCTTGAAAATCTCGAAAATCAAACTGCAACTCAAAGGAAACTCCTAATTACAAGCAAGTCGATGCACAAAGCTTTGTTAGACATAGCGAGATACACCAGAAAATCCTATGAATTAAAAAGGAAACACTTCTGTTATTGCAAGCCAAAGAGAAGAAGAATTCTGGACTTACACATTATCTAGAAGCTCTACAGGATTTAAGCTGTCTCGGATTCCTTGCCGCAGTCTGCTCATTTCCACATTTCTTTCTTCGTCGGAGACATAGAGCCTTATTGCGAAGATCAATCGACAGTTGATAATTGACTCTTTTCAATGTGTGCTATTGTGAACGAACGATTCTAAAGGATTTTTTCAATCGCAGTCAATTAAAAAAATGCGATTGACAAAAATACCAAATGAATCGTTCGTTCACAATAGCACATATTGAAAATAGTCAATTATCAATTGTCGATTGATCTTCGCAATAAGGCTGATACATATATATGAAGAAGAGTTCCGTGCTACTTATCTTTTTTTTGTTATTCGAAATCAGTAAAAATGTCAGTCTATTTCACAAAATATCAATTTTGATATTTGTTCAATTTCTTTTACTGACACTTCACAGGTGACATTAAGATTTTGCTCTGGTAGTACATATTCTTTACTCGAATAACAACGTTCGCTAACCGTAATACCAAAAAAATCAGTAATTCGCCTGAGAGTGTAACCCGAGTCGAACGTTCTATTCGCTAACCGTAATAGGGGGGTAAAGTTCACTCATGAAGCTGGATTTCTTCATAAATTCGGCTATGTCTTTGGGTGAGCTGGCAGATATGTCAACTCATTCAAGGTAGGGTTTACCTAGTATGAGCAGGCGGGTTCTTGTTAGGCAGTCACAGTGGCATAGAGTATGCTCTGCTGTTTCTTAGTCTTCATTGCACATTAGGCAGATATAAGGTCCGTTCGCGTACCTTATGTGTAGAAAAATGAAAAGTGTCAAATCTCCAAAATCGAGAGAGAATCCTCTCATTTCTAAGAAAAGTACGCGAACGCTTTTGTGTAAAAAGTTGAAAAAACATCTTAGTTTGGCTTGAAAAGAGGCAACAGTTGTTTTTTTTTTGCTGGCAAACTCATAGGATTTCATCATTTGACAGTTTTCATTTTCTTGCCAACCGAAATTCTGTGTGAAGAAAAATGAACGAAAGTACACGTTTCTTTCGTTCATCTTTTTACCATTTTCTCAGTACGCGAACGCGTTTGTGTAGTTTTGCACGAAAGTTTATATAAATTTCCGTTTGCGTATTAGTTCGCGAACGGACCTATTGTCTTCAGCAAGTCCCATGGCCGGAAGGTGGTAACTCCTCTTAATGGATTATACCATTGTATATAAACCTTATAGTAGTGCAACCGTGCGTAAACGACGATACGCCACCAGTGCGCATTCGCCCGCAACAAATTATGATAGTCTAGTTCTACACCATTCTCGTGCTGGGAATATGAGTAGGAGGATGATGCAGGTAGTGGTGGTGGTTGGCAAAGCAGGTTTCGTGTAGATTTATGGTATATTTTTCGTTTGCTTTGATGGAAGGGGTATGTTATCATTGTATATAAACCTTATAGTAGTGCAACCGTGCGTAAACGACGATACGCCACCAGTGCGCATTCGCCCGCAACAAATAATGATAGTCTAGTTCTACACCATTCTCGTGCTGGGAATATGAGTAGGAGGATGATGCAGGTAGTGGGGGTGGTTGGCAAAGCAGGTTTCGTGTAGATTTATGTTATATTTTTTGTTTGCTTTGATGGAAGGGGTATGTTATGTTTTCTGGATTTTAACACAATTGGTATGTGTGTGTATGATCGTTGAAGGAGAGTCGCATTTCAGCTACTGTGAGGATTCTCAAATGATTTTCTTTACAATTCATATTTTCAAGTGAAAAATGGATATTCATATTTAAAGGCAGGGGAGATGGTGGGTAAAGAAAGGTGGGAGAATTGTCATCGAGTAGATTGATGGTAAATTGTTTGTTGGCTTCGATGAAAGTTTGGGGTAGGTTATGGCATATTGCAATTAGACCATCACAGTCACCTGTTTCTTTGTATTTAACACAATAAATTGGTGTGTGTGTTAACATAGGTGAAGGAGATTCGCATTTCAGCAATGAGGATTCCCAAATGGTTCATAAACCATATTTGCATGTGAAAAACTATTAATTGAGGCAGAGATAAAGAAAAATAAGACAAGTTATAGTGTATTCCCAGCTACATTGCGAACGATCCTTAAGGGTTTCCACTTTAAAAAGAAAATCGTGGATATTTTCGGACCCGTCAAATACAATTTGCCACTTTTCAATCTTACAAACTGAACTTACTGAGTTTGATGACTTATTGGTGGTGCTTGTCTGCGTTGGGTCGAAAACGAAGCGTTATTTAAAAAATGTTCGAAGTCGGAACGAGCGTTCGAAGGTCTCATAGGATTCACATTGGGAGTATTTAAATTCAAATTGTCCAATCTTCGAACTAAGGTATCTCTAATAGACTACATTTCACGAATGAAAACTCGTTGGTTTGCCTCGAGTCTGTGGCTTCTTCTTGAACAGGTGGACGTTCGTTAATATCTCATCGCTCATTATTATCATCACTATTGTGGTTATCTACCAGTTGTGGTGAAATCTGATCCTGGCTTAAGCCTACACTAGCCCCAGGTGGAGTACGACTAACAATTGGCCTGGATTCCATTGCTCCTGAACGGGGAGTTATTTCGAAAAGTGGACGAATTTCTCAAATTACTTGGTCTTCCTCTAGAACGCGTATTTGGAACTCTATTATCCATAATAGGAAATTTCGGATTTTAAATACAACTTCAAAATATTTTAAATTTCAATATCTTTTAATAAATCTGTATTAAAAAAAATTAATACATGCATAATTTGGGGTCAGCGCGGTCGGTGCTAAATTCGATATTAAATCAGATATTAAATTTGATAAGATTAGTTACAATATCCTTAAGAGCAAGATATCTGTCTTGGTAAACAGACGGACTGTGCAAACAATGAACACAATACGAACAAGACTGTATATAATTGGCAACTATAGGTAACATAGTCCAGTGTAATAACTACCAGACAATGGACTACCTATAGTAGGTATAAAAGAATTAGGATTTATATATTATAAAAATATTCATATGCACAACTTATCCTTTCACGAATGAAATTAGACCAATATGAATACAAAAAGCAGTTCAACTCTTTCTAAAATCCAATAGTCGCAACGCGGATTACAATTAAAACTATGAATATACTGGGACTATACTAATGAAAGTCATACTCAACTTGAACCGCCAAGAGACACAATAGAACACTCTACAATTGCTGGAGTTTAGCTAAAAGCTCTAAAGTTAGCCAGTATAATCTTTGTAGTGACGTTCTTAATGCCTCGAAGTACATCTAATGTTAGAACACGTTTAATGCAAAAGAGAAACAATCAAGCAACCTCCATTAAGCAAAAAAATACCAACAAGTGACCTTCCTCAATGCTTCATTGAAAAGGTACATGGACTTTAAAATATATAACAACAATTTTACATGTTGATTAAAGATAAATAAACTTGCGCAATACTCCAATTTAGCAATCTAGCTCTACGCAAAACAACGAAAATTCTTATTATCCATATAAATATTCATCGTATTTGTACCTATTGACCAAAAAGTGGTGGTGCTGCATGGCACAATACTGACAAAAAATAAATTATGTCATTGCTTTAAAAATTAGATCGAATATTTCTAAATCAATTACAAAAAAAATGATAGAAATCGGTACCTTTTGCGACAAGATATAGCCGAAACAGTGAGAGTCTAAAATGCGACAAACTCATAATATCTCATTTGATGAAAAATACCGAAATCAAATTTTATTCAATTTTTCCTTTCAAACGAATCGCCTATTCCATCATTTCTACTCGCAGACGAAGAAGTCAGATTTATTATATTTCCATCATCTCCTTCTCATCAAACATACTACTTGTCTAAGAGAAGGCAACATTGCAAATCATCAATTACACAGAAAAAATAAATACATACTTACATTTCCATACAAATGAAAATCATATGGCATGACCACAGAATCGATAATGCGAGATCCATTATCCATACAAATTAACTTACTTGGAAATCCTACATGCTACCTGTGCTGCTAAACAACAAAAATGTCTGTGCTCCTTCTTACAAAGAAAAAAAATACAACATACATGGGAATGCAATTATGAAAGGTTCGATAAAGAGAGATAAACCAGTTTATTTGGTTTTCTTTCTTCGTTTTCAAAGTGTGTATTTAAAATGAAGATGACAGCAAAAGTTTAGACACAAACATTCTAGCTCAATTCATAACGCCATCTGCATTTAGTCGGCTAAAACAACAAATTCGACATGATTGCACTACTATAAAGTGTATATACAATGATTATACTGCTTAACTGGGACACCCTGCATATATATAGGACAAACCTCTACTTTGAAGTTTGCGTGGCGATCACTGAACACAGCGACTGGTTTTCAACAGAGAGTCAGTTGAGGCATGGTGATTTCGTTACATTCCCAGACACTCACATATTATAATATAATATTATGTGCTATGTCCTCTTCGGGTTGTAGGTCACCGCAGAATCTGCATAATCCGTGACAACAAGTCTGAGCTTTATGCTGTATGACATATTTCCTCAAACTGTGCACTGAAGGGATTCCAACAAAAACTCTGAGTTGCTCCCTCAGGGCAGACCTATTCGGTTCCAGGGGGATAGCAAAGTAATGAATCAGTTAAAAAGGCGAGTGGATATCTTGTGTGTTCAAGAAACAAAAAGTTAGACAAAAAGCTTGCAGGATGTTCTACTACGGGATGGAACAGGGTAGTAATACAATCGGTACCATCCTTGCGGCGGAGCTTCTTAGCAGCATCTTCACTGTTTCGTCCATTGATCGATTGGTGTCCCTCAAACTGATGATCCAATATGCGGTATGGTGAGTATATATGCGCCCCAAGTCGGATCCGAGCAGAGAGAAGAAGATGAGAATTATCTCCATAGCACAAAATATGTGGAATTATATACTACGACATTGCTTGAACAGAGCCGAATCCCTGCTAGGGACTTCAAAATTACACTTTCAACACAGCACAAGAACATAGTGGTGAACAGATGAAGCAAAAGCAGTGAAAAGTGGCAAAAAAGCGGCTTACACAGCTTGGCCATAGTTGCCCCTAAATTAATGTAAATGAAAAGCTTACCTTGAATCGGACTACAGACTTTGTTAGAGACGTGAGAAATAGAATCGCTCAAGAAATCCGTTTGCTAAAGTTCATCAATATGCTCAAGGGGCTGTTTCTTTTGAATAACGACACAGGTGTCAACAGTATTGTGAGTTCTGGAAAAACATAGGAGACATCGGGTGTAGATGACTCACGATTCTCATCATAGGATTTCCCGTCAATAACTCTCTTAAATATATCAGTGACCAAAACTGTAACTGGCCCAAATTCGTTATTTTATTGATTGTTATTTTCCTAACACTTTTGTAAAAAACAAACGATTTTTTAAATTATCAAACATTTCAGAAATCTTTTTTGTCACGGAGGATGTATTTATGCCGATTTCAACTAATACAAATCGAGCATAAGTTAAAGAGTAGTGGTCCTATGATTGAGTTTTGTTCTACCCCATTCACATTTGTTAAACTCGCGTTAAGGGGTCACCACGCTCGGCTCTTTGAAGGACAGTGTATGATTGCCTAAGCTGTCAAATACATAATATAGTTCAATCAAATTGGTTTGTAGGGAGCGGTTAAACCAACGATATACCGAAGTTGCCGAATGCCTCGAGATATTTGTGTAGACTCATGCATGCAGAATCCGAGAAGCAAATATTCTCCTGTCATATTTATGACTGGGGAACATTTTTTAATTTATAACGTGACTTTGACAATACATATTGTTTCATGGCTTAGTTTTCAGTGTATTTGGGATATTTCATATATTAAATAATAAGTAAAAATTAACATCATAATTGACCGCCTTTATGACATAGAAAACCCTCTTTCTGAACGCCCAATGTCAATTGAAATGTCACTCAAACCAATGTTCCCACATTCAGAGCCCCTCCTTTCTCTTTGGGAATATGTTGTCACACACTTCACACCCTCATTTCGGAGCAATTAACATCAGCAAATACGAGTAATTAAACAATTTCCGAAAGTCATGTTGACACTTGGGCCAGCTTTTGTCTCCGACAGGCGGGCGGGTATTTCGTGAGATAATAATCGCCATACAAAGTCTTTAAAGAAACAAAACTTCAGTACAACAATAACAAACCACTTAATGCAAATGGAACTCCATATCTTCCGATAGAATTTTCCCAGTTGTTTGCCAAAAAAAAACATACTAAAGTGGGTACATATTTTCCATTATCGAGGTCCGCTCACTCATTAGCGCGCACGTACTACACAGTAACAGTTCCCTAGCCTGGTATGCCAGAGGAATGTCTTGTACAAATATACTTAGGCATGGAGTTTTCTTATCCAATTGTTTGGAAAAACAGAGATCATTCTATTCTCTTCTATTTGAGATCATGTCATAAGTGGATTTGAGGAGTGTGTTACAATTTACTTTACTCTCAACTTTTTGGCCGTTCTTATTTTTGCCTTATGTGTGCAAGTGTGCATCTTTGACTTGCAGTACATAAACCTTTTTTAATGCTAATTGAATCAAAGGTGGAGGCGGAGGCAACGGCTGGCCAGCGTTGTACCATAGCAGAGAGATTCGAGAAAAACGTGATGCAGGGATCAACAGAAAGAACCACCACCATCAGTTTCAAACCGGCTGGCGGCACAGCAGCGGGAGAAATTGTGGTGCAATGCGGAACAGTTAAGTAAAAACCTCAAAAGACTGATTGCCTGTTTTTTTCTACTGTTGGATGAATTGTTGTTTTGGGAATTTGGGTGGTCCTGTATAGAAGTTCGTGGGTGTTGAGCGAAATGCTTATCAAAACAATAGCGAAACATTGTTTAATAAATTGAGAGTAGATATATCCGACGTTCTGAGTCTATGGACTTCCTAAAACGTGTTGATGTTCTTTGGAATTTGTATGTGGTTTTTGGGGTTCCCAAGAAGTTGGCTCAATTTTATCTGGAACTGGGTACCTTATAAGCTGCGAGGGACTGTTTTCAAACTGTTCACTGTTCTTAGAAGCAAACTTCAAGGAGTGGTTAAGGATTCGACTACCTCGAAGTAAGCATCAACTCTACAAATAATACTTTAGTGGAGATTTCAATTTCAATTTTCAATTTCAATTTATTAATCTAAAATGTAAGCGGGCTGCACAATGAGACTTAGGTCTCTTTTAGTACTTATGGTACAACATATATAAAATAAATTTACAATATTATAAACAAAAGCTTAACACTAAAGAAGTGGGAAAATATATGACTGGATATGGGGGAGGTGTTAGGATCTATTTAATATTTTTTTCCTTTTCTTTCTTTCTTTTCCCTTGTTTATTGCTGCGAGGAAAAATGAACAAAAACGGCTGCCTTGAAATGGTCACTCCTTGATAGGCTTTTAATATGTGAAGGCAGTGCAGCCTAATCGCATAAATAAAAACAATCGGGAGGAATTCAAATTTGAAAAATAGGGATGTCAATGTTAAATCTTCTATGAGAGCGAGGGAAACATGTGCCATCAAGAAAGTTACGAGAGTAGACAGATATCCTGTTATATCCGCAGCCCATGAATGTATCTAATAGCAATGATATAATCGGCATTATGAGTGTACGCACTAGTCTTTCCCGAGTTTCGGATGGAGTAAAACTAGCTGTAAGCCATAGTTTACGCAGACATCCACAGACGCGAGCAACAACGAGGTTAACGTGGTTGTAACATGATAGGCTAAGATTAATGACGAATCCAAGACTTTTGGCATGTTCAACCATGGGCTCCTTCGGACGAAAAATTCATAGCTGGAGATTTTTGTTCGGTGCTGTGACATAACCCCAAGCATCATAAGCCCAAATCTCGAAATTTGACCTTATGTCGCATTGTGAAAGTGACATAAGGCACCTTGAAAAAGCGTCATAAGGCCAATTTGGCTTTATGAAGCTTTCGCTTGGTGCTGTTTTCAAAAATTCGCCCTTGCACCTACTCCAAATCAAACAGTGACCCCAAGCAGGTGGTTTGCAGGGGGGAGGATGGCCCCCCATATGCATTGCACTGTTAATGGGATTAGTTCCGAAATCCTTGCACCTATACTCCAAATCAAACAGTGACCCCAAGCAGGTGGTTTGCAGGGGATTAGGATTGCCCCCATATGCATGGCACTGTTTATGGGATTAGTTACGAAATCCTTGCACCTACTCCAAATCAAACAGTGACCCCAAGCAGGTGGTTTGCAGGGGGGGGGGGGGATGGCCCCCCATATGCATTGCACTGTTTATGGGATTAGTTACGAAATCGCAAGTTGATTCTATAAACAGTGTAATGCCCCCTGGTTGGGGTCACTTTTTGATTTGGAGTAGGTGCGAGGTACGGTTTTGAAAATTTGGCTTTATGTTACTTTCCAGATTTGGCCTTATGATGCTTTGTGAAAGTGCCATAATACCAAATGCTAGAATTTGGCCTTATGTCACTTTCAAAAAGTGACATAAGGCCAAATTTCGAGATTTGGGCTTATGACGCTTGGGGTTATGTCACGGCACCTTTTTGTTCCTGTGTGCAAGGAGTGCGAGTGGAGCGGACGAAAAAAGGTGCAGGGAAATAACTTCACATGGGCAATAACTTCACCTCGAGTGGGCAATAACTTCACTTTTTTTTGTGAAGTTATTGCCCAGTGATGGTGAGCAATAACTTCACCGTAAATTTTGTGAAGTTATTTCAAACCTATAATTTGAGAATTAGTCTATTATAACTAAAGACTCTTGCACCCACTCCAAATCAAACAACGTCCCCAAGCAGGGGGGTTGCAGGGGGGCAGCATGCCCTCCCATATGAATTGCACTTGGGATTAGTTGCGAAATCGCAAGTAGATTCCATAAACAGTTCAATACATATGGGGGGCATGCTGCCCCCCTGCAACTCCTCTGCTTGGGGTCACTGTTTGATTTAGGGTAGGTGCGAGGTACGGTTCTTGAATTATCATAAAATGTTAAGAGAATTTACGAGAGTAGACAGATATCCTGTTATATCCGCAGCCCATGAATGTATCTAATAGCAATGATATAATCGGCATTATGAGTGTACGCACTAGTCTTTCCCGAGTTTCGGATGGAGTAAAACTAGCTGTAAGCCATAGTTTACGCAGACATCCACAGACGCGAGCAACAACGAGGTTAACGTGGTTGTAACATGATAGGCTAAGATTAATGACGAATCCAAGACTTTTGGCATGTTCAACCATGGGCTCCTTCGGACGAAAAATTCATAGCTGGAGATTTTTGTTCGGTGCTGTGACATAACCCCAAGCATCATAAGCCCAAATCTCGAAATTTGACCTTATGTCGCATTGTGAAAGTGACATAAGGCACCTTGAAAAAGCGTCATAAGGCCAATTTGGCTTTATGAAGCTTTCGCTTGGTGCTGTTTTCAAAAATTCGCCCTTGCACCTACTCCAAATCAAACAGTGACCCCAAGCAGGTGGTTTGCAGGGGGGAGGATGGCCCCCCATATGCATTGCACTGTTAATGGGATTAGTTCCGAAATCCTTGCACCTATACTCCAAATCAAACAGTGACCCCAAGCAGGTGGTTTGCAGGGGATTAGGATTGCCCCCATATGCATGGCACTGTTTATGGGATTAGTTACGAAATCCTTGCACCTACTCCAAATCAAACAGTGACCCCAAGCAGGTGGTTTGCAGGGGGGGGGGGGGGGGGGATGGCCCCCCATATGCATTGCACTGTTTATGGGATTAGTTACGAAATCGCAAGTTGATTCTATAAACAGTGTAATGCCCCCTGGTTGGGGTCACTTTTTGATTTGGAGTAGGTGCGAGGTACGGTTTTGAAAATTTGGCTTTATGTTACTTTCCAGATTTGGCCTTATGATGCTTTGTGAAAGTGCCATAATACCAAATGCTAGAATTTGGCCTTATGTCACTTTCAAAAAGTGACATAAGGCCAAATTTCGAGATTTGGGCTTATGACGCTTGGGGTTATGTCACGGCACCTTTTTGTTCCTGTGTGCAAGGAGTGCGAGTGGAGCGGACGAAAAAAGGTGCAGGGAAATAACTTCACATGGGCAATAACTTCACCTCGAGTGGGCAATAACTTCACTTTTTTTTGTGAAGTTATTGCCCAGTGATGGTGAGCAATAACTTCACCGTAAATTTTGTGAAGTTATTTCAAACCTATAATTTGAGAATTAGTCTATTATAACTAAAGACTCTTGCACCCACTCCAAATCAAACAACGTCCCCAAGCAGGGGGGTTGCAGGGGGGCAGCATGCCCTCCCATATGAATTGCACTTGGGATTAGTTGCGAAATCGCAAGTAGATTCCATAAACAGTTCAATACATATGGGGGGCATGCTGCCCCCCTGCAACTCCTCTGCTTGGGGTCACTGTTTGATTTAGGGTAGGTGCGAGGTACGGTTCTTGAATTATCATAAAATGTTAAGAGAATTTATTTTCCACAAAAAAGTGCCCACCTCTTGTGGGCAATAACTTCACAAAAAAATATGAAGTTATTGCCCACTCGAGGTGAAGTTATTGCCCATGTGAAGTTATTGCCCGTGAAGTTATTTCCTTGCACCCGAAAAAAACGTAAACTCTATTAGCTGTATGTGTGTAAGAAGTATTTTCCTCGGAATTTCTTTCGGCTACTCGATACTTTCCCACATTCACACAATACATGTATTATAATTATAACCTTCTCAGCTTCAAAGTCGCCTTTGTCTCTGCACGTTACCGTATCTGCCAGCGTGAACAGTTTGGCATGTTTCCTAAAGAGACAATATCGAGACAGTATAGGTACCGACTTATACCCTAAGCTGCCACGTGCTTGATTTAATAATTGCTCGGGAAGTTGTATGTTCAAAATGCGGCCATAATACCTTGGGCACCCTATGTCTTTCTCAGGTCGACAACCTTTACGATATTTTCCCACATAATATCCTTAAATATGCACAGAGGCGGTTTAATAACCACTACCATCATCATTTTCGTATATGAGCTCCTGAACATCATTATCACTTTGCCCGAAAGTGATTGCCCAACGGATTAATCGTATCTTTACGAATTAAACAACAATTCTGTGAATCGTAATTTTTTAATATTCCGAAATTTCAGACTGACTTAAACAGCTTTTTTCCCATTTCATCCAGAATATAATGTGTATCTCTTCCTACATATTCACCATACTTTTATTCAAATACTCTCACCAAATCATTACGCAATCCCAGTCGCATTCGGAATCCTTTGTTGTTACATGAGACTATTATGCTAAGCGCTCGCGCTCACAGCCCCAATATTTAAATAAAATACAAAATGGGATTGTATGAGAGAGAGAGCAGTTGTTGCTGCACCAATTCCGATGGACGTCGTCGCCATTAAATTATCGAAAAGAAAATTTATTCACCCATTTGATGTTTTATGCGCGCAGAACAATACTGCTAAGATCGTCCCCCGATATGGCAGAACAATGGTCCAATCGATACTACTGAAGTGAGCCTCTCGCGTCCCTCTGTGCTTATATGTCGGCGGGTTTTGCATCATTACGATTTTGTTATTTAAATGATGTGAGGTTGCGCAATATCGGAATCTCGACTTGGTTTAAACTAATTTGCAACTCGTTGAAAATTCACCGGAAAATAGCACGAACTTCAATTGACTTATGACATCCATCACTACAAACTTCTTTCCCGGCGTCTAATTAATATTCCGCCCAAAAAAATATTCTTCTACGTTTTCGTCTTGGACATGTTTCGGTGCGGTTTTGGCGGAAGGAGTTCGTGTATGCGCGCTCGCCTTGATCTTTTAAAAAACACAACCGACCTACGGATGGGTTACAAATTTTAATGACGAGTCCAAAATTTAGTTTTTTGTTGTTGTTTCTCTTTTGGTTTTTTTTTTATTTCGACTGATATATTTTTATTTTTTTATCTTTTGGGGGTTTTAAATGATTTATTCGCTGATTTCGCTACTCGAACATGCCGTCGAGTTTGAAAACGTTTTATACTTGCTGAACCGTTCTATTCATCATTATATAGAATTCCATAGAATTTCGTGTCGAATGTCTTGTCAAATGTTCATGTGACGAATATTGTCACGTTCAAGAATGGAAGAGTTGGAAGATGAAGTACTTCCTATCACATGGAGGAGGATTTTGTGAGGATTTTTCTTTAGAATTTTGAGAAACTGAAAGGAAACTGACGAAATGTAATAAATACGTGACTTTTTGTTTGTTCTTCTCTTTCTTCTTCCTTAACAGCGAAGTTATGGTCAGGATTTAAGTGATCATAACCCTACCACTTTACTGCCTTCCTACTGGTCCGCCTGTGGGGTTCGCCGGTTTCACCTCAATGAACATCGGAAGGCCTCTTGGTTTCGGATCACTTTTTTACTGACCTCAATCAAATGCAGGTGTTATTGTATTTATGTGATCAATGCGGTTGTAGGCCTGCTTTGTTTTTACGATTTCGACACACTTATCAGCTTTTGAGCTCCAATGGTATACAAATGCATTGCACACATTTGTTCGCTAGGCAATCGATTCGCACGCGTTTTCACGTTTTCTCTTTAAATAGATTTGTAAATAGGAACACAACGGGTTTTTTTTAAAGGAAGAAAAGTACTAAAAGGCAAATTGGTTGAAACGGAAACTCGATTCCTACGTTGTTATCGTACTATAAATCCTGGGGCCTCAGAAATGTTTGCTTACATGTTTTAGGAATACCTATGGAAAAGGCCATAGGTTACCGGTTAAGGAAAGCAAAACACTGTCCTTACACATTCAAGGAAATCCCGTGCCACTCAAAAACGGGACAAAATACTTATTTGTCTGGTTTCATAATCGGTTTCGTTTCAACGTTCATGCTAGGAAGGCCTTCAACAGAGCAAAGGGTGCTGCCTCTGTCCTAAATCCCATGCTCTCATCAAACCATGTGAGCATGAAAACAAAATTGTTTATCTATAAGACACTTTTAAGACAAGTTTTAACTTACAATTTTAGCACTTGGTTTGCCATTTCTCTCACAGTGACAAAAGAGCTAGAAATTTTTGAGAGGCATACGTCTTAGATGTTGCAGTGGATTGTTTAGAAGACCTGATCAAAAATGGTACCCAAACCGGATGCTTTATAATGCAACTAACATTACAACGTTAATGGCCTACATTATAATTAGCTTGCAGAAAAGACTGCAAGGTTTGGGGTCTCACGATAATCCGCTCATTAAAGCGCTTTGGGATGCAAATATAAATGAGAGCGTGCACGACAATTACTATCTATCACAATTCAATCTATTGCACGATCGCTCTAGCTCTGTTTTAGAGTTAAACTCGAATAGTTCATTGAGATTGCCTTTTTACGAGAAAGCTTCACTGTCTAATCTAAGAGCATAATATATTAAATATCACAGTAACCTTATTAATACTCTCATCGCATGTTTCATAGAACTTAGTTTAAAGGGTGCCGTGACATAACCCCAAGCGTCATAAGCCCAAACCTCGAAATTTGGCCTTATGTCGCTTTTTGGAAGTGACATAAGGCCAAATTCTAGCATTTGGTTTTATGTCACTTTCACAAAGCGTCATAAGGCCAAATCCGGAAAGTGACATAAAGCCAAATTTTCAAAACCGTACCTCGCACCTACTCCAAATCAAACAGTGACCCCAAGCAGGGGGTTGCATATGCATTGCACTGTTTATGGGATTAGTTACGAAATCGCAAGTAGATTCCATAAACAGTGTAATGCCTATGGGGGGCATGCTGCCCCCTGCAACCCCCCTGCTTGGGGACACTGTTTGATATGGAGTAGGTGCAAGGGCAAATTGTTGAAAACAGCACCAAGCGAAAGTGTCATAAAGCCAAATTGGCCTTATGACGCTTTTTCAAGGTGTCATAATACCAAATGCTAAAATTTGGCCTTATGTCACTTTGACAATGCGACATAAGGCCAAATTTCGAGATTTGGGCTTATGACGCTTGGGGTTATGTCACGGCACCGTTTAAAGCTTAGTCAAGAAAATAGTAAACAAGGTTTAGCGCCTACGATTAACATGGAGTTGTTCTTATATACGTATTGCTATATATAAAAAAAATAGTTGCATGCAAAAGTCCAAAGTGGCTCTGGTAAAAAATATATAATGTTTTTATTGTTTTCTCTACCTTTACTCTTGTCATTAGTCTTAAGTCGGCCTACAAGAGCCAACAAAATGCATATATGACGGGAGCAAGCATATATACAACAAATATTTGTCTGAAATTTTAGTAAAATGTATTTCATGAAGCTATTAGTTAATAATAGTTACGCTAGATTGTTCCTTTCAAGCTAGCCTGATATAATTTTAAGTCGCCTGCTTTTAAAACTTAATTTTTTTTTTTTATAATTTGCGTGCGCTAAAGGGATTTCTTTTTCTGTAGTGACACAGTACCTTATAGTGGAAACCACAGCGCAGGAATTTTTGTTTGTTGCTGTAAGTAGCTCATAGCAAATGATTCATTGCCTATTTTTGGGTTCTACTTACTGTATGAAAGAATAGAAGGATAGGAAAGAAGTTTGGTGCGATGAGATTTTTTTCCACAGGTGGCGCCTAAATTGCTTTAGGGATACAGTCAAACTTCTTTATAACGCACCTTCAAGGGAACAAAAAATTGCTTCGTTATTAAGAAGTTTTATACAAAATTCGTTATATAGAAAATTTTATTAAAGAAAATTGGGGAAGGGAAACAAAATGAAATTCGTTATAAAGAGAATTACGTTATAAGGAAGTTCGTTATAAAGAAGTTTGACTGTATCTGTTTTTGTTGTGTGCATTAAATTTATAAAAATCATGGCCCTGGTCGGAATTCGAACGCACTATCTGCCAATCACTTACTGATTACACTACCATCGCACCATTGCCACCAACTACTCGTAATATTCAAAAAATAATGTACTTTGTCTTTGGCCTCAATAAAAATGGATTGAATTGAATTTTTGAAACGGAAACAGCTGTTTTGCAATGATGTTCATGGGATTGGGGATACATTTTTAAAGCAACAAAGAACTACTGAGGCCGATGCAAGAGATTGATGAAAACAGGAATGTTTCGGCGAACACACAAAAAGAAAATTAAATATCTGAAATATTGCGGTAAAAACAGCGAGTAACAAACAAATTATGTGAGCAAAGCGACTGGCAACTATTTAAAACCAACGAAAGTTTCCACTTTTTAACTAGAAATATTTTTTCGTAGCAAAGCGTGGATAAATAGACACAACATTATGCAACACCTTCATATACAAGGTGGCGCAAAAATAACCTTCCGATGTGCCAAAGTCACCGACCGATTATTGCTCAAATAAATAGTCACCAATATTCCGCGTTCTGGAGCAGTGTAGCGTAACATTGTTTATTAACGTGTATTTCGCATGTGTTTACTACACAAATGTCAAAACAGAACTGACATTAGGGGCTAATCGCAAAATTTATAGCATTTTCTGATAGGAGGATTACTTTTGCGCCACCTTGTATTTTCGAGATATGCACGTTCTCAACTTTGAACAAAATTTTAGTTTCAAAGCTTGTAAGAAGGCAGGGCGAAGTTATCCTCACAGACCGACACCTTCCGCTTAAAAGTTTAACGTGGCTATACACAATTACATGTCTTAACGGCTCGGCTGAGGATCGATTTCAGCAGGTTACCTCATTTTCAGCACTATTATGATATCCGTTCGAAAAGGGCATTTCTCCGCAACGCAATTCTTGTCGAAGCCTGAATTAACGTGCATGGTATCCGTTTTTTGAACGTTTATATATGTAATATATATATATATATTTTTTTATAATTACCGTACGCTAAAGGAATTTCTATTTGTGTAATTGATGCAATACCCTTATAATGTCAGAACAGCGCAATCATAATGTTTCTTGCTGCAAGCAGCACCCAGCGAATGATGCATTGCCTGCTTTTAGTTGCTACTTACTGCATGACATTTTTAAAATCATGGCCATGGTCGGGATTCGAACGCGAGACCTGCCAATCACTGAGTGAATACACTACCATCGCACCACTGCCACCCGTAGTGATACCGACGAATAGTTGTCGGATATATTCGGGAAAAAATTGACATTCGGCTGATAAAAACTGACGCAGAAATCGGAGAAATCGCCACAACCGATCATCGGGACTCCTTTTTCTGTGTTTTTCGTCTATTTTTCATAAATTATTCTCGAAAAACACATTCAACGACTGGGACACGAACCTAAACCTGCGTCTTCTCAAGAAAGCAGACTACACACACACTCCGCCATTGAGATCCAATAAATTGCACGTATACTTGTGGGCGCTTAGAAAAATATTGGTCTCTTTATTAAAATCAATGCACAAACGAACCCCGTTTCAGGCTTAGCTGAACATATAGCTTCAATGGCGGAGTTCGTAGTGTGGTTTACAATTACGAAAATCCTAAATTGTCTGAACCTACCGATGTTCTTAATTTAACTAGTTCCTAGTTCTATTTTACAATAAAATATTCCAAAGGGACATCGCGGAACTTACTACCACTGTCGCCAAACCCTGAGAAGGCAACGAGACATTTACCAAACTACAATTGCCAATTGATGTAGAAGTTGTCACGCGCGAGTGCATTGGGGCACATATAATTTAATTTGCGCTCGAGACGGAAACTTATGTGCAGTTATGTGACTGATACCCCCACTAACGATTGCGATCACTGAGTGTCGCCGACATCCTATGTCGCCGATTCCACACAATTACGTACACAGAAGCTCATTGCGCTGAGATGACAGACAGTCAAGCTTCTGGGTCATGTCTCGTAGTGTGAACGCGCGCATGAGCAGGAAGGAGGTTGCGAAAGGGAATAATCTTCATGGCGGCATGAGGCATTTCTTCTTCAATTTAAACTCATCCAGCAGACAGACACAGAAAATCAAAAGCCCAAGCAACTCTGAAATCCAGTCCAATATGGAGAGGCAGCGTCGAGAACTGAATACAAGAAGCACAAGAAATGTGTGCCTGTGTGTGGCGACCCGTCTGTCTGCTTGATGGAAGATGGCGCATGTATTTCAGAATAGACAGACAGACAGACGGACGGACAAACAGACAGATAGACGGATAAAGTGGCAGCCTGGCATAGCAAAACGATTGCAGGCGACAAATATAATGGCGTGTGCGTGCTAGGAAATCTTCATTGTATTCCATGTCTGAGAAAGGAGACATTTGTTGGTTTGCTTGGCTTCTAATGGCACCAACCATTCAGGAATTTGCATTTTACCAGCAACTGACATACATTTGAAATGTTTATTACGTTACTTAACCTTTGCTTGCAATAAAGGGGCTGTGATTTGATAACAAGATAATAACTAAGCCAAGCAGCTGCCGAACTCCAAGTGAGTACCTCATGTGTGCCGTTCAGCTCAGAACAAGACGTAAGGTCATTGGTTATTTGGAATTAATTTATAATCAAATACATTGGCCGGTACCAATAATAAATTTAGTTAGAAGCTTAAATGTGTAGTCCCTTTCACTCGCAAAAGGAAATTGAAATAAACTGGAACACTTATTTAAGTTCTATACATCAAATTCGTTATTGGCAATTCTCATTGACAATACCGAAGCCATGATTAGGAGATGCCAAGTTAATAGAGGCGCCCGCAGAAGACTCAAAACAGGGAACCAGACAACGTTGGCGAGCACGATAGGACCCGGATAGCAGAAGATGTCGAGCGACAAGGGTGATTAAAGAGGTGCAGGGAAATAAGTCCACGGTAACTAAGTCCCTCAGTGGACTTAGTTCCCACTTAGTGGGAAATAAAACCACTTTCGCGAAGTGGATTTAGTTCCCATGTTAAGTGGGAGCTACGTCCATTTTTTTTTTATGGGAACTTAGTCCACATTCAAATATAAGAAGAGGGAACTAACATCCAACATTTAGAATTAAACAAAAAACTGTAAAGTGCAGTTAGTTATCACACTCTTTAAGCGAAGTCTTAAGCTTATCATGGTGACAAAAAGCCAAAGTTTCAAAACCGTACCTCGCACCTACTCGAAATCAAACAGTGACCCCAAGCAGGGGGGTTGCAGGGGGGCAGCATGCCCCCCATATGCATTACACTATTTATGGAATCTACTTGCGATTTCGTAACTAATCTCATAAACAGTGCAATGCATATGGGGGCATGCTGCCCCCCTGCAACCCCCCTGCTTGGGGTCACTGTTTGATTTGGAGTAGGTGCAAGGTCACGGTACCTATATTACTCTGTCTCAGTTAGAAGTTAATTTCTGTTTTGTTAATAAAAATTGCAAAGTACCTACTTGACTCTTTAATTTTATTTTGTTCTTAGTCGACAGTGAGAATTTACTTCACATTAAAAGGGAACTAAAACCACTCAGAGTTTTGGGAATTTATTCCCCACCTTACATAGGAACTAAGTCCACTTCGCGAAAGTGGTTTTATTTCCCACTAAGTCCACTGAGGGACTTAGTTCCCGTGGACTTATTTCCCTGCACCGATTAAAGACGTGGTGAGGAAATGAGAAAAAAGAAAAAACCCACACACAGAAGGCATAGGAAGGCACCTGAAGTAATGCAAAGTTCCAGAAGGGAGATCATAAGCTCCAGGGCGGAGGGGGAGTTAGGTGCGTAGTAGTCTGGCACACCAGGTGCAGTCAGCCATTTGATATTATTCAAACTTTTCAGAATTTTGCTAGCGAAGTGATCAGGAGCGTTCAGGCATAGACCTTTTCAATATCTGGAAAAAAAAGATAAATACCTACCCAACAGCATCTGAACTCAATGAATTTGATGAGTTTCGCATTATTGTCGCTTAAGTTTGGTAACAATGATAGTCATATAGTCGCAGTCGTGTGTTTGCGGTGGAGCGATAGCGAATGCATGCTCAAAAAGCATTTGCGGTGCTGGGTCATAACTCCACAGGCGAAAAGTCCAAAAGTCCCACCCAAATGGGGTCAAAAGTCCACAAAGCGCTTATGCCCTGCACCGTATTTGCACGGGTATCACAAGAAAACATTCAAAAGTCGATCGGAAGAACGATATTTTCTATAAAGGGTGTGTCAGGCCAATCTCTGAGATTTAGGGATATAAAATATAAATCTTGGTAAGTGAGTGCTAGGTATGAACGTATCAAGAAAGCCATGGGACCTGCAAATATATAATAATGCATTGGCTGTATACTTTGGCAGTAAGACCGATTCAGTCAAAATACCAGCACATATGGGAAAAATGTTGTATGAACGAAAAAGCTCATACGAACATTTGAAAGTTCCGATACCAAATTCATCAACAAACAGGGCATGCCGACTCCATTGAGGAACCGGATTCTAATGCCAGCACAGATTCACTTCAGCTGTTCAGCAGGCATTCGAAATAATACACTTTCCAACATGGTGGCTGGCAATAGGGTGAAAAAGCTGGGAAGGGAAATGTTCGATGCTCGAAGCTGTATAACATCTTGATAATTATACCCTATTCTAAGGGTATATTAATTTTGACGCATAGTTTGTAACATACCTTAATATTGCCCGTAGACCCCTAAAAGTTACTATATTTATGATCACCATCGATAGTAATGTCGATCTAGCCATGTCCGTCCGTCCGTCCGTCCGTCCGTCGGCAAAAATTAGGCCTTTAAACTGGGCCTAGAGAGCTGAAATTTTAACCATATACTCTCTAGGGTCCTGAAATAGTCAAGTTTACGAATTTTTGAAATCCGCCCACAGACACGCCCACAAACTCAAAAAAACAAAATTTTGGAAAAAATCGAATTTTGAGCTAGAAAGCTGAAATTTTTTATACATGATCTATGACTCCTAAAACTGTTCGGGATATAAAATTTTCAAAATCCGCCCACTGACACGCCCACAAAAAGATAAAATAATTTTATTGAAAAACTAAAATTTGAGCTAGGGCGCTGAAATTTATAATATATACTCTATAGGGGCCCTTTAAGCTCATGTGTAAATATTTTCAAAATCCGCCTACTGCCACGCCCACAATTTAAAAAAAAAGTTTTTTTGAAAATCCAAAGTTTGAGCTAGGGAACTGAAATTTAGAATATATACTCTCTAGGTGTCCTCTATGCTTATGTGTTAATTTTTTTTAAATCCGCTTACTGACACGCCCACAATTACATAAAATAATTTTATTGAAAAATCAAAGTTTGAGCTAGGGAACGTTTTTTTACAAAAGCTTCGTTTTTGTTAGATAAAATCTTTTAAATGTTATATAACAGAATATGTAGAGCGTTCTTAACAATTCAACCATACTTAGAGTTGTAATACTGCGGAAAAGTTGCTAATAGTAGAGACTAAAAAAGGGAAAAAAAAGAAAAAAAATCGGTTAATATCTTCCGGTCGCGCATGAGCTTTAAAATTTGCTGAAATTTGAAAAAAAAAATTGTATGTTTAAGATATTTTTTTTTATTACTAAACTTGGTAACATTTGAATGTAATAGCTATATTCGACTCTTACTCGAACCGACAATGATTTAGAAAAAAATATAATTAAAAATTTTCGTACAAAATCGCTACTGATCTAAGGTTTGTTTACTTATTACGAGTACATGGAATAGGAAAAATTGGAGGGTTGGACTTGATTGAAACAAAGAAACTTAATAAATCATTGGAAAGGAAATGGCGTGCCATCCATTTAACTCTGGATAATATTTAAAAAAAAAACCTTGTTCTCACAATCATGTGTAAATGTTGTCGAAACTGAAAATGAAGACCAATATTCTTCTAGTAAAGAAAGCGATAACGACCAAGATTTTAAAGTGTCCACAAAAGTTTCCTCTAATAATAAAAAAAAGGATGAGAATTCAGTTAAAATCTACTGCATTACTGAGCGATCGCTATGGAGTTTCTGATCGCGCTACTGCTGCAATCGCATCAAGTGTTTTGCACGACTTTAGATTAATTACCGATTCTGACGTCTCCCAGGTTATAGACAAAAACAGTACAAGAAGAGAAAAACAAAATGTTAGGGCTGAACTGTGTAGTAAATCTGACGAACTTCCACTACAAGGTTTCTATTTGGATGGGAGGAAGGACGACACTTTAGTTGTAGATATACCTCATTCGAAAAGGTTCCGCAGAGTAAAAAAAGAAGAGCATTACTCGCTAATTCAAGAACCTGGTTCAGTCTACATCGGACATGTTACGCCCACTTCTGGAAGCTCTTCAGACGTTGTCACTTCTATTATTTCCTATCTGTCTGGTCGTGGCATTTCTCTTGACAAGTTAGTGGTCATATGATGTGATGGCACTGCGGTTAATACAGGTTGGAGAAACGACCTGATTCGCCGAATCGAAATACATTTGGAAAAACTTTTACAATGGGCTGTTTGTCTTCTCCATTTCAATGAACTCCCGTTTACCTATATGGTAAATCTACGGGTCCAAAATCTTTGAGAGGGCCAATCGGCGAAAAGCTAAGTGACTGAAAACGTCCAGTCATTGGTTTCAGGAGTATTGACTGTCAGATCCCGGCAATAGACAAAAATATACTAAGTAAAGATCAGCAATATCTACTCGATATTTGTACTGCAATAAAGTCGGGAATCTGTAAAGAGGATTTGGCTGTACGAGATCCTGACCCCTTGTCACACTCGAGGTGGTTGACAACAGCAAATCGAACTCTCAGATTGTTCTTAAGTGAAGAAAGTCCCACACCTCAACTTCAAGAAGTAGTTATATTTATTTTGAAGTCATACATGCCAATGTGGTTTAGAATTAAGACAAGTAAATACTTCACAGAGGGACCAAATCTTGTGTATGAATAAATACAATCTTCAAGATACCTACCTGATGTGTTACGTAATATCGTCGACCCTGTGATAAAAACGAAATGGCTTTTTCGCCCATCCAGAACATTTAATGTTAGCCATGGCACAATACAATACACAAAACTTAAGAGAGCTCGGACTTCGACGAATTATAAAGGCGGGACAGATAGATCAAAAAAGAAAAACTATCAGAACGGTTATGCCGCCAAAACTGAATTTCAGCGCTCAAGATTACTCTGAAATTATAAACTGGATGGGCTGTGATTTATCCATTATTAAAAAATATCAGTGACGATGAAATTAAATCACATATTCAAAGCGGCACATTCCCTAATTGGGATATAACATTTAATGCATTCCCAGTCGACACACAGGCAGTTGAACGATGTGTGATCGTTACAGAAGCTTCAGGAAAAGTTTGCGGAGCTGAGTCTAGCGATGGGTTTATCACAGCCACTCTGCTGTCAAGGTCAACAATGCCAAACTTTGACCATAAATCAAATTTCAAAGTTCCATCAGCTAAGAATGAATGAGACCCTAGATGATCATGATCAATTGTTTCACATGAGTTTCTTGGACTTACGACTCTTCACACAAAAACTTTAAATAAAAAAAAATGTATTTACAAATATATAAACAATATCATTGGTCTAAAATAAGTTTTGTTTTAAACATTGTAATCAACAAAGAAAACCAAAAATAGAAACGTGAGAGTTGTTAGTATTTTTATTCTCAAACTGTGGTTTATCTTGTATTTTTTGCGCTACCGGAAGATGTTGATGGATTTAAAAAATGTAAAAGCATTATTTTCTGTGGTAATAATAGATAACAATTGGAGCTATTACATTCGGTAAGAGGATAATTTAAAAATGTTAAAAATTATCGTAAAAATGTGAATTTTTTCAAATGTTGCCAAACTTATAGCTCATGCGCGACCGGAAGATATTAACCGATTTTTTTTTCTTTTTTTCCCCCTTTTTAGTCTCTACTATTAGCAACTTTTCCGCAGTATTACAACTTAAAACAAAAAAAAATAAATTTCGGCCCACCCTACTGTATACGCCTGCGTGATGAAATGCCTAACGGCGTTACCATGGGGCATAAGGATTCGCAGCAGAGGTGGTTTTAGTTCGGGTTAAAGTTAAACACTCCGGCTTTCGATGCTTTCCGCCTTTCTACAAAAAAGGAGCGCGGCCTTGAACAAATTTATTATATCAAATATCAAAACGTAGTCCAAATAGCCATCCATGAGATCCTAAAAGTCATAGGCAATTTAATCGACATCACCATACCAATGAAGATGACTCGGCTTAGTCTTAATTGGCTGATGGCTCCCCCTTTTTTACATATTCGCGTTCATAACAATAACTTAAGAGATCTTAATTCCAGCAAATGGATATTTCAAATGAAAATGCGGTACTAAGGTTAAGTTTTAATTACTTAAAATTATGGTAATAAGGCATGCCAACAGTTATGTAGCTAACTGCGGATTAAGAGATCCGCAGTTATGATTTTTGTTATAAACTTTATTTGTTATTACGCGAATTAGCCAGGTTTCGCTTTATAGAAAGACGTTGCTTGGCTTTTTTATTTCAATGTGAACACCGGAGGTATCATTGAAATAATCTTAGTGGGATATACACTTTTGTGGAAGAGAGCAAGGTTTTTGTTGGCATAAGGTAATTAAAAGTAAGAACACAGATTTATTACTTCTGGCATGTTGAATGCCCATAGTCTTGTTTGTAACATACCGTTGACTACATAAATACTATACACATAAATCTACTATATATATATATGATACTTCGAAGAAGTAAATCATTTAGTCTATAGAATTCGCTTTCTAGCAAAATTCGAAACATTTTTTTTTTTGTCGGGTTGCGAGACTTTCTACACTGGAACACTCATTCGAAACATAATGAATATCTCTATTTCCGAATATTATGGAGATCCATAGGTATTAGAACTGTTAAGAATGCGCAGTCATTTGAATACCCTCAAATAGCAAACAGACGCGCAACGTCAACGGACTACGATTTAAGAGTATACAGCTGTGAACTTGCGGACGTTTTACATCACAGGTGCTACTCAAAACCTTGAGTCTATTACATCGGTCCAGGAGATACGATGAATAGGATCAGGTGTAATGAAAGGAAAACAATGTGACATAAATATTTCAGTAGCCACAAAAGACAGCATGTATTAGGGTGCAGATTTGTCGTGGGAAATCGGCTTAGGAAAAACGTTATAGCCTTTAAGAAAATTAGTAAATAACTAATTTCAAAACATTAGCCGTATGTATGTAAGGATTTTATTAACGACGAGTTATATGAACTTGTGGCCGCAGGCTCCGGAGTCTGTTCAGAGTAGGATGTCGAAATTGTGCTCGGTGATTTCAATGCTTAGGTCGGTAAGGAAAACATTCGGCGGATTATTCGGTAAGCACAACCTCCACGACATCAGAGAACGGCTACCGGCTAATCGATTTTGCAGCATCTCGTAATACGGCGATAGCAAGCAGTATTCCATTAGCACATCTGGAGTAGCCAGAGTCTACATATGTAGAGCGCTTGTGCCTGGTCTGCCCGCTGTGCACTCACCACCAAAAAATGCCAACAATTTGTGGAACCGACATCATCAAAGAGTTAGCCGGGACCATCCAACCGCGAGAAATAGCCTGTGGTATGATGATGATGTTTGCGTTTATCGGATGAAGGTGACCGAAGGTGCACATGTAAAAATGTTGCAGAGTGTAGAGGGTAGCAGAACGCAGCAGAATGGGCTGCCAAATTACGCCCAGCGGAAAAATGTAATAAGACCCAAAAAGTTGGGACTTATTTCATAATAAAATAATGCCCAGTTTTGTCTGTCGAAATAAAGCCCGAAAACTTAAATTAATTTTAATAATACATATACCCAACGTAGCACCCACCCCAACCTCGCACATCTGTTACTTTTTCCTTCGTCCAATCTATTTAAATTGTAAAAATTAGATGCACCTATTTTCTTCGAAGTTCTCTTATGTGCCATTGGTCGTCTAACAACTTATACAGAAACAAATTTACTATTTAGTTTTTTATTGTCAACAAAAAAAAAACACAGGAGTGTACAGAACTTTTATTTGAGTTGATAATAAATGCTTGTCATTTACGTTTTTAAGATTATTTATGTAAATGTTGACCACGACTACGTTTTAAGTCGTCCATATGAAGAGTCCAATTTTGAGCTACATGACACACAGCATGCGAATCGATGGACCAATCGAGAAATGAGTTTAGTGAGCAATTTATCTCTCGTTTTGGGTCGGTGAATTGACCGGCTAGATCGTGCAATTTGACGCCTTTAGACTTGGTTTTAGGGACATACGTTAACTCACTCGTCTATGCAGATATGCCAGCGTCAATTGCTGCCTTGGAAGACAACGTGTTATTAGCGATAAATCAGCCATTATGCTCGAAAAAGTGACTCAAAATTGGACTCTCCGTATGGGCAAGCAATGATGTATCAAATCCAATAAAAAATGTACCTATGCACTTCTGCAATTTTCCTGTTTTTTTTTTTGACACTCAAAACCAAACGCTAAAAAAATAACCCATTATATGAATGTGGCCATATTTACATGAAGGCTTAGTCTTGCTGTCAAACCAGGCGCGTCCATATACTTAATGAAAATGAAAAGTTCCTTGAGGCTTGCCGAAGGATTTACTGTTCCAACACATAAGCGAAGAATTAGTTTTACACAACATAGCCTTCAGGAATGTGCTGGATTTCCTGGATCATCGTTAGCTAAAGCAGGCAAGATTGAACCTCGAAAAATAGCTCAGCACAGTAGATGTAAATATTTCTGGTCTGTACTTAACTGTCCTGTCTGTCTGTACTCCAAAAGCAACTCTATTTTAAGTTATTTAATACGAAACTCGACAGTTTTTAAGTGACGCACTGGACTAGAACTGGTAAGCCATGTATTTTCGCCGTTTTACAAATCATGTCATTCTTTTATGCTACAAAGTTCTTACTTAGTGCGCCAGCTAAAGATTTTGACGCAGTAGGCTGAAATTTTATATATCTGCATTTTACCACGGGTCAACTACTAATAGCACAGGAATCAACAAATTAGCGGATAATACCAAGTAAATTAATATTACATGCTATCAGCAAACAAACAAAAACCTGTTCAGGAAGTTAAGGAGTTCATCTACGCTTGTAGTAAACATCAACTACACGAATGACACACTACTGGGCATCCAACGGAAAATTACCTTATGACACGGCTGACACTTCGGTTTGGCAAAACAAACAGACTCAAAAATCCTGAATCGAAGGACAAAATGAATGCTCTACCAGACTTAATCCTGCCAGTTCTGCTTTATGACAAACAGAAGGGCAGAGTCAATAATGGGCCACTTTGAAAGAAAAAATCTTCGTCCGATATTTGGCCCTGTCTGCGAGGAGTGTGAATGGACTAGTAGGTACAACCGCGAACTCTATAAGCCGAGCCAAGATATGGATGTAGTCAATGCAAAACGACTACATTGGCTCGGCCACATCGAGCGAACGGACAATAATATTCCAGCCAAGAGAAACTTCGGAGCCCATCGCCCATCGCCCAGTTTCGAGAAAGCAAGGCAGAACGAGCCTCCGTTTTAAAGACCAGGCCATGCCAGATAACAGGGCGCCTGATCTGAGTAACTGCATTGCCTTATTATTATTTTTTTTTTCTTTAAGGGAAGCGGGAGTAATGCTTTGTGAACCATAAGGAGGCCTTTTCGGTGTTGTCCATACCCGTGTGTCGGACTCGTTTATTATGTGTGTGCCAACATACCGACTAAAACTCCTCCATAACCCTTCTCGGCGTCCCACACCATCGGGAATTAAGTCCCATAATATTTTGTCGAAGATGAGACATAAGTCCCAAATAGGCCTTATTTCACTTTGCAGTAGTGAAATAAAGCCATATTTCAATATATGGCATTTTTTAGCTTTCTGAAAGTGAAATAAGGCCATACGAATTCATTTACCCTCACACCTACTCGAAATCAAACAGTGACCCCAAGCAGGTGGGTTCCAGCGCGGCTCCGTGCCCCCCCCCCCCCCCCCAATAGGCGTAGCAATGTTTATGGAATCTACTTGCGATTTCGCAACTATTCCCATCATAAACAGTGGGGGCATTCTGTTTCGTGAGCTCCTGACCCTCCTCGGATGCCGCTTCCATTCCCATTTCCGCCTTTTTGTCGTAAACATGATGGTTCCTTTCTGCAACTATGAGATCGATGGGAGTCACTCCTGCGACTACAAGGAGATTTTGCCTTATTATTTGAAACTTTAATAAGGAAATTGTAAGCTTTAATGAAGATGTAATAATTTTTGTCTAGGATATCGGTTTAAATAAGGAGCAACTGAAAATTGATTTTATAAATAAAAAAGTACACATCGCACCTCCGCTCAAATAGTGTCATAACTCAAAAAAAAAATAGAAAATCCATTGATTGCACCATTACGTCCCCCATACTTCAAACTATTATCCCAAAAAATTGCATATTCATTGTTCGAATATTTGTCCCTAGATGACACAAATATTTCATTGTAATGTGAAGCAAAAGTAATGGCGGCCCAAACATTTGAAAGCGTTTTTCTCGAAAAAATGATATTTTGACTTATGACACTATTTGAACGAGGGTGCGACATCTTCTAAGTTAAGTTAATTTTCCACAAAATGACGTAAAAATTACTTCGTACTCATCCTTGGTACAACAACAAGTAAAACGAAGTGTTTTTCTTTTTCACCACAATAAATAATCATTTTTAGTCGACTTCATAAACACATGACGCAGAATGTTAAGCCCGATAAATATCCGCAATTTGTTTCTATCATCTCATGGCGCCATACAATAAAGAAAGCACTCTCGCATTCTTAGAGAAGATAAATGAAATAAATTATGCGAACAAAGTTAATTAAAATAAATTGTCATTTTTCGCCAATTTTTCCATTTTCCAAAAGAATTTCAACTAGAATTCCGTTATTTTTGGCTAAATATAAACTATAAAAAATTGAGAAACAACATCATTGACAGAAAAATATCAGTTTAACTAGATACGCCACCTTTGAACATGCAAACACAATGCCAATAAATCTTCACAAACAAAAAAAATACTTGCTTAGTCTATATCTTGCTATAACTAGACAGCTTATAAATTTGTTGTGAACTAGAAACGTGGGCTTTGAATTTCATTTCGGTATTTAAATATAGATTTGTTTTTGTCATATATAGAAAAGTGTATACACTGCTCTTGAACTTTGTGGAATAAGAAACCGAATGCCCTTTTTACCCTTTTTTTATTTATTTTTTTTACACATTTGGTACAAACACATCTTAGTACTCGTATGTAGGTATAAAACGATTTTATAAAAAAAAAATGCATTTTTTTTGTAAAATATGACCTCATTTATTAATTGAATCGAATCGATTGAAGATTTGCCATTAACGATTAGACCAAGAGCCCACTATACTTTGTGGACGTGAAAGGCAACCGTTTGAACCCTACGTTAATGTGTTGTGTTGATGCCCATTAATACAAAATGCTCACCTGGTAGCAGGTATTGGCAGCTAAGAGGTTTAGGTTAGGTTTAAGTTAGTCAGGGCTATGGCATTACAATGACATTCCAGCTGTCAGCTCTATAGATAAGGCCAATCTGCTTGCTGCTCACTTTGCAGTCAGCTCAGCGCTCCCAGATTGTGCTTTGTCTCCCCCTGTACTCGAGCGCGTCGAATTCTCCATGGGACCAATCCACTTTCGCACTCGTACAGTGGCTAGAGTACTTCAAGGTCTTGACGTTCACAAATCCGCTGGTCCAGATGGTATTTCACCCATCGTTCTGAAGAGGTGTTCTTCTACGCTGTCAAAACCATTGCGTAAGCTTTTCAATCTATCCTATTCTTCAGGACTGTTCCCGGGAAGATGGAAAACAGCATTTGTCCAGCCTGTACCAAAAAAAGGTGAATCTTCTTCTCCCTCCTCCTACCGACCAATTGCACTTATTCCCTTCTTTCTAAGGTCATGGAAACGCTGATAAACCGTCAGCTAATGAAATATCTTGAATCGCGAAAATTTCTTAATGACCGGCAGTATGGTTTTCGCAGCAAAAGGTACACTGGTGATTTGATGACATATCTAACCGAAAAGTGCGCTTGATATTTCAAAGGCATTTGCCAGAGTTTGGCATCAAGCTCTCTTGTCGAAAATGCGTGCATTTGGAATCGATGATACTCTTCTTCAATGGATTAGAAATTACCTTTCGGACCGCTCAATTCAAGTTGTTTTGGACGGTTTCAAGTCTACAACTCACCAAATAAATGCTGGTATCCCCCAAGGCTCTGTTCTGTCCCCGACTCTCTTTCTCATTTTTTTAAATGATCTCCTGTCTGTTACTTCTAATCCAATCCAATCCTTTGCTGATGACAGTACCCTCAGCTTCTCATATTCGTTTCTTGGGTCACGCCGCTCATCTTCGGGTGTGGAACTGGAACATCAATGTATGTTAAGCTCATTAAATTCCGATCTTAACAGCATAACTCAGTGGGGTAAAACCAATAGAGTGGAATTTAATGCTTCCAAAATACAATGCAGTCTCCTGTCATTAAAGCAAAACCCACACACACTGCCATTATCCATGAGTGGCACTTGCATCGCTGAAACCGAAAGACTTTCTCGGTATGTGTGTCAATGACAACCTTCGTTGGAATGACCACATATTCGATGTCGCCAAGAACGCTGCGAAATGTCTAGGCTTTCTTAAGCGATGTAAGAAATATTTCACCCCGTCTGATCTGGCTACAATTTATAAGGCGTTTATTCGCCCGAAACTCGAGTACAACGCTCATATCTGGTCTGGTGCACCAATAACTTATTTGGAGCTACTTGACAGGATCCAAAACCGAGCGATAAAACTCATAGGCGACCGATACATCGCGAGATCGATTGACTCACTTAGTCATCGTCGCAATATCTCCTGTCTTTCCTTATTTTATCGGTATTTCCACCGTAAGTGCTCTAACGAAATAGCCAGTTGCTTTCCACCCCTTGAACATTTCAACCGCAAAACCCGCCATGGAAGGAATGCTCATCAGTGAAGTTCTAAGAATCTTTCCTCAGCCGTATAACACGAATGTGGAATGCTCTACCCCGCTCCATTTTTCCTACACATTATAACCTACAAACATTCAAAACCAACATGCATCGGCATCTTTCCTTTTCTTCTCACCCTAATTTCCTTAACGCCTTCGCTGTGTAGCTAATACATTATAAGGGTCACAACAAATCCCTTTAGTTCGCACTTATTATAACAAAAAAAAAAAAAAAATAGAAACACTAGGCACAATTTTTTTTTTTTTTTTATAATTTGCTTACGCTAAAGGGATTTTTTTCTGTTGTTACGTACCCTTATAATGCTAGGAACACAGTGTAAGCTACTTGGTATTAGAAAGAATAGAGAGATACGAAAGAAGTGTTTGGGTGCAGTTGTAGGGTTTTTCTCCACGGGTGGTGTCTAAGTTACTTAGGGAGATAACGATTTCATGTATTCGGTATAAAGTAATGGACTTGGCCGGGATTCGAACGCACGACCTTCCATTCCGTAAGCGAATACACTACTACTGCACCATTGCCACCCACAATAATGGGCCCATAGCGGTCCCTGCGGAAGCAAACCATAACGTTAGTCGTTATCCTAATCTAATCTTCTTTCTCAACACAATATTTCCCTACAAAAAGGCACCAATTTTTTGCAACAAATATTCTACTATCAAACAAATATTTGCATAAGCCCTCTAAAGTTGCAAGTTATACTTGGATTTTTATAAAACGGCTCTATGTTCATCAGAAGTTTGCGACATTTTTGTCAAACACTTTGGAAGATATAGGCTCCTAAGGTTGGTCTTATTCTAATTGTTAAATTCAAGTTTTTTTTGTATTGTATTGTTCGTTAATCTTAAGAAAACTAAAATAATAATATTAATAATAAGACATTTTTTTGTATTGGGTGAGCGCAAAATGGCATTTATCTTAACCTTTCCCTGAGTTTTAAAAAAAAGCTGCACTTATCTAAACGCTGTGACTATGGTATGCGTATTCCTATCACCATAAAAGGTAACACCATGATCCGATGAAGTCAAATATCTAGGAATCATTCTAGATAAGAACTGAACGTGCTACTAGAGCCATGTGGGCCTGTAGATGCCTGTATGGGAGAACTTGGGGTCTTAACCCCAAAATTATACAGTGGTTGTATACTATGGTGGTTAAACCTATTATCACTCTATTGTCGATCTACCGGGCCGGAAGCTACACAGGTATTTGCCGATTAGTGTGTTGCAGAACAGCTTCAGACGTTCACACAGTACGTTGGATAAGATATATAATATACCCATGGAAAATCATTGAATGTTTTTCAATCATTAAAGATTTTCAATTTTGGACAAGCGACAATCGCTATCAACAAGCTGAGTTATGAACCTCCGCCACCAAATCGGGGTAGGCGCAACTGTGGTTGTGTTTGAGGAATTAATGAACTAGTTTCCAAAATACTGAATCTTCTTTCAGGACCCACAATTGAAATTATTTTGAATTTAGTGGACATATTTAATTCTCCAGTTTAATACGTATCAGTAAGGATGCAATGAAGTTTAGGGTTATGATCCATTTAGTAAAGATCATCGTCGTTAAAGAAAAAGATTACGACACAATTTCACAGCGAGTTTTGCTTCAATTTGAATTTGATAATGGATTCGATTTATTTGATAAATAAGACGTTCAGAGATCCGAGGACGTCTTCACGTTAGAGAAACAACCTCAAAGAAAATGCAGCATGACCGGCTCAGTTGATACCGCCATGTTCAAAGAAGAGATTGTACATAATCAATTAAAGCTCATGCAAAAATCCGATGACTATGTACAGTACCTACACAAATCGAACGACACTTAATTCAAAAAATGTCCAACAACTTCAACGACAATCCAGGCAAGAGATGAAACAACATCTGGTTATTAAAATACAAATGTTTGTCATAATAACCTAAGACGAGTTCTTGGAATTCCAGAGGTAGAATGATTCAGATTCTAATTGATGGCATTCTATTCCTTAGCTTTACCATAGATGTGTGGAAAAATGTTTGCTCATATTTATTTGGATAACACACTTCATATAAATTAAACTAAATTTTTTAAAGTTCAGCGAATACATACACTATCATATTTATTCGAAAACAAATTTGTCTTAATAGTTTTTGATAAATAATGATTTAATGTGTATAATAACGGCCTACGGATGAATTTTCGATAATATAACGACAGATATCGAAAGGGGGTGCTGATCTATAAAGTTTTAATCGGTTAAGTGACGAAAGTTCTACTGGTAGCTGATTACGGGTGGATGGTAGATGAAACGAAATGTGGGCGAAAGCTTTTACGAAAGCAAGTTTAAGTGTGGATTGTAAGTTTTTATGATTAAATTCTATGACTTAGGCCTGTAAGATCAATCGAAGTCTTAACTATAGATTACCTGCTAAATGCAATGTAAAAATTAATCGATTATTTAAACCTCTCCCGTAAACGCAAACACAAAACATGAACCGATAAACTAAGCTTCTATTAGTGTTTGACTTAATAGCAACACTGTGCTTCATCCTTGTTTTATTCATTTGCTTAGGCGAATAATGACAGATATTCGAAAATCTCAGTTTAAAACTTTACCGCCAAACAAAAGGTATTTTTAAGAAGTATGCGTAGTGTTTGCTATATATTTTGCATTTGTTGGTTATTTTGTGATAGAATCTTATTACTTTAAACAAGCGATTATTGTACATTGTAAAACGTAATTGTAATTTGCAATTACGGGGACGAAAAACCGATCTAGCTATGTCTCATCTCGGGGAAAGCTCTTCGTCTGCAGGAAAACAGGCAAACGGTGCCGTGAAATAACGAAAATTCACTTTTACAAAGTGAAATAAAGTAAATCGTTAAAATTTGGCCTTATTTCCCTTTCTCAAAGCTTTATTTCACTTTCTCAATGTGTGCATTTGGCCTTATTTTACTTAGCCTTATTTCACGCCACCCAGGCAAACAGTGCATATTTTCAATAACGAAAATTTCACTCAAAATTAAATTACGTATTCATTGAATTAAAAATTAGATTTTTTTTAAAAAATATTGAAGGTTTTTTTGTATGTTTCCTTCAAAATATCAATTGTCCTTATTAAAAATGTATCTTTTGTGATCTTAATATTATTTTTTCAGTAGAAAATGCAAATTTACCAAATCTCTGTGTTGTAAAATGTGCGGAAATGAACTTATTGTATAATTTTTCATGCAAAATAAAAATACCTATCTATGTATGTAACTATCTAGAAAAATGTTTAGACAAGTGCAAATTATTGACATTTTGTTTTGCTAGGTGATCCGATGAGGAAGCATATTCGCACACCTATAAACGCTCCACAGTAAAGATATCCCTCTAAAATGCATGAAGTTTCCAAAACAAAAAAGAAACGTCACGGCCTTTCCCACGGGTTTGTATACGTTTATAAAAGTTCCTGTTTTCATTTTTTTTTAATAAAATATTAAATATAATAAATTGCAGGAATATCGAGGCTTTGCTTTTATCAAGTATGAAACAGCGGAGAACTATTGTGCTTTGTGTACTCATGAACAAGGATTTGGCCATAAGACTTCGCTCGGCATCTTTCGAGTCTGCCGCAGATTCTGATAGACGTTAATTATAATAAGCGAGAGTTTTGGTTTTTGTATGCCTATAGGTAATTAATTTCTCAGAAATGTCTCTAGTGATTTTGATGAAATTTTGCATTATGATGTATCTAAATCAAAGTGCGCAGAACGATAAAATATGATGCCTTCACTCATGAAAGTTCGCAAAGGAATTTGATTTCTGATTCGATCGCGAGCCTTATTAATCGTTTTCGCGATCGATTCAAATCTGTTGCGATCTGCAAAATTAATATAGTTCGTTCGCGAATTTATCACGTGCGTACTATTGGAGATCCGTTTGCGAATGGTTCTCATAAAGAAACATAGGGACGGCCTACAGTCCGCTTGGGCGAACTGTTGGATACCCTATTCTTATTCCTATCCCTCATAAGTATGTGTGACAAAAGTCTTAGTATGGTTGAATTGTTGAGAACGATCTACATATTTTGTTATATAACATTTAAAGGATTTTATCAAAAAAAACGAAGCTTTTGTAAAAAAAAACGCTCCCTAGCTCAAACTTTGGTTTTTCAATAAAATGTTTTATTTAATAGTGGGCGTGTCAGTTGGCGGATTTAAAAAAAAAATAACACATGAGCATAAAGGGCCCGAGAGTATATATTATAAATTTCAGCTCCCTAGCTCAAATATTTATACATGAGCTTAAAGGGCCCCTAGAGAGTATATATTATATATTTCAGCTCCCTAGCTCAAATTTTGGGTTTTCAATAAAATTGTTTTATTTAATTGTGGGCGTGTCAGTAGGCGGATTTTG
Source organism: Portevinia maculata (assembly GCA_949715645.1). Taxonomy (NCBI): domain Eukaryota; kingdom Metazoa; phylum Arthropoda; class Insecta; order Diptera; family Syrphidae; genus Portevinia; species Portevinia maculata. The sequence continues at coordinate 193,620,991 of OX454525.1, forward strand.
AAAATTTTATATCCCGAGCTGTTTTAGGAGTCATAGATCATATAAAAAAAAATTTCAGCTTTCTAGCTCAAAATTCGATTTTTTACTATCGATGCTGATCATAAATATAGTAACTTTTAGGGGTCTACGGGCAATATTAAGGTATGTTACAAACTATGCGTCAAAATTAATATACCCTTAGAATAGGGTATAAAAAGTAATTTTACATGAAAATTATATTACATATTTTAATATTGAAAGAACAAAAGTGAAAAGAATTTTTATATCAGATTAAGATTTTGGAATAAATTTGCATTCAGTTAAAGCGGGTGGCAACAGGTGCAGTAGTAGTGTATTCGCTTACTGAATGGAAGGTCGTGCGTTCGAATCCCGGCCAAGTCCATTACTTTATATCGAATACATGAAATCGTAATCTCCCTAAGCATCTTAGACACCACCCGTGGAGAAAAACCCTACAACTGCACCCAAACACTTCTTTCCTATCTCTCTATTCTTTCTAATAGTAAGTAGCAGCCAAAAGCATGCAATGAAATGCGATAGTGCTGCTTGCTGTTAAACACAAATGCTTACGCTGTGTTACGCACTATAAGGGTACTGTAACAACAGAAAAAATCCCTTTAGCGTAGGCAAATTATAAAAAAAAAAAAAAAAAAAAAAAAAACTAACAAAACATTATTTATTGTTTCTTTGGATAATTTGTTTCTGTTTTTTGTCAAAAAAAAAAAAATGGTAGAGCGCTAAAAGACCGTTCAACAAAGACTTGAGGAGCTGACGGCACTACCAGCATTACTTGTGCAAGTTTGCCTAGAATAACCTCTTTGCGGCTCAATGTTTTCCAATGATCAATTTTCTCTCACAAAATAAGCAAGTTGATTCGTCAGCTTCTTCATTATAAGAAACAAATTAATTTAACTCAAATGTCTTTATTTTTCCCGTTTCAACCAAAATAATAACTATTGAAAACATAGGGACGGGCTACAGTCCGCTTGGGCGAACTGTTGGATACCCTATTCTTATTCCTATCCCTCATAAGTGGGCGTGACAAAAGTCTAAGTTTGGTTGAATTGTTAAGAACGCTCTACATATTTTGTTATATAACATTTAAAGGATTTTATCAAAAAAACGCTCCCTAGCTCAAACTTTGGTGTTTCAATAAAATTGTTTTATTTAATTGTGTGCGTGTCAGTAGGCGGATTTAAAAAAAATTAACACATGAGCATAAAGGGCCCCTAGAGAGTATATACATATTATAAATTTCAGCTCCCTAGCTCACTTTGAATTTTCAAAAAAAAAAAAAAATAATTGTGGGCGTGCCAGTTTGCGGATTTTGAAAATATTTACACATGAGCATAAAGGGCCCATAGAGAGTATATATTATAAATTTCAGCTCCCTAGCTCAAACTTTGGATTTTCAAAAAAATTGTTTTATTTATTTGTCGGCGTGTCAGTGGGCGGATTTTGAAAAATTATCCCGAGCAGTTTTAGGAGTCATAGATCATATATAAAAAATTTCAGCTTTCTAGCTCAAAATTCGATTTTTTCCAAAATTTTGTTTTTTTGAGTTTGTGGGCGTGTCTGGGGGCGGATTTAAAAAATTCGTAAACTTGATTATTTCGGGACCCTAGAGAGTATATGGTTAAAATTTTCAGCTCTCTACGCCCAGTTTAAAGGCCTAATTTTTGCCGACGGACGGACGGACGGACATGGCTAGATCGACATTACTATCGATGCTGATCATAAATATAGTAACTTTTAGGGGTCTACGGGCAATATTAAGGTATGTTACAAACTATGCGTCAAAATTAATATACCCCTAGAATAGGGTATAAAAATAAATCGCGAATCGAGAATGATTTGTTTTATGGATTTTTACGGATCCTTATTGCGAGGGAACCAAATTCTACCTGAATTTCTTTTTTTCGATCTCTCACAATACAGAAAATAAAGGATACAGTTCGTTCGTTAGAGAACTATACATTTTTAAAGATCGAACATTTTATCGTTCGCGAACTTTATTTTTTATGGTTCGTGAGAAGATCGATAAAGAACGATAAAGATCCTTATTTTATCGTTCGCGAGCGATATTTTACGAACCCTGATCTTAATATCTATTTTTGAAAATAAATATACGCCACTTTTCTCGCAAGAAATTATCACGTTCCAATAGCCCTTATTACGAGTGGCGTTTTAGCTGATCGATTCTTGTCTTTTTGCGAGTCGTTGCGGTTATATTAATTTATTAGGCAATATCGTTAACAGTGTTCGGGGGGCTTTTTCTTCGAGATTTATTTGACTAGGAAAGTGTCCGTATAGACATTGTACTGCCCATTTAAGCATGTAAGCAGCTTAGCCCTTGCATATCTTTAATAGTGAGCTTTCTGCTAGATGTCTAATCTTGACTACCGAGATTTTTTTATATGGGATTTATTTACAAAAGGCAAGTTTTCGTGATTAGAGATTATAGTTGTCAATCGTACCGCTACCATTATATACAGTGAAGTCTTCATAATCGGACATCAATGGTGCTCACATTTTTGTCCGCATAAAGGAGTTGTCCGTTTAAAGGCAAATGACAAAAGGATCTACCATTAAGCTCAATAGAGAATTCATATTAATTTATTTATAACTAAAAAAAAACAACAAAACAAATTAAAATGACTTAAGTCTTATAGGTACATATTTATGCATCTGTTGCAAAAAAGTTATAAAGGCTAGTTTGTTTACTTTTCGTCGAAAATACAGATTTTGAAATTTGCACTTAGTAGATGCAGTAATGAACACTGGCAAGCACAGGGTGGCGAACGAATGGTAGTACAAAAACAGAACGTAATAACTATTGTTCTGTGCGAGTATTTTTTTTATTTAGCAGGTAACTATTTAGATTTATTAAAATGAATGCTACCGAAAAGAGGATTTGGCTATTGCAGCGATACCATGCTTTGCAGTCCTTCATTTTCGTCCAAAGGGAATTTAGGCAGGAGTTTGGCGCCACTCCCCCGAGTAGATGGACCATTATGAGGCTGGTAAACATGTTTGCCGAATCTGGAAGCATCGCACGAGGACCGTACCATCGATAACGCTAAGTTCGGGTTCAAGACACACTCGCGGCTGTAGCATCGTCAATTCAGGCAAATCCAAGCTTTTCGACCCGAAACTTATCAGCGCAAATTGGAGTTAGCAGACGGTTATTAAAACGGATAATTTATGATGACTTGGACTTGTTTCCGTACAAAGTCAAAATTGCAAGCAAGTTAAACTTTGCCTATTCGCCTGGAAATTTGCCAAAAAATGATTGAAACGACCGAAGAAGACAAATGCTTGATAAATTGCTTGTTTATGTCTGATGAGGCCCATTTTGACTTTGAACGGCAATGTTAGCAAGCAAAATTTCCGTATACGGAGTGAATCGAATCCAGCAATACTCCATGAGATGGTACTGCGCCCAGAACGAGTCACTCTGTGGTGCACAGTTTCATCAAGGTGCATTGTGGGGCCGTACTTCTTTGAAGAAAACAGTGTAACAGTAACTGTCAATAGGGACCTTTATTTAAAGATGTTTTACCCAGAAATGCGGCGAAGAAGTACCAGTTTAAACAGCATTTGGTACCAGCGACTGCACACAAAGCCAGACCGGTTATGACGGAGCGAAAATTCCCAAACAAATTAATATCCAGAAACTAGACTTTGCGCTGGCCCCCAAGGTCACCTGACCTGACTGCACCAGACTTTTTTTATGAGATCTGTCAAGCAAGAGGTGTACAAAACGACACCAAGGAATTTTACTGAATTGAAGCAGTCCCTTAAAACAATAATTGAGGCGATCCCGACTTTAACTTTATATGCTTTAACCGCATATGCGTGGATTAGCATGGAGGTTATCTACAGTCTATCATCTTCAAAAACAATTAATTATATAAAATAAAATTTAATTTTCTATATAATAAACAAATTAAATTAAATACATTAATTAAAAAAAAGTTATATGAATTTCTTATTGTAGCACAATTGGTGCGGTACCCTGTATTAAGACATACTAGAAGAAGAACTTCCTCCATCAAGACCACAGCTCCAATCAAGTAAGGTTAATTAAAAACCGCGTAGTTATGTGCTGAAGGTATTGCTTTGTTGGAATGACCTTCAAACACCCGTGCCCTTTCACTAATCGAAACTTATTGGCATAAAATGAAGCCGGAATTATAAAAAGAACCTGCCACAAGTTTTCAAGACTTAAGAGCCAGAAAAATTTATATTTGGACATTTTTTACACTTGAAAAGTGCCAGAAATAAGTTTACAAAATGCCGCGACGATTAAAAGCAGCGATCAAGCCCAAGGTTACGTAACACAATGGTTAAATAAAAATTTAGACCTAGATTATTTTGCTTCCATTAAAGTATTTGAAGCATGATTTACTTGTTTAAAAACATTCCTTCTAAGGATCCCGTTAATATAATTTTCCTTATTTTGAAAATAAATAAAACTTTTTACTCATCATCAACAATTTGCGTTACTATGTTGATTAAATTTAATGACTCAGCACAAGCAATTATCTGAATTTAGGTAGACCAACTATTTTACGTTTGGGCGTGTACGTCCAAGGGAATATCTGCCCAAGAGAAACTGAATAGCACGCCGTTTAAATGGGCCGTTTTCCATTAAATTAAAAACGTCTACCTAATACAGGTATCTCCTAAGCGAGATTTCACAGCATATATAAGTTATGGGCCATATAAGAATCCCCCCCCCCCATAGGCATTGCACTTTTTATGGAATCAACTTGCGATTTCGCAACTAATCCCATAAACAGTGCAACGCATATGGGGGGGGGGGGGGCATGCTGCCCCCTGCAATCACCATGCTTGGGGTCACTGTTTGATTTGGAGTAGATGCAAGGGCAAATTGTTGCATCAGGTTACTTATATTTAAAAACTGTTCATTAACTATAAAATGAGAACTAACTTCGGCCATAAGACCTAACGCCCAAAATCAATGTCACATTGCCCAAATTTGTGTAAATTTTATAGCAACAAATTACATAGCAATGTTTTGGGCTTTATGACATTTTTCAATTTGGGCGTTATGGTTTTGGGCGATAAGACCTAACGCTGGAATATTAATTTTGATTCATAGTTTGTAACATATCTTAATATTGCCCTTAGACCCCTAAAACTTAGTACCTAAGCTCGTGATCAGCATCGAATGTAATGTCGACCTAGCCATGTCCGTCCGTCCGTCCTTCGGCAAACATTAGGTCTTCCAAATCGAGCTGAAAAGCTGAAATTTTACCCATATACTCTCTACGGGCCCAAAATAATAAAGTTTAAGAAGTTTTAGTATCCGCCCACAATCTCAAAAAAACAACTTTATGGAAAAAATCTAATTTTGAGCTATATGATATTTTATACAAAGTTTTCTGGCATGCCCACTTTTAAGAAGGCGTTTTTTACAAAAACTTTGTTTTTTCGATAAAAGCCTTTAAATGTTGTGTACCAACATATTTAGAGCGTTCTTAACAATTCACCCATACTTAGACGCAAACTTTATGAGGCATAGGAATATCCGACAGTTCACCCAAACGGACTATAGCCTATCACACTTGTATGGCTCGTTGGGGTCACTGTTGAGTTTAAAGTAGGTGCATTACTTTTCTGGCATAATTTTCATTTGACTTTCTGGCTCTTTTTTCCAAACAATTTCTGCTGTTTTTTTTTCAATTTTGACTAAATAAACATTTCCTGCGCAGGGACCTAAGTCCGGAAGACATAATTTGTGTAAATTTTATAGCAACAAATTACATAGCAATGTTTTGGGCTTTATGACATTTTTCAATTTGGGCGTTATGGTTTTGGGCGATAAGACCTAACGCTGGAATATTAATTTTGATTCATAGTTTGTAACATATCTTAATATTGCCCTTAGACCCCTAAAACTTAGTACCTAAGCTCGTGATCAGCATCGAATGTAATGTCGACCTAGCCATGTCCGTCCGTCCGTCCTTCGGCAAACATTAGGTCTTCAAAATCGAGCTGAAAAGCTGAAATTTTACCCATATACTCTCTACGGGCCCAAAATAATAAAGTTTAAGAAGTTTTAGTATCCGCCCACAATCTCAAAAAAAACAACTTTATGGAAAAAATCTAATTTTGAGCTATATGATATTTTTAATATATTTTCTTTAGGCGCCCATGCTCGGGAGCTAACATTTTTGAAATCCGCCCACTGGCACGCCTTCGTTATTAAAAAAAACGTTTTATTGAAGAAATCATTGTAATGAAAGGCATTTTGAACAATAATTTTATACAAAGTTTTCTGGCATGCCCACTTTTAAGAAGGCGTTTTTTACAAAAACTTTGTTTTTTCGATAAAAGCCTTTAAATGTTGTGTACCAACATATTTAGAGCGTTCTTAACAATTCACCCATACTTAGACGCAAACTTTATGAGGGATAGGAATATCCGAAAGTTCACCCAAACGGACTATAGCCTATCACACTTGTATGGCTCGTTGGGGTCACTGTTGAGTTTAAAGTAGGTGCATTACTTTTCTGGCATAATTTTCATTTGACTTTCTGGCTCTTTTTTCCAAACAATTTCTGCTGTTTTTTTTTCAATTTTGACTAAATAAACATTTCCTGCGCAGGGACCTAAGTCCGGAAGACATAATACCCGAATTCATTTTTCGGGACGTATGTCCCATTTAAGTAGGCTATAAGTCCAAAATCAATTCTTGTTTTTATGTCAAAACTTATGTCCCACTATACCGGTGCCGTGAAATAAGGCCAATTTGGCGTTATTGCTCTTTCCATTGGTGTTTTCAACAATTTGCCCTTGCAACAGTGACCCCAAGCAGGGGGTTGCAGGGGAGCAGCATCCCCCCCATAGGCATTGCACTGTTTATAGAATCTACTTGCGGTTTCGCAACTAATCCCATAAACAGTGCAATGTATATGGGTTGGGGGGGGGGGGGGGGGGCTGCTGCTCCCCTGCAACCCCCCTGCTTGGGTTCACTGTTTGATTTGGAGTAGGTGCGAGGTACGGTTCTTTAATTTTGTCTCGTTAATTATATTTTAACTATCAGTTTATGAACGTTAATAAAATATAAAATATTTCCAACTGTTTGTTTCATTCGGGACTTGTGTCCCGTTTTCAACGACCCGAAAAATGAATTCGGGACTTATGTCCCTGCGCCAAAATTTTCTGGCGTTTTATCAAAAAAAAATTATGGCGTAATTTCCGGGAGGATTCTCTAACCATTTGCTTGTGAGAAATGGAGGAGTCCTACAATTTAAAGCCGACTTCACACGGCAATTTTGAGAAACTTCTCATGACAATAAATACTGTTGAATGTTTGTCAGACTTTCGCAAGCGGGAGGACAGTGCAACAAAAAAACTTGAGATGTTTTTTGGTTCCGGCATGACTTGAACCTGAGACCCCTCGATTAGTAGTCCAACGCACTTATCGATGAGCCCACTTAAAAATGTATTCCAGATTTAAGTGCCCTCGATTTAAGTGTCTTCTGTGTGAATCACTGGCAACTCTAGCTGGAATGGATTGCGTTTAAACCGATGAACGGATGTTTCTAACATTTTAAATGCTGTAGGGCCAGACGTGAGTGTCAAGGAGAAGGACCCGTTTCACCATACAACATCTTTCTTCCAAGCCAAAGTCTGTAAATTAGAAGTATTCGCCAGAATATACTTAACACGAAACCTCCGAAAGTCAAATATCGGCGCAGTTTCAAAGAGTCAGGTTTCCACACACCGCCGCGATAGCGAAAGCGATAACTTACAACAACGCAGGGCAGACTTTCGCACTCGGTGTGAATGAACAAACCTGAATACACGTGTTGCGAAATATCGCAGTCGCTATCGCGGTGGTGTGTAAAAACCTTTAGGCAGCTCACACTCTCGATTCTTACAACTTCGAATGCAAAAGTCTTTCAATTCGGCTGAAGAGATTACGAATTAATCTGGATTAATCGCATGATCACACACTTAAACCGTTCACTAAATATCTGATAGTGATTCCGTCAGGGGACCAGAAAAGATGTACTCAGGTCGCAGTGATGTTTGAAAGTTTACATACATCGATGTCCCATTGGAGTGGGTCATTTTGTCAGTTAATCTATATGAAGTATTTTTGAGTCGCCTAAAGTGGACGTAATGGTTTTATATAACAAGAATTTTTATCTTGGCCAAAAGCGCCCGCGAAAAGTGTCTTATAGGGCAAAAGAAAATACACACCATCTTTGTCGAGGAAAGAATTTTTTTTTATTTTGAAGGCCCACTTCAGTGGGTGGATTTTGAACTTTCCAATTTGATAAAGCCTAGCTATACCTGCGACACTGTCATTATAGTTCCATGTTATCAAAATGAATCAACGCTATATGTTATATTAAGGCGTACGTGGTTGGGTGTGTTCCTTTTCTCAAATACTATTTCCGTTCCATTTCATTATTACGACAAAAAGCCTTCCATCAATAATTCCTATAAAATAATGACACACAATGAGAGACACCGAAGCCAAAATTTGCGATTCCAACAGTCTAACAACCAACGACCAAGTCATGTTGCAAGATATCAGCACCATCTACGGCTACAAGTCGGCTAAGAAAACTAGAAACAATTTTCGTGCATCAATTTTAAATCGAAATCAATGCAAATGAGAAACATTTTTCGCAGCGTTCGTGTATCATGTCACCTAATAGAGACACCAGACACAAACGATTTTCAACAGCTGCTGCTTGATTTGATTTTCCATTCTAATCGAGAGATACTTTCGGTATTCAGAGGACTAAACTATAAAAAATATTTTCGGTTGTGAAAACTGGCTTTTATTTCAATTCATCTAAATTCAACTTCAATCGATCGACACACCTTTAGTGATGTAGAATTATTCGCGTGGTAAGATTAAGTTGTTAGTCACTTGATTTATTGTAAACTTTCGAATGAATTTTGCGTACATCTACGCGCAACAGATACACGGAACGTATACCTTAGAGTCGTACCTACTTCTCAAATGAAATTAACATGACAAAAACAAACCGTCAATAAGCTAATTATTGTAATTGTGTACCGCCTAGCCAAGTTAAAATGTATGTTGATGCCCTTGTTCAAGTTTATGATTTTGTGCAGAGGCTGTAAAGTGAAAATAGATTTTCACCCGTGATCAGCGTTACCGATGGCCAATTTGAAAATGTCGCCAAAAAAAGTCGCCCGAGCCAAAAAATGCGTCCCACAAAGAAAAAATCAGCAAAATGTATACATGTTTTTTTATATTGTTTTCATTTTATTAAAAAAAAAAAATAAAGATTTTTGTAGGTAAGGTTATAATTTACATAAACAAAGCGATTCATAAAAAGAAATCACAACTCAATTTGTTGGTTAAATCAAATTCAGGTAAAAGGAACATTTTATTTCTTTAATGAGAGAAACATAAATTCACATTACAAAAGTAAAAAAATATCACTTGATTTGTTAATAACAGAGACTTCAAGTTAGGTACTAGCAAAAACGTAAAAAAACAGTTTATTTTCTTATTAAAAGAAACTTCAACAAAATAGGTAGTACAAGAATAAAAAATTAAATTTCATTTTCTTAACCACAAAACTAAGAGTTATAGTAGCAAAATATAACTAAAAAAAAAGTTCATTATCTTAAAAAACGCTCAGTTACTAACAAAACAAAAAAAAATCAGTTCATTTTCTCAATCAAAAATCTTAAACTTATTAGCACAGAACGAGTATTATAAAAATAACATTTCGTTTTCTAAGTATGTAAAAGGAACTCAAACTTTAAAAAAAAATAAAGTAATAGGTAGTTCTTTTCTCAACAAATGGAAGGTTCCTGTGTCGCGGTAGGGATTAAGATTTTTCTAAGATTTTTGTATTTCTTTTGGTACGACAATTATGCAACACGCATTCGTAGAATTCTTTTGGGAGGAAAAACGTGCATTTTGTTGTGGGCTTGAAAATGTTTGTATTGTAATTTAAAAATTCCATCCGAAATTTATTAAGATTAAGATTTATATGAAAATGCGTTCAATTGTCGCCCGTTTTTGAAAAAAGGATCCAAAAAGCACTTAATTTGAAATGTGGTCGCCATGCGTCCCGAGAGCAGAAATGTCGCCATTTGGCGACATATGTCGCCCATCGGTAACCCTGGCCGTGATCATTTTGGGTCAAATTCCAATTCGCAGCGGTTTCGAATTTTTGGTGTGCTCATTTTTTGAATTTGTTCTGTTTCGGCCGAATTAAGGGGTGTGCTCAGAAACCGTCGAAATTGAAAATAGCAAACACATTGACGTTTTCAATTCATGCGGTTTGTGTTCGTGAAATTAAATCCACAAGACTGAAAATGTAAGTTTGAGGTGAATAAATACATATATTGATTATTAATTTGTTTGTCCTAATTTATTATAAGGAATTGTATCGTGGGTTGAACTGCGGCTGATGGTACAAAGTTATTACAATAGTTTTCTGCAAATTTGATGATGGAAAATACCTCAAGTATTTTTGAAATTAAACTTTGCTTAAACTTCAACGACATCTGATTTCTACAATCTAACAAACTTCATAGGTAACTACTTATTCAGCAATTGCAAACCTAAAAAAACCGCAAACCTGAACATTGTTCCGCTCATCCCAATCTCAATCCCAACCCCAATACCAACTCAGGAACAAGAAACCAGTATCAAGTTATACATTCCACCAGTTTGAACGAGTTATGCAAATGGTTCAAAATGCTCAGTAGCGTCTTTTTGTCCATTCTACTTCACAGGACACGTTGTCAGCCTCAGCATTTTAGCTCCAGAACATTCAATCCCTCTGCTGCTTCATTGTTTATCTTGATGGCGACGCCGCCGCCGCGTCGATAACGAAGCCAGAGAAGAAAATTAAAAACGTAAACTCAATACAGAACCACTTCGCCTCAACTCTTAAGGAACGTGACTTGTAGTTTATTTGTTTTTTTTTTAATTTTCTTCAATTGTTAGGGGAAGACGGCAACCAAAGGAAGAATAACAAAAAAGAAAGAACAAAACCCACGTAGCTGAATGCATTCCTTACCCCAGTGTACCTATTCCATTCCAGTTTGTGTGTGTACTTTACAATTTCATGACTATTGTACACAGGAATTGGTCACAACACCAGAGACCTACCCACTGGTGGCCATTATCATCACCAACCGAGCGAGGATCGCGTCCCGTAAATAAAGTAGTTAAGGGCCGGCGCAAGCGCGCCATAAGATGTAATGCGACGATAGGTACCAGGAATCCAATAAACTAAAACGTAATCGCGGCCAGGATCAGGTAGGAGAGGCCGGGACGAAACAAACCCAAAGTAGAACATCGTCTCTGGGGTATTTCAGAGAAAAGGCAAATTTTCTCAGGATAAGTGTCATGCAGTTTGGAAATTCTATAGTGGTGGTGATTATTGTGCAACCCGCTAAGTGCTAAATGAGAGCTTAAGCGATCCAATTAGAGAATGCTTCCATAGAATGAGAAAAACAAAGAACGAAATATAAAAATAAGATTTTTGATTAAATAAAGGAGGTCCTATATGTCTGTAAGTTTAGTTTGTGTTGACGAGTTAATCTCACTGAAACCTTAGTCAGAATAAAAATAAACAATACATGCGAAGGCGACACAATTCGCCACACTTTAATTAGCTTTGCCACAAATATGTACATACTTTGCGACCCTACGATGTGTTGAAGGCTTTTAATTAAGAGGACAGAAATCCCGAATCAGATGACAGGAGATAAGATAACGGATAAAGCAGGGAAACAATTTCTTAAAGCTTGCAAACAAAAAGGTAGACCGTTAGATAAAAATGGTTGTCATCACTGTGTACGCCTACGAAATACACTCTTGAATTTAACATTAAAACAAATGGCAAAGCTAAAGTCTGTCCCCAAAAGTTGGCGTGGCATAGGGTAAAGAAAACAATTTTTGTCTGTAAATTTGTTTTTGTTATTTTTGATCCCTTGCAGGCTGATAAATCTGAGTCTCTCGCAATCGAAAATTCCGGCAATGCTTAAAACCGCAGTGGTTATAACAATTTACAAGGGTGGAGCTAAAAATCAACTATCCAACTATTGGCCGATATTCATACTGCCAGTTATTGAAAAATGCCTGGAGGGAGTAATTGTTAGAAGACTATAGAGCTTCATAAATAAGCATTCTATCATTCACCCAAGTCAGTACGGTTTTCAATAAAATAAAAGTACGGGCAAACTGTTAGGCGAATTCGTTAACTGTATTAATGAGAGTCTCAGCCATCATGTTTTAGTTTTATTCATGGATTTTAGCAAAGCATTCGACATGTTAGACCATGAAAAATTGATTAAAGCGCTTGTAAGGCTCGACATAAGAGGGGTCATGGCGGACTGGTTTGCAGATTGCAAAGCGTTATGATCAAAAACGTATTCAGCGAGAATAAGAATGAGAAATACGGTGTACCTCAAGGTTCAAAGCTGGGTGCAATTCTCTTTATAATATATATAATATATGCAAACGAACTACTTCGAGTTTTTAAACAGAGAGTTGCTTTTGCTTTTGCGGACGATACGGCAATTATTGTTCGACACAGATGCCTAGAATCTGCCTTGAGGATGATGCAGGATAAGTTTAATGCTGTGAGATGGTGCCACGACAACGGTTTGGTGATCAACGCTGAAGAAACAAAGATGATGCATATTTGAGGACCTAGTTTCAAAACTACACCAAACAGAATCTACTACGAAAACAATGCATGTCTTAGTACGCCCAGGAAAACTATAGATAGCTACAAGTATCTTGGAATCATAATTGAATGTCGCTTTCTCTGGGACAAGCATGTTGAAAAGCTGCGTATGGACCTGAAGAAAGTCTTGTGTGCGGTAGCTCATCTTCGACACCATGCCATTGTGCCTGTTCTGAAACAAGTGTACTATGCCCTATTGGAGTCAAAGCTGCGGTATACTTGCGTGGGGAAACGCTGCGAAAACACAAATTCAGAAGTTACAGAGGCTGCAAAACCCTGTGCTGAAGCAAATTAACGTCAACACTCAACGGGGTCACGAAAGGAATTTCGATGTCCTTAAAGTCGATCAAATTTTCAAGATGACACTGGTTTTGGTGTACTTCGACGATAGGCATTTCATTCGCCCACTTGATCATGCGGTAAATACGCGAAGACGTGCCCAGGGTATTCTGCAAGTAACCAAATCCTACAACAACTATGGTAGACGACAACTGTTGAACAGCGTTCCAGCAACTTTAAACGAACTACCTCGAGAACTCGTCAGCATTCAAAACGTCACAATAAGAAAAAAAAGCATTAAAAACTTTTTTTTTAACTCAAATAACACTTAGCTACAAAAATTTAAAAAAAATTCTTAAAAAGTAAATTTCATTTCAAATTAAATAAAAGAAAACCTTGAATTTAACTTAAACCAAAATTAAAATCTAAAATTAACTTAAATAATGTTTTTTATGTAGCTAGAGCAGCTTACCTAGACTTTTTTAATATATTAGAAATACAATCTTCTGCAGACAAGCCACGGCTCCGGAGAAATATTTAAATATTGTTAAATCGCTTATGAAAAATAAAAGTTCTAGACCATTTTGTCATTTGACTATAGGTGCGTTTCTTTGAAAAATATATCCACAGCAGTGCTCGAATTCACACGTTAAACAACAACAACATTGCAGCGCCAGCAATACTGGGGACTGTTGATAACATCCACAGCAGGGCTGCTTTAGATGCTACAAATACAGGGTGGGCCAAAAGTGACTTCCTAATTTGAAAAAATCATAACTCTTTTGTTTTTAATGTTTATTCTTTTCTTTTTAAGGAACTTATAAAACAAACTTGGGAGATTTACTAACAAGAACTACAGCGCTTTAGAGAGAACCAAACTAATTGAATTTTATTTGGAAAATAATCACTCCATTTAGGAAGTCACTTTTGGCCCACCCTTTTCATACAACATTTTGTGTTGCAAACAAAAAACTATGGCTGCTGGCCATATACTCTTGTAATCGTTCTTATGAGCAACCTTGGATACATTTAGCCAAGAAACGCGGCGTATGTCTAACTACACACGTTGTGAATTGTTCATATCCATCAATTCGTTCGATACAATTTTCTTTTTTAAATATTGGGCGGGTCAGTGTTAATCTGATTTACACTTGATCACTTTAGAGACTATTAAGTTACAAATTTCAGTAGGGAAGAACGGCATGCAAGTCAACTGCCGGCCAAAGATCAATGGCTTGCATTGCATACAGATTGCTTTAAAATGAATATTGGCGTCGACACGGACGTCTGACAAACATCCAAGAGTATCAATTGTCATGAGAAGCTTCTGAAATTTGCCGTTTGAAGTCAGCTAAACATTTTAGGTCCCTTCCACTTTACACAAGAAAAGTGGTTGGAGAAGCTAGGTTTTAGGCCTGGCCCATACAGGCCATATATTAATGCCTAGCTAATATTTATTTTACAGGTTAACGGTGTAGAAGTGCATAAAAATACTCTACACTTACAGTGTCACTGCCCAGCACACTCTCATTAGAATTAACATCATCGTAAGGCATTTAAGATTAAGGAGAAGAATTCGACAAATCTGTAAATGAGTTGGAGAAGTTCATAAACGCATCGGGATGGCTAGTAAAAAGTCTTTTCTCCGTCATTGGTTATACAGTCCCGCCTCGCAATGGGTCTTCTTCAACCTCAGTTTAACGGAAGATTATCGTGTTCTGTCAACTCAACACCCTAACCTAACTTAACCAACTGCTGAATGCTTTTGCATATTAAAATCGTCAAATCAATCTTCTATACGAAATCGTCATCAGAGCAGATATACTCGTACATTGTTCGATAACGCAGTTCTCTTTCGGTCAGATGTTCGTTAACGTTACTTTTGTGACACTCATGCAAGAAACTGACAACAAAATACATACGAAAAAAATATAGAAATAAATTTAACCCGACATAAAGCAGCTGCACGGCCGAAATTGTTTTCCTTGACGTTTCGGGTAAACTCGCTTCACTTTACTTTTGGTTCCCGAAGCAACGAATTATTCTGGTACTGATAATTATCGAAGGCCGAAGTGAGCCATTTTGACAGGCACTTGCCTTAACTTAATTTTCTCAAAATTTTTGGGACTGAAAATCTAAGATGAAAGAATTTGGAAAACAAATTGCAGCTTTTCTTCAACACTACGGACAATCGAGTTGGTTTTACTACATTCCATAAAATCCACTCACAGTTTAATTCAACTAATTAAGCTTTTATGATAACATAGTTCCACAAATCAATTTAAAAACTATTTATTGGAAAGAATTATCTTCACTGCTTAAATCATTCTAAACATAGGCTCATCATTTTGTATCAAAAAGTAACTCAAACTTAAAACAAAAACAAATAAATTTCCCTCCCATCCCAAGTCAATTTTAAACTTTAATGAATGAACTCTTCGCCATAGCCAAGAACAACACTATACAACCGCCCACGCAAGAAAAAAAAAAACAAAACAATTCAAAGAGAAAAAGAAACTATTTATTTCGAAACAGTTTTTTTTTTTCAAAAAGAAACTGGCGTGGGCCAAAATAGATATCGGCTGCTGTGGATAACAGGCGGGCAACAACGAAATTTCGCAGCGGGATGGTGCGGCAACAAGTTGCTCAGTCTTTTGTTTTTCTTTCCCGTAAACCATCTGGAATTGGGATGTGAATAAATGCTGGAACTCTGTGGAGACACCAAACAATTAATTTCCAATTAACCAAGTCAAGTGCGCGGGGTAACATTTCCTTCATTATAGTTTCTCATGTCTGTAGGAACATTTTTCTTTTCACTGATCGTGATCGATTTTCTAATTCCCAAAGTGGTAAGTGGGTGTTTCGTTAGGTCTTGGAGTACCTTTTATGGAATGAATTGCAAAGAATTGTAGATACCTAATTCTAGTTTGACTAAGATGAAAGTTATTGGAATGACTCGAATTCCGACATTTGTAGGTGGGTGGAATTGAATGACTATATAATGTACGAGTACGTTTGACTGATTCTGATCGTGTTCGATCACGATGGGAATGGGGGATATCAGTTGAGGGAAGTTTCGCGGCAAAATAATTAAGTCATAAGCTTTAATATAAATGATAAATTCAAAGGTATGTCTTAAAAAGGCTGACAACTCTGAACAGTTTAGCTCATCTCATGTTTGCATTTGCATAAAATGGCAAGGCTCCTGCTTATATAAGACCAAGCATGAACACATAAAATTGAGAAGTACATAACTTCTTTCACTTTCTCGTATGTGCAGATCTGTATAATTTCATTCGAGAGAAGTCCATAATTTTCTTTCGGGAACCCAATGCCTATTGCGATCTCTTTAAAAAAGTAATGATCTTTCTTTAGATGGCTCTGTCCTAGGCGGATTTGGGCCTCAATGGCAATTGATATTTTTTGTTTATTTCCAAACTTTCGCAAGAAATGGGGTAGTGGAAAAACTTAAAGTGTTGCTAGGGTGATTTGAAACCAACGACCATACCACGTCGAGTTAATCGGTTCTCGTTAGATCACCGTAATTAAACGACGTTGGGCGCGGTTAGTACGTAGATGGGGGACCGTTTGAGAACAACCGCGTGTCGTTGGCCAGTCCCATCTACAGAGTTGAGGTAGATAATACATACGTGGTATCACAATGGACCTAAATTGGTCTAAGTCTGTCGGCTTCTGCCGACAGCCACATAAACCTAACCTAACCTAGGGTGATTTGAAACTGAGACCAATTGGTCAGTAGTCCAACGCACTAACTTCTAAGCCACTGCGAACACGCAAGCCTATCCACATTAGCCCATATAAATAAATTGACCTTCTTGGATAGGTCTTTATCGCTTTAGTTCTTCAATGTACCTCCTCATTCACACTGTGATACAAATGGGACCGACACGACATGACCGCTTAAATTTTTCTTCCGAAGGAACATTCAGTATTTCCAGCCGCTCTTGCCAAGATTCATGCTTCTGCGCAATACAGCAGGAATGCCATGATAACAGTTGTTTGTTGCTGAGGGACGACTTTGCTAATCAACTACCTCCTTAGCCCATTGGATATAATAATTTGTAAAAGAAATTCTACGGCGGATCTCTGCGCTGATGTACATTGTACAGCCCTGGTAGACAAAGTTTGTTTATAAAGTATTTTTGTAATGATAGATCTTCCAATAGGGATAATTTGCAAACCGTGCTGTAATTTTTGAAAGTTCATTGACATTTATATTTCAGTATTGTCCGACAAAGTTAATTCCAGTGGGTTAAATACAAATTTTAATGGAAGAAAGCATGCCCGGTGAATGAGATCAGCTCCATATGCCCTATCTAAAAGAGGCATAACTATCATGGTATAATCCTGTTTAAAGTCGCATTTTAGATCCCATTCAACGTACTGTCTGGACGTCTGAAGCCATTCTGCCCCAAACTAATCGGCACGTATCTGTGCGGCTTCCGGCCCGGCACATCAACAATAGACCAAATTTTTACACTAAGGCAAGTCCTGAAAAGATCAAGGAATTTCAGGTCGAGATTTAAAGTCTTTTCATCGACCCTAAAGCCTTATTTGAAAGCATTCATCGTGAGCAGCTCCATACATGACAATTACCGAATAAGTAGCTCTTTCAAATTATTCCAAACTTGCACCAGAATTCGGCAAGAAGATGTGCGGTCATCTGACTTCTTTAATCTTGTTCCGGAGCACGGAAGTTACTATCTTCAATAGATTCGTCCAGCTAGTGGGGTACGCGGACTATATCGACATCAACGTCCGTTGCCAGCGTGCCGTGGTAGAAGCTTTTACGGCGATTGAAGAACAAGCGGGATTTGTTGGTCTTGAAGTTAATGAGGACATGACGAAGTACATGCTATCAAAAAACAAGCACTTGAGTGGAGATCCGACAGAGAATTACCCTATGAAAACGCTACCACTTCGGTTTGTCAAAACAAATGGGTTCAAAACTCCTGACTCGAAGGAAATTTTTTTATAATTAGCGTGCGCTAAAGGGATTTCTTTTTTTTCTGTAGTGATACAGTGCCCTTATTAACTACAGTGCAGGCTTTTTTTTGTTACTTTAAGTAGCACCCAGCTTTAGGGAGATCTATTTTGTTGTGTGTATACAATTTTAAAAATCATGGCCCTGGTCGGGATTTGAACGACGCACGACCTGCCAATCACTTAGTGAATAAACTACCATTGCACTATTGCCACGCGCAATGGGAAAGAAAAATTGCATCCTCTATCAAACCTTCACTGCCAGTACTGCTTTGTAGCGCCGAGTGCTGGACGAAAAGCAGGAAAGAAGAGCTAATATTTGGCCCTTTTGAATTCGTCGGATATTAGGTCCTGTGTGCAAGGAGGGTGAATGGACGTGTGGATTCAACCGCGAACTCTATGGGTTGTACGAAGATGTGGATATTATCCGAAAAGGACAATAATGCTTCAGCCAATAGGCTCTTCTATTCCCAGCCCCCAGGTACGCGAAGTTAGGAAGAGCGAAACTTCATTTAAAGACCAAGCCATTACGGATGCGAATGCGCGATTCTGGGCAACTAGGAGCAGCGTATCCGGGATCAGAAAGATTGAAAGGTTAAACTAATTAAATAATGTTCGACAAATCATCATGAATATGCTTCAAAAAGAGGAACGCTTCCGTGTCATTCAAATTGTATACATCGGGAAATCGAGAAACGAATAAAGATTTCGTGACTTGTATGCTTCTGTTTTAAAAAAAAAGAAAAGAAAAGGAAATCCAAATCCCAGAGCACTCAGAATTGCGGGTGGCAACGGTGAAGTAGTAGTGTATTCGTTTGATGATTGAAAGGTCGTGCGTTCAAATCCCGGCCAAGTTCATTGCTTTTCGTCAAATACATGAACAACTAGATCCCCCTAAGCAATTTAGACGACACCCGTGGAGAAAAACCTTACCCAAACATTTCTTTCTAATAGTAAGTAGCACTGAAAAGCTTGCAATAAAATACGATATTGCCAGGTGTTGCTGTTAAACAAAATTGCTTGCGCTGTGTTCTTAGCACTATAAGGGTACTGTAACATTACAGAAAAATCCCTTAAGCGTAAGCAAATTAAAAAAAAAAAACTCGGAAACGGTCGGTTGTACTACCAGGCAAAAATCCTTCTTTTGGGTGTAGAAGCTGGAGAATGGGTGGCGTATGTTGTTGATCCCCATGTGGATTGCATCTGCACCGCACGGGTCACAAGCCAACACACTAACCTCTTCACGGTCGCCACCCTGATGCACTTGTATGCTACTTAGTAGTAGGGTGGCGATGGTGTAGATGTTAGTGTGTTGGCTTGTTACCCATGCGGTGCAGGTTAAATCCCCATGGGGAACAACAACATACGCCACCCATTCACATGCCTCTATACCAAAAGGAGGATTTCTGCCTGGTAGTACAATGGACCGTTACCGAGTCTGAGTGCTCTGGGATTTGGATTTCCTTTTTTTTATAAAAAAAAAAAAAAAATGCTACTTAGTATCGATCGATTAAGCTCTATAATAGTCATGTTGTGGATAAATTTCTTTCCACATCACAGAAAGTCAAGAACGCGACAACGCTTTGTGCGTACAGAAGAAATTGTAGCCGCTGTGAGTGAAAGTATGGCGGAAAAACGGAAATATCAATTCGGCGTCGAGCGCAGTAGTTTGGCCTTTGTCCGTCCACAACGTTGAAGAGTTTGCAAAAGATCTCAGCCTACACCCATTTACGATCCAGCTTATGAAAGAACGAAAGCTTGTCGGGAATTTTCTAACTCGGATTTTGCAAACCCACCCTCATTTTTATCAACAATCGTGTTTAGTAACAGTTGACCACCGAGATCGTTCGATTTGACGCCACTCGATTACTTCTTGACAATACTAAGGCTTTGGTGTAATCTGATAAATCTATAGACTCAAATCCTCAAAAGCGTGGCTCAAAATGAAGCTGGGAAGCGGGTCTAATATCATTAACTTTTTCATAATGAGAAAAGATTTTTGAGTCGCACCCAATTCGTCTTTTTTATTTATATAAAAAACAAAACAAAAAACATTGTATAGTCTATTGTATCATTTTGACCCAGACACGTCGTTGTAGATTCTTAGAAGTAGTACTTTATTTTGTCATAATTCACCGACAAGCCAGTAATTTTTATAACTTTTGACGTAATACTCACAAATTCACCAGCGACATCCAGCTGTCATCATATGCGAGGAGTTGGACACTCTGGTATTGGCATTCGAGTGACATGATACCTCATTACCATTTCCAACATATTTCCCAAAATCAAACAAGTTTTCTTATCAACTTTGATGGAAGAACGAGAGTTCTCCATTTTCTTGCTATACGGACGCACGAGTCACGAGTCAAAACTGGACTGTAACTTTAAAACCAATTGACATCTTTGAATATCCTCGACAATGCGAATATTTGATGGTGAATCTAGTTGGAGCAGTTCAAAGTCCCTCCTTGCATTAGAATCGGGCACAATTTAAATTTGATATTCATGCCGTTACCCCACCTAAGGTTCGTTTTACTATAATAATATTCGACTTGGAAAGAGGTTCACATGTATCAAGGGGTTTCCCAAATTTTGAATGTTTGGCGAGTTTGTTGAACTGGTTTTCAGACTTTAAGTCCACAAATGGTTCATTGCCATTTTTGTTGACAATATTGCTAACGAAGATCAATATATTTTACACTTAACCAGAATTAACTACCTATCTACTACCTACGAACTGACTACACAACGCCCAAACACAACCTCAACAAAGCCGCTCAAGTCTATTTCCCATCCAGAACGGAATGGAAAAACGAAGCGTTCCCATCGAACCACCAGGTAGCGGGTATCTTTTCAGCTTAATTGAATATTTCCAAATCATTCCGACTCCCGGACTCCTGTAGCGTATTCCAGGGGGAAATACTTGCGACCCGGGAGACGTGTAGGATACTCACACTCTTCCCCATAATCAAGAGAGACGTTGCCATATTCATTGATAGCCAGGCAGCTATTAAAGCTCTCGACTCACACAAATTAGTCGCACAGTGTAAAGACGCAATCACTGGTCTAAGCGGCCACTTTAACGGCCACGCGGGTGGCATAGGTGCAGTAGTAGTGTATTCGCTTACTGAATAGAAGGTCGTGCGTTCGAACCCCGGCCAAGTCCATTACTTTATATGGAATACATGAAATCGTAGTCTCCCTAAGCAACTTAGACACCACCCGTGGATAAAAACCCTACAACTGCACCCAAACACTTCTGTCCTATCTCTCTATGCTTTCTAATAGCAAGTAGCACCGAAAAGCATGCAATAAAATATGATAATGCCTGGTGATGCTTGCTGTTAAAAAACACAAATGCTTGCGCTGTGTTCTTAGCACTATAAGGGTACTGTAACATAGAGGGAAATGAAAGGGCCGATGCGCTGGCAGGACACGGCTCTACCCTTGATAGTTCCCTTGCAGAAACAGTCTCTCCTCCCATTGGAACTGTCAAGGGTAAAATATCTCAGCACTTTCTTTCACAGGCGAACTCCAAGTGGAGCGGCCTAAATAGCTGTGTCATATCCAGGAAGATGTGGCCCGACTTCAAGGCTAAAAGAGCCCACGACCTAACAAACAGAACCCGACAGGAGATTGCCAGAATTGTGGCGGTAAGCACTGGACGCTGGCCTGTCGGTACTCACGATGCAAGGTTGGGCATCCCATTCAACTAACACTGCCGCAGTTGCAAGGATCCAATGGAAAAGGAGACCCTCCACCATCCTCTGCGAAAATGGCCGGCCCTAGCTAGAGCTGGACATCGCACACTCGGCAAAGCATTCTTCGACGACCTATCACAATTGAGCAATACAGTGAAATCTCTCTTAAGTGGACACCCAAGGGACCGGAGTTTTTTGTCCACATAAGAGAGTGTCCGCTCTAGGGAACATTTTGAAAAGAACACAAAATTGTTTTATTTAATTCGCTTTTTCAAAAATAGGTACATAGACACAAACATAGTCCATAATTATTTTTTTTTTAAAATCTTCAATCCGGCTCTGATGAAGATTACAACCGCTAGCTACCACTGACTCATAGTGAGATCGAAGAACAGATGTCAGCTGCATTGCCTTTTCATCCCAAGCTATTAAAGCGAATTTGCACAAAGATTCGCAAGCGCTCAACGCCTTCTTGTAGGAGTATCAATCTATTTCAGTATTTGCTTCCGAAGTAGCCATGTCCTCTTCATCGTTACTTTTGTCATTCACACTTATAACGCTTAAGACATATTCGGTCAAGTTTTTATTCCATCCCTCATCTGTCTGAACATTTTTGTCGCATGCGGCACACTCTAAGTAATCAACTTGATTGCAGACGGTTTGTCTGACAAGCGAGGATACATTTTTAAAACAGATCAATGGTATGTCATCCCCTGAAGTAAAGTCTTCAATTTGGGTGGTTGGATTTCGTAAAAACAAAGATTTTTTTAAAAAATATCGCGTTATCGTTTCTTGAGAAACCTTGTTCCAGGCTGCAGCAGCCCAATTAATGGCATCTAGCACAGTAATTCCTGAAGAACGCTCTCTTACATTACCAACGTCATCCATTTTAGCAATAAGGTGGTTTTAAACTTGTTCCCTAAAAAAACTTTAAAACTTTTAATGATGCCCCGGTCTAAGGGTTGACAAACGGATGTTATGTTTGCTGCGAAAAATATCATAGTGATGTTAATTATGTACAATGTGTCTGTAGAATGTACACGCGCCACGCGCTTGTTGTTACAGTAGCACAAATACATGCACGAGTATGAGATAAAAGCTTACACAATAAACGTGTAAATAAAAGAAAATGGCATGCTTATGTGAATAAGAAATGTCCATTTACTCGTAAGAGAATATGTTTGCCAAATGAAAATGAAAATACTGTCCATGTCCACTTAATAGAATTGTCCACTTTGTCCGCTTAAGGGAATCGTCCACATAAGAGGGGTGTCCTTTAAGAGGGAGTTCACTGTACTAAATTCTGCAATATCATCGAATTTCTCAATTCCACAGGCTGGATTTGAAACACAAATTGACACCATTGGTCACTTGAGTGGTGGCATCAAAACGGCGCCTTTGCACTAATTGTGTCCTGGTTGCACTAGACAGAGACTCCTACCTACCTATAGACTACGAAATACCACGGTACGAGTTCGATAAGAACTTTAAACTCTCATCAAGGGTATACCCTTGGGTATAGAGATGGCTTACAGACGGAAAATTAAACATAAAAAGGAGCTATTCGCAGTAATGAAAGCAGCTCATACCGTTTTAGCAATGGATCTACCAGCAATAGAAATAACAATTGGCGTTGACAGTCAGGCAGCACTTAAGTGACCAACTCCTTTCAGCATATCAGCACTTAGAGCAATAAAATATTACACAGTTCTGCTTTGTTGGGACCCCGGAAACGTTGGAGTGGAATGGAATGAGACGGTGGATAAACGGGCCAGGTGCGACTCGGAATTTGGCCGGCTTCTTGCTGAAACAGGGGTAGTACCAGTCTTCAGCACAACTAAACGCTTCATAAATGAGGCCACAATTAACTTGGATAAGACTCAATATAGCAACATTACCAGTTGTCCCGTAACCCGTAGTCTGTGGTTTGCATTAAATGCTTAAATATCAAAACCCTAGTATCCTTTGATTGAAACCAAATCCGTGTGCTCGTTGGGGCATTAACCGGACACTGCATCATCGGCAACATGGCTAGAAGATTAGATATCTGTACAAACGAAGCTGCAGAAACGAAAAGGTCTTAAAGATTCATCGGCAGTTGTAAATGGTTCTGATACGTAACAAACAGGGTAAACACATTTGGCCACTGTGGCGGTGAAACTTTCCCAAATACGCATACAGCCCTCCTAACCTAACCTAACCTTAATACCTACGTAATTTGCTACGCTTTTTATCGAATTGTTTCGAAATTTTTAAATTGGGTAGTCTTTTTAAAATACACTCTTGTGTCACAAGACACTTTGAACACAACTAAACAACAAGTTTCAAACCATTGCAATATAATCGTCTTTGACTGAACTTTCGTTGAACTTCCGATAAGCCTGAATACGCGGTCATTCCAAGCAATATTGTGGCTACACACACTGATTTCCATAGCATCCTTGCTGAGAAAGGGAGAACAGACCGGTATTAGAGAAGAACGTTCATGCCCATTTCGAGAATTATTTCTAACTGGGTTTTCAGTTAAATCAACCTTCTCTTTTCTTCTCGCTCAAAATCTTTCTTTTCATGGGAATGATCTTTGTCGGCAGCAAATTTTAAACTCTAGCAATCGCACAGATTTTCAACCCGCTTGGATGACTCAATCTACGAGGACGTCCCCACCACCCATACGTATTCATTTGAGGATCTTATCATTCGAAAACACACGCTATACACAAATTTTAATGAACGTGACCATACATGAAAAACATGAATCTCTAAAAGCACTTTCATTAAATTAAATTACATTTTGTCGGTAGATCTCAATCTCCATAAGAGGGTTCCAAAAAAGTGTTATTCCCCTTTATTTACATGACAAGTAGGTAACCCGCCTATAATCAGGTGGTCGAGCATACGTATTCCTTCCAAAGTAAGATGGCATGAACAAATTCGGACTCGAATCACAGAGTTTACGCGCAAAACGAATTCCTATCAATTGAAAAAAATCTGAATACATGATCTGGTTGAGATATTGTGTCCCCTTCCCAACAACATCAAGTACTGCTGCCGCGCCGGCCGCGCGCTGCTGTTCCCCCAATTCCAAGTCAGACACGATCGCAATGTAAGAGATTCTTATCACCCCCGAGGAAAACAAGTCGGGGCTATTTAAACGCGTTGAGTATTTAAATTAACAATCCAGCGTGTTGCTTTGGCTTTTTTTTTGGTCGGCGCAAAAAGTATCAATGCGATACACCCACTCGGGCTACAACCTGCTTTTAGGCCGCTACGTAAAAATCAGAAATCGTAGACAATGTTGTCGGACAAAGTTGGACACATAGCAGGAGTATGAAATCATTAAGGATCGCCATAATTGGGCTAAGGTTCGGCATCCGATTGAGGAGGATAAATTCAATTAATTGCGTTCCCTATTTGCGAATTGCAATCAATCAATTAACGGGTTTGGGACGTGCAATGCGGATGGATTGGGTGATATGAGGATAATGACGTGCGGCGTAGTCGGTGCAGTTGCCATATGGCAGTTTTTTCACCTTTGGGATTATACAAATTGGCAGTGTAAAAGGGGAATGCAACTTAAAACACCTACCTACAATGGAAGGCCGATTGTTGTCCGAACTATCACTCACCTGAAATGAAAGGAAACAAATTATTTGAATGCATTCATGTATATTAATGTATAGGAAATATAAAAAAATAAATCTGAACTTTAATCTACTCGCAATTTAGATATTTGAATTCAAACACATTTGACGCAATTTCACCACTGTTCTAGGCGTCCAAATTAAGATAACACTCAGCATTCACTGCGGCTGTTAATATTGAGCCGTTTAACAACCCTACTTCTTTTTTGTTTAGCGTCTGAATCGCCAAGGCGAAGAAAAAGGCACTGCGGCCTAAAAAATCTATTCTGCCGCATGGGCCAGAAATTATTTAGGCTAGTTTTTTATTTTCCGTGTGAAGCAGAGGACTACAACAGAGGACTTCTTTGTGTCTTCGGAACTCAAATTTTTCCTGAAGAATATCTTCAATCTAGTTTCATTTTGGGCTGGACATTCACATAAAATGTGTTCAGCTGTTTTGTCTTCTTCAAGACATAGCCGGCACTCTGTAGAGTCGACTATTTTCATTTTGAAAAAGTGGTATGGTAAACCGTCGTGACCAGCAAGATAAGTTCAAAGTTTTTGATATCATGCCGACTCAAATTTTGACATTTATTCGCATTGCTGTAATGGGCCGGATGGCTCGTTTGGCCTGTCTAAGACCTGGGATTCTCTCCGAATAGGTGATGTTCCCAGCTTTTTATTGCTGCAATGCTGATCTAGGAGTGCACTACAAGGGTATGGGACCTTAAAAATTAGTTTGTAAGTCCATTCGGGCCAGTTCGTTGGCTTTTTCAGTTCCTTCAAACCGTCGAGGCCCGGGACCCACTATAATTTGGTCTTGTTCCATGAGACGAGTGTTTGAAGGGTATTTAAACAGTGCGAGACTGATTTGGAGTCAATGGTATGCGAGCTAAGGGCATTTATAGGTGTAGAGGTTAGTGTGGCTTGTGACCCGTGCGGTGAAGGTTCAATCCCCATGAGGAACAACAACATAACGCCACACATTCTGCAGCCTCTACACCAAAAGGAGGATTTCTGCCCGGTAGTACAATGGACCGATACCGAGTCTGAGTGCTCTGGGATTTGGATTTAATTAAAAAAAAGGGCATTTATAGCTGCTTGACTATCCGTGAATATATGGATCGTGATGCCTTTAATAACAGATGTATTGATGTGGCTATCGCATTCTTGAATGGCTTAAAATACGCTAGGGATTTTTTCCATAATACAAAACAACCTTACTTACTTACTTACTAAGTAAAGGGGCTTCCGGGCTTTCTGGCTTCCGACCCATTGAGAGTTTCTGACTGAGACACTGCAGACTTCCATCTTTCGCAATCCCGGTCATGCTGATTCTAGTTGTCCGAACCAAGCGCTCTGGCATCCGCGATGGCTTAGACAGAACAGCTCATAGAGTTCGCGTTTGTATCTCATTATCCACTCGCCCTCCTCGCACACAGAACCAGGAATACCTATTTTTCCGTCGAAAGAATCCAATATTAGCTCTCATTTCCTGCTTATCGTGCTGCACTCCCAGCCATTAAATTAGACTCAAAGGTCTGTTTGGTTGGTCTTCCGGGTTAGAAGTTTTGAACCATTTGTTTTGCCAGAACGAAGTAGCAACAGTTTCAGGGTAATTTTTCGTGGAGTAATGTTTACTCCGAGGGAGGTGAACTCCCTTACTACCTCGAAGTTGCTATTATAAACAGTAACGTCTTGTCCTTGTTGGTGGACAGGTGTTTGTTTGCATGTTGAAATGAAGTACTTGGGTTGTTTCTTCATTCGCCATTAAAGCTTCTACCACGGCACGCTAAGACCGACCGATGATGTCGATATCGTCCGCGTACCCCAGTAGTTATTTATTTAATTCTTAAATATATATACCGTTGTACAATTGTAAGTGTTTTGCTTTTTAGATAAAAGTACAATTAAATATTGGCAATTTTAAATTAATAGAGAAGCAATGACTAATGCCCTATAAGGAAGACAATACGGGAATCAATAAGGACGTAAATAAAACGAACTGCATAAAACACGTAAAGCAAAAATGAGGACGTATCAATGTCTTCCAAGTATCTCGTAGTTTGTGTTTAAGTTTTCCTGACAAAAGTTTCCGCAGATAAATCGCAAAAACGAAAAAGTTCCGACTGTTTATTAGGTAATTGTGCTTTGGTGTAATTATTCGCAAATGCTTTGAGAGCCCGCACAGCTGATCATATTACACAAATTGTCAGGTCTAGTTTCATCAATAATTTTACAGAGTGCAATAATTGTTCCACGGTTTAATAACGCAATTAAAGTGCAACCTAAGATTTGTTTGCCACAGCTTGAAATGTAGTCTCGGAATCTTAAATCAAACACGTAAGATTTAATTTTAAATGAAATGGTTTCTTATTAATCACGGCAAAGAATACGATCTCTGATCTATTCCGATCTATTCTAGTCATTAATAGGAATTGAAAAGTGATTCTCAACTACGAAATGTTCAAATATCTCTGATCTATGATCAATAGCGAAGCAAATGATGGCGACATCAATCATCGCGTAAGCGCAGGATGGATGAAATGGCGAGAAAACAGAGAAATATTCTGTGTCCGGTAATATATGGTTCACAATGTAACAGCGTACAAAAAGCAGGGTTCGTAAAATATCGATCGCGAACGATAAAATAAGGATCTTTATCGTTCTTTATTGATCTTCTTACAAACCATACAAAATAAAGTTCGCGAACGATGAAATTGTCGATCTTTAAAAATGTATAGTTCTCTAACGAACGAACTGTATTCTTTTTCTCTGTATCTCTCGTTCGTGAGATATCGGAAAAAAGAAATTCAGGTAGAATATGGTTCGCTTGCCATAAGGATCCGTAAAGATCCATAAAACAAATCATTCTCGATTCGCGATTTATATTTTCAATAGTTATTATTTTGGTTGAAATGGGGAAAATAAAGACATTTGAGTTAAATTAATATGTTTCTTATAATGAAGAAGCTGACGAATCAACTTGCTTACTTTATGAGAGAAAACTGAGCATTGGACAACATTGAACAGCAAAGACGTTCTTCTAGGAAAACTTGCACAAGTAGTGCTGGTAGTGCCATCAACTCCTCAAGTCCTCTTTATGAAAACCATTCGCGAACGGATGTCCAATAGTTTGCTCGTGATAAATTCGCGAAAGAACTACGAGGGCGGGTCAATAAGTCCGTGACTTTTTGAATTTCTGACCTCTTTACTGAAACAGCAACACTGCTCCTGTCAACAGGCATCTGTCAGTTGACTCCTGTCAAAATTTAAACTTGCTGCGTCAGTTAGTTTGTGTTTGACAGCTATTTTTATCAGACTACTCACTAATTTGAGGATAAAATGGAATAAAGTGAATTTCGTGTGCATATTAAGCATTATTTCTTGCGAAAAAAAACCATAACCGAGACCAAGGCTAAGCTTGAAAAATACTATGGGGACTCTGCACCATCGATTTCAATGGTAAAAAAGTGGTTTACTGAATTTCGTTGTGGCCGTACAAGCACTGAAGATGCCGAAACAATCGAAAAATTCACCATATGGTGTTGGCCCACCGAAGATTGAAAGTGCGAGAGATTGTGGAAGCCGTAGGGATCTCGCATGTCTCAGTGATTTCAATTTTGAATGATCACTTGGGCATGAGAAAGCTTTCCGCAAGATGGGTGCCGCGTTTGCTCACAGTCGACCACAAACGCAATCGTGTAACAACTTCACAGGAAGGTTTGGCGTTGTTTAATCGCAATATGGAGGAGTTTTTGCGCCGTTTTGTAACCGTGGACGAAACATGGATCCATCACAACACACCAGAGACCAAACAACAGTCAAAACAGTGGGTTTCTAAGGGTGAATCGGCGCCAAAGAAGGCCAAGGTGGGTTTGTCAGCCAATAAAGTTATGGCGACTGTTTTTTGGGATGCACGCGGGATAATCCACATTGACTACCTTCAAAAGGGAAGAACAATCAATGGGGAATATTATGCCAACTTATTGGACCGATTCAATGACGATTTGAAAAAAAACCGACCTCATTTGGCCAAGAAAAAAGTTCTTTTCCACCAAGACAATGCAAGGGTGCACACATGTGCAGTTGCCATGGCAAAAAACCATGAATTGGGCTATGAATTGCTCCCTCATCCACCCTATTCTCCAGATTTGGCTCCGAGCGACTACTTCTTGTTCCCAAACCTGAAGAAATGGCTTGGTGGAAAAAGATTTGACTCCAATGATGAAATAATCTCGCAAACAAAGGCCTATTTTGAGGACCTTGACAAATCATTTTTTTTGGAAGGGATAAAAAACCTAGAGAAGCGTTGGACAAAGTGTATAGAGCTCAAGGGATACTACGTTAAAAATAATTTTTTTTTTTTATCAAAAAATCTGTGTTTTATTCCAAAAGTCACGGACTTATTGACCCGCCGTTTTACAGATTGCAACAGATTTGATTCGATCGTGAAAACGAATTTTATTTTTAAACGAACCGAAAAATAAGATTCACGATCGAATCAGAAATCAAATTCCTCTGCGAACTTTTCATGAGAGAACGAATCATATTTTATCGCTCTGCGAACCTTGACAAAAAAGTATGAGGGCATATTAAAAGCAGTAGAGATGAAGAGGCTTTGGAGAGGAATACAACCTTCAACGATCCAAGGAAGCGATCGTTTCAAAAAACATATTTCGAGAAAACAAAGGCAATATTAAACAAAGCTTCTAAACAATCGCAAAGGAGAGGCAGACCTAAATACTCCTGGATCAAATAGATGCACCAACACCAGCATTTGATCGGTGTCAGCGACGAAGTTAGTTGTCTGTTATTCCTGCCGATAATTTTTGAGGTCAAACCAGCTGACTAGTAAGGGATACAGTGAAATGGGCCATGATCCATTTAGTTCAAATCATAACCTCGTCGTAAAATAAGGAGAATATCGCGTCACAATTTAAAAACTGGTGTTGCCAAAAACCTTCTTTTTGTCCTTGAAGACATCCGATCCAAGTATTTTATTTTGAACTCATACAATTTTAATACAGCTCACAGAGCTTGCTCTTGTTGTTGTTCTTCTTCTTCCTCTTCCTCTTCTTCTTCATCTTCTTCTTCCTCTTCCTCTTCTTCTTCCTCTTCTTCTTCTTCTTCTTCTTCTTCTTCTTCTTCTTTTCCTTCTTCTTCTTCTTCTTCTTCTTCTTCTTCTTCTTCTTCTTCTTCTTCTTCTTCTTCTTCTTCTTCTTCTTCTTCTTCTTCTTCTTCTTCTTCTTCTTCTTCTTCTTCTTCTTCTTCTTCTTCTTCTCAAGTGGCGCTACAGTCCGAGGTGGACCTGAGCTTCAACCAACACGCCTCTCCAGTTAGCCCGATATTCGGCTAACCGCCTTCAGTTGCGCACTCCAAGTTGGTTGAGGACCCTTACACTTGTGCGCGCCACCTAAGGCGAGGCCTTCCTTAACTGCGTTGTCCCTCCGGGTCGGAATCGAAGACTCCTCGGGCCGGAGCGTTGGTGTCCATTCGCTCTACATATCCTAGCCATCTTAGTCGACTGATTCGTACTTTTCTGACCAGGTCGATGTCGGTGTACAGCTCGTAGAGTTCACTGTTAAATCTCCTTCTTCAAAGCCCGTCAACGCAAACGGGACCGAAAATCACTCGAAGAGTTTTGTGTTCGAAGCCACTAAGAAGATCATCCGCCTTTGTTAACGTTAAGGCTTCTGTGACATATAGCAGGACTGCGATGATGAGGGTCTTATACAAAGTCTCCGAAGTGTTTCTTAATAATAATAATAATAATAATAAAAATATTTAGTTAGGGTTTATTACACTGCGACAATAGACCAATTATTATTATTAGTCCCCTGCTTGTGCCTCGGAGAGGTTCATGCCCTCTTTCAAAGCCCTCTCTAGATACTTCTTTTGTGAAGCGTGTCGATGTATTGCTCCGATTTATCCTTGGCAGGTCACACTCCTTAGAGCACAGCGTCCAGTCCAGTTTCTTTGATGAATCTGAGAATGAGCTGTGGGTTCATGGCTTGTATGCCCTTGTCTGTTATTTGGTGCCCAAATATCTCATTCTGTTGTGGGCCAGCGCCCCAAGCTGGACTTTGGGCAGTTTCACTGCAGAATCTGCAGAGCCCGTCCTCTGATATACCCATTTTCCTCAGGTGCTCCTTGAGTCTGGAGTGCCCCGTGAGGAGACTTTAGGTTGTTTTTGTTAAGGCTGATACAAGTTTTGAATCTCTTTTTGTTGTAATTTCCTAAAAGTTTCTTTACTTGTCGCAGACCTTGAAGAAAGGTTTTGGTTAAGTGTTTCTTGATAAGGCCTTACTAGTCAATTGCCTTCTTTGACCAAAGAAACAGCGGTTGGCAAGTGTAATTCTTCGTTTGATTTCTGATGACATGTCGTTTTCTGAATTTATAGCGGAGCCTAGGTAGACAAAGTCCCTAACTACCTCAAAAATATATCTGTCTATCGTGACGTTCTGTCCGAATCGTTGATGTTGTGTGTCCCCTCTTGTTGAGAGCATATACTTGGTTTTGCCCTCATTCACCACTTAACCCATTGCTAATACTTGCAAACGCACCAGTGACAGCTCGCTATGTTCTCCCAATGATGTCAATGTCGTCAGCGTATGCAAGTATTTTTTTTTTATAATTTGCTTACGCTAAAGGGGGTTTTTCTGTTATTACAGTACCCTTATAGTGGTAAGAACACAGCGTAAGCATTTGTGTTTAAGAGCAAGCAGCACCTCGCAACATCGTATTTCATTGCATGCTTTTCGGTGCTACTTACTATTAGAAAGAAAAGAGAGATAGGAAAGAAGTGTTTGGGTGCAGTTGTAGGGTTTTTCTCCACGCAAGTAGTTGCACAGACTTTTGGAAAATTTGGTGTTGGGTTGCGAGTTTCGCACACATTTCTCAAGTATGATGTTGAAGAAGTCACATGACAGCGTATAACCTTGTCTAAATCCTTTTTTGGCATCAAAGGTCTCGGAGAGATTGTTACCGACCTTTATGGAGCAGCGAGAGCTCTCCAACGTCATTCTACACAATCTGACAAGTTTGGCAAGGATGCCAAAACTAGACATGGCTCTATACAGCCCGTCTCTATAGATGCTGTCATATGCGGCCTTACAATCAATAAAAAGATGGTAGGTATCAATTTGGACTTCCTGGGTTTTCTCCAGGATCTGCCGTAGCGTGAATATTTGATCGGCGTCGTTGACGAATGGTTTCAGGCGTTCACACAGTACAGGAGATATGATCTTATATGCAATGCTCAGGAGACTGATGCCTCAGCAGGCATACTTTCTTCTGACCCTTATAGACGAGTTGGTGTATGCTCTTCACAAAGTCATCTCCCGCTGCCTTGAAAAGCTCGGCAGTTAAGTCGTCCGGTCCAGCAGGCTTGTTGGACTTAAGCTTGGATATTGCTTTCCTCACGTCATCTTGGTTAGGAGGACGGAAGTCTTGGCTTTCATCGTCCAGGTTCAATGGTTCCTTCTGCCTGACAGGACAATTTGTGTCGTCTTCGCCGTTCAACAGTCTGCAGAAATGGTTTTTCCATGTCCTCAGCACCGACTGTGATTCTACTACAAGATTTATATTACAAAAAACTTTGATACGGTCTATAAAAATTATATTCGGAAAATGAGTTTGTCGAAAACCTGCATAGCTCCTATACTTTATATCAACAGATTTACTTACATAACGCTCTTGATAGACTTATAAAATGTTATTGTTATTTAATTAAACTTTTAACCTTCTCTCATTCACTGTCAGTCATCATGACATGAAATCGACAAGCTTACTAACGCCGCCCGATGACATTTATTGGGTTATTATGTGCAATCGATTGGCGAACCCCACAGGTGGACCAGTGGGAGGGTTATGATCCCCAAAGTCCAGAACGTAGCCTCGGCATTAAAGAGACGAAGACAATTATGTGCGCACAATTAAAAACAATTTCTCTTATCACCACTAATAAGTGAATTGTGATTCAACTTCTACAGATACTTGGGGATACCTTCCTAATCAATGAAAAATGTACAATTCACTGAAAAAATAAATTCCCTAGATAAGTATCCGACTTTGATTAATAGTTCGCTAAATCATGAGGCAATTATCAATGTTAACACAGTTCGCTCATTAGCTACGAGTAAGCGTAATTAAAAGCACACAACATTCGCGCACCCACTTGAACCTTAAGCGATCTTCAAATTTCGAATTTTCTGATTCGATTTACCGTAACCATAAGTAACTACATCGCCGATCACTGTGTAGATCGGTATCGATGAAATACTTATCCGCTTTTGATATGATCCAGTATTCCACCACTCCCGTTATGCAATGTAACGAGCAGAAACATAGATGGATTGACGATTGATTAATGCTTTTCGAGAGTTTTATCGGCACCCGGTTCATTGGAGCATGTCATGTTAAATGTTTTTCATTCGAGGAAACAAAAAAAACCTATTTATCCCTAACTATTTGTGTCTTGTTTGGTTTTTGTGAATTGAATGCCGGATCGCTATAATTGTTGACAAAACTAAATGATCGATTTTGTATCGCAGTGTGTGGCTGCGGAAGTCGTAAAAGTGTACAAATTTAGAACAATGTTTACAGAAAATAAAACTTACTATAGCATAACACATAAAAGATAGGAGCATGTGAACGTTTTACTGATTGGTGATTGAGTAATTGGAGTATGACCTAATCGGTGCGTCGTTGTTTTTTTTTAGTATGCCTGTTGATCTGTGAAAATTAGTGTTACTGACACCAAAACTTGTAATTGATTTCCGATTTTGGCAAACCTTAATGTATGCAAGTATAATTGAACAGCAAATTGTAGGCTTTAGTTGTATGTTCTCAGTGTTCCAAGACGGAAATGCATTTAGATAAGTTTTTTTTATGTACATTTTTATCTACATTTTATTATTGCGTCTACCATCTTGCTAAAATGTGTGGAATCAAGCAAATTTAGCACTCAGTAGATAGCAAAACAAACAAAGTATTTTTAGAAAATATTATAATCAATATATTTTTGTCTTCATTGAATTTTCTATTTTGAAAACATTCAAACCTAATTTTACTAAATATTTAACTTTAAATAGACTGTGATTGTATTGCGAGAAGGACCATGAGTTACTAGAAAAGCATTTTCTGTTTAAGAAAAAAAAAAAAAAACTTTACGGCCGTTAAGTCAATCGTAGTTTTATAACGAGACAGAGTTTAACCTTCGGACTTCGACCATAAGACCAATAGCAGCTATCCAAAAGACAAAGACCGTCATCATACCGGTCTTCATGCGGCTACATTCGAAAAACCAGGCGTGAAGTGAAGGTGGTCTTCAATTATGCAGGGAAATAACCTATGGTGGGAAATAAGTTTACAAAAAAAAGTGAAATTATTGCCCACTCGAGGTGAAGTTATTGCCCATCTGAAGTTATTGCCCGTGAAGTTATTTCCCTGCACTGTCTTGAATCCCAAGGCAGGGAAATCTAGTCACATCAATGTCAAGGATTTCATGCCTTTTAAAAGCTAATGAACATCTTTATTCGCAGCCAAATCGATTGAAGCTCGCTTTTCCCCACCCAATACGCTTACATTAAAGGCAGAGGAGTGGAAACAACGCAACACGACACGTCAGCACTATAGAAAAGTGCATAAAGAACAAAGAATATACACTTGCAGTGTTTTTAGATATTGAAGATTTTGAAATGTTGCTGATGAATAAATCGTCGGTTCAAAGGTAAAAGTCATTAACAAACAAAATTAACTTGTATAGATAACTAGCTGCACCTGTCCGGCTTTGCCCGTGCCCGAGAATTCTATTGGCCTATATGTTCGAGTAGACTTCCTTATAATTGTCTAGAGCGGGTATCCAGCGTATGTTGCTGCGCCTAAAAAAAGAAGACCGATTTTGACCAAAGTTCACAGAAACACTCTCAGGCCAATACCGAAGATTGCCTGATTTGAGCTCAACCGGTGAAAGGGACTGCACGTTTTTCTCCGCATGGCTTAGGCCGCTCACACAACTTCGTTGTTCCGTTTAGGGTAGGTGCTTGTTGTCTGGCAGGCGCCTATGTCACCTTACTTCTGCGAATCAAACAACAAGGCGAAAATAAAAAACTTCGATTGAATCACTTTTCATTCACTTCCACACCGATTGTTATCAATGTTGGAAAAGCAACTTTCCGATGTCCGATTCACAAAAAAATGCAAAAAATTTCAATAAGAGTTATTTGAATAAAATATTGAACACACGATATCTCAAGAACAAACACAAATATGGATTGA
The DNA here is from genome assembly GCA_949715645.1 of Portevinia maculata. Taxonomy (NCBI): domain Eukaryota; kingdom Metazoa; phylum Arthropoda; class Insecta; order Diptera; family Syrphidae; genus Portevinia; species Portevinia maculata. The sequence continues at coordinate 193,656,619 of OX454525.1, forward strand.
TTTTTATACAAGGTGGCGCAAAAATAACCTTCCGATGTTTTTTGGTCACCGACCGATTATTGCTCAAATAAATAGTCACCAATATTCCGCGTTCTGGAGCAGTGTAGCGTAACATTGTTTATTAACGTGTATTTCGCATGTGTTTACTACACAAATGTCAAAACAGAACTGACATTAGGGGCCAATCGCAAAATTTATAGCATTTTCTGATAGGAGGATTACTTTTGCGCCACCTTGTATATAGAAAATATTACACAAAAAAACTTTATTATTTCACTTAAATTTGTTTTTTTTTTCAAAGCACATGATACCTACATATGAAACACACAGTGTATAAATACATTGTCAATTTTTTTTTCTTTTTTAAGAAACACATAATTTACACACCGATGCAGATACAGACATCGCACATACATAACATCCTTCGTATCGACGTCACCTTTCTTAAAAAAAAAAATGTCATTGAAATCGGTTAACGCGTTTGGCCAAACACCGGCAACAAACGCAAATATGGATTGATTTTTATATACATATATATATAAATAGATATAGATATATTCTCATATCAATTTTAATTCACAAAAACTCACAAAATCGCAATGAAGAAATCCGAATCCGACAGCGCCACCAAACATTAAACAAAATTGGCTTCTCCATTGATCGATAATAGATGGCGTTACGTTGCGTGTCTATCTGACAGTTCAATTGTGATACGATATGTTACATTCAAATGTGATTTTTTATTTGGTTGTTGCCAAAATAAATAAATACAAAATGAAAAAAAAAAAAAAAATTTAAAAAAAATCGAAAAAAAACATATCGTAACACGCTGGGTGGTCAAAATAAGCCATTTTGAAATTTAGATTTTTTTTTTCTAAAACCCGTGCTGAGAAAATACCTTTCCAACAAAGTATAAATCATCAAAATCGGTTCGGCCAATCTCGAGTTATGCGGTTACATCGCTTCGGACACTTTCTTTTATATAGATGAGTTTTAAACATATTTTTTGGCCTGAAAAATTGAATTTTACAGATATCGAAGAGATATTTACACTGAACATGTACTTTCTTTAAAAGTAAATAGTTTCGTGTTTGTTATGTACCAAAAATAGTTATTTCGGTCAAAAATATGGAAAATGTACTTAATGAGTTTTTTCTGTATGGATTTACATCAATAATAGTATATAACGTTAAAGTGAAATTTTCTCTGCTGTATTAAAAAGTTTATTTTATTGACGATAACATTTGTTTAATAAAATGTGAATTAATAATGCGATTAAATATGAATATACGAATATGTTATGAATTTCAGTTGAGAAAAAAAAAATAAATGAAATAAAAAAACTGAAATAGAAAAATAATGTTAGTCCTCACATAATTCTTATTAGACGCTTCTACTTTTCGGCGTTTGGGTTTCAGTGTTTGCACATATTTTATAAGAAAATCCTTATGTCTATTATAGCCAGCGAAACCGCAATACGATTTGCAGATTTCAAATCTTTCTTCTTGTGTAAAGTAGAATGTGCACTTAAACCTACAGTTTGTACAATCAACTTCCTTTGGAGCCTTAGAATCATGAATTTTTTGTCGTGTAGGGAACACATTTTGACCGTTTATATTTTGTAACGTTGACTTTCCAATTATTTTGGTTTCTTTTTCTGTGCCTTGTCAACTTATTTCTATTTGCTTCATAGTCCGAGAAGTCAGAAATCGAATATTCTGTTCTAAAAGCGGAAGGTTTAAATGAGGGATCATAAATTGACGATGCACTGAAGCCTTCCTCATCATCAGTTTCAATTTCATAGTCCACAACTTTAATTATTGAACTCCATTGTGCCTGAAATTTGAGGTCATAAATAAGTACAGAAGTTCTTATTGAAAACAATACAGTTGGACATGAATATACACATAAATTTTAAATTTAAGGTGTAATATACATACTTTTTCAATTTGTTTTTCGACAGACTTGACTTCTTTACGCACAGCTGGTTCTTCATTTATGAATAATTTTGTCAACACACTTTGTGAAACACTAGAATCCTTAATAAAATAAGAATTTAACAGTTTTAAAAATGTAATGAATAAAAAAAACCTTTTCGATCTGCTTGGCATTATTATTAGTCAAGTCATGCATAGTAACAGTCAGCTAGAAGGCTCTTCATTGCAATCAGACACTTCTTGAAATAAGTGTTTCATAGATTTTTGAATGGAACCTTCATTCAAACAAAATTGTTTTGCGAACGAACATTAAAGAACAAAAACCGAAATGATTTTTGCTTACGAGATTACTGTTGAATATTCTTTGTTTTGTCAAGTACTGACTGTATCATTAATTTTCCTCTTGAATACATAATTGTAGCACTGTTTTGATTTATTCTTATCACTTTTTAATATTTACTCACGACTTGTGATTGTGATCTAATTGGCTACCGCTATCGCTTAGTACAAAATTTTATAGAAAATGACAGTAAATGATTTTTTCCTCTTAAGAAAATTTAAAAACACGTACTTAATGAATTTTTATACTTTGCATCTTGCTTTAGAGCAACTTGTTGGTACTTATTGATTTTTTCCTGCATAAAACGCGGTTAGTTGGGTAACTTAATGAAAAAAATCATTTTTTTCAAAAATTGTACTTAGTGACTTTTACCTTTGAACCGACGAAATATGACATTATGAAATATGAAATATGAAGGAGCATTCAACAATATCAAAGCGTGCTCGGTGGAAAGAGCATTGCAGGGTTCCAACATCGATCAGTCACTGACTTGGGTGATTATGAGCCTGCTCAATGGAAGGAATATCAATGCAGCACTATACGATATTGACCTAAGAGCCCCTGCCTCCAGAGGGACGCCACAAAGTGTAGTTCTTATCCTCTTACTTTGGGTCCTCATCGTTAATGAAATACTCTTGAAATTCAAGAACAGGGGGTCAAAGCAATTGCATACGCATATGACGTAGTATTGTTGCGACTCGAAAATTCCTATCAGCCCTGAGTGCAATGGTGTATCCAGAAACAATTTTGGAGGGGGCTCACTTGTAAAATTTTTCAATAATTTTTTTTCTGTTTTAATTTTTTGTAGTCCTTTATAGTTAATAAAATCAGTGAATCCAACATTTTTTTGTCCTCTAAGAAACCTTAGCTTGCGTAATCCATAAAATTAAACTCTTTGTGAATTTTTTTTTATTAATTTGTTACCTATATTAATAATAAAGGCAAGAAATAATATAGAACTTTGTTAATTTTAAATATAAACAAGTTTTGAAAACTTAACACCCCTATCGTGGAATCCGTCGGATCTGAGATTCACTTCACTTATTCGATTCACGTGTACAGAAAATTGCTATCGTGGGATCTGTCGGATACTCTCCATTACCGACCACTATTGGTGATTAGGAAATTCAATTGTGACAGCTCATTTATTAAATTAATATAATTAAATTAAGTGAAAATAAAATAAAAACTGCGGATGTCAAATGCATGGATAGATTCGATCCGTTCGTTTTCCACGATACAGTGAATTTCATTCACTTTACCGACATGTGGATGGTTCACGTCTGCGGATTACACTATGCAAATTGTTCACTATTAGCGGATCGTTCCCCCCGACGGATTCCACGATAGGGGTGTAAGTTTGAATGTTAAAATAGTTAAAGATAATGTTTAATTGCCAACGACCTTGCAACCTCGAATCAATCAATAAACAACTTGGGAACACCGGGTGTTGTGCACTTCCTTGCGAACATGTGGGGGTGCTAAAGCAAATCAATACACCACTGCATGAGCGAACTGTTACAAAATTTGCTACGGGCACTTAAACGCGGACAAAACAATGCGGTCTTGGGATCAATTCCAAAAGACTGAACTGCTGCTGGTCACTTATAAGAGAAGCATACCACAATTCAAGCCATCAGCGAGGATATATCACTAAAGCTAGTAGATAGTGAGAAATATCCTGGACAGAAAACTGAGTTGGACGCTAAATGTCGATGACAGAGTAAGGAAAGTAGCGAATACTTTCTGCGCATTTAACCGTATCTTCGGCAAAAAGTGGGGACTAAACCACAAAATAGTTCTGTGGGTATATACGACAATCGTGTCGTGTGACCAATACTCACATACGGCAGCTTAGTTTGGTGGCAAGCCACGGTCTAGGTAACTAATCAAAAATACAAAGACTAACATTTTTAGGGACAACTAGTACAATGAGAACGACACCAATTTAATTTGGTCAACAAATCACACATCGGAACGACACCAACCGCCTGCTTGAAAGCAATTCTCATTTTGCCACCTCAGGATCTTTTTATGCAGGAATCGGCTGCAAAAAGAGCCTTGAGGATCATTTTGGGCGTGCACTAAATCTAAACATGTACGTAGGGAACAACTTGAACTCTGACTCTATGTTTTCTTGCCTAGCCTTTGAAAGGCCATTCTCTTGCTCGTTTCCAAGCAGGGAGGTACAGAATGTAAATAAGTACACGAAAAGGAAATCGATATCCATTTTTGCAGATGAATCAAAAGATAGACTGTGGAACTGGTGCTGGATTATTCTCAGAGGAATTAAGCAATTGGGTTAGATTAACTGATCATTGTAGTGTATTCCAAGCACAGGTTCTAGCCATCACTAAAGTTGCAAGCATGATTTCAAAGATGGCGATACCAGGTAGTGATATTACCATATTTATTAATAGCCAGGCGGCCATAAAAGCGGTATCCGCTACCGAAGAACTCAAAACTCTTGGCTCGCAGCATAAGACGATTTTCTGCAGGGTCCCTGGACATAGAATATACGCCAACTAGCGAGCTGATGAACTGGCAAGGAAAGAGTCTGCGATGGACCAAGAACAGGCACTCAGAGAAAGAGCGGAATACAAGATTCGAATAACACCAACAAAAGGTGGAAATCATTAACCACTTGTGACATATCACGCAAACATGCCATAATATGATAAGAACCAGACCAATAAACTTTTTTGTTATGACAGAACATCGCTGTCCAAGATGGTCGGAACTGTTACCGGTCATAATTTGTTAAGCAACCGCACAATGAAACTAAATCTCAAGGATTACGACATCTGTAGATGCTGTGGTGGCGAGGTGACCCGTGAGGATACACCTCACTTTCTCTGTCACTGTGCAAACCTATGTCACCTGAGGAACATAACACTTGAAGATACTTCTCCCAAGACATTCAACTATTTGATGTCACACTATCTAATATTTACAGGTTTATGAGGACATCGTGGGTGCTAGCACCGGACATAACATGCTGAAATATCATGACAAAAGAATGAAAATCAGCACCGATGGCATATGCAGGAAGTGCAGGTGGATACTGTTCACTTTCTCTGCCACTGCTAAGCACTCAGCCGCATCAAAAATAGATCCCTCGGAATATTCCTTTCCCAAGACCAGAAGAACTTCGCGGCAGGATCGTTTTTGATTCTCAAGTTAGTAAATGCCTCATGGCTTGCTTATTCTTAAGTTTTCATAGATTAGTGTGGAAGTAAAATAACCCAAGGGCGTTCAAATGGATGTGCATTGATCTAAGTGTGACGAGTAGGCACAGGTTTTTCCTGCCTCGGCAACCCATTTACCTAACCTATACTATTCAAGGATCAAACGCCCCTGAAACGAGCACTTGATGTGTGGGTGGATATTTTGGAATGGGTCTCGTATTAGTCCAAAAGAAAAATTGTGCTGCCCGTTCTCTGATTCACTCCGACCATTTTAAGACATTTGTATGAATGGAAGATTGATTCCCAAGTGAAAAAAGTTCATATACTTATCTGGGATCTATGATCAATAGCGAAGCAATGGCGACTTTAAGCACCGCATAAGCACTGGCGTAGCGTGGGTTTGGCCCGCCCGGGGCAGACCCAATTTATGCCGCCTCTAGTATTTTTTTTTCCACTAAAAAAAAACTTTGTCTACGGTTTCAACCAGTAATACCTACACATATTATGTATGTCAATAAACTTGGTAAAATTACTCTTAAAAATGTTGTCAACTGTTGTTCGTACTACTTTCTAGCAAGTGAAGCAAAAATGAAGCCGCAAATTTCAAATTGTCCCATATTGAGTACTTTCCGATTTCCCAATGTCAATGCAAGTTTAAAGAAGAACATTTAAAAGAGTTTGAAGACACATTAATTAGACTTAGCGCAATTTACAGCAATATTTTAATTGGGGGTGACTTTAATGTAAATTTCTTAGAGAAAAATGGAACCACTCAACTGTTTCAATATTTTTGTGACAAATTCGGTCTCTTTGTTGTTAACAAACGCTGGCCAACTTGTTTCCAATCAGTAAGGAATCCGTCATTAATCGACATGTTCCTAACGAACTCAATGGATCAAGTAATAGGAAATGATCAGTTGAGATTAACATCGGATTTTATACACGATCTTATTTACTGTTCATATAACTTTAATATTAGAAGAGATCATGTAAAAACATTCAGTTTTAGGTCATTTCGCAATGTTGATTTATTGAATATCCAACAAAGTATAGAGGGAATTGGGTTAGGTAATATCTGCAATTTTGTAGACATTGACATGAAAGTCTCTGTTTTAACTGACATAATCAATGAACTTTACCAAACCTATGTTCCTGTAGTGACAAAATTCGTAAAGCCTCAAAGTTGCCCATGGTTCAATAGCCAAATAAAAACATTGATTCAAGAAAGGGAACATTTTTTCAGAAAGTTTAAGCGAAACTCAACGGTATATAATAGATGTCAATACATTTATGCCCGAAACAAAGTTACCTCCCTGATTCGCTATACTAAACGTATGTATTATCTTAAGCGTCTTGACCCTAAGTTAAACACAAAAATCCTTTGGAAAAACCTGAAAAATGTTGGTGTGATCGAGAGTGAAATACCAAAATGCAATTATAGTCCTTTAGAAATGGGCTCAGTTCTTGTCCCAAAATCGACCTTTGCGGTGCCGTTTGAATTTGGAGATGATTTTTCACCAGTATGCTTTGCATTTAGGTGTGTTAACAGCTTAGATGTTGAATTGGCGATTCGGTCGGTTAAATCCAATGCTATTGGACCCGACCACCTATCACCTAAGTTCATTAAATTAATTCTTCCTGTTCTTCTTCCCTGTCTAGTACATATTTTCAATTTTTGTATATACAGTTGTCAGTTTCCCGAAAAATGGAAATATGCCAAAATTATTCCAATTCCGAAAAAGTCAAATCCTACAGATCCTTCGCAGTTTAGGCCCATCAGTTTACTGCCATTTCTATCAAAAGTTTTTGAAAAGTTACTCGCCCAACAGATTCAAGAAGACCTCGATAGATATAATAAACTTTCAAAGTGGCAATCGGGGTTTCGAAGGAAGCATAGCTGTGAATCTGCAGTATTAAAGGTAACCAACGACTTAAGGACAGTTATAGATCGTGACGAAATCAGTGTGATGGTAATGCTTGATTTCTCAAAGGCATTTGACTGCATAGATCATTCAATTTTATTAAAAAAAACTTAAAACCAATTTTCAATTTTCCAGGTCTGCTCTTGAACTGGTTTTCAATTACTTAAGAAACCGTTTTCAAACTGTAGAAACTGAGAAAGGAATCTCCAGTCCGTTTCTTGTTAATTCAGGTGTTCCGCAAGGGTCGGTTTTGGGACCCCTTCTTTTCTGCGTCTTTGTAAATGATCTGCCTGATATAGTTATTAATAGTAATGTTCATATTTACGCAGATGATGTAATTATTTATTTGTCTAGAAGGCCTGGGTTAATCGAGGACTGTGTGGCTAGAGCTAATGAAGACCTACTACATATTCAGAATTGGTCTGATATCAACAAAATACGTCTAAACCCACTAAAATCTTCTGGTATGGTGCTCTCAAGAAGTGAAATATCTTTACTAGATTGTCCTACTCTTGATCTCAATGGTATAACTTTACCCTATGTACAAAGTGTTAAATATCTAGGTTTTATTATTAATAGGACATTGAGTTGTTGTGATGCTACTTCAGATTCCATAAGAAAAGTCTATGGTGGATTACGAAGTCTTAGGTCATCTTCGAGCTTATTGCTTCCAAATATGAAATTGCATCTTGTTAAATCCTTGTTACTACCATTTTTTTCTTATAATTGTTTAGTTTATCCCTGTCTAGATTCTGATTGTAAACGCAAAATCAATGTCGCATTTAATGACTGCTTGAGGTACATTTACAACATACCACGGCATATGAGTGTTTCTAGGTATAAAATGACACTGTTAGGAATGAGCTTGGATGATTATTTCGAATTCAGATCAATTCTTAAACTCCATTCCATAATTCATAATCATTGTCCTGAGTATTTGTATCAATATTTAACTTTTTTACCCACGCCAAGAGGTCTAAAGCTATTGATACCACGATTTGCACATACAGTAGGAGAGCGATCTTATATTGTAAGCGCGATTCGTCTGTGGAACAATCTTCCACATCGATTGCAAAGAACAGTTTCGTCGAGGGTATTTCGGAAGAATCTTTACAACCACATGTCACAACAATAGTTTTTCTTAGGAATGATAAATGAACATCTTATTTTTATTTAATAGTCTAATTCATTCTATCTAATACAATTATACCTACCTATTATTTTATAAAAAACTACGTAACTAAATACCATTTTCCATCTATTTACACAACAATTTGTAATTTAAATTTTGATACTTATTATAAGATTCAATATCTTGAAGTACTATGTAATAACTTTAATTCGAAATAAATGAAAATGAAAATGAAATGAAATGAAATGAAATGTCTAAGCGGTTCAAAATGACTTACCTCAGGATATCAAATAAACAACGGTAATTCCCATTAAACTATAATTATCTAAATTAAAATTCTTCAGAAAAACCGGATTCGATTATTATTTGTAATTTATTTTCCATTTATTTATTTTTTTCTTTAGATTTTGAAATTTTTTAATTTAACTTAATTTTCTAAATTAATTACATTCAATTATTTTAGTTTAATAATTAATTAAATTCATTAATAAATAAATAAATAATTTCATAACTAAAATTTTTAAAAAAAAAATAAATTTTAAATAAAAGGATTTTTAATTAATTTAGATTTAATTCAGTTTTCAGTCAAAGGGAAACAAGTTACGAGTATATAGGTACGTTCATTTGTGATTAATTGTTATTTTTTTTACAAGAAACTTTTTTATTTATTTACAGAAAACTTCTTTAAAATGTTATTTTCCTACTTTTCATCAGGGCAAAATCTTTTTTTTTTTTTTTTTTTTTTTTTCATACACTATCAGTTCTGTGTCGTGGAGTGCTTAAAGCAAGCAACTATCACGAGCAGAAATTTCCCGGCACTAAAAGTGCTCCCACAGGCTCATCATTTAGTGCAGGTGTTAGTTACAATAATTATGTACCTATAAAATACTAACACAAACACAAATCATGCAAATAAATTAAGACATTAAGGTATTATTGCGCAAAATATTTTTCAGCTTAATTTTACTAACATGCAAGTCAATCACATGATCATTTAGATTATAGATCCTACTCATGCGACTAATAGGCTCATGCCTCCCATAATTCGTTCTATGATGGGGGCTAAACAATAAATCAGCACTACGTAAATTATGGGCACCACACCGAAAATTAAAGCCAATAGATGACAGCAAGTCAGGTGCATCTATTTGACCGGATATAAGCTGCTGTAAAAAAAATGATATCGCTATTAAGCCTTCGTTGAGAAAGGGGCAACATTTGAAGAAGCTTAATACGCTGACTGTAAGGAGGAAGGTTAAAAGGATCATCCCATGGAAGTCCTCTAAGTGCAAATCGAATAAATTTACGTTGAATGGCCTCTATTCGATTTAAATGAATGTTGTAGAACGGCGTCCAAACTTGTGAAGCATACTCTAGAATCGGACGGACAAAACAATTGTACAATGACATAGTAACGTATGGGTCATTAAATTCTTTCGCCCATCTTTTTACGAAGCCCAGCATAGTATTAGATTTATTAACAATAAAATTGATATGCTTGGCAAAAACCAGTTTGGGATCGAAACAAATCCCAAGATCCTTAAAATTATCAACATTACAAAGAATATGTTGAGACAGAGAATATTGAAAGGTGGAAGGGATATTCTCTCTAGAGAATGTCATATGTTGACATTTAGTGGGGTTTATTCTTTCAGTACCGATGGTCTCTGTGATTTCCTGCTCTATAGCCATGATACCCAGATTAGATAGCCTTAGAGTGCTCATTGTGGACCTTAAATAATTTTTAATAAGCTTCAATTTTGAGAAACTCCTCTCACAGCCGGCATAAGTAATGCAATTGTGAGAAATAGAGGAGGAATTATTGTTATGTTAGTCAGACTAACTTCCAGTCTAGACTGTAATATATATTTGAATAGTTCGAGTGGGCTTTCTTCCAAGTAATCACTTCTTCCAAGTAATCACTTGGAGAGGGTGGCTATGGTGTAGAGGTTAGTGTGTTGGCTTGTTACCCGTGAGGTGCAGGTTCAATCCCCATGGGGAACAACAACATACGCCACCCATTCACATGCCTCTACACCAAAAGGAGGATTTCTGCCTGGTAGTACAATGGACCGTTACCGACTCTGAGTGCTCTAGGATTTGGAATTCCTTTTTACTTTAAAAAAAATCACTTGAAGGATTTTTTGGCGAGTTCATTTATTTTGCCTGAAGAAGATATAATTGCTCTTAACCGTACGCGTTCAATCTCAAAATAATCCTTATCAATGTCATGAGGTGCAACATCTGAATTTCTTTCATAGTTTTTATCTAAGAGTGTGTCTGGGGTGAGAAAGTCGAACTTTTTCGCCAAATTTCGTAGCTGTTGAAATCTGTTGAAATCCGTTGCTGTATTTCAGCACTGCCCCTGTCTAAAGAAGAGAATAACTCTCGTCGCAGTTCATCTTCATAGGATAAAGCAGCACCTATATTTCCGTCACCAAAAATATGTTTTTTTTTTATTTTCCTGGGACGTTCCATTAAAATTCCAAGTTTTTCACATAATTTTTTAGCATACGTAAAAGTACCGTCTACCAATTCATCTGTTTTTTTTTTTATAAGGAAGATCTGTAGCAATTTCATACGAGTATTTTCATCTATATTATTAGGCCACCTTCCCATATCATCTAAATTTTTAGCTGATTCCAATGCTTTATCGGTCTCATTGTCAATGTGTTCAATGTCAGAATCAGAGACAGAGCCGGAGTCGGAACCATAACTATTGATAACTATATTTGAACATGTCGTTACAGATTGAGAAGTTGTAGGAATCTGTTCAGGTACAGCATCATTTGTATGTCCAATAGATGGACAAGGATGTGAAGCTGAAGGTGACATATTTGAAGTATTAACTTCAGGTAACAAAATATCTTTGTTGAGTTCTCGTACTACCTTGGAATCTGAATTGTCAACAGTCAAAATATCTGTTGAAGATTTTTATTGGAAATTAGTGTACATCGGCTCCGCATAATAATGAATCTTGGTGGCCAATTCACGTCTGTTCTTCGGGAAATTATGCGATTGTTAAACTTCTCCTTCAAAAGATCGATTGATTTCGTTGCAGTGTGGCATGTTGCACCATCCTGTTGAAACCACATATTCTGCATATCAATATTTTCCAATTGGATCCACAAAAAGTTTCTAATCATCGCTTGATATCAAGCTCCATCCACAGTAACTGCACTGCCATTTTCATCTTCAAAGAAAAAAGAAAATGGACCAAATAACTTTTTCGGTTTCTTCGAAAAAAGTGATTCATAATTTTGGTAAATGGTTGACAGTCTGCCGAGCTAGAAGAGGAGGTCAGTTCGACGACATTCTTATTATTAACCGGAACCAATGTACATTAATTTCCAATAAAAATAAATGCAGATTTCACACAATTTATGTCTTTCATTCAAAATCTAAAATGATACCTCTAATACCCAATTAAAAGAAAAAACAAAATAAGTTATAAACCGCTTACAGTTGCATACGCAACGCATACCCAACCCACCGAGAAAAGAGTAAAAGAGTATTTTCGAATGCTGCGGTTGTGTCTGATTTTTTTTTTGTCTAATTTTTTTTTTTAAAAAAAAGGAAATCCAAATCCCAGAGCACTCAGACTGCGGTTGTGTACTATGATTATAATTTGTGTGTCCTGTAAAGGGTTGTCATCCTCCTTGCGAGGTCAGTCACCTTGACGTGTGTACCATCATGGAACGCAAATTCTATGGTGCCGGTGCGGAGGCTTACGGCGCAAAGAGTCATCGGGCCTTTCTGATAAGGGACAGACCGTCTGATGAGCGTCAACTAAGAACTGACCAGGACTACACGTCCGCAACCCTTCTCCTCTTTCCTTTCAATTTTCAATTACCCATATCCCCCCTCCATCAAATCCCTAAATCCTATTTCCCCAATAAACCCCTAATCTAAGGTGGCAAGCACCGAGAGATGCATGGCTAAGAGGGTGCTTAGTCGTTAGTTTGCAAACTTCGGATACCAGGCGACCTCCGATTTTAAGATAGCCTTCCTGTGGTTAGACGGGTAGACCACGGGCGAAACCATATCCCGAATACTCGTGGGTTTCAAAATAAACCAAACAACAAAAGAAACAATAGAGAATGATGCCTCTAAAATTGCATCATCAAATAGGGATGTTTTAGAACACCCTGTCGATGACGACACGACATCTGTCAAAGGGATAGAGTCGGTAATCATCGACTCTGAAATGGGGGAACCTGAAGAGAACTTGTCTCAACTCAGTGACTCTATTTCAGAATCCAGCACCATATGCAACAGCATATTATCGGATGAAAGACATCCCGATATAGAGGACGTACCTAAGACAGTCGGCAATGTGGCACGGACTGAGTCTGAGTACGTTAGGTTCACACCATCTGAACAGCGCAGATTTAAGCGCGCGCAGAAGAAGGGGAGCACCATTGAGCAGGCCCGTCTCTATGCGATCCAAAAGATGGAAAACAAGGGTCCCGAGGTGAAGCGAATGCGATCCGAGGATAATACCCCGCCTCAATCCGAAGCGAAGCGAGGTCGCACTGGGAAGACAACCGTCGACAAAGTCTCGTATAGCAATATAACGAGCTATGTAAGACTGGGTGTTGTACCGGTGGACATCGATCGTAATCCTCTCTCCAACGAACAAATGGGTTCGACACAGGAGAGGATTATGGATATCACGATCGAACAGCGTGACGAGGAGGTCAAACCAGCCTTCCGCGGTACTACGCTCAAAGCCGGATGGCTCATGATCGTATGTGCAGACGCCACCACTGCAGAGTGGATGAAGGCAACCTTCGCCAAGCTAAAAGAGAAATGCGGGTTAGAGGTGATGCTTGTGGGAGAGGAAAATTTTCCAAAACCACATGTCATCAGAGGGTTCTTCCCGCAGAGTACCGGCGTAGCTAGCGAAAGGATCCTAGCCCTATTAGATGGCCAAAACAAAGAACTGAACACGAGAACGTGGAGGGTTCTGCAAAGATCGGATGAGCGAGACATCGCACATATGGTCTTTGCCATAAACGACAGCACCATGAGGAGACTCGTAGAGCTAAAGGGTATGGTCTCTTTCCGATTCGGACAGACCAAACTTATCCTAAAAAGTGCTGACAAGACGGCCACACAGGGCCCTAAAGATCAAAAACAGCACGTTTTGGATAAGAAGGATGTCACAGCTCACGGCAGCACCGCAACTGACCCAAGTGGGGCCAGCACCAGCGCTGCCGCTAAGGCTGCAGCTTCAAGTACGCCAACAACTGTGCCAGAAAAAGAAGCTACAAGCGCGAAGTCAAGCGCAGCCAGAGAAAGCCAAACACGATTCAGGCCTAAGTTAGGTATGGATCGTAAGAAAGCACTGGCACAAGAAGAAAACAAAAGTCCTAGAGGCAGACAAAGTGGTACTCCTCAACAGGGTATCGTACGTAGGAGAGGTGATAACAAGCCCAATAGAGTACGAAACCCTGAATACAGACGCAAATGACCACCCGTCTCAGCGTTTTGCAGGCCAACCTGCACAGGGCTATGGGTGCATCGGACACCTTTAGCCAGCGATGTGCCGAAGGGAACATTGCTATTGGACTAATCCAGGAACCTTGGGCAACCAATGGTAAGATATCCGGATTAAATTGTAAACACAGAGAGCTAATTTTTGCCAAAGGTCCTTTCAGACCAAGGGCGGCTATCTCTATTAAGAAAGATATAAAATTTTCTCTCATTCCAGGTTTCACAACTAGGGACCTGGTGGCGGTTCTAATAGAGCGCCACAAAGGCCGAGAGCTGCATAAATTTGTATGCGCATCGGCGTACTTTCCTGGAGACACGGATGCAGTTCTAAATGGAAACGGGGGTAGGAGCGGGAATATACGGACCACAAAAACGCTTAACGATACCCATGGGAAAAAGTCCCAGCGTATTTCAAGCGGAGCTCCACGCCATTCAAGAATGCGCCAGCCACATTATCTTATCTGGCATAAAAGGTGCAACCATTCATATTTTCACGGACAGTCAAGCAGCTATAAACGCCCTTAGCTCGTATACCATTGACTCCAAATCACTCATGTACTGCTTCAATACCCTACAAATACTCGGAGCAAGAAACAAGACCAAATTATGGTGGGTTCCGGGTCATGTCGGGGTAGAAGGTAACGAAAAGGCCGACGAACTGGCCAGAAAAGGTTCAGAAACACCTTTCATAGGTCCCGAACCTTTCTGCTGCACTCCTAGATCAGCAGCAACGGCAGCAATTAAAAGCTGGGAACATAGAAAATGTATCTATCATTGGGATAACATCCCAGGTCTAAGACAGGCCAAACGAGCCATTCGGCCCTTCTATCATAATGCCAGCAAATGTCTAAACCTAAGCAGGCATGATATCAAAAACCTAGTAGGTTACCTTACTGGTCACCACGGTTTAAGATATCATCTACACAAAATGAGAATAGCAGATTCTCCTGAGTGCCGACTCTGTCTTGAAGAGGACGAGTCAGCTGAACACATTTTATGTGAATGCCCAGCCCTTAATGGAATTAGAAAGAAGATCTCTCTCAGGGAACAATTGAGCCCCGAGGACATAAAGAATTCTTCTACTGGTAAAATTGTCCGCTTTACACGGAAAGTGGAAATTTTACTAGTTTAAAATTTTTCTGGCCCATACGGTACAAAAGATCTTTTAGGTCGAAGTACCCCCCTTTTATAAATCGCCTTGGCGAGCCTAAAAAAAAAAAGAAAAAAAAAAGGGTTGTCATTTCTGATAAAATGTAGTTGCATACTTGCTCTAGGGAGCACCGTTCATTGGATTTGTTTGTTAAGCAACAGAAGGAATGGCTGATTACTTACTGTAAATCATTGTTAATGCTGGTAAACACAGTGTCACATCTTACCATCTAAGGTTGTAATATTATACTACATATATTCATTCAGAATCATTTTGTTGCTCGTAACTCATCTTAAAAAAAAATCGGCACTTTTTTTTGAAATTGTTCACTTCATGTTCTTTTTTAGCTATGAAAGTACTAATATATTACGGAGCCCACACTGACATGGGCGCAGCGGTAAGTAATTTTATTGCGGAAACGCACACGATACATAGAACGATATAGCGATGCAGTTGACCGCAATCTACGGTAATAAGAGGATAACATTATTAAAATCCCTAGCAGAGGCGTTAAATTAAGATAGCAATTTGAATATGAAAAAATGTGAATATCGCATGAAAATGCCGCCGCGTTGTTTGGCGGTGGAGTTTACAAACTGCCATAATAGCTGTCATTCCTTGTCTAAGCAATAAACCGAAAAGACAATAAAGCACGTCGAGTGTCAAACTCCAATGGAAGAATTAACTTTAATGTATTATTAACTATGCGTAAAAAAATTAAATCAAACAAAAAGCAAATATTATTTAATATCGGCTATTCATACCGCATTTAAAATTGATATTTCGCGAAGACACTCGAAGTCTTCATCGGAAACAGAAGATTTCCAATACTTTTCCAGATTTCGAAATCTTTCGATTTTGATAAAATTTCCTCAAAACTGTAATCGCAAACAGTCATTGAAGCAAGCACAATCCAGAAAAAAAAATGTATCACTTTTCACCCAGGGCCGTTCGCTACTTTGCAACAATTTGTTATATGAGAGTTGGGGACATCATACAAAAGGGGCTTAAAGTAACCAAGGAATGGTGCCATACCGTCGGACTTAACATCAACCCGGCGAAAACAACGATAGTACCATTCACAAGGAAAAGACAACTTCAAAGACTTAAGGACATCAGCCTATCAGGCACGACACTGATACCAGTCAAAGAAGTAAAATATCTAGGACTCCATCTAGATAGTAAACTCCTCTTGCGAAAACATACAGAGGAGATATCCAAGAAGGCCACCCGCGCTCTCATGATATGTAGGAGCCTAGCGGGGAAGGCACAGCCCAAACATCCTGCGATGGATGTACACTGCAATCGTGAGACCAATGATCACATACGGAGCGGTAGCATGGGCGAAACGAACCAGTCTAGTCACAACGCGAGAGACACTCGGCAAAGTGCAAAGACTGGCGTGCCTGTGCATTACCGGAGCAATGCGTAGCTGCCCAACCGCAGCCATGGAGGTGTTATTGGAACTGACCCCTCTACACATTATGGTGATGAACGAGGCAGACAAATCAATCCTTAGGATGGCAAAGGAGGGAATTGGGAGAGGGAAATGCATCGGTTCGAAAGAACACGGTGACTTACTCAAAAAACTCCCACTTCTTGGCATACCTAGGGACGACAGCATCAGGAAATTCAACTTCGAGAAGAATTTCCAGATCAAGCTCAGCAATAAGGAGAACTGGAGCAATGAATCCATAACTTATGGACTGAGCAACCACACAACAAAGTGGTACACGGACGGCTAGAGGACCGAGGAGGGAACTGGTGCAGGAGTGTTTGGGCCAGGAACTAAGCACTACGAATCCATGGGCAAATGTACCAGCATCTTCCAGGCAGAAATATGTGCCATAGACAGGTGCGTTTGAATCAACCTCGAGAAAAACTACAGGAATTGCAACATAGCAATAATGTCTGACAGCCAAGAAGCCATAAAGGCTCTTGACGCCTACGTCATCAAGTCAAAACTCGTGTGGGAATGCCTATACGGACTGAATAGAATAGGCAAGAATAACAGAATTTCCATCTGCTGGGTACCTGGCCATGTTGGCATTACAGGCAATGAGGCAGCGGACTCTGTGGCAAAAAAAGGGGCAGAGGAACCCTTCATAGGACCTGAACCGTTCTGCGGGATAGGAGAACACACTATACGCGAAGAGTTCAGGAGACTGGAGGAAGAAACAAAGGCCAAAACATTTCTCAACCTCCAAGGTCTGAGGCAAGCAAAGAAACTCTTCGGAAATTACAACCAAAAGAGATTCAAAGTTTGTATCGGCCTTAACAAAAACAACCTAAGAATCCTAACAGGCCTCCTCACGGGGTACTGCAGACTCAAGGAGCACCTGAGGAAAATGGGCATATCGGAGGACGGGCTCTGCAGATTCTGCAGTGAAACCGCCGAAACTTCAGACCATATACTAGAATCCTGTGGGGCACTGACCCACAAAAGGATGAAATATTTGGGCAGGCACCAAATAACAGACAAGGACATACAAACCATGGACCCACAGCTCATTCTCAGATTCATCAAAGAAACTGGACTGGACGCTGTGCTCTAAGGAGTGTGACCTGCCAAGGATAAATCAGAGCAATACCTCGACACGCTTCACAAAGAAGTATCTAGAGAGGGATCTGAAAGAGGGCATGAACCTCTCCGAGGCACAAGCAAGGGGACACAATAGACCAATAGGTCGCAGTGTAATATACCCTAACCAAATATTATTATTATTATTATATGAGAGTTCCAAAAGCACCCGATCAAAGTTTCGATGAGTCAATGGTTGGGATTAGATATTAATTTTGCATCATCAATTAGGCGGATTGCTCGTCTCTGAACACAGTCGAGTATTTAAAGACAACACTTGGAGTTCGAACTTCAAATGTGGGAAGAATACTCAATCCCTGGCCTGAATGGTGCTTTATAAAGAGGAGCTACTGCTTTTGGGTATCGATTTGCTCTGAAAAGCTACCTCCATTTCAGGGAAGCAGATTTGGCAATATTTGAGAAGTTTCAGGTTCAAAAAAAAGAGACAGAGAAGTTTGAAGGAAATATGAAACATTACTCAAAAACTTCCACTTTTGGATATGCCCAGGGATGACATCAGGAAACTTTTAAACGAGGCTCAGCAATAAGGAAAATTGGAGTGATGAATCCACAACCTTAAGACTGAGGAACCACACGATAAAGTGGTGAACAGATGTCTTGAGAACCGATGAAGGAACTGGGACAGGATTGTTTGGGACAGGAGGTAAACACCACCAGACGTATTAATAAAAATCGCTTTATTTGCCTCTTATTCACAAATTAACTACAATCTGGATTAAAAGTTAATTCACGGCTCATTAGTTAAAAACCATGTCCATGCATTACCTAATTGTCGTTAAGTAATAAATGGTATGGAAATTGGGAATCATAAGGTAATAAATTATTGTATGGAGATACCCCTGCCAACATCCCATTTGGTTCAAAGATTCGCTGTCAGTTGTCAAAAATGTTGTCAGTTTTATTTTAGGTTATTTACTTGTTAATTCACCTACTTCGGTAAATTAGTTGATTGCATGTTTATCAACGTCAATTAACTTCAAAAAAAAGTTTGTTATTAAGATGTCTAATTTAATTCATTGATTAACGATAATTCACCCTTAATTTGCGTTTATTAATTCGGCTGTATGAATCCATGGGCAAATGTACCAGCATCTTTCAGTGAAAATAGTTAAAAGAGACATGTGCGTTCGGATCACTTTCGAGAAGAATTACAGGGATTGCAATATAGCAATAATGGCTGAAAGTCAAGAAGCCTTTAAAGCACTTGGCGCCTACGTAGTTAAGTCAAAGCTCGTGTATGAATTAATAAATTAGGCAAGAATAACAGAGTATCCATTTGCTGTATATCTGGCCACGTAGGCATCATAGGTAACGAGGCAATTTCTCTGGCAAGAAATGGAGCAGCGGAACAATTAGTAGGACCTTAACGATTCTCCGGGATAGGACATCAAACCCTGCGCGAAGATGGTGTGAAACTGATGAAAGAAACAAGATCAAGAACCTTTCTAAGCTCCCAAGGTCTGAGAAAAGCAGAGACACTCTTGGTTCAAAAACCTAAAAAGATTCATGCATCAGCCTTAACCAGAAAAACCGAAGAATCCTAACAAATTTTCTTACGGAGCACTGCAGACTGAGGGAACACCTAAGGAAAATTAATATCTCTGTGAATTCTGCAGCGCAACCGCTGAAACACCAGACCACATTCTGGAATTCGGTTGTGCAAATAACAGACAAGGACCAATCCATGGATCCACAGTTCATTCCCAGATTCATCAGCGAAATTTTTATTTTATTTTTTCACCACTTGCGAATGTCTCACAATCGTTCAAGAGCATCAATTGTCATGAGAAATGTTCCCTTAGGAGTCGATGTAAAATTGTAGGTCCCTTTCATTCGTGCCAAAAAATAAAACTTCTCACACAACACATTATGGGAAATACTAGGTTTTAAGCCCTGTTTTAGGTCGCTAATGCCTAATATTTTTATTGTTTTTATTTTATTTCATTATAATGGTTATATTGGAAAAAGTAACTACCTATCTTTGGGATATTTGATACCTGTGACACTGCAGCCTTCATTCCTCTTCGATCCCGGGCACGCTGATTCCAGTTCTCCAGACCAAGCGCTCTGGTATCCGCGATGGCTTGGTCATTAAAACGGAGGTTTGCTCTTCCTTGCCTTTTCGAACCTGGGGGGTGGGAGTCGAAGATCCTCTTGGCTTGGGCCTTTTTGCCATTCGCTCAATATGGCCCAACCAATGTAGTCGACGTGATTTAGCTTTGTGGGCGGAGTATTTTTCTGTCAAAGGAACCCAATATAAGGTCCCCTTTTCTACTTATCGTCCAGCATTCATAAAGCACCATAAAGCAGGACTGGCAGGATTAAGGTTCGATAGGGCCTGCATTTTTTCCTTCGAGTGAGGAGTTTAGAACCAATTTGTTTTGCTAAACCGAAGTACGAGTAGCAGGAGTTTCCTAAGGTTATTCTCCGTCTGATCTAAACTAAGGTGTCATTAGTGGAGTTGTTGTTAACTCCTAGGAAAATGAATTCCCTAAATACCTCAAAATTATTGCTAGCAACAGTGACGTTTTGTCCTCATTTCAAGGCCAACAAACTTCGCCTGTTCTTCTATCACCGTAAAAAGGTCTAACACGGCACGCTGGCACAGACGATGTCGATATCGTCCACATACCCCAGTAGCTTTAAGGATCTATTGAAAATAGTGCCTTCCGTGTTGTCACCTGCCCTTCGCACTATTTTCTCCGGAACAAGATTGTAGAAGCCAGATGATAGCGCATCTCCTTGCCGAAATCCGGTACAAGTTTGGGATAATTCGGAAATGGTGTTTCTAAACTGCACATTACACCGCGTGTTTCAGGTGTCATGTAACACAACTGCATGAGTTTTGCCGGGATCTCGAATTCGACCATCACCAAAACGAGTTGCTGACGATGAATGTTGTCCGGCAGCCACACTGGTACGTGCCGATTAGTGTGTTGCAGAACGGCTTGAGACCTTTACCCAGAACGTTGGATAGGATCTTATATGCGACATTTAGCAGGGATATACCTCGATAGTTCTTGCAAGACTTAGGATCGCCTTTCTTAAAGATGGGGCATATGGAGCTGATAGTCCATCGAGCATACTTTCTTTCACCAATACTTGGTTGGTGATTTGGTGCATGCGCTCAACCAAATCATCAAATCCGTATTTGAATAGCTCCGCTGGTAAATCATCAGAGCCGGCGACCTTATTGTTCTTTAGCTTTCTTATAGCTAAATCAACCTCTTCTACTGGGTGGTGAAATCTGTTCTTCATTGACAGGACGTGGATTTTTGTCATGCCCTATCACTCTCTCTACTAAAATACATCTAGGAGTATCTTTGGGATACCTTTGGGATACTCCTGCTTTACTAACACAGGAGATTCCGGAAGGCTCTCCATCGAACACACTTTAAATTGATCGAATACTGTATCCAACTACAAAATTAATTAGGTGTTTGATAAAACTGTATTTCAATATACGGCTTCCAGAAATTACGGCAAATTCGTCTTTGAAAACAGGAACACATTTATCGCTAGGAAACTAATTTTCTGTCCAGTCATTGTTTGCTTTTTGGTTTTCCATAAAACCAATCACTATTTGCAAACTAGGCCAAACAAATTTTGTTTCCTTTTTTTGCTGGCGTAATTTTCAATTTAATTTATGATTCTCCTTTCAACTTAGTCTGGCACAATTTTCAATCATTCTGCCTGATTTTCCAAATCTATTTGTAAAAAATGTTACATTTTAAATCGATTTTTCCCCGAGAGAAATTTTCCACAATAACAAACGAAAAGGTGGCGGCATAAGCTAGAAAAAAAAAACTAGAAAATTAAGAAATGACGAACTTTTACTTTCCCTGACAGCTAAAGAATTGATTTGACAAATTTCGAAATGTTGATTTCTATTTGAATGGTCGGACGTTCCCATATCGATGACGACATAGTATTTGCTTTGAAGGAAAATAACATAAAACTGAAAAGATGAAAAGGCGTCTTCTTTCATCGACGATATTTTATTGTACTTAAAAAGAACGAAAACCGAACGAGTTTGAATGGGAAAATCCATATTCTTGAGAATACCATATGGATAAAGATAAACGAATGATATCTAATTTCTTCAACCACTACACCACAAAAGAGAATTTCTGCCAGGTTATAGTACAATTGAGTACTGTTCTGAAATTAAGATCTCCGCAAAATCGCAACTCACTTGGATGGGTCAAAGGTAGGTGTAAAATGGCCGGTTTCCGGCTTTTTGTCTAGAACCCGAAATAAACACCGCTTTGAGACGACTTCGCACTAGACCTGTTTAAAAAACGGGGAAGTAAAACTCAGAACCATCCTGTGCTGTGGAGGAGTCGATGATGTTTTTGAAACCGATGCCGGAGATGTTTAAAAGGTAAAAGAACAATTTACCTAGTTTGCGATGTCTTGAAGCTGGACATCCGCAAAGAAAATGAAACAAGGTCTGCCTCTCATCAGTGTCCCTGTAGCTCGGGCAGTGGGTATTGTGTTGGATGCCAAGCTTGCTGTGTGAGTGCCGCTAGGCCAGCGTCCCGTAAACTGCGGGTGGCATTGGTGCGATGGTAGTGTATTCACTAACTGATTGGCAGGTCGTGCGTTCGAATCCCAGCTAGGGCCATGATTTTTAATTGAATTCACATATATAGAGATCTCCCTAAGCAATTTAGGCGCCAACCGTGGAGAAAACAAATACTAAGCACCAAAAACTTCTTTCCTATCCTCCTATTCTTTCGAATAGTAAGTAGCACCTAAAATCATGCAATACAATATTACATTGCTAGGTGCAGCTTACTGTTCAACAAAAAATGCATGCTCTGTATTTAACACTATAAGGGTACTGTACATACACAGAAACAACAAAGCCCCTTTAGCGTAAGCGAATTATAAAAAAAAAAATGGCAGCCAACCTGGCGATGTCTGCAGGTGTTCTGTGAATGAGGATCTGTGTTTTACGTACATTGTATGAGGAACACATATTCATGGAAATGATACATTTCTTTAGATTCGACCACTTCGACTACGCCTTCGAGGTGAAGTATTGTCTCTTCACGCAACCTTGCGGAAGAGACTTCCTCCAAATTCTTTAGATTCGACCACCTAGCATCCGCCGTCGAGGCGAAGTGTAAACGATTTTTATCTTTACGAACCCCTGAGATAGAGACGTCCTCCACACGAGATTCGCAAAGAGTGGAGACACGTCTGGCCAAGTCGTGGCTCGTGGGTTCCTTCATTCTCTGCAATGTTCCTTTGGGCGGGAACCCAGAGAAGAACAATCTTGAACCGCCGGATAGCTCGGGCCAGTATCTCCCTACATTCCTCAACTATCTTTGACGTCATCGTGGCTGAATAGAAACTTAATCGCAGCCTGACTGTCCACGATTATGCCCACTGCCCGAACCTTCGCCTGGAAGACGCTTGATGAGTTGTGGAGGCGGAAGGAGTCAGATAAGTTAAGTTTCATTGCATAGTCGCTAACAATCCACAGTCCATATTTTATTTCCAGATAAAGCTCAGCAATAAGGAGAACTGGAACAATGAATCCACAACTTATGGACTGAGCAACCACACAACAAAGTGGTACATGGACGGCTCGAGGAACTGGTGCAGGAGTGTTTGGGCCAGGAACTAAGCACTACGAATCCATGGGCAAATGTACCAGCATCTTCCAGGCAGAAATATGTGCCATAGACAGGTGGTTCGAATCGACCTCGAGAAAAACTACAGAAATTGCAACATAGCAATAATATTTGACAGCCAAGCAGCCATACGTCATCAAGTCAAAACTCATGTGGGAATGCCTACACGGACTGAATAGACTAGGCAAGAATAACAGAATTACCATCTGCTGGGTACCTGACCATGTTGGCATTACAGGCAATGAGGCAGCGGACTCTCTGGCAAGAAAAGGGGCAGAGGAACCCTTCATAGGACCTGAACCGTTCTGCGGGATAGGAGAACACACTCTACGCGAAGAGTTCAGGAGACTGGAGGAAGAAACAAGGACCTTTCTCAACCTCCAACGTCTGAGGCAAGCAAAGAAACTCTTAGGAAATTACAACCAAAAGAGATTCAAAGCTTGTATCAGAGTTAACAAAACCAACCTTACGATCCTAACAGGCCTCCTCACGGGGCACTGCAGACTCAAGGAGCACCTGAGGAAAATGGGTATATCAGAGGACGATCTCTGCAGATTCTGCAGTGAAACCGCCGAAACTCCAGCCCACATACTGGAATCCTGTGGGGCACTGCCCAACAAAAGGATGAGATATTTGGGCAGGCACCAAATAACAGGCAAGGACATACAAACCATGGACCCACAGATCATTCGCAGATTCATCAAAGAAACTGGACTGGACGCTGTGCTCTAAGGAGTGTGACCTGCCAAGGATAAATCAGAGCAATACCTCGACACGTTTCACAAAAGAGGTATCTAGAGAGGGCTCTGAAAGAGGGCATGAACCTCTCCGAGGCACAAGCAAGGGACACAATAGACCAATAGGTCGCAGTGTAATATACCCTAACTAGGTATTATCTATATATTAATACGCAGTTGCCTAGAACGTGTATCCTCCCTTTTTTGCTATTATACGTCACATAGATATGCCAACACTATATATATTTGGGTAGGGGAGAATACATAGAAGTGCACAATACAAAAATTATCCACATATATAACACACATTATGAATTACAGCAGGTAAAATGAAGCGAATTGGATGAAATTACAACAACAACAACAACAACAACAACAACAACAACAACAACAACAACAACAACAACAACAACAACAACAACAACAACAACAACAACAACAACAACAACAACAACAGCAACAACAACAACAACAGCAACAACAACATTGCTGTGTAATCTGCCAATCGGAATGGACAAATTTTATATCATGAACTTGAAAATGCTTGAAGTTACTTGAAAAAGCTTGAAGTTACTTGAAAATGCTTGAAAATACTTCAAGTTAGTTTAAGTTACCTACAACAACATTTATGTGCATGTTACGCATTTGATAATGCTTGAACATACTTGAAGTTACTTGGACATGCTTGAAGTTACTTGAAAATGCTTGAAGGTACTTGAAAATGCTTGAAGTTACTTGAAAATGCTTGAAGTTACTTGAAAATGCTTGAAAATACTTCAAGTTACTTGAAGTTACCAACAACAACATTGCTGTGCATGTTATGCATTTGATAATGCTTGAACATACTTGAAGTTACTTGGACATGCTTGAAGTTACTTGAAAATGCTTGAAGGTACTTGAAAATGCTTGAAGTTACTTGAAAATGCTTGAAGTTACTTGAAAATGCTTGAAAATACTTCAAGTTACTTGAAGTTACCAACAACAACATTGCTGTGCATGTTATGCATTTGATAATGCTTGAACATACTTGAAGTTACTTGGACATGCTTGAAGTTACTTGAAAATGCTTGAAGGTACTTGAAAATGCTTGAAGTTACTTGAAAATGCTTGAAGTTACTTGAAGTTACCTGAAAATGCTTAAAGTTACTTTAAGTTACTTGAAAATGCTTGAAAACTTGAAGTTACTTGATAATGCTTGAACATACTTGAAATTACTTGGACATGCTTGAAATTACTTGAAAATGCTTGAAGTTACTTAAAAATGCCGGAAAATTTTTATATAATGTGAAATCAGAGAATGCAATGTCGAAAAATTTCATTCTCCGATTAATATGTATAACGGTCGACTTTGTTTTTTTTTTTAACTTATAGAACAAATTGGTCGAATTTCGACCATGGGGCAACTTCTAGTTATTATTATTATCCACAGTTCATTTTAGAGCCATCTGTTAAGATAAATACTTCTACCTTTTTCACAATGGTGTTTGATTCTCATTCCCTTCTGGATATTGAAATACTTTGTATGGTTGAGTGTGGATGTTGTGTAGTCAGTGGTTTTTGCTACAATAATACGGAGTAGTGAGTATAGGATCTACACGATGCTATCGTTTCGATGGTCAAGAGGCAGAGTGTTGAGATTTGAGAATCACGTTCAGCACTTTGGTCGGGCTTGACCGTACGGCTACCGTCGTGCCATTCTAATTCCTGCATTCTTTGGACACCTTGAAGCCTTGCTCAAGGCAGGCCACTATATAAGGAACCAATATGTTAGTATAGGAAGTACCCCGGCTGTGTAACTCCAGACAACCATTTTTGGCGTAAGTCCCCATTTTTTGACAAACGGTTTATTACAGACGTAAAAAGCTTATTCCTATTTCTCACTCCTCTGTGTCCAGTTGAATTTTGGCTCTAACTTGACTCGCAAGTATTTGGCACTGGATAATTCCGTCGTTGTCGGCTCCCGGCAAGATTTTGTGTATATTCACCCCACCTATAGGTGTGCCTCTGTTTACAGAGAATGGTAGAAAGACTGTTATCTAGATTTTCCTGAACAATCCTTCCACACATTCCATCTATGTCTAAGAAAGTGTCCAGGGTGTATTAGTGGTGATTGACTTAGCTGTTGACTATCCCTTGAGGAAGGAGTGTTGAGATTTACATAAGGGCGTCCTTACCATAGTCACACTTGCGTAAATGTTTTTAGCACGATGGAGGTTCAGCTGGCTGGCTTGAAGTCTTTTGCGGACTCGCGTCCTCTTTAATCAACCTTCGGTATAAAAACTATAGACTAACTTGACTGCACGATTGGGGGGCATGGTTCAGCAGGATACATCTTCTGTAAATACCGACAACCCAAGGATTTACTGTATAAATTTTTTTTTTTTTTACTAAACACGCACTAAAGGGATTTGTTGGGACAGTTATAATGTAATAGTAACACAGCGCAAGCGTTAAGGAAATTAGGGTGAGAAGAAAAGGAGAGATGCCGATGCACGCTGGTTTTGAATGTTTGTAGGTTAACAATGCGTGGAAGAGTATTCCACATTCGTGTTGTAGGGCTGAGGAAAGATTTTTTGAACTTCAATGTACGTCCGAACACAGGTTTGAGGGTGAACTGATGAGCGTTCCTTGCATGGCGGGTATTGCGGTTGTTCAAGGGGAGGAATGCAACTGGCATGGAAAGCTTTTGCAGCATTATGGGCAGGATGGCATATTGACCCGGCGATCGATAGGAGGCGAAGCTGCTGGATAGCCAAGGTAACCTTTTTCCCAATGATAATTTATTTGATTTCTTCCGAGGATGCAGATTGCGTGGTCTCCGCTAAAGCCGAGTTGGTGCATTGGTCGTTGCATCCGAGAAAGTTAGTATTTAGGAGAAACTCTAACTATTCTTCGATAGGTTCAGACTTATGATTCTACAGTGGCAGCAGCTGTCGATAGCTACCTGACGTTTTCGGTTAAATGTAAACCAAATCAACTATCTACAAGGTTTTTGGAAAACAATTGTAATGTGAACAAAAAAAAATATTTTTGTCATTAATTGAATTTCATTCTTGAAATCAAGCATGAACCTATGCAATCATTCAATTCTATATCAATGCTTTGTTGACCGTGGGTGAAAGCATGGTAAGTAAGCCCTCCTGAATCTGTGCCATCGAGCAATAAGTGCGAGGCGAATGATCGATCATGCGCCGTTTGCACTGAGTATTTAATTATTTATATGAAATGAATCTGGAACATTAAAATGTTCACTTGGCGAACAGCGCGAGAACGACAATGAGTACTCAGAACAGAAGATGCACAATCAAATAATTTGTTCTTCAAACAGACATAATTTATGATCAGTTTTGATTAACGCAAGTCATCCGAGCTATTATTGTTCTTTATATTGAAATAAAAACAAACAAACAAATCATATTGCCCCTCATTTCTGGTCATGATAACAATTATCAATTTATGGCAGCTCTGGGATTCGAAATGTCATATTTTATGACTAATTTGAGAGATTTATGTATGTTGACTGTGCTCGTGTTAAGCTGACCGAAGCGGTAAAGGTTCCAACGCCCTGTCATCAAAATTATTGTATTAGTGTAATGATGTGAATCCGGATGCTTTAGGAATTTCGTGGGACATAAGAAATGAAAGGAGATACTCTGAACTTTGCCCGACTACTGAGGAACATATCTGTAGAATGTCGCGCAAAGGAACTTGTCCGCTATGGGAAAGTGTAAAACCATTCGCCAACAAAAAGACTCCAATGACTACATTACAGTCGAAACCTACGTACACATGACACGTCTGAGGGAACAAAGACAAGTGTAGCCCTGCCGGAGCAACACAAAAGATTTTTCAATAAAAGTCGCTGCAGACAAGGCAAGCGTTCTAAGTCTATTACTACTTTCTGCAGTTCTTGATGCTTAAAAGTGACGAACTCGTCTCTGCAACCAGCGCTTTTGTTTGGGTGGAAGTTTGAATGATTGCTGGCGTAAAAAGCTTGATGAAATAAAAAGTCCAAAGATTCGAGGAAGCCTTAACGTTAAAGAACCCCTCTTAACAAATAATTTACAACGACAGGCTCACTTGGTATGGTCATGTTCAAAAGAGAGATCCTAACAACCCTGTTAAAAAAGTTGTACCAATCAACGATCCTACACAATCGCGGAAGGCCACGAAATGCATACATAACATAAACGCAGGCGCCCCAGCATTTGGTTTATTTCCAGGACTGAGTGATCAAAAACCGAGAGTCCTGGCGGGAGTTTTCGACGTCGAACCGGCGAACACCGC
Organism: Portevinia maculata; assembly: GCA_949715645.1. Lineage (NCBI taxonomy): Eukaryota > Metazoa > Arthropoda > Insecta > Diptera > Syrphidae > Portevinia > Portevinia maculata. Next base: position 193,685,058 of record OX454525.1, read on the forward strand.
ACACGGACCAGTAAGAATCTAATAAACTGACTAGGATTATGATCCCTCTTACCCAGATCACAATTTCGCCGATAAAGAAAGAGAAAGAAAAAGACCATCCCCAGTGGAAGGGTAGGTAGAACAGACAAATGGTAGCGACAGGTCTTCGATATGACAGCTATTGCAATATGGATGCCAGTGCAGAACACAATCTACTCATTGGTCGAACTGCTAGCTTCTGAATGACGTCGAGAATTTTCTTTTATAATGAGCATGCACTGAAGGGATTTTTTTTGTACCCTTATAATGTAATAGCTACACAGTGCGGGCGTTAAGAAAATTAGGATTAGAAGATAGGGAGAGATGCCGATGCAGGTTAGTTTTAAATGTTTGTAAATTACAATTTGAAGGATAAATGGAGCGGGGAAGAGCATTCCACATTCGTGTTGTAAGGTTAAGGAAAGATTCTTTGTACTTCAGTGTACGACCGAATACAAGCTTAAGGGTGAACTGATGTCCATTCCTGGCATGGCGGGTATTGCGGTTGAAATGTTCTAAGGGTGGAATGCAGGTGGCTATTTCGTTTGAGCACTTATAGTGGAAACATCGAGAAAACTGCGATAGACAGGAGACATTGCGACGATGACTAAGAAAGTCTAACGTTACGTGATATCATTGTATATGAACTTTATGTTTATATGAACTATGAAGTTTATATACAATGGTGATATCCCGATCGTCCATAAGTTTTACCGCGCGTTTTGTATTCTGTTGAGTAGCTCCAAATATGTGATTGGGGCACCGGCCTATATATGAGCGTTATACTCCAGTTTGGGGCCAATGAACGCTTATAAATTGTGGCCAGATCAGATGGGGTAAAATATTTCTTGCACCACTTAATAAAGCCTAGACATTTCGCAGCGTTCTTGGCGACACCAAATATGAGGTCATTCCAACAAAGGTTGTCATTAACATACATAGCGAGAATGGAAAGCCGTGGCCAGTTTCACACCCTAAGATGAGGGGCGTGAACCAAGGAACGAATATTATAAGATAGTGTAGATTGGATTAGAGGTAATAGACATTATGAAGTTTTCCGGATTCAAGATATTTCATGAGCTGACGGTTTGTTAGCGTTTCAATGACCTTGGAAAGAAGGACGTTAATGCAATTGGTCGTTAGGAAGAGGGAGAAGAAGATTCGCCTTTTATCGGGGCGGGCTGGACAAATGCTGCTTTCTATCTTCTCGGAAAGTGCCCTGAAAAAAAGAATATATAGAAAAGCTTACGCAATGGTTTTGCCAGAAGAACACCTCTTTAGAACGATAGGGGAAATACCAACTGGACCAGCGGATTTGGGAACGTCAAGATCTTGAAGTACTATAGCCACTGTACGAGTGTGGAATATAGTGTGGTCCTATTCTACGCGCTCGAGTACAGGGTGAGATAAAGCACAATCTGGGAGCGTTGAGCTAGCTGCAAAGTGACCAGCAAGCAGATTGGCTTTATCTTTAGAGCTGACAGCTGGAATGTCATTGTAAATGAGTGTCGGGAAAGAAGACGAGGCCGAATTCTTGACGTATTTAAAAAACGACCAAAAGTTTTCACTACCCGTGGGAATTTGTAGTATTCGTTGCTTCAACTTTTGGTCGTAGGAGAATTTGACACGATTAATGTGGGCATTGCAGTCATATCTGGCTCGTTTGAACTTGTTTCGCCTATCCTCAGGTAGGATGGCCTTATACGACCGAAAAAGCTTACTCCTTTTAACCTGATAGCCTCCTTGCAGCTCGAGTCACACCACGCGTTAACCTTAATTGATATTTTTTATCCTGTTAGGGATGAAAGATTTCATGCCCAGGTGAATTAGTTTGTAACTATATTAGCAGCAGCATCTATGTCGCTCTTAAAGAAACCGTTTAGTTTTTCCCCAATTGGCTTTCTCCTATTGCCATACGGTTTTTTTGGATAATGCGTTTATGGTGTATTTGTCAGAGTGAGAGGTTAGAAACAAGTCCGGTGTGTTGGCGGTGTGACTGCTAATGTCCGGTATTCGTGTCAGTTCATTTACAAGTTGAGTCAGATTATTTAACTCAGCAATTATCTCAACGCACCTTCCTTCGGGTGTTGCCTGCCCAGAATTTCGAAGCCAACTTGAATTGTGTATTGTATATGGAAATCGCCCGCAATGAAAATTTCAGTACGAGGATAAAGGGTCACAATTTTTGTTATGGAATCAGACAGCGCATCAAACTCAGTATAAGTTAATTGTCTGTCCAAATTTGGGCTTCTGTATATAACAAAGGAGTGTATTAATTGCCTACGGACATGAAATTTTAGCCAAATGAAATTTAATTTTGGCCATATTTTTCGAGAATCTTCTCTTCCCTTAATGGCGGTGAGGCTGTGAACAGGATAAAAGGGATTATAACCCTCCCACTTAACTGCATCCCTAATGATATGCCTGCGGGGTTCGACGTATTCGAGTATTCTTCGAGAATTTGTGCGAATTTCAGTCGTAGGAATAATAGGTATGTACTCAATCCCTGGCCTAACTTGTGGAGTAAAATACCTCTTTGCTTCTAGATTAAGGTGATCCAGTTTCACTAAAGCAGAGTTTACAATACCTATTCAATAAGTGGTTATGACAAGGTGCATACGAATTCAAAGTGACGCCTATAAGATGCATGGTCCCATAAATAGGTCGGCCATACATTTGAAGCCGTGAGACAGACTAAATACCTATATTTTCTTTCTGATTTATTGACAGCGCAGATTATTGTTTTGTCATAGTTTTCAAATCGAAATCTTTTAGTTCCAGACAAAATTCGCCCAGCATTTATGAGTTAAATTCATTCAGCATGTGAACTGAAAACAATTTCGAGATGCAGAATCCTGGTGCATTCGTAGAAATCCGTAACATCGGACTTAAGATCACTATATTGAGGTGACTAGATTCAAAACGGTGGAAAAACTCTTCTACATGTTTTTCTCAATCCTTGAAACATCTTCCGTTTTAAATATATCGGGAAATTTGTTTATCTAAATACCTACCTACCTGCATATCAACTAAATCCAAATAAACGAAAAATTAGAGTAGATATTCAACAATCTCTCATCGGCCATCGCACAACACAATACAAATTATTTCCTACTCTCTATTTATCTATTCGTTCGCTGCCATTACACAACTCTCTCACACACAGTCAACCACCATAAATCATAAATAAACACACAGCAAAGCAAAGTCATCCCGTTCGTCCCATCGAACTTGAGTTATTAATAGCCAAATGTAATTTATTTTTGTATCCGTAACTTCTTGTTTGCACGACTCGTGCATCGCACTAGGACGATGATGTGATGACGACGACCGACGACGGCACTGATTTTCATTCCTTATCTATTTTCAAAAGGAACAAACAAAAAAATTAAATAAACTCAGGTAGAAGAAAGACAATTTCTTATCTACCTGCGGTACTTTACGAATGCCATGCAAGCAGCACCTGTGCTGATTTGATAGAGAGTTATACAAATACATACGAGTATGTATATAAGTGAAGAACGAAAATGCGTAGGACGCCTACCAAAGAGCATGCATTTGCTGCTGTTTATCTTTTGAAATAGTTGGAATTTAAAAAAATTGGAATAGATGTTTATGATCGAGATAAATATTTGCAGGCAGATAACTGGTCGACGTAGTAAGTACGAATGCCACGGATAGCAATTTGGAGATACATATTTTACTAAGACCTTGCGGACGTGACGTGAAGTAATGAGTAGATAAGGCTTGATGATGAATTTATCTTTCAATTGGGAAAAGTTGGCACAACCTGCTTTAGAAATAGGTGAAGACTTCAACCCGGACAGGCCCTATTCGATGTGAGCAAAGAATAGGGATTTCGATCAAGTTCGCAAGTAACCTAAAATAGAACAAATCATTCTATTACTTCTTAGAAATGCCACATTTGCACATCTCTATAAACAAAAGAAATAATTTCTCTACCAGAGTTATTTTTGAACTCGACACGTATTCGGGAAGATACCTGTATTGTTTTCGGACTTTCCTGGGCTAATGCCGCACTGATATGGAACATGAAGGTAGTTGAAAAACGACTTTACCTAACCACACATATTGCACATAATATTTCTTATTCGTTAATTAATAATTATACAACAATATCATCCTGGATAGCAAACTTCTTTGGCCAAGGCGCTGTCGGTTTTCTGGCAGTGCAAGTTCATTTTCGGCAAGACATGCGGCTTATCACCAAAAAAGAGTCCTGTGGATTTACATATACGGCTGTGATAAGACCATTTCTAGTATACGCATCGGTTGTTTGGTGGAATAAGCTATCACGTAAATACGTTACTGCTACTTTCGCCAAACTCCAAAGGAAGGTATGTCTCGGCTGACGAGGGCGTTCCCCTGCACGCTTGGCTCCAGTCTAGATGTATAATTGAACCTCCCGCCCCTTGATGTTTACATTATGGGTTGCTCAATCAAAGCTATCTCACGTTTAAGAAGAGGTGGCTTTTGGTATAACTCGCACTGGAGTTTTGATGAACTTGCGCTACGGTTCTCATTCGACTCCTGTCTTATGGATATGACGTCCGATGCATTGACACCGGAACTTCGGCTGAAGCGTAACTATGAAGTCGACTTTCCTCGTTTTCAAGACTGGCTTTGGCCAGACTCTGAGCCTGGAAGGATGGCAGTCGAATCTTCACGGATGGCTCCAAAACCGGTCAAGGATCTGGTACTAGTGTCTTCTTGGAGAGCGACAACATTAGACTTTTCTTCTCGTTAGGCAAACATGCGTCAGTCTTCCAAACGGAGACTTATGCTATCCTAATGGCCATGGACTATGTTGCGAGGAGCAGGTGGAGGGGGCGAAGTATCTGCGTCTGTAGCAACAGTCAGGCGGCGCTGAAGGCCTTGCTCAACCCCATAACCACCTCCGAAATAATTCGTGAGTGCAAGATCTCTCTGAATTCGGTCGGAAGGCTGAATTCACTTAGACTTGTCTGGGTCCTGGGTCATAACGGGATCACGGGAAATGAGATTTCCGATGAACTTGCTAGACAAGGCTCAGATGAGGACTTCTCAGGACCTAAACCAGCGATATGTCTGCCTGCGTCCTCGGCCGGGGCTTCCATTGACGGTTGGGTTTCATATGAACACAAATGCCGATGGCATGACCATGGTATGACCTCCAGGGTGCAGACAAACTAAACAAATTCTTCTCGACGTCTGTATGAAATCTGCGGCATTCTTGTTGGCTCTCAGCAGAAAATACTGCAGACAGACTACTGGCGTTCTTACGGGCCATTACGCTTTTGCCAAACACCTTAAGGTGCTAGCCTGTAGAGAAAGCGAAGACACTGTGGAATATTTTTTTTTTATTTATTCATTTACTATTCTTGATTTAACAAACTTTTTACTGACTTAATCTACTAGAACAATTTTGAAAAAGAATAGGTAGTGACATAAGTATTTGTACAGTAACAAATAGTGATAATGTCACTTCGTGAAAAATAGCTTGGAAGTGTGGGGTGAACTGTTTAATTAATTTTGAGGGATGAACATTTTATGAGTTTATACAGATTTTTATAATGAACTAACAATAAAAGAGAAAGAAAACGTTTATATAAAAGAAACATTTGTACATAAAACAGCAATAGAGCAATGTAATGTACATATTTATACAACATAGGGTAGCTACACTTTAATTTCCTCGTGATCAAAATCAAGAAGCCACATCTTAACACATTTTAAGAATTGGGACAAAGATCTTATACCTCGGATATTTATAGGAAGTTGATTAAAGTTTGCACGACACGATGGAGTAAAAGTTTCTAAATATAGTAGTACGGAAAGGAGGCATATCGACAACATTAATTGAATTGCTTCGCAAATTGCAAGTGTTAGAAATGGGGCTCTGTAAATAGCCACCTCTCATAGAAAAAAATTTTAAAATTTTGAAATAGAGTAAATGTTTTAGTGGCAGAATTTTCAATGCTCTGAACAAAAATATAGAAGGAGCTAAAGGATTGACATTACATACTTTTCGTATAGCACACTTTTGCAAAACAGTCAATGGTTCAATATTTGTATGGTAAGCCCCACCCCAGCAACTTATTCCGTATTATAGCTTATTGAAATATACCATAATATGCTGTTTTTAAAGTTTTTTAATCACAGAATTGTTTCAGGCGATAAAAGCTACGTATGGCTGATCTTAAATATTGTTTCAGTATCGAAATATGTTTGGACCAACTCATATTTTGGTCGAAAGTGATGCCTAAGTATTTAAACTGAATAGTTGTATCAATTTTGAAACAGCGTGTGCTACACGATGCATTCTCAAACAACATTGTCCTTGCGGCTTCCTCAGTACATAAACAATTTGACACATTTGACCATTCGCAATTGTTTGCATGAAAGGAAATATCAAAGCTAAGGGACTCTTGCATATTAAGGCTGAAGTTCATGAGTTTAGTTTCATTGCTAGCAACTAGTTTGTGTTCCTAAAACCACAATCCTAGGAGGTGAACATCATGATGTATGTCCGCGCTTAAGTTTAGAGGATTATCCGAGCGGTATACAATGCCAAGGTCATCTGCAAAATCTGTTACTTTCCCTTTGAACGGCCTAAATAAGGAGTTGATATAAATAAGGAACAGTATGGGACCAAGGACTGATCCCTGAGGCACACCCAAGTTCATTGTTATTGGTCTGCTAGCAACGTTACATACTACAACTTTTTGAGTTATATCCTTTAGGTAGGACTCAAACCAGTTGTGTATAAAACCACGAAATCCAGCATGGTATAATTTGTTTAATAGAACTGTGTGGTTGACCATGTCAAAAGCTTTGGTAATGTCTAACTAAATTGGTATCGAGTTTCCTGTGTGATTGTCCTGCTTTTGCTCGTATCAGGTGGTAGGTATATTGTGCTGATATAATGAGTGCTGTAAACCTAACCTCCTTATCGTTGAAGCGCCTTCTCATCTTTCTTAGGAAAACGAGTAAATTCGCACAGTAAAAGTGGTGTGCCTTCCTGGTAGTACAATGGACCAGTATTGAGTCTGAGTGTTCCAGTGTAGAAAGTCTCGCACCCCGACAAAAAAAAAGATGTCTGCCGCAGTAGTTAAGCCAGTAGCTTTCATTTCACCTTCATTCAGTTAGGTTTAAATATGGTATGAAGGAAATTACCCTCTTGCTACAACAACGCTAGTCACCAAATTGGGCCCATCGCGACCCATAGTGAAACAGTTTCTCTCGAAAAATCAAATCATTAAGAACGCAATCCACTTGTGTTTTTTTTTAAAAGAAACTCGATACCAATTTTAGTTAGTTCCAGTACTAATTTAACCGTTATTAACGACCCTTGGAAAACCCATGTTTCATTGTTCTTTCATTTTCATTTCATTTCATTTCATTTATTTCGAATTAAAGTTAGTACATAGTACTTCAAGATATTGAATCTTATAATAAGTATCAAAATTTAAATTACAAATTGTTGTGTAAATAAATGGAAAATGGTATTTAGTTACGTAGTTTTTTATAAAATAATAGGTAGGTATAATTGTATTAGATAGAATGAATTAGACTATTAAATAAAAATAAGATGTTCATTTATCATTCCTAAGAAAAACTATTGTTGTGACATGTGGTTGTAAAGATTCTTCCGAAATACCCTCGACGAAACTGTTCTTTGCAATCGATGTGGAAGATTGTTCCACAGACGAATCGCGCTTACAATATAAGATCGCTCTCCTACTGTATGTGCAAATCGTGGTATCAATAGCTTTAGACCTCTTGGCGTGGGTAAAAAAGTTAAATATTGATACAAATACTCAGGACAATGATTATGAATTATGGAATGGAGTTTAAGAATTGATCTGAATTCGAAATAATCATCCAAGCTCATTCCTAACAGTGTCATTTTATACCTAGAAACACTCATATGCCGTGGTATGTTGTAAATGTACCTCAAGCAGTCATTAAATGCGACATTGATTTTGCGTTTACAATCAGAATCTAGACAGGGATAAACTAAACAATTATAAGAAAAAAATGGTAGTAACAAGGATTTAACAAGATGCAATTTCATATTTGGAAGCAATAAGCTCGAAGATGACCTAAGACTTCGTAATCCACCATAGACTTTTCTTATGGAATCTGAAGTAGCATCACAACAACTCAATGTCCTATTAATAATAAAACCTAGATATTTAACACTTTGTACATAGGGTAAAGTTATACCATTGAGATCAAGAGTAGGACAATCTAGTAAAGATATTTCACTTCTTGAGAGCACCATACCAGAAGATTTTAGTGGGCTTAGACGTATTTTGTTGATATCAGACCAATTCTGAATATGTAGTAGGTCTTCATTAGCTCTAGCCACACAGTCCTCGATTAACCCAGGCCTTCTAGACAAATAAATAATTACATCATCTGCGTAAATATGAACATTACTATTAATAACTATATCAGGCAGATCATTTACAAAGACGCAGAAAAGAAGGGGTCCCAAAACCGACCCTTGCGGAACACCTGAATTAACAAGAAACGGACTGGAGATTCCTTTCTCAGTTTCTACAGTTTGAAAACGGTTTCTTAAGTAATTGAAAACCAGTTCAAGAGCAGACCTGGAAAATTGAAAATTGGTTTTAAGTTTTTTTAATAAAATTGAATGATCTATGCAGTCAAATGCCTTTGAGAAATCAAGCATTACCATCACACTGATTTCGTCACGATCTATAGCTGTCCTTAAGTCGTTGGTTACCTTTAATACTGCAGATTCACAGCTATGCTTCCTTCGAAACCCCGATTTCCACTTTGAAAGTTTATTATATCTATCGAGGTCTTCTTGAATCTGTTGGGTGAGTAACTTTTCAAAAACTTTTGATAGAAATGGCAGTAAACTGATGGGCCTAAACTGCAAAGGATCTGTAGGATTTGATTTTTTCGGAATTGGAATAATTTTGGCATATTTCCATTTTTCGGGAAACTGACAACTGTATATACAAAAATTGAAAATATGTACTAGACAGGGAAGAAGAACAGGAAGAATTAATTTAATGAACTTAGGTGATAGGTGGTCGGGTCCAATAGCATTGGATTTAACCGATCGAATCGCCAATTCAACATCTAAGCTGTTAACACACCTAAATGCAAAGCATACTGGTGAATAATCATCTCCAAATTCAAACGGCACCGCAAAGGTCGATTTTGGGACAAGAACTGAGCCCATTTCTAAAGGACTATAATTGCATTTTGGTATTTCACTCTCGATCACACCAACATTTTTCAGGTTTTTCCAAAGGATTTTTGTGTTTAACTTAGGGTCAAGACGCTTAAGATAATACATACGTTTAGTATAGCGAATCAGGGAGGTAACTTTGTTTCGGGCATAAATGTATTGACATCTATTATATACCGTTGAGTTTCGCTTAAACTTTCTGAAAAGATGCTCCCTTTCTTGAATCAATGTTTTTATTTGGCTATTGAACCATGGGCAACTTTGAGGCTTTACGAATTTTGTCACTACAGGAACATAGGTTTGGTAAAGTTCATTGATTATGTCAGTTAAAACAGAGACTTTCATGTCAATGTCTACAAAATTGCAGATATTACCTAACCCAATTCCCTCTATACTTTGTTGGATATTCAATAAATCAACATTGCGAAATGATCTAAAACTGAATGTTTTTACATGATCTCTTCTAATATTAAAGTTATATGAACAGTAAATAAGATCGTGTATAAAATCCGATGTTAATCTCAACTGATCATTTCCTATTACTTGATCCATTGAGTTTGTTAGGAACATGTCGATTAATGACGGATTCCTTACTGATTGGAAACAAGTTGGCCAGCGTTTGTTAACAACAAAGAGACCGAATTTGTCACAAAAATATTGAAACAAATGTTTGTTAGTAACATTATGAGACTAAGAAGAAAAGCAAAATGAACAATTGCCTCAAACATTTTTGGAAAGCTGTTAGCGTTGCTTGTTTTGAATTTCATTGTTTCGTCCTTTCTTATGCAATGGTATTTTAACTAACATTTTTTCAGGTCACTGAAAATTCACACAAAGACAATGAACGATTAAACAAGAAATATAAAGGTTGCAGTAGGTGACTAGCATACTTTTTTTAAAACAATAGACGCAACACACAGTTTCCATGACTCTATGATCATTTACGCGAAAGAGCTTACCTTCATTTACCTGACGACATGGTACATACATGTGCATACCAATAAACATAACAGATACGATTTTACATCGATTCTCAAGTGACTGAATCATGATGAGTTGGCATCTTGTAGTAGCCATTTTAATGCTTTAACAAAGTTTGAAAACGACTTAGCTGTACCTGATTAATTTTTTTGTGGATAATTTCTAATTCTTTTGGAGGGAATGTTTTAGGACGGATTAAAAACCACACAGCCATATTCTAAAATAGATCTCACATAGGAAGAATAAAGAGACTTAAAAGTGTATGGGTCTGTGAAATCAATGGCACGTTTTCAAAATTTCAAAACGTTATTACCAATTCTATACTCAAAGTAAATTGGCGAGTAAGTTCGCCAGAAAAAAAAAAACATGGAAATTTGGAGACATTTAAGCAAAATAGATTTTTCGAACACCATTTCTACCACTATCGAGGCCTTCTTGTAATAGAAACCAGTCAGAAACAGATTTTACGCATTTGAGCAATTTTAGATTATCTGCAAACAGAAGTCTGAGGGAGTTTTACAAAATTTCGGCAAGTCATTGATACAAATAAGAAAAAGGCTAGGTGACTTGATGACACAGAAAGGGAATTGAAAGACAATTATCAATAGCCGCAAGCTGAATGCGTCCTATGAGATAAGATGCTGGCATTTCAGGACACTTGAATGAAAACTTATTTTTTCCACTTTGTTAACAAAAAAAAAATGTGTGGCTGACTATCAAAAGCGTGTCGAATTTTTCAACGAATAAAAGTTGAGGCAAAAAAATACTTCAAAGTCAAACATGTAGTTAAGAACATTAAGAATTCGGCCTCGTCTTCTACCCCGACACTCATTTATAATGACACTAAAGCTGTCAGCTCTTAAGATAAAGCCAATCTGTGTGCTGCTCACTTTACAGGTAGGTCAAAGCTACCAGATTTTGGTCTATCTCCCCCAATTTTTGCACTCGTATAGTGGCTAGAGTACTGTAAGATCTTGCCGTTCACAAATCCGCTCCTACAGATGTTTTTTCTCAATCGTTCTGAAGAGGTGTTGTTCCACGCTGGCAAAACCATTGCGTCAGCTTCTTTCCTATTCTTTCGGACTCTTTTCGAGAAGTGGGACATCATCATTTGTCCAGCCCGTCCTGACAAATGTGAATCTTCGTCTCCCTCCTCCTACCGAAAAATTGTAATAACGTCGCTTCTTTCCAAGGTCATGGAAAAGCTGATAAACCGTCAGCTCATGAAATATCTCGAATCCCGAAAACTTCTTCATGATCGGCAGTATGGTTTTCGCTAACCGAAAAATGGAATCAACCTCTTCAACAGGGTGGTGAAAGTAAGATCGTTGCGCTTGCTATATCGAAGGCATTTGACAGAATTTGGCATCAAGCGTGCATTTGGAATCGAAGATACTCTTTTGGACCGTTCAGTTCAAGTTGTTTTGGGCGGGTTTTGCTGGTGTTCCCCAAGGCTCTATTTTGTCCCCGACTCTCTTTCTCCTTTTTATAAATGATCTCCTGTCTGCTACGTATAATCGAATTCATTGCTTCGCTGATGACAGTACGCTCAGCTTTTCATATGCGTTTCCCGATTTATGTCCCTCACCTTCGGGGGTGGAACTGAAACGGCAACGGCAACGTATGTTAAGCTCATTGAATTTCGACCTTGATAGCATACTTAAGTGGGGTACAACCAATAGAGTGGACTTCAATGTCTCCAAAACGCAATGCTGTTTCCTGTCACTAAAGCGAAGCCAGAATAGTCTACCATTATCCATGAATGGTACTTGCATCGCTGAAACCAGAAGACTTTCCATTCTCGGTATGTGCGTTAATTACAACTTTCGTTGGTATGACCATTTATTCGGTGTTGTCATGAACGCTGCGAAATGTCTAGGCTTCCTTAAGCGATGTGAGAAATATTCCACCTCTTTTGATCTGGCTACAATATATAGGGCGTTTATCCGCTCAAAGCTTGCGTACAACGTTCATATCTGGTCCGGTGCACCGATTACATATTTGGAGCTACTTGACAGGATCCAAAAACACGCGATAAAGCTCATTGACGACCGAGACACCGCGAGATCGATTGACTCTCTTAGTCATCGTCATAATGTCTCCTGTCTTTCGTTATTTTATCGTTCTTTCCACCATAAGTGCCCAAACAAAACAGCCAGTTGTATTCCTCCCTTATAACGTTTCAACCGCAATACCCGTCATGCTAGGAATGCACACCAGTTCACCCTTAAGCCTTTATTCGGTCACGAAGTGATATACAAAGAATCATTCCTTACCGTACCGCACGAATGTGGAATTCTCTACCATGCTCTATCTTTCCTTCGCATTACAATTTACAAACATTTAAAGCCAATGTGCATTGGCATCTCCTCTTTCAAAGCGAAGTCAGTGTATATCAACTTGATATCCTTCCACAAGCGTCTTAAGAATAAAGTCTGTAGCAAATAGAAAGGTTGGTTGTTGTTGATCTACCAGATGCAAACCCATGTTGGAAGGGAGAGCAAACTTCCTTGAACATAAACATCAAATTATCGCAAACGAGCTTTTCTTACAATTTTGAAATAGCTAATAGCACATTAGTCGATAACTAGAAATTTCGCGCTTGGAACCAGATTTGTGAAAAAGAAAAATCAGCGATTTTTTTCCATTCGCAAAGAATGCCACCTGTTAAATAAGTATGAAAGAGGTTCTCAAAGCGTCCAATATTTATCGAGCTGTCAGCATCAAAATAACTACCAGCAGACTGTTGCTGACACGAATATGAATAATTGGACTTAAAATAATCCGTAAATAAATTACAAATTGTTGGAATCAGAATAAGTTAAACGTAGATATAGTATTCGGTTTCTTTCCTTTTTTTGATAAATGTCCAAAGGCATTTGCTATTATGTATTTTTAAAGCTTGATTTGATTGAACTTATGTAATTTTTATACAGAAACTTGTTTAGATTTGCTTGTTATAAATTTGCGAAGTAATTAATAAGCTTTATTTTTTTTTTGTTATTTAAATTACAAAGCCTTTTATTTAACCACGGGGCTCTGAATTATTGTTTATCTTGATTTTAGGCACAAATATATTTATTGCCCTCTTCAAAGATTCAATAAAAAAATTATAAGAATGTAATAAATTAGATCAATATTAAGATGCCATTAAATCCGCGACATATACGAGTACCTCGCTACGCCCTGAAAATTAGCTTTTTTAGTGCTAAATATAAATTTGTTAAAATTCAGTTTGGAATATTCATAAAATGCAAAAGCAATATGGTTAGATTAAAGTCTCTTAATACACAAACACTATCTGAGCAGACCAATTGTTATTCAGTATTTTGCCTAATAGCCGCGTTTTATTATCCCAATGATCTTGATACGGATCCGATCTGATAATAAAACGATCTGGATCATCAGTGGCAAGTTGTGGCAACAGTTGTTTTTAACACATAACAGACGATACCAGGTATTTCAAGTTTCGATTGGCACTCAGCCATATTGCAAATATAGGGTACAATGTGACGTCACAAGATGATTGCTTGTTGTGTCGGGGGTGTTGCCATTTGAATACAAATCAACATACATTTTGCACTCAATATTTTTTTTTCAGAAACTATGTTCAAATGTTATGTTCAAATATGCAACATATTAACAGTATTGTACTGCTAATATTTCCATTAATTTTTGTGTATTATATTACGAAGCAAAACGTCTCAAAAGTCGCAGTGGTAAATTATTCGAATATGAAAATATGCTAATTGATTTTTTGTGTTATTAATAGTGTTTCATATTTTGGTCTGGCAATATTATTGTGTTCCTACAATTTCCTATAATTTAAATAAGCAACGCCACGAAAAAACAGGTAGTGAGTTTTGTAATTACATTTTGGATCACGATTAATGATCCCGATAAATAGCAAGATCCTGTGTTGTTTTTGTTTTACGTATTAAATTGATCCAGATCCAGATCCGCATGGATAATAAAACACAGCTAATATAAGCTTATTTGCATATACAAGGTGGCGCAAAAGTAATCCTCCTATCAGAAAATGCTATAAATTTTGCGATTGGCCCCTAATGTCAGTTCTGTTTTGACATTTGTGTAGTAAACACATGCGAAATACACGTTAATAAACAATGTTACGCTACACTGCTACAGAACGCGGAATATTGGTGACTATTTATTTGAGCAATAATTAAATTACAGCCAAAAAACATCGGAAGGTTATTTTTGCGCCACCTTGTACAGGGTCTTTCATTAGCAACTTGACAACTTCAAACTTCCAGTGCGAACGGACGAATTTCGCGTAAGGATCTTGGGCAAAACCCTCACAAGATCAAGTTGACTCAAGAACTAAAGCCACTTGAGCATATGAAGCGACGTACGTTCTCGCATTGGACTCTGGACATGATGGAAGGAAATGAAGAATTTCATCGCAAAATCATCTTCAGCGATGAAGCATATTTTTGGTTAAACGGCTTCGTCAAAAGGCAAAGTATGCGTTACTGGACAGGTGAGAAACCTCATGTGCTTCATGAAACAGCACTTTATCCGCAAAAAGTCACTGTTTGGTGCGGTTTTCATGCCAGTGGCGTCATTGGACCGTGTTTTTCCGTCGATGAACACGACCGTCACGTTACAGTAAATGGTATTCGCGCAGAGACATGTTGGAACGTTATTTCTTTGAGCAACTGCAAGAAATGGACTTCAGTGATATGTGTTCCCAACAAGACGGTGCCACAAGCCACACAGCGGGTGCAACAATCGAGTTATTGAAGTTTCAGTTCGGTGAACGTGTTATTTCGAGAAGCGGACCAGTCTATTTGGCCGCCGAGATCGTGTGATTTAACGCCTCTGTATTTTTTTTTGTGGGCCACATTAAATCATTGGCCTATGCCAACAAGCCGGTGACGTTAAAGGAGCTCAGCGCCAATATTGAACGAGAAATAGCGCCCGTATCAGTCGAAATGTGCGGCCGAGTCATCGAAAATTGGGTTCAACGTATCGGTCGCTGCATACGTTCCCGTGGTGGATATATGAATGAAGTCGAATTCCATTCATAAATGTTTTGATAGTAATTCAAGCCAATACATTTTTTTTTGAAATATCTCAAGCAGTTTGCATTTTGTTTAAAAAAGAAGTTGTCAGGTCCTTAATGAAAGACCCTTTATTGCCCGAGTTTAAAAAATCCGCTAAACCACAACCTAAAATCCGCTAAAATCTTAAATTGCAAAATATATTTATAAAAATAAAACAATCAATAAATTGAAGATAAAAAAACAAATTGAAGTAAAGGATAAAACTATATTTTGGAAAAAAAAGAAAGCTAAAAGTTTCAAGTTAATTTTAAACTCTTGGCTGGCTGTTATTTCCAAATTTGAAGTAGAGGCCTAAAGTTATTGCGATTTTCTTAGCTTTCCGATTTTAATTATAACGGCGTCTGGTAAATCATAATTACAACTCATTATTTTGATTGATTTCTGATTGCTATTATTGAGTACAATGTTCATTGGATTAAAAATTCTGTCGGCTTCAGCGTTAGACTGCGGAAGAGATAGCACACAACTTGGGTCCAAAACTTAGCAGTATATCCTGTGGTGTCCCATTTAATAAAGTTTATGTTGTGCCATTTCAAAATCTCGTCTGTTTTGTCATTGTCAAATCCACTTTCATTGGCTAGTTCGATTATAGAATTTTGACCTGTTTTAGAGTGTTCTCTTCACTTAAAACTGTCTTTTTTTTCAAAACAGAATAATTGCTCTGTAATCTATGTTGAATTTCTATGGCCAGCTTTACTTTACTTTAGCACTCTTCTCTTGCAAAAAAGCCATCACTAATAAATGGGGTCTTTAACCCCGCATTACCAACTGACTATAAATCTCGGTAATAAGACCGGTACTTATGATCGGGGTCGTTGTCTGGTGGACTGCCTTAGACAAAGCGATAAATCGCAATAAGTTTAGCAAAGTAATACTGCGAACTACTCCCTCTGCTGCAATGGACATTCTGTTTCACATGACACGCCTTTACAACTTTGCTAAGCAAACTGCTGCTAGTGCGGTTGTCCGACTTTCAGTGGACCGAGAATAAAATCGGCCACTCCTCTACTCTAAACAATTTCACAATCCTCCACAAGCAACATAGACTACACCCCCCTCAGCGATGTTTTGACAAAAACTTCCAAATCAACATCCCCCCAGATTATTCTGGGGGTGAAGGCCCACTTGTCGAAGATAAATTGATCCACTGTTACACCCATGGATCCAAAACCGACGATGGGGTGATTGGAGGTGTGTTCTCTGAAAGATTGAACCTCAGCCTCTCTTTTCGTCTCCCTAATCGATGGAGTGTGTTCCAGGCGGAAATTATGGCTATTTAAGAAGTCCTATCGTGGCTGAAGAGGAACGTGGGATCCGCTATGGACCTCCGAATCTTCTCAGATAGTCAAGCCGCGATAAAATCCGTGGATTCTGTCACTAAAAACCCCATCGTAGTCCGAGACTGGCTAGTGGCAACACTTGTCTAGCGACAAAAATGATTTGGCCAAAGCTGGATCTAAAACGATCTTAGTGCTTGATCTCTCTGAACAGACTGCACATTGGTGCTATAATTGGTGTCATCACCGGACACTGTCTCTTAGGAAAGCATTCAACAAGGCTTAGCGTTTATACAAATGACTTCTGCACAAGCTACTTGGACGAGGAGGAGGAGGAAACTATTCCCTACCTTTTCTGCACCTGCCCAGCTCTCTTCTAAGGACGAAAACTCCATTGGGGAGATTTCTTTTATAATTATCTCAATGATATTATAACGATTGACATTAAAAGTCTTTCAAGCTTTATTAAAAGCTCCAACTGGTCCAATGAGTAGGAAGATGATAGATCCATGTGGTATAACAATGGACCTTTTATTGGTCTTAGTGTGTCGGCTTCGGCCGATTGCCACTCCGACCTAACCTAACCCTAACCATGGCCAGCTTTACAGTGAAATCAATACATCGGTTTTTAAGAATTTTTCGCACCAGTGGTTAATTAGGGGGCACAACAACAAAATTATTCAACGAAAAACTCCGTCCCCTACTAAACAATCCGTCATTGGCATGTTCCTGGTGGTAAAGATTTTCAGATAGCAGCTGACATTTTTTTTGGACATCGTTTGTGGTCGCTAGAATTCACTAGATTTTATTTTAGCGACAAAATTTTATTAAAAATCGTCGAGTCTTGAAAATCAGCTGGAACGGCAACAGTGATTAAAATGCGTCGTTCATTATTTGGTTGCAGTAAGACATTGCTGCTCTATAATATTATTGTTAGGGTGGGTTACATTCTGCTCGAAATTAAGAAGTGATAGCACTTCATCTTCAGTTTTACTGTCAATCCCCAAAAACATCTACTTTGCTTTATTATTACTTTGTTTATGATTAGTTATTTTTTTGTGACTTTATTTATAAAGTTTAAGTACCGACTTTCTCGTTATGTCTCTGTTTCTGTTTTCAATAAAATTTTATAACAAATAATAAAAATTCAATTTAAAGCTTTAATTTGAGTGAAGTTATAATAAAAAAGATAGACTTATTTTTCTATACTATTATTTTATTTTCAAATTATATCACAACTTATGTTTTGTTCGTTATTTATATTTTAATTTTTGCGCTACGCGTTTCGAAACTTAGTTTCATCTTCAGGCGCTTGTACTAATCTTCTATTGTTTATAGTGTTGACATTATGTTGTCTCGCTTCTGTTTAATGACTGATATAATCATTCCAAAATATATTTTTAGTACTTTAATAGGTGTAGGTATAGTTTAACACGGAATCTTGTTTTCGAAATCAGGAAACTATGTTCGGTTTTAAGAACAGTATTCGACTACTGGGAAATTTATCGTTTTTTTTTTCAGTTTTTATTTTTTTTATAAAAAAAAAGTTATAGTTATGACAAAAACCTTAAAAGTAATAACAAATTTTTGAGTTTAAGCTGCTAATTTATTTTACTACACATATTAACGTTGAACTGTTTGCTGACAGAATACAATCATACATTACAATAATCCGCTAAGTGTTCGGCTACTGGGGACATGACCTTACCTTGATTAGTTTGCCATTAAGATAACTACGAAGTGAATTTCACATCCACGACCAGCAGCAACTTTACACCGATAGGCAGGTCCGAAGGTGTGGTGGTTTATTAAAAAAGTTATAATAAAACAATTAGCACTGAGTGCCCTTTTGTTACCACAAACTCACGTAAACCAGGGTGTTAGCCTTTACTGATGAGTAGCCTCTAGATTCAAAGTGTGGAGATTAATAAAGTTATTAGTTCCTTAATACTTTTCTCAGACTCCTTCAAGTGTATCGAAGAAGAGTTTTGCTTATGCTGGTTGACTGGTTCTAGCTAGTGCCGGTCAGCGCATAAATAATGGACTAAAGGTTCTTTTTCGGTTGCAATATTGCATTTTATGCAGGGGTTACGTGGGCTGCCTAGTTTGACCGCATGGCCTCCTATAGGCCAGTGTCTCGTGTTAATCGCTGTTCTGGCGATAACTTTCCGCGCTCTACACAAGAGGTTTGTTTTTAACTTGTAGTTTGGCCACATCCTTTTGGATTTGACATGTTGTCATGTGATGTGTGCCTTCACTGCTCCGGGCGAAAAACTTACAATAAGAGAATAATTATTTATTAGAATTACTTATTCTTGATATTTCTGTGAAGATTTAACTTCTTTTAAAGTTTCCTTTTTCTCTTAAATAAAGATGAAGAACTCTTTACAGGATAGCTGTAGATTAAACTGGATGAGTAATTCTGCTTTCATTAAATTTACGGAGCATTTAATTCTGGTATCCGACCATTTTAAATTCAGCTGGGAAAAAACGCGTTCAGGAAAGCAGTTTGATGTTGGAATACTTAATATGAAAGACACTAGTTTAAACATATTCCTGGTATATTTTTTTTGGAAACTGTTGAAAGAGCTGGTGCCATTTCTGTGCGGTGGTGGCAGTGGTGTCTTTGCAATTTCCTACTAATACGTCCAAGGATGATTTTAACAAGTTAAATTCTTCATATAAGTTATCTACCGAAATATCGCCTGTCAATTTTATTAAAGACAGAGCATTTCCAATCATGTCAAAACTAACTTCACTTTTCAGGTTTATGAATTTAAGTCTAGAAAAAATATTTTCATCTGAAAAATTAGAACGTTAGTCTATATATTCTTGGAAATTTGTGTTAAAAAATTTGAAGTCTTCGATGGCTTTGGTCCGTTCAGATTCAACCAATTTATTTAAAATCTGTTTCGTCTGGTATCCGAAAATTACTCTCTCAACGTCTGGCATCCTTACTCTCTCTCCCGCGCTCTTATCTTCTTTACGCGCCGGGCCAGTACACACTTGTCTGCGCACGGTCGAGTTATCCTCGAAAAGCGGGACTGAGCCTGTCCGGACATTTAATTTTGATTTAAAAATCGGGACGTCCCGCCAAAATCGGGACGCCTGGCAACGCTGCCTGGAACGCAGATCTGAGTAAACTTGAACTGATATCATTTCGACATTCTGGTACTAACTTGGAGGATATAGTGACTGAAGCGATGGCTGTAATGACATCCTGGCTTTCAATAAATATATGAAGTGATTTTTTGCCTTGGCGTTATGCGTGTGTGTAGTTTGATCTGGCGGCAAGGTTCACGGATATCATGTAGCTCCGCCTGGAATACGCTGGCTGTATCCGAAAGTCTGTAGGATATTGAGAAATTTAAGGACTCAGAAAGGACAAACGCACAAACTCCACACTGACGGTGTAGATTGCTAGATCGGAATCCTAAGTCACTTGTCCATTTTCCTTGATCTTGTGGGGAGTTGCACGTCAAAATGCCCTGTGAAAAACTTTCTGGGAATGATATTGAAAGCGGTATGAGTTTTCTCGGTAGGGAATCTAGAATATTATTATGGCCTTATGGTTTCGCAGTTCACATCCAGACTCTCTGCGTCTGATCGCGCTATGTGATGTGATGTTGTGTAGGCCTTAAGGTAAGAGGTGCATTAAGACTGTTAGACTATCTGCCGGTGTCGACCGTATAGCTCCCGTGGTGTCTATACATGAAGATTTATGCATCATATGTCAGGATTGGTCGTACCATGACGATGGCTGTGTACATCCGTAGGGTACATTTCGTTGCAGGCCCCACTTTTTGCGGAAGGGGTTGTTACAGGTATAGATGGCTATGCTATGCATGCTTTCTTTACTATGGGCAAAAGGGGAGGTGAGATAAGACCGCCTCGAGGTGTTTCCCAACTTACAAAGTTGGTTATATTGCTATTGCCTAGTGCTGTCTGAATGATTCTATTGCTGGACATAGAGGCAATTCGGACGTACAGTGAATTTTTCCATTACATTATAACCTACAAACATTCAAAACCAACGTGCATCGGCAACTCTCATTTTCTTCTAATCCTAATTTCCCTAAAGCCCGCGCTGTGTAGCCAATACATGATAAGGGTACCAAAAAAATCCCTTTAGTGCGCGTAAATTATAAAAAAACATAGGAACGGGCTACAGTCCGCTTGGGCGAACTGTTGGATACCCTATTCTTATTCCTATCCCTCATAAGTGGGCGTGACAAAAGTCTAAGTATGGTTAAATTGTTAAGAACGCTCTACATATTTTGTTATATAACATTTAAAGGATTTTATCAAAAAAAAAAACGCTCCCTAGCTCAAACTTGGGTGTTTCAATAAAATTGTTTTATTTAATTGTGGGCTTGTCAGTAGGCGGATTTAAAAAAAAATTAACACATGAGCATAAAGGGCCCCTAGAGAGTATATATTATAAATTTCAGCTCCCTAGCTCAAACTTTGGATTTTCAAAAAAATTGTTTTATTTATTTGTGGGCGTGTCAGTGGGCGGATTTTGAAAATATTTATACATGAGCTTAAAGGGCCCCTAGAGAGTATATATTATAAATTTCAGATCCCTAGCTCAAACTTTGGATTTTCAAAAAAAAAAAAATATTTATTTGTGGGCGTGTCAGTGGGCGGATTTTGAAAATATTTATACATGAGCTTAAAGGGCCAATAGAGAGTATATATTAAAAATTTCAGCTCCCTAGCTCAAATTTTGGTTTTTCAATAAAATTGTTTTATTTTTTTGTGGACGTGGCAGTGGGCGGATTTTGAAAATTTTATATCCCGAGCAGTTTTAGGAGTCATAGATCATATATAAAAAATTTCAGCTTCCTAGCTCAAAATTCGATTTTTTCCAAAATTTTGTTTTTTTGAGTTTGTGGCCGTGTCTGTGGGCGGATTTCAAAAATTCGTAAACTTGATTATTTCGGGACCCTAGAGAGTATATGGTTAAAATTTCAGCTCTCTAGGTCCAGTTTAAAGGCCTAATTTTTACCGACGGACGGACGGACGGACGGACGGACGGACGGACATGGCTAGATCGACATTACTATCGATGCTGATCATAAATATAGTAACTTTTAGGGGTCTACGGGCAATATTAAGGTATGTTACAAACTATGCGTCAAAATTAATATACCCCTAGAATAGGGTATAAAAAATAAAGAGGATTTTCGATTCAAAGCTCCATCAGGGACTGCAGAATTATCTATGTGTACATGTTGTTGAAGGCTCCTTCTATCTCTAGAAAGGTAGGCACTAGGCAGTCTATTCTCTGTAGTACTAGAATATAGATTTTTCTATTGTTCGCACTACCTCTTTAAGAGCTTTTTCTGTATATACCTCTCAGATGGTTCGAGAGTTTCCAGTACAATGAAAGGCTGATTGGTTGGTGATCATTCGCGTTTTCGTGATCGTGTCTCCCGATTTTGGAATGAACACTTGTTTCCATGAGTGGGATTCATGATTGAAAAGTAAAAAGGTCCTGAATCGGTGTGAGTCATGGAATTGCTAAGACTATCTATTGCTGTATAGCATAATGAACAGAATGCCATCCCGGCGCGGCGATTTATAGGGAGCATAGCTGCTTATGGACCCACAAATTTGTTCCTCGTAAAAGCTCCATGGATTTTGCAGTTGACTCAGTTCATTTTGCGTGTCCCTTTCTTAAGGGAGATGGGTTGGAGCATTCTATTTCACCAGGGAGAATGATTTTTTGCTTAATTTGTTGTTTAAAGACAAGAACGTTTTTTGGTTTTACTGAATCAATTCTAGATTTTAAAAGAAATGATCTTATGGTGACACCATTTGGCCTAGAAAGACCACATAGCTGTACATGTTTTTAGTGAATTCAACAGGAACTCCCATTTCAAATTTGACAAACTTGGATTTTGATTCGAATAGGTAGGTATAGGTACCTACATCAAGCTTTGTTTATTTGTAGCACAACATCAACGAAGACTCAATTGCAAGAGAAGTAGAACGAAATTATGGATTTCTTCAGTTCAAGTAAATGGCTAGGTATAGTCCGTCCAATATCAAGAGACACAAAACAAAATAAGAAAATCAGTTTCTTACATGGAAAGCTGTGTCACTTAATATTGGACTGACTATACCAAAAAATACCTTTTGAGAGTATTTACCCCACCAAGGATCTTTTTCGGTTCATTGCACATAGTTAATCCTTGAAATTAGTGAGTTTTATTACCTAGTCAACGAATCAGAAACAGCAGCATCTGATCTTAGTCCCCGAACAGAGCGAGAGTAGAAAATTCGTAGCACAAGCAGCATCAACAGACTCAACTCAACTATGCCCGAATCACGCTTTGGAGCTTCGCGAAGGAAATCAATGAAACATATCACAAAGTAACTTTAAAATGAAATACGTTAAAACAGAACGTAATGTTTCGTAACGTTGGCGAAAGCCGTGGCTTGTCAACGCGAAGATAGGGAAAAGTATGGACTGTCAAGCTGTTCTTGGTATAGGTTCGGTAATATTTGAATTTTTGTTTGGGTCTAGGTCAAAGCGCACGTAAGGCTTTTGGATGTAACAAAAGTAACGCACGCGCCGGAGCGTGATTGTAGTTTAGGCATGACACAGCGATCCCAAGTTAAGTACATATTTCATCTATAAATTCTAATTGAGCACCTGTGGTAAAACTTCCAGCAGCCACTGTACGAAAAGATCTACCGCGACAAGGCAACGGCAATACGATTTTTGTTCTTATACCAAAAAGAGGCATAAACGACAGGACAGACTACCTACTTATGTGAAGTGAAGAGCATCGTTCTAACATTTTGTATCTCTTATTTGTTCCACTTCTTCTTTCTCGACTTCTTTAGATGGTAATTTTTTGTTATTCTTACTTCTGTTTTGTCTTACATCCTTCTTTGTCGTTATGGTTTGTTTTCCTATTTTTTTTTTCTTGCTTTTGTTATTGTAGTACAATTGCGATCCGTTTCAGGGCAACATAACACAATTGAAATAAAATGCATATAAAATAATAATAAACACCTACCTAACTCATTTGTATTTACTGTAGAAGAATCTATGTGTTTAGATACTTCTGATGTAGGTAGTTACCTTGGAGGAGATACATAATCAAATCCCATGTGCAGCGGCACAAACGAGAAGAATTCTCAATTGCAACGTAACCTAAAATTAAATCAAACTAAAAGGAACGTCAAAACAAAATAAAAAAGGAACACGAGGAAGAGTGAGTGAAAGACCACGAAAAAGAAGTAGAAAATATTGGAAAATGCCCATTTCCTTGTATTGTTTTCATTTCACGAAAGGAATGCCATCGACATCATTACGTTCACGGTCCCTTCCCGACCGTTTAACATTGTGACCATCGTCATTCTCCTTTCTGCCAAGCAGAAGATGCATACATATTCTCGGGCATCGTTTATGTTTTTTTTCGTGTGATTCTTTGAGTTGGATGCAAGTTGATTTAGAGGTGCACAATATATGTAATTTTAACTTGGAACGACGACTCACGGTGTAACGCGCAACCACTAAGTACACATATGAATGCTTTCGTTTGGTCCTAATTGCAGAGCAGCAGCGCGAATTCCATTAATGTAAAGACTTTTACGAGAAGAGGTTTAATTTAAATAAATAGGTATAGAAAACACGCAACCTATATTTTATGAACTTCAGTCGATACAAAAAGGTTTAACATTAACAATAAATAAAAACATCAGCCAAATGACCTCCACTACATCTGTCTGCCATCTATGTAGGTTCATTTGATAAAATTTTCCGTTACAATTTCGTACATTTAGGGCTCTTTTTCATTAACAGCAGGGACATTGACTGGGTTCATCAGTTGAGCATGAGCATAATACTTCACTTTCACATGGCCCCAAAGAAAAAATTCGGACTCGGCGGCCAATTTGGAATACCATTTTTAGAAATGACTCGGACTCGCCACATGCGTGGAACATTTATGCCTCAAAGTTTCGGTTATAAAAATCAATTGAGGATATCCATTCACGGTAACAGCCATACCGGCTTGAGTTTCGAAGAAATAAGGTCCAATAATGACGCCTGCCTAAAAATCACATCAAACAGTAAAACCACAACTACATTATGGATAGAAAGCCCTGTAAAAAAAAAGTTCTTGGGTTTTCTGAGCTCCCAAATGCGTCAATTCTGCCTTCAAGATGGAACTTCATCGCTCAGACTGATTTTGAGGTGAAATCTGGATAGGTAAGGTTAGGTTTAATATGGGTATTTAAAGACATACAACACTAGGCAGCAAAAAAGACCGCGATCCCTGGAGGACCAATTGATCCAAAAAATAAAACAGAGCACCTAAACGCTTTCGCTCGAGAAACACCCAATTTTCCTGCAGAATCTGAACAGTCCATTATAGTTTGTGTGCTTTTTTTCCTCAGCACAAAGAAGAACCTTCCTAGGAACCTCATTTGGTTTCGCGATACTCCCTCATGTGCGCACAATATGATTGTTTTATCCTCCTCCGCTTGTAGGTCGGCGCAATATCTGCACTTTCCAGTATCTGTCAGTCTGAGGCGCTTGGCATGTTTTCTCGGTATGCAGACAGGATACCTACCAGTGTCCTAAGCCCCTGCTTAATTTAAGGATCTTTGAGGACTTCTTGCTGTCAAAATGTTCCCATAATGCCTGGAATACTCTGTGATATTCCCACCGGATAATCCCATCCGCTCTTAGAACAGGCAGAACCTCCGAGTAGAAGACACAGCCGGAAGTTTTATACACTTTCAGGTCTGGATCGGCAGCGTCAACACCACAGCCAGTTCCTTCCCAAGGTCCCAAGCCTTACTGTGTACTTAAGATCAGTTGATATTTGTTTACGACAAACCCCAGTTTTTAAGACTTCTTTGAGCTACGATGCGATATTTTTTGTAAGCAAGATTTCGGTTCTTCGCATCAGTAACTTCACGCAAGCAACTCAACCGATTTTTCAAGTACCTAATACCCTTTCCCGTTTCTGCGTCTATTTGAATTAGGCTCTTTTGCTGAAAATATAATGATTTAAGTTCCACATAAATAAATAAGTGCTGCTTGCTGGTACGCTCAGAGGACTTGGAACTTAAACCCTTCTGAGTCGTATCAGCACACGAGCCGTAAGTAGCAGAGTTCGTGGGGATTAACCCAGAAGTCTGTTAAATACAGTAACTTAAAACCATAGTGAACTGCCTCCAACTGTTATATAGTTCATTATACATACATGGAATTTGAAAACGTTCGGTACTTCTTTTTATACTCATAGTTTGTAACATTCCTTAATATTGCCCGTAGACCCCTAAAAGTTACTATATTTATGATCAGCATCGATAGTAATGTCGATCTAGCCATGTCCGTCCGACCGTCCGTTCGTCGGCAAAAATTAGGCCTTTAAACTGGAGCTAGAGAGATGAAATTTGAACCGAAATAATCAAGTTTAAGAATTTTTGAAATCCGCCCACAGACACAAACTCACACAAACTCAACTGTGAAGCACGGCGGCGGCAACGTTATGGTATGGGGGTCTATGGTTTCTTCCGGGGTCGGAAACCTCGTATTCATAGACTGCATCATGGATAAATATGAATACTTGAGCATCCTTAAAGAAAATCTCCGTTCAAGTGCTCAAAAACTGGGTCTCGGCAACTCTTTTATATTCCAACAGGACAACGACCCCAAGAACACGTCGATGATCGTAAGAGAATGGTTGCCGTATAATGTGCGGACGCAAATAAAACATCCTGCTCAGTCCCCTAATCTCAACCCAATTGAACATCTATGGGAACACTTGGAAAAAAAATCGTGAGCACAATATCCAGCAAAAATGACCTCAAAGCCATTTTACTTGAGGAATGGAACAAGATATCCCCCGACACGACTTCGAAACTAGTCCATTCGATGAAAAACAGACTGCAGGAAGTAATACGAGGGCGGGTCAATAAGTCCGTGACTTTTTGAATTTCTGACCTCTTTACTGAAACAGCAACACTGCTCCTGTCAACAGGCATCTGTCAGTTGACTCCTGTCAAAATTTAAACTTGCTGCGTCAGTTAGTTTGTGTTTGACAGCTATTTTTATCAGACTACTCACTAATTTGAGGAGAAAATGGAAAAAAGTGAATTTCGTGTGCTTATTAAGCATTATTTCTTGCGAAGAAAAAACCATTACCGAGACCAAGGCTAAGCTTGAAAAATACTGTGGGGACTCTGCACTATCGATTTCAATGGTAAAAAAGTGGTTTACTGAATTTCGTTGTGGCCGTACAAGCACTGAAGATGCCGAACGTCCTGGACGCCCAGTTGAGGTCTCTACACCCGAAACAATCGAAAAAATTCACGATATGGTGTTGGCCGACCGAAGATTGAAAGTGCGAGAGATTGTGGAAGCCGTAGGGATCTCGCATGGCTCAGTGGTTTCAATTTTTAATGATCACTTGGGCATGAGAAAGCTTTCCGCAAGATGGGTGCCGCGTTTGCTCACAGTCGACCACAAACGCAATCGTGTAACAACTTCACAGGAAGGTTTGGCGTTGTTTAATCGCAATATGGAGGAGTTTTTGCGCCGTTTTGTAACCGTGGACCAAACATGGATCCATCACAACACACCAGAGACCAAACAACAGTCAAAACAGTGGGTTTCTAAGGGTGAATCGGCGCCAAAGAAGGCCAAGGTGGGTTTGTCAGCCAATAAAGTTATGGCGACTGTTTTTTGGGATGCACGCGGGATAATCCACATTGACTACCTTCAAAAGGGAAGAACAATCAATGGGGAATATTATGCCAACTTATTGGACCGATTCAATGACGATTTGAAAAAAACCGACCTCATTTGGCCAAGAAAAAAGTTCTTTTCCACCAAGACAATGCAAGGGTGCACACATGTGCAGTTGCCATGGCAAAAAACCATGAATTGGGCTATGAATTGCTCCCTCATCCACCCTATTCTCCAGATTTGGCTCCGAGCGACTACTTCTTGTTCGCAAACCTGAAGAAATGGCTTGGTGGAAAAAGATTTGACTCCAATGATGAAATAATCTCGCAAACAAAGGCCTATTTTGAGGACCTCGACAAATCATTTTTTTTTGGAAGGGATAAAAAAAATTGGAGAAGCGTTGGACAAAGTTTATAGAGCTCAAGGGAGACTACGTTGAAAAATAAAATTATTTTTTTATCAAAAAATCTGTGTTTTATTCCAAAAGTCACGGACTTATTGACCCGCCCTCGTAAAAAACAGATGAGGTCCTACTAGTTATTAAGTTTTGTGATTTTGTATTTACATTAAATTTTTTACTTTTTTTTTAAAGGAAATTAACCAAAAAATTGTTGGTGTACGGAGACTTTTTAGTTCCTTTTTTTACTCTTTGAGCTGTGAATTTGTCTAAATTTGAAGTTTTTTCCAATAAAATGTTATTTTTTTCGTTGAAAAAATTAAAGGTGTTTTTATTACTTTAATTCCTGGTAGTCTTCTTTTTTTTTTAATAAAATATTTTAAAAGTTTATCACAAAATAAGCAACAAGTATACTGCTGTACGGAGACTTATTTGACTATGTGTAGCTCGACATATCCCAATTTCAACGTGGCTCACCTCAATGAAACAATTACCTTATGGTAGCTCTGCCTCTGTGACGTACATCATGATCTGTGCATCGGTTTAAGCAAGAGAATAAATTAATAGTGTCGAGAGGATGCATCAAATTTACGCAAATTATCTTTATAGAGTAGATAAATATGGTCGTATAAGACACAACCCCACAGGTGAACCAGTAGGGATGCAGTTAAGTGGAAGGGTTATGATCCCTTTAATCTTGATCAAAGCCTCACCGCCATAGCCAAGGAAATAATCGCATAAGACACAAAATGCCTCATTGTACAATCATATTCTTTTTACCGAAAGCTCTGTCTCTGGATGGATTGATTGATAACTTTACCCAATGCTGTAATTCTTGGAGATATGCCACATCGCTTAAAAACTTCACTTATGTCACCTTCCACTGTGAATGCGGAATGAACATTTGGAGTCAATCCTGTATTCGCAGCCATTATACTTAAATGTTGTGTAACTTTATGTAACATGATTCTGAGTGATATTAACCAAATTGAAAATAACGCTCATAGACCACCAATCTGCTGAAATCATTAAAGTATTCAATATTTTCTCAACACCATCTGAAGCAGCAAAATTCAGACAACAGCAGCATACAAACTTTTTCAATGATTGTATATATCAAAGTATACTAAATATAAAAAAATTAAACACGTACATTTAATTTTATATATTAACCCCCGTATTAATAATAAATCCCTATCCGCTTTTTAACTCATGTGTTAGCTAGCCGGTATTTACGATATTTTACCGCTTGTTAAATTTTCTTCCTATAATAACTAACCGTCGTTGACTAAAAAATGGTATGTTGGAAATCGTTCAGTTATTGCGATAAACCGTATCCATCTTACGAGTACCATTTGGTTCAAAGATACACTAAACAATGTTGTCAGTTATTTTTGCATTCACCCGTAATTGCTTCAACTTTACCAACTCGTCAAATAATCTACATTAGTGAGTTAGTTTTTAACCAGCGGATAAATTCCAAAAATCATCAATAATAAGAATTTGAGCTTAAACAGTGAGTTAAAGTTAACTGCTAGTTAAATATTCACTATTAATGCGGAGCAATTAACTTAAAAAAATGTTTATTAATTAGATTTCTCATTTAACTCATTGATAAAAGATTATTTACCCTTAATTTGCCATTATTAATACCGCTGTAAATATTATAGTATCTATACATAAAATGGCAAATAATAACAATTTGTTGTTCTTCGATAACCGAGGCTTCATATACCTACCTACATAATGTAAATTTTTTTAATGTATACATGTTGTTCCAGTTAAGCAGGATAATCATTTAAGGGGAGATTCCTGAAGTGGGATGGGGGTCCATTCTGACCCCATTTAAAGTTATATACCATCGAAGTGGGTGATCTCTAATTTGGAGGTGTAACCACTTTTTACGCTATAGCTTCTAAACTATTAAAGGTACAATAATGGCAGGTACATTTTAGAAAGACAATTCAGTAGCGCATACAAGTTTTAAACACTTTGGGTACAACTGTGCAGCTATAAAAAAAGTTCCGGCTCCTTGAAATGATGAAAATATGTTGTTCCATTTTTATACTTAAACTTTATTTTTCTCAAATTTGTTATTTAATAACGTTTTTTATGAAGTTTTTATTGTTAAAAAATTTCCTAAAAATTATGTTCATCAAATTTTTTACGTACGATCAACAACAGTTGTAATAAAAGCCATTTTGTGTTAGACAAAAATGGTCAAACTAAATTAAGTCAGAATAATAAACTAACGTACCCATTTGCAATGCAGTTAACAGTTAATTGTCGAATAGGCAAAGGAGAAAATTATCACAGCTTTGCAAATGTACCGTCATTTTGTTTCAATTGATTTACATTCGACATTAATACGAATACCCGGAAATAGTGTTTGTGAACCCGTTTTGCAGTGGAAATATTTCGTTGGCAAAATTGGAGTACCAACGACGATACCCAAATCGTAGAACATCGGCTAGCGCTAATGCGTATCAACGCCTTGTTGATACCGGGACTGCTGCACCAAATAAAAGGGAATGATATTCATACGCGGCGGCAGCAGAAGTTGAGGGTGGGATTTTGCGTGATATTGACATTCAGCCTTCAGTCAGCGTTCGAAGACTAGTAGTGCAGTTGGAAATTCCCAGAACTACGATTCACAGAACTCTACAGAGTAATAGATTACACCCTTTCCATTTAACACCGGTATAGGGTTTACTACCAGGAGATGCGCAAAGAAGAGTGGAATTTTGCCAATGGCTCTTGCACAAACATGCAGAAGACGGGCACTTCCTCAAGAACAAAAAAACCGTGGACTAACGAAGGGCAATTCATAAGAGATGGCCGCCATAATTTGAACCCTTGGTCATACTCCCATCCCCATTTAATACGCACAACATCCTTTCAAAGCTAAAAATTTAATTATTGTGAACAACTTCTTCAAAATGTGTTTCTTACTTTAAAGGAGGTTTAGCGTAAATATTTGCGGGCTGCATTAATAGGAAACACTTTAGTAGGCCCGCTCGTTCTTCCACAAACAGTTGATTCCCATTACTACCTGGAATTCTTAAAGAACGATTGCCGCAGCTCCTTGAAGATGTTCCTCTTGTTCAGAGAAGGGCGATGGAACACCTTGTCACAGTAGCAGCGGGGTAACTTCGTTCCTTAAACGCGCCCGAAAGTGTATTCAAATTGAAGGAAGGCACTTCGAAAAATTGCTATAAACATTCCATGAACTGTTCCAAACACACAAAAAAAAAACGCAAAGAGATTTTAAGAGTAATTCAGTCGGTAGGTAGGTACCTATATATTTCCTTCTTTCTGACCATTTTTATCTGACAAAAAATAGCATTTACTACTCGTACTACATACTTCTGTTGATCGTGCGTAAAAAAGTAGCTTTACATAATTTTTAGTAAATTCTTTAATGATAAACATTTTTTAACGTAAACATTTTGAGAAAAATGCATTATAAGTAAAAAATGGAACAGCAAATTCTTATAATTTTGAGTTTAAGGAGCCATAACTTTTTTGTAGCTACACAGATTTCCCCAACGTTTTTAAGATGCGCTACTAAATTATCTGTCCAAAATGTAGAAAACCATTGGTGTACCTATAATAGTTTAATGTTTACAGTTTTTTTTTGTCGGGATGCGAGGCTTTATATACTGGAGCATTCAGGCGCAATACTGACCCAATGTAGGCGCGAGTAGGCGCTTAAATGATAAGGAGTCAAGGCTTACATGACTCCCAGAGCGGGCAGATCAACAGAGACCGCCCTATATCAGCTGACGGAGACAATTCGAAGTGCCTTGGAGGCAAAAGAAATAGTACTGTGCGCTTTCCTAGACATAAGAGGGAGCATTTGACAACACCTCACATGAGGCGATTAAACGATCCCTGGATAGGAAAGGAGTTAACAGTACAGTATCCAACTGGATGTGTGAGCTGCTGAGCACTAGATCAGCAGAGACTCAAACACCATCTGGAACCATCAGAGTAAACACAACAAGAGGATGTCCACAAGGAGGGGTACTATCACCCTTAATGTGGAGCCTAGTTGTAGACGAACTGCTGGAAAAATTAACCAACCATGGCATCAACTGTCAGGCGTACGCCGATGACATTGTATTGATTGCCAGGGGCAAGTTCGAAGAAACCCTTGGGGACATCATACAAAAGGGGCTTAAAGTAACCAAGGAATGGTGCCATACTGTCGGACTTAACATCAATCCGGCGAAAACAACGATAGTACAATTCACAAGGAAAAGACAACTTCAAAGACTTAAGGACATCAGCCTATCAGGCACGACACTGATACCAGTCAAAGAAGTAAAATATCTAGGACTCCATCTAGATAGTAAACTCCTCTGGCGAAAACATACAGAGGAGATATCCAAGAAGGCCACCCGCGCTCTCATGATATGTAGGAGCATAGCGGGGAAGGCATGGGGATGCAGCCCAAACATCCTGCGATGGATGTACACTGCAATCGTGAGACCAATGATCACATACGGAGCGGTAGCATGGGTGAAATGAACCAGTCTAGTCACAACGTGAGAGACACTCGGCAAAGTGCAAAGACTGGCGTGCCTGTGCATTACCGGAGCAATGCGTAGCTGCCCAACCGCAGCCATGGAGGTGTTATTGGAACTGACCCCTCTACACATCATGGTGATGAACGAGGCAGACAAAACAATCCTTAGGATGGCAAAGGAGGGAATTGGGAGAGGGAAATGCATCGGTTCGAAAGAACACGGTGACTTACTCAAAAAACTATTTATTACTTACTCAAAAAACTATTTATTATACATATAAATATATTGACAGTCAGGCGACACTTATGGCACTTGAATCTGCTAACATTAACTCTGAGATAGTCAGAAACTGTCGCACAATGCTTAAAGCAGTATGTAGACGGAATCGAGTAAGACTGTGCTGGGTACCGGGACACTGCGGTATAGAGGGAAATGAGCAAGCCGATGAGCTAGCAAGAAAGGGAGGGGAGCTGGAAAACAGCGGAGGTGTGAACATTAAACCACCCCTGGGCGTCTTTAAGGGAAAAATCAATGAAAAGATCTTAAAAATGGCTGACCTCAGATGGCAGAACATAGTGGGACATAGGGTGTCCAGAGCCCTTTGGCCCCATTTGGATAAGAAAAGATCTAAGGAAATTCTAAAATTGAGCAGGGAACAGCTTAGAACAGTAATTGGGATTATGTCAGGGCACTGTCTTCTAAGAAAGCATGCTAGGCGACTTGGTCTGGTGGATATGGACACGTGCAGGTTCTGTGGTGATCTACAAGCCGAGGAAGACATAACACACATATTGTGTGAGTGCGAGGGTATAGCACGGAATCGTAGGAGGATTCTAGGGGAATACTTCTTCGAGGAACTAGGGGAGCTGAGCGGCATAGACCATAGGAAGCTGGTTAAGTTCTGCAGGAGGATTGGGCTCTGTCTAGGAAAAGTTTTTTAGGTTTTTAGGTTTTTCTCCAATTGAAGTTTCTTCAAGTGGTTCCCTAGGGATCGCGATGGGCCCTTCTGGTGCCTAGTCCTGTATGCAAATTGCATACCCCTTTTTAACCTATGACCTATGACCTACTCAAAAAACTCCCACTTCTTGGCATACCTAGGGACGACAGCATCAGGAAATTCAACTTCGAGAAGAATTTCCAGATAAAGCTCAGCAATAAGGAGAACTGGAGCAGCGAATCCATAACTTATGGACTGAGCAACCACACAACAAAGTGGTATACGGACGGCTCGAGGACTGAGGAGGGAACTGGTGCAGGAGTGTTTGGGCCGGTAACTAAGCACTACGAATCCATGGGCAAATGTACCAGCATCTTCCAGCCAGAAATATGTGCCATAGACAGGTGCGTTTGAATCAACCTCGAGAAAAACTACAGAAATTGCAACATAGCAATAATGTCTGACAGCCAAGCAGCTATAAAGGCTCTTGACGCCTACGTTATCAAGTCAAAATTCGTGTGGGAATGCCTACACGGACTGAATAGACTAGGCAAGAATAACAGAATTTCCATCTGCTCGGTACCTGCCATGTTGGCATTACAGGCAATTAGGCAGCGGACTCTCTGGCAAGAAAAGGGGCAGAGGAACCCTTCATAGGACCTGAACCATTCTGCGGGATAGGAGAACACACTATACGCGAAGAGTTCAGGAGACTGGAGGAAGAAACAAAGGCCAAAACATTTCTCAACCTCCAAGGTCTGAGGCAAGCAAAGAAACTCTTAGTAAATTACAACCAAAAGAGATTCAAAGTTTGTATCGGCCTTAACAAAAACAACCTAAGAATCCTAACAGGCCTCC
Organism: Portevinia maculata; assembly: GCA_949715645.1. Lineage (NCBI taxonomy): Eukaryota > Metazoa > Arthropoda > Insecta > Diptera > Syrphidae > Portevinia > Portevinia maculata. The sequence goes on from OX454525.1 coordinate 193,719,100, forward strand.
TCACGGGGCACTGTAGACTCAAGGAGCATCTGAGGAAAATTGGCATATCGGAGGACGGGATCTGCAGATTCTGCAGTGAAACCGCCGAAACTCCAGACCAGATACTGGAATCCTGTGGGGCACTGACCCACAAAAGGATGAAATATTTGGGCAGGTACCAAATAACAGACAAGGACATACATATCATGTACCCACAGCTCATTCTCAGATTCATCAAAGAAACTGCTGGACGCTGTGCTCTAAGGAGTGTGACCTGCCAAGGATAAATCAGAGCAATACCTCGACACGCTTCACAAAGAAGTATCTAGAGAGGGCTCTGAACGAGGGCATGCACCTCTCCGAGGCACAAGCAAGGGGACACAATAGACCAATAGGTCGCAGTGTAATATACCCTAACCAAATATTATTATTATTACATGACTCCCCACATCAGCACCAAATATACCTGCCACCTTATTCGATCAAAAGCAGGACAATCACAGAGGACATGTTCCACAGTGTCATCCCTTTCTATAGGGACAGGCTTCGCAGTGGGTGGTATCGCTTAAGTAAAGCACCTTAAGATGCTTGGCAAAAGCGTAATGGCCCGTTCGAACGCCAGTAATTTGGTTGCAGTCTTTTCTGTTGAGAGACAAGAAGAATGCCGCAGTTTTTTACAGACTTCGGGGAGAATCCGGTTAGTCATGCCATTTGCGGTTGTGTTCATATATAGCGCTTTAAGTGGTTGATTACACCTCCAAATTAGAGGTCAACCACTTTGACGGGCTATTGAAATGGAGTGAGAATAGACCCCCCTCTGATATACAATTGTTTATTCCCCTTAAAGGATTACAATGCTTAACTGGGACACCCTGTATAATATTCCTTCTAAAATGAATTTTGTTTCACAAAAATATTTTGGTTTAAGCTTTGATAAGTTTCCTTAAAAGAGACCTAGAGACCAATAACCTTGTGAAAACGTAATGAAAAATTTACATGATTTTGACCTTACCTGCGACCAAACATTTTGCAGCGATCGATTTTTTAGAGCCAATTTTGCACTTTTTTAAAAAAAACCGCTGAAGTTTTTCAATAAAATTAAGGATTTTATTTTTTTCCGCCGACTCAGAATTTCGCAATTAGTTTTTAATAAATTTCAAACGTTGCACATTCATGAACTTTACCATGATAAAATTGTTAACCTTGACAGACGTTTTGACATTGATAGATCATTATTACAAATTTAGGGGTGCGTTTGTATTAAATCACAAAATTGTTACCTATGTCCCTATTGGAACCCTGTATAAGTTTTTTTTTCATAGGTACGAGTACCTATACAATATAACAGTTTAATACCGATGTCGAGTTTTGAAACAATATTTTGATGCAAGCATACATTACATAGGTATATGTCAGAATAGTTCCGAAGAGTTTTTAGATCGAGAGACAATAATTGTAAGGATATGGTTAAGTTTAAACCATCCGTATAAGGAACAGTATCTTGTAAATTTTAAGGTAGATTCATTCATTTTATTTATTCACATTTTCCAGTTTTAGCTCAGCTATTATTTGCGTCTCTAGTGACAAAAGAGCAACATTGTGAATACGTGTTCGAACCAATTTCACAATCCTTGCAAATCTTTCAATTGTGTGTGCAAATTTTCAATCACCGCTGTTTCTTGATTCTGTTCCGATAGATACAAATAATGCACCTCCAGCCCCAGATCCAGAGGCAAAGTAAATTGTCACTTAATCGGACAACCATGCAGCAATGCAGCATACCAAACATGTCAACTAAACAAACTCCAGACGACAGGTAGCTAACCACTACCACTGATCGTAGCCATATTTTTGCAATAAACGGTTAACCTACCTCCTATCTTATGATTATGCTACCCTTGCCACCGCGAAAAACTTACCGTTTACGGATTGAGATATTTGTACTTTTTGTACTCTTCAACTGTGTTGGTTTCTTGGTAGCTGGAAGAACAGCTTTCGCAAGTGCGTTACACCTTCGCCTCAAGCTCTAGGTATTAGATGCCAATGCCTTATTCACTGGCTTATTGGAGAGACTTTCGAAAATAAAGAAAAACACATTCACTTCCACTTGTCACAGTGTTCGATTTGAAAAAAAATGCAACTTATTTTTGACAAACAATTTAAACTATTTCTTTCTTTTCTCGCCGCAAGGAGCACTACTTCTTTCTTAAAACGTGTCCTCGTTTCAAAACTTTTTTGCTGCCGACTGCACTTGTTCGGATTCGCCCGCCGACAGTAGTAGATCACAACGAACACTTGTATATCGCCAACACTGGATATGACACACCGCGGTGTGAGGTAACGTAACACTTCCCAATTAAAATTCAACCGGCAAATAATCAATAAAACCCGACGACTGACTGACTGACCAAAAAACGATTTTATTGACTTTTAATTATGAGCGCATATGACATGAGGAAAACAAACAAATCGCTGTGGCACATTTCGAAGATCACACTTCCTCAAGGGGCCACAAACACACGTATTTGTTATTGCCCTCGAAGAACTCGTGGATAAATCATAGATCAAAGGGGCGTGAAAATACAAAAACAAAAGATCCGAATGTGGAAAATATACGCGCAACTGTCACTGTCACGCTACAGTTAACAAAATAAACTCCGCGACTATCTGACAAACCAACTCAAGTCGATGGCTGATCGTTAAAAACTGTTCGGCACGTCACTAATCGCGCTCGCGTTTATGTTTGAAAGGAAAGACTCTACTTTACCTTTTCTTCTTCTTCGTCTTGTTTAGCTGGTATTCTTATGTAGCTTGTTGTTCTTTGTATGGTGCTGCGCTGCTGGCCGTTGTCGGTGTTCGTTCGTTTTTGTACAGATTACAGATACAACAATCCTTGGCTGGCTGTCATGTCATTCTGTTTTTGTCCTTCTTCTTTGAGAGCGACGACCATGATGACAAAAAATCGACAAAACGAAAAGCAAAACAACGTCAAGAAAAGGGAAACATATCAAAATTGAGGAAAACTCTTCAGAGGTTTGAGTTATTTTCGTTTGCGTTGAGTTCTCTTTCGCTTTTGTTTTGGTCAATTTTTTATTCGAGATTATGTTTTGTGGTACTGCGTCGTCGTGTAATGCGTCGTCGCGTAGCTGAACTTTGCCAGTTTTGTTAGAATTTCTTTTGCCTTGGGGACTTGGGGTTGAAAATATTTGATCGCATATTGCCGTAGCCTCGATAATATGATAACATTCGTACTTCTTAAGTCGGAACCACAACAGAAGTTGAAATTGAGATAAGAACTGATGCAAACGGATTTATTTTAAATTGAATTGACCGCAGTTAGGTGATTGTATGGGTAGAAAAGAGCAACGCAGAGAGTGCAAACCTGCATAGAATGGTGAAGTGCTGTTGCTGTGTTGCCGTTGCCGTGGCGTTGATTTTTGTTGAGGTGAGTTTCGGATTTCGTAGAGAGGATTTTCGAAGTTTGGCGCTGTGTTCATGTTTAAGAGAATTATTTGCCAATTACTAGGTGAACACATTAAGCAATAGTGCTGCCAGGTTTGCTGGAACTGGAGCTGATCGAGCTACAGATATTGAATTCAATGTTCCAAATAAAACCACAGTGCAATGACGATTACCGAAGAAACATTTTTGAATTTGCCAAAAATAAAAAAAGAGTAGGTACTTATGAATATGCATGCTTACATATTTTGGGATTCTAATGATTGTCAATTCACTAGAATATCTATTCGTTCGAATAAACTTTATGTATTTTATAGGAAATTGATGGTAAAATTAACCCAAGCGAGTGTGATCTGCACATTAATACATAATTTACTACTACTGTTTTTTTTTTTTTTAAATAAAAATCAACAAATTAATTGGAATGACCAAATTTTGACTTTATTAGCCCACAAGTTTCATGGCATTTTATGTTTAAAAATAGGTAATTCCTGACATACGAGGTGGCCAACTCACAGGTGCATTTCTTGAGATGATTCGGTCACCAAACGTTTGGCTCAACAAAGTCATGGTTGCACGCACTGTATGGCATGTTGCGCCGTCTTGTTATAACCATTTCTCCTCCAAATGATTTCCAATGACATGAGGAATAAAAAAAATCAGGAATCATTCACCTGTAGCGTTCGCCATTCACGGTAATGTTGGCACCGGTTTCGGATTTAAAGACAAATAGGCCGATGACGCCTTCGGCATGTAAACCAAACCAAACAGTGACTTTTTCGGGATGTAATGGAGTCTCATGATTGTGCTCACTCCAAAAATAAAAATTTAGCTTGTTAACAAACCCGTGAAGCCAGAAATGAGCCTTATCGCTGAAGATGATTTGACAATACAAATCTGGTTCAACTTCCAGTTGATTCTCAGCCCATTCACAGAACACACGATGCAACTGATGGTCCGCTGGCTTTAATTTTTGCACCAGTTCAATCTTATATGGATATATGCCAAGATTTTTGCTCAAAATTTTCCAATATGGAACGGGCAGAGACCGAGTTGCTGAGAACGGCGTCGGATCGATAAATTCGGGTAATCTCTCACACTCACGTTTACAGCGACGATGAGTTTTTCTGTACGGGCTCAATTTGGATAAATATTATCATAAGGAATAACTCTGGTCATGAATCGATCCATAGTATTGCGTATTAGTTGCTCAGATGGAAGATTACTTGATGAAGTGCTCTGGTAAACCATCAAAGCCTGTGTCTTTCTTTTTATATTATATGTTACGGGTATGTCAACCTCTTCAAAACTGGGTGATGGAACCGAGTCTTCATCATGCGCATTTAACCATTTCTTAAAACGCGGCTTAAGCACATATACTATTAATTGTGTTTTCGGTGACTATGTTTCCTTATCTGTTACGAAGAGCCTGCGTTACGATCTTGAAACTACCGGCCAGTTGCTTATCAGTTTTATAAAACCTGCGGATATGGTTTTGATGAAGAGGCTCTTCGTTCTCCTGGAGCTGGTAGACTGTGTATGCTCTCTTCCTGTATGGGCTAGCTAGACAATAGTAGGAACAAATGTATGTATACAAAAAAAATCGGTATGTTTTATTTGTATATACATTGACCCAGCGTCGCGTTTTTGCAACGCCAGTATATGAGCTCAACTAGCTTGTACCAAATGCATTTTTCTGCGTTAATTAACTTTATTTTAATGTTTGATAAGTAAAGAAATTGGTGAAGTAAAGGTTGTTTATACTTTAACGTCAACATTGAATTTATTTCATTTGACAAAAAAATGTATTCCTGCAAAAGATAGAAAATTTGGAGCAGTTGAAGGTCAGGGTTATTAAATGATGCATCGGCATGGGAGAAGGGGAGAAGCGGAGAAGCATGTGGATAATTCTGAAATGCATTTGCGTAAAAAACTTGGATGGTGGTAGGAGGGGGGTAGTGTGTGTTAATGTTACGGTTGTGGAAAAACGGGTCACATTCGCTCACAATGTAGATACCAATGCAATAATGACTCGTCTCTTTAAGTTCTTGCAGTCGGCTGTATGCATGTGAAAGAAAAATACGTCATTCATGGATTATAGACAGCGGAGTAGTCACATGTCCAGCTGCAAAAACAAATTTTTAAGAAATTTTCTGAGTGTGTTCTGGATTTATCTTAACAAAGAAAGATTTATTTACGATTGACATTTGTGTCAGAAATTAACGAAATGTGAAAAAGAACACTTTAAGTGATAAAAGAGATAATTGCTTACTTGCAACTTTTGTATACTTTATAGTATTCTTACTTCGTGTATACTAATGGCAAGATATAAATGAATAAAAAAATAAAAAGAATTAAACTAAAAACTAAAGTTGATAAAATTAATAAATAAAATGAAAATACAAAGCTACAGTTGCGTCGTGAAGATGATCCTAACAGCGGATCAAATTATAAATTGTCTTAATAGACAATTGTGTTAAATCGAGCGGGTAATCTATTCCATATTCTGGCGCCTTGAACGAGGAAAGATCTGCGAATCTGCACTGCACAACTTCTTGGAATTAGTATGATGTTGTTAAAATGCTTTGAAGTTGAAAATTCTGGTTTATCGTATAAATACGCTGGTGTTTGATATCGTTTTATCCATTTAAAAATAAATTTACAAATTTCAATAGTGAAATGTAACATCAACGAAACGCCAAAAACAGAATCCCCAACTTTTTCGCAAATTTCTCTGTCTGTGAGAGAATTTATCCACACCGCTGCCATTTTGACAGTCATTTCAATTCGTACTACAAACGTAAGGTCATATAAAGTGTCCAAAAAAGGTTCCCGAGAGAAAGATACAAATCTTGTCAACGCAGATAGATTTTGAATGATAGAGAAATAGGTAAGTTTTCAAATAGTATCCAAAGGGTTGCTAATTTTCTAGAAAGTCTCTAAAATTATTATTTGAATTACGATTATTTTTAAAAATAGGTGTTATGGTGTCCGAGTGCCAAAAATGTTTAAAATTGGCACTTAGGTATCCCAAGGATAGCCCTGGAACAGACCTGATATATTGTTGATGTAGCTGTGAAAGAAATCAAATAAAGTAATTAATATATGGAAAGTGACGTCTGAAGGTGTGTCCACATCAAAGAAACATTTTTTAAACATTTCAGAAACATTTCATAAACATTTCAGAAATGTTTAAAAAACATTTCAGGAACAAAGAAACATTTATGAAATGTTTCCGAAATATTTAAAAAATGATTATTTTGGTCTAGACGATTCGCGAAATATTTCTGAAATGTTTATTAAATGTTTCTGAAATGTTTTTTTAAACAAACCGTAAACATTGCAGAAACGTTTTTTAAACAATGTTTCCTGAAATGTTTCTTTGGTGTGGACACACCTTAACGTCTTCATCACTGTAATCAGAATTTATAGTTACAATATATTTTTTAACTTTCTGTGCTTCTTTGGACTATTAGCACTTAAGCAGGCCAAGATTCACTGGAAATGTTTTTAGAAGAATCCGATGAAATTTCCAAACTCTCTGCCACACAATAACTAACATATATATATACTATAAAATGTATGAATAAGTTGTTTGTCGTATTGTTTCATCTTAATGAATTCCCGTAACCACATACAAATTTATTAACAGCTTTGCGGTAAGGCTTTGACATTCTTTTCTTTCCGTCCATGCTACAAAGTTAAAAATAAAACATTTTTGCGACCCGAGCTGTTTTTTTTTTATCAAATCCGAGATTTACAAGCACTTAAAATAAAAATATAGCTGTAGCATGAAATGATGATTTTGATTGTCAACCTATCGACTTTAACCACAGCCAAATTGACTTTTTTGTTTAGTCATTTGCCGAGTCCATCCCTGAGCATGGTCATAATTATATGATAGCATATTATAGCAACTCTACGCAACGGAAGTAAAAAAAAAAACCAAAACGTCCGGTTGTGTCATTCACTAAAATATTTTCATGTTTTACTATCCAAGACAAAATACTGGTAAACTATTCAAGCTTTCAACGTAACGTAAGATGGCCGAACATTCTGTTATAAACTTTTTATTTAATTTTAAACGCTGACATTAACCTTATTAGCATTCCTTAAAATATTTCTATTGGCGACCTGAAAGTTGCGTTGCGGGCCATCATACGGATATTTATAAGACGTCCAATTATAGGCTAAACCCATAATTCGAACCATTGAATAACTACAAATAGAAACGGCACCGAAGCAAACATCCGCTACGTGGTCCATACGTCGTTGTAATCGGTTGTACGGGTTTGTGAAATGGATTGGACAAAAACGAAAATGTATAATATCCCAACAAAAATATCCCTACAGTTTAAGGTAGGATATTTTATACTTATCGTTGCTGTCGTTACGCTTCGATTGTTTTTATTTCGTTTATGCTTTTGGAATTTTTGTTACAGTTTTATTGGAGTGTTTTTTTTTTATTTGCTACGAGTACCTACTGGTTTTACTGACAAATGATATGTTGACAAGTGTTATTTCTGATTGCACTACCATTGCGCTACCTAGGTATCCGATTTGAAAATGTTGTTTTCATCTTCATTGCGATCATAAAAATCAAATACATAGCTATTATATGATTGCAGAAATGAATAATTATAGCTAGATATTATTTTGTTTTTCAAAGTATGTAATGTAGGTGCATAGGTAAGGAAGATATGTATATGTATGTTTATAAAGTACATACCTATGTAGCTGCATGCATCATTGTGCAATTTCTTTTTACTCTGCCATTAATAATCATACAAGATCAGATAAAATAAAAATGTGTAGGAAATCAATATGTACCTAGTACATACCTAGGCAGGATTACCTGATTTCAAATTATTATTTTGAAATTAAACATGGCCAAATAAATGCAAATTGAGCTGACTACCATTTCTGATAATTGTGCTTATATTTTTATATAACAAAGGTACAATTTTTAATTTTATTTTGATAGGTAGGTATTTAAAAAATAAATAAAATAATAAATACAAAGTTCAAATTCATTTAAATTCTAAGAAACGCATAAAAATAAAACAACAATATTAACAAATATGCATGTAGGCGGAATGCAGATGGATTTCTTTCATATGATCCTCTGTTATTTCCAACGATTGATAAAGTATTCCTTGGACAATCAGTATTTAAGTGGGATGTTAATAGGTATGGAAGACGGGGGAACATTTGCCAGGATTTAGGAAATTTGATCCTTCGCCTAACTTCTCATGTGTTTTAATTTTTTTTAATATAAAATATGTTCTTTATCTTATTATCTTCAATTTGGAATAGTTTTAATCTTGGTGATTTAATGATTTCTAATTTCAATAATTAATTAAAAAGACAAAAAGTGATATGGCAAAGCCTATGTGGGTGGGTTTGCCAGGGGGATGGGGGTGGATTTACCAGGTACCTAAATATCAAAAAAAAATACAATTAAATAGAAGTCAAAGAATACAAAGCATTAAAAAACGTAACAAAACAATTTTATTAATTCAATACATAAAAATAAAAGTTTATAAATACTCAGACTCTGTTTCATTTTCAGTCAATAGGTATTTATTTAACATCTAACATTATAAAGCTATTATAATTTATTATGAAATGCATTTAATGCTTCTTATTTAAAGTTTGCAATATTATTGCCAAGGTGAAATATGTACCAGTTATAGTAGACTTAAAAAAATAAAAAATATTAGGTAGGTCCTACATATGCAGCTGTAATCTATATAGTAATCACATAAAAAATAAGCATCATTTAATGTTAAAACTTTCCAAATTTACATTGAAAACAAATGTCGCAGCAGCACGCGATGTTCCCGGTGGATGAAAAGGTTCAGGTAGCTTCAGTACGATTTGATTGCGATCAACGTCCGATATATCCTCGATAGTTGGTTTATAAAACGTGATTCCTGTTTTTTTTTTTTCTCAAAAAGAACTTTCGTTTACAGAGATTATTTTTCCAACGTAATACATTTTATCATACCTAACAAGGACGAAGGACATATTTTCCAACACTTCATTTTCACTGATACGATATTTCTCTAACTCATCACCACTCTGATCGCCTTCGCCACTGTCATCTTCAACCTCAAACCCAGTCGACTTGTCACTGTCAGCTAAGCTTATTTGTTCATTTGATTCATCAGAAGAAATAGAGACTGATCTTTTTGCTCTCTTAACCTTGCTTTTCTTTGAGACAATTAAATTGATATGTTTGCTTGGTTTTAATTGTTGGTGATGTTCAGGCTCATCTTTTTTGGGTGTTATTGTTAAAATTTCTGATTTTCCCTTCCTTGATCTGCAATTTTTAGGGTCACGAGCACCTAGCAACTTAGGAAGTGGTCGGATTTGTTCTGGTGTTTTTTGAATTATTGATACATCTAGATCAATTACGCTTAACGATGATGACATCCAACCACTTTTAATGCATAATGCAATACTTCCTGTTAGCGCACCGTCGAGAAAGCGGCTCTCGAATTTTACCCTCGGCAGTACAAAAAATGATTCCCACCATAGTAACAAGATTTCCACGTTCAGCGGATGCTACTTGGGAAACAGTACGCTTTCCTTTGGTAGATATGACCTATTTTTAATAAGAGTTATAAAAGAAGCCAGCTATGGGTAGGTTGTAGGGTTAAAAAAAATAAAGTGGACATACCTTAGGTGAAGGAAGAACGGTAGTTATTCCTGTCTCGTCTAAATTATATATGTTATGAGGTTTAAACGAGAATCTCGATGGAGTTATATTGGATCGTTTTAACACTTGTAATATCCTCCAAATCATCGTTAAACAGATTTGAAGAAGCTCGCCACTTTTTACATCGTTCTCTTAATGTTGTCCGCTTAAAACCATAAAATAAAGCTGCTGCGCTTATGGACATACCTTTTTTTACTTCGACTGCGTCTATGCTGCTTTTATAGTTTGCTCGTCGGTTTCTGAACGATTGCTCTTTTTTATGTAGCAGCGTGGCATCTTTTGAGCTGAGGTAGAGGATTTTATTTTTGTTTTACTCTAAGTTACATCTTGGAGTGCATTTGCCATCCTCGTTTATAGGGACTTCCTCGGGTAAAAGCACCCTTAAGGTGGCTTTGCCATTGGCAAAGGCACCCCATGTAGTGGTTTTGCCACTGGCAAACGCACCCCATGAAGTGGCTTTGCCACTGGCAAAGGGAAAATATGAGTAGGCTTTGCCAGGTAAAGTCTCCCCACATGAAAATGGCAAAAGCCCCCCCACAAGCCGTTTTTTGTTAAATTCACTACAAACTTTTTTTCTTGTTAGAAAATAACATAAGTACGAGTAACTCCTATTTACGAAGCAAACATATTTTCTAATAATAATTGTAAGGAAAAAGTATGAAATAAATAAAAATATGTACTACGAATATGAGACTATTGATTACCTTATAATTTTTGTTTCCAGAGGTCAGAAAAACAACACGCACTCGGTTGGTGTCTACGTGAGAACTGTCAAACTTCGTGAAATGTTTTCATGTAGTGATGTGTAATAAATATCGATTTTTCGATATTTTGTATGTTGTTTGTTCGACTAAAAAACTCGATTGGCAAAGGTACCCCCATGGTAAATGCTCCCCCGTATACCCTACTGCTGTTGTTCCCCTTTTATATAGTCCCACAAATGCAGTGTTCCATTTATCGTTTGGCAAAGACCGTTAAAACAATACACTGGACCTTTTTTTCCCCTTTTCCATGACGATATCCATCCAACTGAATTCTGTAAGTTTGTTATGATGCCCATTTGGTTTTCTGATATAGCACATTTACAAGGATTACTTGAAAATGTGTTATTAGTATACAAATTATCAAACATCTGATTCAGGTTGAAAAAAAAATTGCTGTGGATAAAGCTGTTACTTTTTCTTTATCTTCAAAGATATCTGTTGACACAGCTGCAAAAATCGCAGTAGAGACATGATGGCTAAACACCAGAGTCGCTACCTTTACTGACATTTTTTGGAAGTTGTCGGGCTTGATATGAGCTTCTGCGAGCTTATGCATCGATCTAATGAAGCCGTTATCAGCATAAAATAATTTTCGAAGTACTGACCAGGATATAGTATCATTGCCAACTGAAATATTGGCGACTAATAAATTATTTCGCACACTGGACAGCGTCATAGAGGCAAAAGATGTTTCTGTACATTACTGTTATATAGGGCACCTCAATTGTGACCCCTAATTTATAGTACGCACTTCTGTTTGCAGCTCCTTGATCACATGCGATTGAAACGATATCAATACCTTCTTGAAGTAGTGTATGAACTGTTGATTCAATAATCTTCACCAATATATCCCCCTTCACATTTCCTCAGTAGTAGCCAATAATCTTACAACGTATGTATGTATGTAATTAATCTGTTTAATTTAGTTAAGTTCCGCCACACAAAACTTTGTGAACAGACATCAGGCAAAAATATTGTCAATGTTCATTGATATGTGTGGTGGCTATTTTTCATCAATGTTACTTGACAAAAAAAAACGTAAATATATCGCACCTAGGTACCTGTTTCCAAGAAGTACTCGTATTTAATCCTCGAAGCATAAAAAGGAGTGTATGATTGGCAAATGATCGTGTTCTGCCGAACTCACCCAAATCCTTAAATCCGTACAGTATGTCCTCTTTCGAATTGTATTCAAGTTCCACTTTGATGCTCATTTCATCAAAAATTGAAAAACACTTTTTATCATGGTCAGGCATGTCTTTTAACTTGATTTTGAGCATTTGTGGTATGTTATTGGAAATACCCGTTCCAAAAAGCAGTGTATCGTACCAACGACCGATTGTACGTAATGAAGGCAATACAAATCCTTCTTTCATTAGAAAATTATAAAAACACGGGGACTTGTAATGGAATTTAAGAAAAAGATCCATTTCATCCAAGTTCCATTTAGATTTATTTTTCTGAAATAGTTGGCTTTTTACAAAAATCCCAACATTCTTACTTTTTTCAACCAACATTTTGTCAACTAAGTTCATATTAGACGCTTTGCTCAGTTCATTTGGAGTAATATATTTCTTTGTTGGGGACTCAAGCAAAGCGTCTATTAATGTGTTATTGTTTTTACTATTTGGATCCTCAGATTCCATATATAAATAATTCGAACAACCTGCAGGCGTTGGAAACTGTCCTTTACAAATTTCATTGTCTTTTCATATTATATCACTCAATATATTTATAAAAGATTTGTCTGTGACACTTTTCTTTACTACCAACTCTTCACTAATTGTTTCGGACTTTGCACTTTGTGAAGAACACGTTTGCAATCACTTTTATTTTGTACCCCAAGTGTGTCACCCTCAAATATGAAATTTTCTTTTTCCTTAAATGATTTTGTTGGAATTGCACATATTGAAAGTCGTGATCTAGTACCACGATTTAAAAATTTTCTATCAAAGTGATCAGCACAAATAAATATTTTCTCATTTGAGATGAGCTTAGGCGAGTAACCGAATTAAGTAGCCATATATCACGGCGATTGTCGGTTAGCAATTAAAAGCTTGAAACACCGTAGCTTTTTTTGTTCTTGCACTCCACGTAATCACAGAACACCCTTTTTAAATAATTAACGCGTAGCACAGTGTATCGCAAGGACACTAGCAAAAATTATAAATTTAATGCCGAAGGAATCCAGAACGTAAGAAAATAAACTTGGCTAGGTTTATTTTAACTGTATCTGTAATTAAAGTAACATACTCGTAAGTCAGATTTTTCAATTTTCTTTTTTTTTTTTGCAAAATTTTCATTTTTATATACAAGGTGGCGCAAAAGTTGTCACCCGATGTTCTTTCGCTGTAATTTTTTTTATGAATGAAAAACTTTGGTTCTGCTTTTGGATTATGTTAATTGGTGTCTTAAGTTTTTTCTGTATAGTTAACTTCACAAATGTCAAAGTAGAATTTACATTTGCCGGCATTTGCAAAAATTATAGCATCTTCCGATAGGATGATGACCTTGTGCAAGGTGGCGCAAAAGTAATCCTCCTATCAGAAAATGCTATAAATTTTGCGATTGGCCCCTAATGTCAGTTCTGTTTTGACATTTGTGTAGTAAACACATGCGAAATACACGTTAATAAACAATGTTACGCTTCACTGCTCCAGAACGCGGAATATTGGTGACTATTTATTCATTTTTTTTTTTTAAATTACAGCCAAAAAACATCGGAAAGTTATTTTTGCGCCACCTTGTACCTAGTTATTCATCTTTTCGAGAAAAAATGCACATGTCAGACCCCTCAAAGTACGAAAACTGAGAGTACTATTTCAGTGTTTTGAAGAGAAACAACATAAGTCATTGACTTATGCTGTTTCTCCACAATTTTTTTTTACTTTGTAGACATAACGTACTACATGCAAAATCTTCAAATCCCACGACCTGTCAAGCGACTTTAAAGGCTTAAAAACCTGTTAAGACTCTAAAAAAGCTAAACATTTTTACGGTTTTTAAGTGCATCTTAAGCCAAATTATAACTTGGCATAATCACAACTTGTAGTGTTTTGGAATTTTTTTCGCATAATGGGCCATTTACACGGTCACACTTTCCTAACATGTAAGATTAAAGGGATGCTAAATACTAAATATCCGTGTGACTGAAAGGGACAGCATTACCTAACATGCAAAAAAACGTGACACGTATTCAGGTCGGCCATCTTGTTTACGTGGTAGGAATTATGGGAAAGCTATGCATGTTGATATTTTTATAGCGATGACTTACGAAATTTCGATTTCCTATAAAACAAAATGGGCGCTGCTATCATATGTTTTAATCGCCATAATACATTTTTGACATTTCTCTGCTTCACATCGCCGATTGTACCTACTCAAGATGGAAAACACTATTAATACGGCAGACTTTACGAGATCCATGTTTTTATTTATTTTTTAATTCTACCACAACAAAACCGATGAAAATAAATTTGTTTGTTTACATGTGATCTGTCATCTCTCCATAATAATGTTATAGCAAGTTAAAGTAAGTGATCTCACTCTTACACCTTATTAGCATTGATTGCGGATAAACGGATCTCTCTTTTCGGTTTTGTTGCAAAAATGCGCGTGCGTGATGGTGTAAATGCGCTATAAAACAGTTTTTTGTTGTTCCTGAAAAGTTAATGCTCATTGACTTATGTTGTTTCTGAAATAAACGATTCAATTGTTGTCATCGCTACCTATTCAGAAGAAAAATAAACATGGGAATATTTTGAGAAATTAATTTTACCTAATGCACGAATCTAGAAAAGATGGTAGGTACGAGTATATGCATACACTAACTTAATACACATTTTCGCCGCAATGAAGGTTCGTATGTCGCTTCAAAATTAGCGGTGTCCACTTTTATTTGTAGTTATTCAATGATTCGAACTTTATAAATATTTCTTTATAGAAAGCAGTTTAAAGTTTTACTTGCATGCAACCAGTATTATATACGTGAGTAAATAAAACGAATGAAATTTCTATAACAATTTCTCTAGTTAAAGAGGATAGGTAAATTAAAATATGAAAAGAAATAACTTGCAATAGGGCTTTTTAGAAGTGGAGATCAAACAAGCGAAATAATTATGAGTAATAGGCGGGGAAATCATACGAATCAGTAAAGAAAAGTAAGTTTTTTATGAAAAATTAATTGTTTCTCGATTTATTTTTAGGAAAATGGATTCATTTAAATATTTTCTCTTTATTTTGGTATTTATTTGAATTACCTTTGTCTTTAACTCTTTACTCCCACGAAGCCACATCTCCCAGCTACTTCGCCATCACCTGAAAGTTCGCAAATAAAGACAACTTTGCAGTATAGTTCTTTGTATTTACTGCATCCAAATTCTATCCATATTTAAAAAAAAACATTTTCCTGAAAATAAAATCGAAAAACTATTGATTTTTCATAAAAAAACTTACTTTCATTTCCATATTCCTTCGATTCTCCCGCCAATAACTGCCAGTAATTTCGTTTGTTTGATCTTCAGAAGAGTTTGTTTAGATGTTGAACACAACAAAATAAATTTTTGACAACTAGCGCCGGTACTCTACGAGCGCAAATTCGAAAGTTTTATCGCCAAAGTTGATTGAATGGTGTTTCTGCTATTCAAAAACTATTAAGATGTTTTTTTTAAATTTTCGTCTTGTAAGCATTGGGCGCGTTCAATTTACAAGTCAACTACTAGTGACTACTATTTTACCTTTTCTCATTGGTCAAATAACTCACGTGACCATCGTTCGGCAAGTGATAGACACTTAATTAGTAGTGAACTTGCAGTTGACTTGCAAATTGAACGCGCCGATTGTGTTTTCATTCATTTTTTTTAATTGTCACTGAACACATTCCTTTGACGAACGCCATCTGCGTTCTATAAATTGTAACCAGTTTAAGTTTAAGAAGAACTGCTACACTCACTGCAACCAACTTCAGGGAGAATCCCATTTTTTTCTGTCACTTAAATTGTAAAAACCAACAGCATCGAGTGTACGCAGAAGACGAAAAATAAAGATAAGGAAAATTATCCAGAGTCATCGGTATGGCTTTGCGACAAATTCTAGGTTTAAAGTCTAGACAAAGTTTTTTGACAAGCATAGTTTTTGGAGAGCTTTTGACGCAAATTTTGAAAAGTAAATCATTTTATTTGAAACCAAAAAAAATTGTTAATACATATATGTTTTAAAAGTAATTGTCCAAGCCCGCTTTTGGGGATATAATAATGAGGTGGGTGGACAAAACTTTCGAGCGAAGCCAGTTAAGCATTTAAATATAAATTACGAGATATTTAGTTTGAACTGATTTCTATTTTATTGCAACTAAAATCAATTTTCCTTTACGAAATAATTGGAATTTCCCTAAAAAATATGGTATTTCATTGGCGACTTGGCAACTTCAAACTTTCAATGTGAACGCACGCTTAAACCAATTATCGAACTGTCAATGTCAAAATATTCAGTAAAATCAAGATTTTGATACACGAAGGAACAACTTTTACAAATAATTAAAATCTACTACCAAAACTCCGAGTCGGTGGTCGCAACTTTAAGAGCGTTAACCCCAATTTTGGCCGTAATTTTCGTCCCAGTAGACAAGCAACTCATAGTCTAGTGAACAAATTTGAGCCAGAATATTTGCCTTGCTAGTGAGACTACGTTTTGCCCGAAGTGTGGAGAATATTGCTGCAGTAGAGGCAGTGCCTGATTTAGGGAAGGGCAGCCGACGAGTAGTGGATTCTACTCCCGACGAATCCCATATCGCTCAACTAACTATAGTTGTTAGATGTATTGAAGGATCGATGCCAAAAGAAAGATTTGTCAACTTTTTACCAAACTGCATCCATACCTTTACTAAAATGTTTAGGTGACCATCAAATAGACATATCGGATTGCCGCGGCCATATTGTGCTCATTCTCTCAAATAAGTTGGAAAGGCAGCTGCTAACTCGGGTCCATCGGCTGTTCAATTCTTCGATTTCATTGAGAATTTATATACGTTTTTCACAGCAAGTACAGAGCGATACCAAATTCTGACTGAAAAATTATTGCCGAAGAAAAGCGGACAATTTTACATTTTAAAAAAGCTTACCGATACTTGTTGGTCTTGTCGAGCTGAAGCTATGAAAGCTATTGTCGATGGTTATTCTGAAATCAAAGGAGCTCTAACCAGCATATCCTCTGAGAAGGAGCAAAAAGACAGTGAGAAATGAAGCATCGAACCTTTTAGGAGAGATGAGTTGTCTCGAAACCGCTCTATTTGCTATCTTTTGGAACAACATCTTAGAGCGATTCGGAGCTACACACAAGATGTTGCAGGACCCGAAAAGAATCTGCAATGCGTGCATTAGAATCAATGAAATCATTTGTTGAATCCAAATGAGACGATTTTGATCAATACGAGAAAGCAGCTAAAGAAATATGTAGTACTGACCAATATGTACTTGTACAATCACGCACCAGAACAAGAAATGTGAGATTGAATCCACTCGATTATATGAAAGCACAAGACTCAAATCTGTCACCAAAAGAGAAATTCAAAGTATCCGGTTTTATCCCAGTTATCGATCAGCTATGTGTTTCTCTTACTGAAAGATTGCATGCATACGAAGCTGTACGTCCGCGATTTGGATTTCTCAATCATATAGAGAAGATGGATGCTGCAAATGTGCATGCTGCAGCAGAGGCATTGGTGAAAGTATACAAAGATGACTTAGAGCCTAGTCTTGGTAATGAGTTTTTTAAATTTCTATCTTTGATCAACTTACTAAAAAAGGATTATAGAAAAGACCAATCTACCGAGTTATGTTACTATCACATTCTTGAAGATCAAAATTTTAGAGCTACATTCCCAAACATTGAATTGAAATTGAAAATTGTAAAAAATAGATTTCGAAATACGATGGGACAAAACCGTCTGTCAAAGCTATCCCTACTCAGCATTAAAAGGTATTTACTGCGGGAACTGGATTTCAGCGAAATCATCAAGGATTTTTCGTCGAAAAAAGCTCGCAAGGTTCCATTTGTTAGCGCTTTAATATGATTTTATATACTTCTTGTTTTTGTCTATATTTATATATGTATGTATGTTGAAATAATTTACTTGGATTCGCAATAAGTTAATAAACACTTGACTTAAAAATATTGTTCATTTTATTTGGAAAATAATAAGTCAGGGGGCCTCCACTCATTTATTGCTCCAGGGCCTCCAGACCTCTAAATCCGGCCCAGAGTAGAGGCGTCCGTTGCAAACCAGCCAAATCAGTCAATTTCACGGCATTCTCAAGAATTGGGCATCTCCCAGACCACATTATGGGGAATTTTGCGTAAGGATCTTAGCCAACACCCTTACAAGATCAAGCTGACTCAAGCCACTTGATCGTAGGAAGCGACGTAGGTTCTCGAATTGGGCTCTGGACATGATTTAAGAAAATGAAGAATTTCATCGCAAAATCATCTTCAGCGATGATGCACATTTTTGGTTAAACGACTTCGTCAATAAGCAAAATATGCGCCACTGGACAGGCGAGAACCCTCATGTCCTTTATGAAACAGCACTTCATCCGCAAAAAGTCACTGTTTGTTTCATGCCGGTGTCGTCATTGGACCCTTTTTTTTCGTCGATGAAAATGACCGTCACGTTACGGTAAATGGTATTCGCTACAGAGACATGTTGAAACGGTATTTCTTTGAGAAATTGCATGAATTGGACATCAGGGATATGTGGTTCCAACAAGACGGTGCCACAAGCCACACAGCGGGTGCAACAATCGATTTATTGAAGTCTCAGTTCGGTGAACGTGTTATTTCGAGAAACGGACTCGTCTATTGGCCGCAGAGATCGTGTGATTTAACGCCTCTAGCATTTTTTTATGGGGCTACATTAAATCATTGGCCTATGCCAACAAGCCGGCGACGTTAGAGGAGCTCACATCCAATATTAAACGAGAAATAGGGGCCGCAGCATCATCGAAAATTGGGTTCAACGTATCAACCGCTGCATACGTTCTCGTGTTGGAAATACGAACGAAGTCGAATTCCATTCATAAATGTTTTGATAGTAATTCAAGCCAATTTTTTTGAGATATCTCAAGTAGTTTGCATTTTAAAAAAGAAGTTGTCAAGTCCTTAATGAAATACCCTTTATTTACGCTAAATCACTTATTCTGCTTTTTTTTAAAAATTGCTCCTGTATACAGCAGTGGCGTGGCGTGGATAATTTTAAAAGGGAAGACGTTGAAAAATTTAGTCACCTATAAAAATAAAAATCTTTAAAACCTGAAATAAAATAATTTTTAATGGGGATATTGTATCTACATAATATGCATTTCACATTGACTTAGCGAAAATATTCTAGCCACATTTTTTATACTTCAAGACATGAATATTTCAATCAACAATGAGCTTAAAGCATAACAAAAGTGGCTTCAAAAGAAGCCGGTCTTGACAGACGCATGATACAATAACTTAAAAAAATTCAGCATAATGTGGATAGTAATTTTAAAATAAGAAAATTCAGAAGAATTATATGGATAATTCTTTATATTTGTTAAAATATAAAAACGATACAAATAATAATGTCAGCAATAAAAATAAATCAAAATTAAAAACATAGGGACGGGCTACAGTCCGCTTGGGCGAACTGTTGGATACCCTATTCTTATTCCTATCCCTCATAAGTGGGCGTGACAAAAGTCTAAGTATGGTTAAATTGTTAAGAACGCTCTACATATTTTGTTATATAACATTTAAAGGATTTTATCAAAAAAAAAACGCTCCCTAGCTCAAACTTGGGTGTTTCAATAAAATTGTTTTATTTAATTGTGGGCGTGTCAGTAGGCGGATTTAAAAAAAAAT
This sequence comes from Portevinia maculata, assembly GCA_949715645.1. Taxonomy (NCBI): domain Eukaryota; kingdom Metazoa; phylum Arthropoda; class Insecta; order Diptera; family Syrphidae; genus Portevinia; species Portevinia maculata. Next base: position 193,738,909 of record OX454525.1, read on the forward strand.
TAACACATGAGCATAAAGGGCCCCTAGAGAGTATATATTATAAATTTCAGCTCCCTAGCTCAAATTTTGGATTTTAAAAAAAATTGTTTTATTTATTTGTGGGCGTGTCAGTGGGCGGATTTTGAAAATATTTATACAAGAGCTTAAAGGGCCCCTAGAGAGTATATATTATAAATTTCAGATCCCTAGCTCAAACCTTGGATTTTCAAAAAAATTGTTTTATTTATTTGTGGGCGGATTTTGAAAATATTTATACATGAGCTTAAAGGGCCCCTAGAGAGTATATATTAAAAATGTCAGCTCCCTAGCTCAAATTTTGGTTTTTCAATAAAATTGTTTTATTTTTTTGTGGGCGTGGCAGTGGGCGGATTTTGAAAATTTCATATCCCGAGCAGTTTTAGGAGTCATAGATCATATATAAAAAATTTCAGCTTCCTAGCTCAAAATTCGATTTTTTCCAAAATTTTGTTTTTTTGAGTTTGTGGGCGTGTCTGTGGGCGGATTTCAAAAATTCGTAAACTTGATTATTTCGGGACCCTAGAGAGTATATGGTTAAAATTTCAGCTCTCAAGGTCCAGTTTAAAGGCCTAATTTTTGCCGACGGACGGACGGACGGACGGACATGGCTAAATCGACATTACTATCGATGCTGATCATAAATATAGTAACTTTTAGGGGTCTACGGGTAATATTAAGGTATGTTACAAACTATGCGTCAAAATTAATATACCCCTAGAATAGGGTATAAACAGCTAAAATTCACACACTTAAAAAAAAAAAGTGAAAAGTTTTGTTAAAATATTAGTTCTTTATAATTATTTGTATTCTAATGCTATTCGACGATCTTTTTTGATAAACTCTGCCAATACCCTTTCATAGAAGTTTGGTCTATTTTTAATTTTAAGAAGAAGTCTTCTTTCTATCGATATGAGGGCTAAATCAGAGAGCCTATCCTCGCCCTGTGAGTTTCTTAAATAAGTATGAATTCTTTTTAAAGCAGAAAAAGACCTCTCAACGGAGGCGACGGAAATGGGAAGTGTTAAAAGTAAACTACTTAAGTTTAAGACTTGAGGGAACACTTCTTTCAATGCTTCACTATTCAAATGGTTGTGAAGGTCGAGAACCTTAAACTGCCGAAGTGACGACGAAGAATATAAAACATTAAGTTCATTTTTTAATGCCGTGAAGTCAAAAATTCTAGGAAAAAACTTAATTAGGGAACGGAAATGTTACATATAATAAATGTACCAATACAAAAACGACTTAACTATAAAACGGACACCGACAAATGCGCACACATCTACAGACATCTTATAAACAAACAACGGAAGACGAAAATAGTTATAACTCAGCCGGCATCATAACTTTATGTTTTATGTTCGTCATACCAAAAAATTTGTTGTGAAATGTAATTATTTATGTTGTACAATAAGTTGTGTAAGTTTCACAATGTAAATGTAAATTGTTCATTTTATTATCATAATACTTTTTCTTGACAGTCCCTGAAGATGACTTTCGAAGAAAGTCGAAATATTGGACAAAATATATAATTTAAAATACAAAAAAAGAGTATTTTTAAATTAAGACCTACAGCCCGTTAAACAAACATTATTTATTACAATTCGAGGTCGTTAAACAAAACAATTTAGGGAAGATATTTTTACATCTGGACTGGAACGAGAAAAAGTGTCATACTTCAAATTATTTAGTAAATCCAAAAATGTAAGATTACTAAATGATTTATATCTGGCATTTATTTGGCTAACTATATTGTCTTTAATTTCAACAAAAAGGCGCTTATATTTCGTCTTCAAATCGAAGTCAAGCAACCTGCGTTTACGTGGAGGTTCGATGCAATCATTTACGCTGTCATAAATAACTTCAAACATATTTAAAAAGTCAGAGCTTATCCATGACTCAAAACGTTCGATTTCTTGCTTGGCATAACTAACGTCTGTTTTTTTTTTTTTTGAATTAAATTAAATAATACATCGGTCTTTGCAAATATTTCAGAAAGGGTATGAAGCAAAAAACAGAATTCCTTGCTCTCTAATTTATTTAATAAACTTTCTGCCATCGAAAGTGTGTCAGTATCCCATTCCCTAGAGTCATTAATTATTTTACTAAAAGTTTCAATTATATCTATTCTACAGTTAAAGATTACGTTTATTATTCTTGAATGATAATGCCATCGAGTTTCCGATACTCCTGGCATGCGTCGATTGGAAATTTGTTTTAAAAGATTGGACCGCTTTGTGGATTTATTAAAAAATCGAACGATGCTATTAGTATAGCCAAAAAATAGTTTAAGTTCTGCTATGTTTTCTAGAGATCGGGATAGTACTAAATTTAAAACATGTGCATAACAAGGAATAAAATTTGCCATCGGGCATTCATCAAGGACCTTCTTTTGAACACCACCCCCCTCGCCGGACATAACTGCGGCACCATCGTAGGATTGTCCTATTAACTTTTCCTTGCAGTCGTATGTTTCAAGAATTTTAAATATATGATTGGATAACTCATTTGCATTACGACTTGCGCTAACGTCAAAAAATCCAAGAAATCTTTCTTGTATACCATCCTCTGACAAGTACCGAAATATGGCACTCAGTTGTTCCCTATGACTCAAATCTGGTGTTTCGTCGATCATAATCGACACGAACCGAGCATCCTTGATTTCCGTTTTAATTTCGGATTTAATAACCGCCGCGATACTATGTATCAAATCGTTTTGAATATCGTTGGATAAACCTGAAAAAATTGGATTGTGTGTACTTGAACACTGCTCTAAATGGGATTCCAATAAAGTGTCATATTTAGATAAAAAATAAACCGCTTCGACATAATTGCCACGATTATCTGAGCTAGACCTTTCATCATGACCGCGAAATGCTAACTCCTGTCTGCCTAATAAAATGACCGTGTCAATAAAACGTTCCATTAGTTTCCGATTTTTATCTACTTTTTTATTATGAACAACGAAAGAATTTTCTAAAGAAGTTTCAATGCGATTCGTGCCGAATTCGTGTAGGGATAAACAACAACGAATATGTTTTTCTGTCTTAATATGTTTTTTCGAAGAATTAACTAAATTATTTATATCAGTGAAACCCGTTCGGCTCCAAACACTGGCGGAGTTTGAAAAAAGAAGACAAGGAAAACAAAACATTTTATTAAGCTTGCAACTCCCAGTTAGCCACTTATATTTTTGGTATAAGGAAACATTAAAATGTGTCACAAAACCATCTCTCCATTGGTAATTAATATTTATAAAAGGCATAGAGCGCCCTACGTCTATAACTTTTTTTTTATCAAGAAAAGATAGCTTACTAAAACTATTTGAATCCTCCAGGAGGAAATCAGTTAAACAGCAATCTACACTAATCAAAGACATTTCCAAAAAAAATCTAAAACTGCACTAAAATTAAGAAGCTAAAATGTTTTTATCAGTAAGTTGGTAATAAAAGAAACTAAAAAATTACACATTAACCTTCACTTTCACTTTCACATCTAACTTTTCACTATTTTAATTTAAGATTTTATCAAATTGGCTTTACAAAACACTAGAGTTTTTCAAGTTATTGCACTTGTGCAACGCAGTCTGTCAATAAATTCCCACTGATTCTAAATTAAAATTTGAATTCCTGCTTAAAAAAAAAACAAGTGTCGGTATTTTATTTGACATGAACTTCTCTTAAGCGATATGCTGAATTTACTCTGCTGACAAATTGCCATAATATTCTACCATATTTTATTTCATAAGACAAAAGTATAACAATAAATTTGTAAAAACATCGAAGCATTAACTATCACAAGAGAGAAAAATGAAAGCTCAACTTCTTACATCAACACGCATATCAATATCAACATCAAATTCAAAATCAAGAATCAACCCACATAACACATTCAGATATTATGTCATAAGAAAAAAGAAATAAGTCAAAGAACACCGTGTTATTAGACACAGTGTTGCAAAAAAAAACGAGTCAAACGTAGCACCTGCATTCCTGCAACATGTTGATATCTTCCGATTGAAACGCAATGCTAATCGCAAAAGGGAGAATGAAATGAAACAATTCCAAGTATTCAGCGTGAGATTTGGTTTATAAGACGAAATGTAGCGTCTTTTTCTTTGAATATAAAAGCGGGTGTTGAACAAAGAGGATCGGAACCGCAATGCTTGTAGAAGAAAGGGATATAAAACAAGTAAATAAGACGGAAAAATATTTTTTATTCTATTATAGAGAGCAGCGGTAGTTGAAAACTTTTTACTAAGAGTATTTTTGTGACTCTTCGTTGGTTTGTTGTTTGTGATTTGTGGATTGTGGAATGTGGTTGAATCTTGATTCTTGAATGAAGTATGAAGATACAGACGAGAGGTAGAATGAAAATATTAAACTTATTCGATAGCTTATGTGTGAGTGTGTGTGTAGATTTTATTTTATAATTAAAATATGGGACGGGTTTCATTTTTCATATATTTATTTGGCAGATAGTGCTTACTTTTGGTGGATTTTTAAAAGGGAAGACGGTAGGAATCGTGTTATATGGACGCCACGCCACTGGTATACAGCGAATGCCACCAGCCCTACTGGAGATACTACAGCTGTTGTTGGAGATCAGTAAAATTGCTATTTTCTGCTTATTTTATTTATAGTACTTGTTGAAAAACCATTTAATTTTTATATTTATTGAAAAATCAAAATTATTAATGATTAACAATTGAAGTTTTGTTTCTGTAAAAAGCATCAATAAATTATTACTTCAATTTTTTTTATTAATCTCCCAGTGGAAGTTCTTGTAATGGGCCGATTTTGTATATCTCGGATTTTGACATATCTCCAGGTCACCAGAATCCAAATCCAACGTTTTAATAGAGATATCTGTGTCTGTGTGTATGTACGTATGTGCGTATGTTCGTATGTGCGTTGAGAATTATCTTTCGCCACGATCATCTCGAGAACCGAAGATGATATTAATATGGGACCGGGTTCATTCGAAGCGTAATTACGTAACTCAGAAATCGATCCAGCCGTTTTTGGTTAGTACCTAAATAAATAACTAAAATAATTTGCCTTTATTTGTATTATTTATTGCCATTTGTCATTGAGCTTATTACATTGTACTCCGTTATTTCGTATACATTTATAGGTCTCCGTGTTCGTAACAATGACTGCATTAATATATATCACACTTCGCTGTTATTAACAAAATTTAATTTCCATGAACAATATTAAAGAGAATTTTTTAATACTAAATAATTCTTAACCATATCTTATGGTTAACCATATTTCAAAATTTCCCACTAATTGCATAAATCATGTTGATCCGACTGGGAAGTTTGTCGTGTGGACCTTGCGGGTCGCACCCAGACCACTTTTTTTGCATCTTGTTTTTCTATTTCTTTATTCATAATTTAACTCTTGCATAGAACACGCCATTTTCGGGAATGGTAAAAGTGATTTAAAACAATTGTTTTTCTATTTCTTTCCTCCTAATGAAGATGACCCACTAAATTCGTAGTAGTACACGACTAAACTGTACAGAACTGAGAAAGAAACCAAGGAAAACTATTAAAGTATTTCTGCTAGGAAATTCAATGTACAGTGTATTTGAATATTGTTCTCCTGCTTATTCCGAGTTATATCAGTACTCTATTTCATTTTCATTTTCCACTTAAAGTAAGTACTGATCAAAAGTGGTTCTCTGACAGAATAAATGTTTAAGTCAGCCAAAACTTAGCTCATTCCCATCATTCTATTTTGCCGCAAAATATTTCCGTGAATCGGATTATGTCCATAAACGTAGACTCAATGTTGTATTCAACAATATTTCACGTTACGTCAATGGGCTGAGGAGGTATGTTCATGTTTCGATTTTTTCTAAGTCAATATATGGCCTAACTTTTCAAAACTTGTTGAATGTAAGGACAAAATCTCTACTACAGAGTATAATTCAAATTTGCCAGCCGCTATAAATCTATAATATTATCGCTTTTTTGCGATCAGCTAGAACACTCGATTTTGCACAAATACGATACTTTTTCTTGGTATCCAAACGACACTCTTTCTTTCATGCTATCAGGCTTTGGAATAATTCTCTCCCCAGAAGTATCAAATTGGTGGGCGGCACATATCAGTTCAGGAAGAGACCCAGGCAACACTTCCATACGCTTAGATGATGATTGTATGTACTTTTCGTCACTCAGTAACCATATAAAAGGTGTTCAAATTGGACGTATCATTTTAAAATTTGAATGAAGATATAAATTGTGTGAAATCTGTATTTATTTTTATTGGATATTAATGTACATTGGTTCCGGTTGATAATGACCTCCTCTGCCAGCTCGGCAGACTGTCAACCTTGTACTAATATTTTGAATCACACTATGTAGATGTAATAAATAAAATTAATACAGCCCATTTTAGCCGAAAATCGACCAAACACGATTTTTAATTGGGATTATGGTACTATACTACATTATATATAAGGCACTTTATGGATTGGTGCAAAAAAAAGAGATAACAATTAAACATGACATGTCTGGTAGTGCAATGGACCAGTATTGAGTCTGAGTGCTTCAGTGTGGAAAGTCTCGCACCCCGACAAAAAAAAAAACAAAAAAACATGACATTACGATAATAGGGAAGTAGAAAAAAATGTGTTGGAAAATTCTGTTCGTCCGTCTGCCTATTTGCAGATCTGCAGCCTAAGCGGATGGGCCGATTTGCTAACTTGGTTCATAGTGTTTATTTAGTAGTCTCATACTAGGCGTTGTTGAAATTGGAATTTTAGCTCTAAAACAATGGTACCTACATATATGTCATATAACGGTTTGTTAAAACTAAATTTTTCTAAAAACGGCCTTAACGATTTAGATAAAACAGTTTAATTTTTGGTAAGAATGGATTTTGCGAGATTTATCTTAAAACGGTACCTCCTATAAACCGATTTTTTAACATCAGAATTTCTCGCTAACAACAAAACCGATTTCAATTAAATTTAAAATTTAGGAAGGCTTTTATGATCAAATTCATACATAACTTTTATGGTTTTTTGAATATGCTGGAAACGGGTATATTGAATTTTTACAGATTTTTTTCAGATGACAACTACAGATTTACTTGTTTTGAAATATGTACTCAAAAAATTGCAAAATATTTTTCAAAAATTAAAAAAAACCGGTCTTAAAAAAACTGCTTTAACGATTTTTAATATTTTTTTTCCTAGGAAGACTATTGCTAATAAAATATTGCATACTTAGTTTTTCCAAGAAAACTCTCAAAAAAATTTGAAAAACTAAAAGACATTTCCAATATTTTTTTAAATAATTTTAAGTTATTCTTTATAAGGTACATATCATCATTCTTTAAGATTTTAATACTTCAAAAAGTATTACATAACATGTAGGTAGGAATCATTTTTATAAAATTAAATTTAGTCTTCCGGCCTTCTGCGTTGCAAATACATATATCTAAAACTTCCTCAGTGTCAATCTCAATTTGTTGATGAATTCACATTACCGCCAATCCTGTTAATCTTTTTTCACCGGTAAAATTTCTTAGATAAGTTTTTAGACGTTTCATTGTCGAACATGTTCTTTCCGGTATACATGTTGAAACCGGTAGTGTCGCCAAAATTTTAAGAAGCTTGTGGATGTCAGGAAACAGATCCTTATTGCCTTCCCCAAGAGCTGTTATTACACTCTTTGAACGCTCTATATGTTTTTGTGTATGGCATTTTGTCTTCCATAGCGTAAATTCAGTTTTTAAAGTATCCCAATCCAAAAAACACATATAAAATTTGAAGTTTTCTTCGTTATAATTTTGTTCGTTTTTGCCAAGGATCGATGGAATCAAAATGCACAAAGAGGAAAGTATGGACTTATGGTTGTCAAATCTCATTTTAAGCTGACTTAAAAAGCCATCTAAAAGAGGAATCATTATACTTATCCTAAAATAGGTTTCACGATCTGTTGTGCTCATGTTTTGTCTGTGCTGCTGCCTTGACACAATTCGTGAAATTTTAAGTTTTTCATCCACAACATTTACTAAGTTTTGTGCAGTTTCAAAAATTGTTTGAATTCCGGAATGATATTCCTTGGAATGTGTTTGTTATTAGTTCCACATGTTAAAACCCAGACACTAAGTCGCATGAAGGGGATTGTAAGGTCTTACAAAGTGGCAATGTATATGTAAACAAAACACTCATACAACACAAACTTACTGCAAAATCACTAGCTGAAATAGATCTTAAAAAGCAACTCGCCTTCGATGACGTATATGACGTATTCTTATCACTACACAACTTCCAAAGCATCAATTATCGCCTCAAAAATTTCCTTAAACCTCATCAACCTATTATGGTTTTCCACCCAGAGTGTTTCACACATGGCTGCTAAATTTTTCCATTTATTTTGAGGATAATTTTGTTCAATCATTTCCTGCAACAAATGTGTGCGCTTTGCAGATAATTTAAAAAAAATTCCAACGGATTTTTTGGTACCAATAGTGTTGCGAATAGACTGAATTTGACAAGAATGCCCTAATGTCAGGTTTAGAGAGTGTGCGCTACAATGCACGTATAAGGCTTCTGGATGAGACTCGCGTACTACAGGTTGAACTCCGTTAAAACTGCCTTTCATAGCTTAATACTAAAATCAGAAATTTGTAACATAATCAATAATTATTTGAGTACAAATTTCATACTGATGCGGAAAAGTATGATTTACAGATGCATTTTTAAAAAGTTCAAACCCCTGTGATCCCCCCTGGCTACGGCCTTGGGTTCAATTAGTGATATTTGCTTGATAATGTTGTCTTGAGGTGTTGAACAGTTTAAGGATTATCGGCATAAGCTTTACTCTTCAAAAAACCCCATAAGAAAAAATCCAGTGGTGTTTAATCGCACGATCTTGGTGGCCAATTCACGTCTGTTCCTCGGGAAATTATGCTATTGCTAAACTTCTCTTTCAAAAGATCGATTGAGTTCGTTGCTGTGTGGCATGTTGCACTATCCTGTTGAAACCACATATTCTGCTCATCAATACCTTCCAATGGACTCTACAAAAAGTTTCTAATTATCGCTTCATATCGAGCTCAATTCACAGTAACTGCATTGCCATTTTCATCTTCGAAGACAAATGGACCAATTACGCCACCACACCAAAATCCACACCATAGAGTTTCATTGACCTTCCAAACAATCGTCTAGGATTTGCTTCAGCCCAAATGCGACAGTTATATTTATTAACTTAACCGCCAATTTCAAAATGCCTCATCGGTGAAGATAATTAGCTTGAAAAACTTGTTGTTGCTTCTCTATGGCCCAATTAACGAATTGCCGGCACAATGCGTGGTCAGTTGGCTTTAATTCTTTTGTTAACTGTATTTTTTAAGCCTTTACATGAACATCTTTATGCAAAATGTAAAACAAAGTTGTTGGTTTGAGGTCCTTGGCTCTTCAGCAACACTCCTACTAACAGTTGCAATATTTCCACTCGAACGACCACTACGATGACAGGCTTAACTTCTCTGATCTTGAACCGAACCAGTTTCTTCAAATTTATGAACGATAAGTTTAATAGCACGGTTTGACAGAGCATTTTTTCTATTAATTCGGCAATTTTGTTTGTTTACATATCCATTTAATCAAAAATGTGCCTCATCGGAGAACAAAATTTTGCTTTGAGAATGCGGATCGAACCATGGTTTTCAAAATAAGTTCGCACAATTTGCACGCATTGTTCTGGCGTTGATCTATTCATCGAAAAAAGGCAAAACGTACTAACCACAAATCAACTTTCAACTGTCAAACTGGCAATCTATAGAAACAGCGTTGCCAGTTTAAAAACCAAACCTCTAAAAAAAACCCTTTATAAAGGTATATATTTCAAAATGAACTTACCAACTCCAATTAAAAAAATGTCTTTACTCAGAAATTGCAATAAAAAACCAAATTCTTTTTTTATAAAACATTTCTTTTATAATTATTTTTATTCACGTTTGAAAACAGCGCAGTGTATAGCATTATTAATAAATGGCTCTGCTTGCATTTGTTTGTTTATTTCTTCATACTCCTGGCATTTCTGATAAATAAATTCTTCTTAACCTTAAATTTTTTTTTAACAAATAATTTCTAACGATAACGAAAAGTAAAATTACTTATAAATTAGTTTAAATATGTAATTTCCGTTTTCTTTTCTTTTAAATCTTAAAGGAAGGAATGATGCACCAACACAAGAGATGATTTTTATATTTTAAATAAATTTCTATAATTTTTTAGATCGAATTAACAATTTTAGAATAATAATAATCATTTCGTTCAGTAATCATTCTCTTTTTCGTAACGTTACTCGTTTTTGTTGTAGCATACAAAAAGCTTAACTACATTTTTGTGTTGAGTATTGTATAGTTTTTTTTTTGATTTACCCCAGATATTAGTAGGCTTTAGTTTTGTTGTATAATCAACTCGTCTAAATGTTGTTTTTATTTATTTATTTATATCGAAAGCTATTTTTTTGTTTACATTTAAATATTTCCAATTTATTTACATTGCGTGCGAATTATGTATTTATTATTTTTAGTATTTAGTTTTCTACGAAAATAAAACAAATTTTACAAAAAAAATTTGTATTTTTATCTATAAGCGAATTTGTGAGTTTTATAATTTCTGTAATATACAATTCACTAGTATTCACTAAGTCAGCGCGTCCTGCGGCTAGAGTTAATTATTATTTTTGTGTCATATTTAATTATAATTTATTTTATTTAATACTTTTAAGGCTTATAGGCATTTTTTGTTTTGTTTTTATTTTGCTGATATATACGTTTCGTTTTTGTTTTTTGTTTTCATATGCACAATTGAATGATATAATGTTGTTTGATGTGGTGTAGAATTAACAAAATTCAACAAATATAATGGACAAAAATATCTTATGTAAGTGAAAGGTACTATTTATGATATACACATTTAATCAATAGCTAACAATGTTCTCTGTACAAGTCTGAAATTATATATAGGAGCATTTATTTACAGTATTTACAGTGGATAGTAAAGTTATTTAAAATAATAGCAATAATATCAACAGGTACAAAATGTAGTATTTCCTTGATTTAAGTTAGTTTACATGGTTTTGCTTTTAAATACATAAAAATGCATACAGAAAATCAATGAATACTGAATGCAGTAATAGAGTATTTTATTTATTTTTCTACACTTCTGGACAATACAATATTTTGGACATATTGAAAAAGTTTATAGAACAGAATATATTCCTTACGAGGAAAGTAAGAATACTATTGTTTTAAGTAGAAGATGTGCCGATATTGTTTATATTTGGGCAGGGTTTTTGATTGATGTGCAGTATCATGTTGAACTGTGGGAATTTCTCAAGCCTTTCCTCAATGCACTAATCGGTTGGTTCCAGTGTGACTTTCGGCCTGTCCGATCGACAAAAGACTACAATTACATGCAGAAGCGAATTCCAAGAAAGATCAAGGAATATTAAATCGAGATTCATGGACGTTAAAGCTGCATTTGATAGAATTTCTCTTCAGATGCCTTACATGCCGATGACCGAATACGGAATGTCGGCAATACTGATCTAAATGTAACAAGGAACGCTGGGAAACCAATATTGGTATTAACGGTCGTTTGTTTTTGCGAAGTGATATTTTTGGTATACATATGTGTCGCTCATTATAATAGTGGAGTAACTCCATTAAAAAAAAAAAAAGATTTTTTCGCTTAATGTTATCAGGTTTTTTCAATCTTCCAATATAAATGTGAATCAATTTGAAATGCACTATAATATATTTCATAGTAACATTTTTTTGTATAATATTATTATAGTGCATTTCAAATTGATTCACATTTATATTGGAAGATTGAAAAAACCTGATAACATTAAGCGAAAAAATCTTTTTTTTTTTTAATGGAGTTACTCCACTATTATAATGAGCGACACATATATGCAAGATACGTATAATTGTATGCCGAATCCGAATGGCAATTTTGAGAAGCTTATCATGGCAATTGATACTCTTGGATGCTTGCAAGGTCGGGCAAGTCTAACGCATTAACTACGCCAATTTGGAAGTAGTTCCTTTGCACTTTTCCGAATATGCCAGGGATTTCGCCCATGAGACATGCTATAATGTGACTTCAGAATCCTATTTTGTAGCAAATAGTATAGAAGGCAGGGCCGGCTCCAGCCAAACAAGCGCCCTGTGGAAGATTTACAGAAAGCGCCCCCTATTTTGAGTTAGATTCTCATTGAAGTTGCAATATTGCAAGTGATGTGAGTTAATGTGCAAAAATTCAGCACAGGTGTGATGGATGTTGCTATTTTGCGCTTATTTGAACAAGTTTTTTCGTTTTAAATGCAAATGGCCGTATCCGCGGAAGGTAAAATTAATTTTTCTTACTCCCAGCAATACGCCCCCGAATTTGGCGCCCTGTGCATTTGCACATCTTGCACATATGGTTGGGCCCTGATGGAAGGCAGGCGTCAATACGGAATGTAATATCTTATATACATCCGGCCAGCAACTAGAGCACGCCGACGATATCGATATCATCGGCCGCTTCAGCGTGGCGTGTTAAATGCTTTCATTCGATTAGAAGAACAGGGCAAATGGGTGCACTTTGAATTAAATGATGGAAACGTCAAGTACATGCTGTCAACAACTAACCATTCACCATAAGTTGAAGTGCTTAGGTGGCATACCTACGTCAGGGTAAGCATCAAATCCAGGTGTGACACCCAAACCGAGACCCGACGAAGAGTTCAATCGTTGCTGCTTCGCTTGGGCAAAACAACTAACAGGGACGACAAAGTGCAATCTCTTCAAGATACTGGTTCTGAAACGCGTCGATTACATTGGCGCTGTCACATCAAATGCACAATAATGACAAATCTAAGCCAAAATAAGCCTCTTTTTTAGCCCCACGGTTCGAAACAACAAGTAATACCGAATCTCCTCTGCTTAAAATACCAATCCATCACTGATACCAGAACGCTTTTCACTATCGAAGAGGACGCAAAGCTATATTGTCACAGGTAAAGCTTCTTTACGGATCGGAAGCTCTTTAACGACGAGGTTATGATCTGGACTAAAGGGATCATAACCCTCCACTTAACTGTATCCCTACCGGTCCACCTGTGCTGCTGACCGTTCGACCTCAAAAAATATCGGCAGGGCTCCTGACGTCAAATCACTTCGCAACTAAGACAAATCAAATGCTTGTGTTGTAGCATTTGTGTGATCCCAAAGTTTTTAGACCTGTCTCTCTTATGCGATTCTATGAACGCTGATTGATATTGCCTTTTTGACAGGCTTCGTAGGATCTCTCCTTTGAACATGACAATACCAACTGAGCCGGTCGCTCTCCACTTTCTTCAAGATAGGTTCTTTGCCGTGAAGGCTTCCTTGGATCTTAAAACTTCTAATTCAATCCATCTTTGTAACTCCTATTGTCATGCGAAGCATCCTCATTTCAGCAGCCGTTAATTTGCCCTCATACTTTTTGTACGCTGTCCAGCATTGTGAACCATATGTGAGTGCCTTCACAGAAGATAGCTAATTTTTACCACCACTTGATGCACCCTACGCTTACGCGACGCTTGATGCACTTGGGAATCACTCTTTAATTCGTGTAAATATCTGTAATTGGACGGAGCGGATCAGGGAGCGGGCAGCACAAGTATTCTGTTTTTCCAGACTAATACGATAACAATTCCTCCCCGAAACTTCACCCATATATCATGTGTTCGTTGCGGTGACATTTGATCCTCGCTTATGGTTGCACCATTGTCAGCAAAAAATAGCTGATGCAATTTGGGGTCCGTCACTTTTCCTTCAAGCAGATAATCAAGGACTGTAATATATCGGAAGTAAGGTTTTGTAAAGTATTTGTAGTATCGACCGTCAAGGCAAAGTAATTCGTCTCGCTTGGTCCTTTACATTTATCCGCAGGGTGCTTGAATGAGGTGAAATTTGTTTTGCCGATTTTTTTGAGTTTAGAAACTTGGTTTGTTTGAAAATGTTTGATAAATTTAATGAATTTGTTATCTAAGCGAAAAAAAAGCAATGACGCTTTAAGACTCTGGGTGATTATCGCGAGAATGGTCGAAGTATTGATTCAGGAAAACGGATAGCAAACGTGATAACGAAAATAGCAACGCAATTGGAAGCTTTTGTGATTATCTGCTTATTTAGATCAATATTGAATACCAATCTATATCTATATATGTAACATAGTAATATCATATTGTATTTGTAATGTATGATCAACCACTGCGCATTTAATGAAGTATTTTTGTATTTGCGATCCTTTTAGGGAGAAGAATGAGAGATACAGTCTTATACATCTGCTCAGACAGTCAAGCCTCAATCAAAGCATACACTGCTGCTCTTATTACCTCTAACAATGGGGAGGAGGCCATTATAAAATTGAATAGGTTTTTAATAGGAAGGTGTATTTCTGTAACACTTAGTCACGCAGAAGGAAAGAGCAGACGATTATAGGATGGTTATACTCGTATCTATTTATGCGAATTCTATCTCACAGTCATGTCCTTTTTATTCCAAAAAGAAATAGGGCCCTTTGAGATGTTCAGGTACCAGTGCAGTTAAAAATGCAGTGAATTAAGACGACGACGGTTCAGTATTCAGTTGAGTTTTCATTTCACTTTTGAGCAGTGAGAATTTGAAAAAAGTATATACATCACAAAATGGATGAATAAAGTCTTAATGCAGATTTTAAGACAATAGTGGTAGACCTAAATAAAAATACAGAAGCTCAAAAGCTTTAAGTCGCCGGTAAATGCGATTGGAAATGATAACTGTAGCTATAGTATATTACTTCCAATACCAGTAACATATATATTTTTTGCTATTTGAATTACATCAAATTTCCGTCATTAGAAGGCATATTTTTACTTTAAGCATTTTTTAAAACTTAAAAGCACATATCCCATGTAAACTTAAAAATGATATCAAAAACACGCACCTGTAAGTCTTCGCATACACAGAATTGAACGAACGGAGAAATAAAGAATTATTGTTGATTTTTAAGATTCACACTGCACCGTTGCAATTCTGGGTATAAGCGGGCAGTGTGAATTCTGAATTATTGCAGTCTGTTAATAAAGCTCGTGAACATACAACCAACAAGTTGGAGTCACCTATTTTTATTTTAATATACTGTTGGATTGTGTAGACAGGCTGAACAAGCAATTGGTCGCCTGGCTCTGTTCCTCTACGTTATTCGCCATATTATTCGCCGCAAATAAAACTTTCTCCCGCTTTCCAGTAGACAGGCTAAACAAATCGTTGGTCGCCTGGCTCTGGACACCTTCGTCAAGCGGTCATCAAAAGGTACCACTTTTCGATTTAGATCTTGTATTTAAAATTAGTGACCCTGAAAAATCTCTCATTTAAGCTTATGTGTGTTAAAACATATGCTTGTGGTAAACAAACATATGTTTTACAATTACGAACCGGTGGTCAAAAAGTACAGCTGCGATTTAAAATTTACAAAAGCACGTGTAACTACGAGAACAGCTGCAGTATGATAGTCCAAGTTCGTGGCGTTTCTTTGAAATCACAATTCTTTCTGCATTTAATTTGTTGGGATCTTAGGCTGCCTACACAGTGAAACTTGCAAAGTCAAATGTGCCCCCGGAATCAAATGTACCCCACTTTACCCAACTACTTTGGTAAGTCAACACTTAAAACTTAAATCTTGGGGAGTAGTCAATTAAGAACTGCATACATATATTCCTCGAGATTAATATTGTCAATTTATATGTAAACATATATGTAATGTAGATATGCAAACAATGTAAATTTGGTAAACAAAATGAATTTAAAAGGAAAAAAACCGTTAATTAAAACAAAATGAAAAACACATAATTAATTTATATCTACACATTGGTATTTAAAAAAACATTTTATTTTGTTTGTCCACAAGTGCATTTTCATGGTAAAAATAATAACAATTTGTGTTAATTTGTAAAAAGCTTAGTAAATTTGTTTATTTATTTCTCTTATATGTTTGTTTATTTAATATAAAAAGCATTTAAGTTTTGTAATAAATGCGAATAATTGTTTTATTATTATTTTGTTAATGTTTGTTGTTGTTTAGTTAAATTTAAATATTCGATTGTCTTTCGTTTTGCAAGCTGCTAAATAACCTATAATTTGATCTTTCATTAATAATATTTACTATTTACTTATTTACATTAAAGAAGAAGAAATAATAATTTTCTTTTGCGGAGCAAATTATTTAGGTATTTGTTTTATATAAACGTATTGCTTATGTTTTATTTTGTCCTAAATCTAAAAAATTAAATGAGTAGGTAGCAAGTAGATGGGCAAACAAAAAAAATTAAAAAAAAACTAATTTAAAAGGCGATCATTTGACTAGATGACTTTCAAGTCGTGTTAATACGGAGGACAAGAATATCTTAATTTGTAATTTGCTGTTTAAAAATAATTCTTTTTGGTTAGAAATTGTATACGGTATATTTGCTTGCCAAAAACATAGTATAGATTGTTCATCCGAATAAATCACGTTATCCATCGAAGAAGTAGGAACCAATTAAGGGGTCACTACCGAATGCACGATTATAGGGAAGCTCGCATAACAAATCCTCTCTGTAAACTAAAGAGCGCCTTGTTTGTGTTATTCTATCTGAAGACTTCCACACGATAACAAGTACTGCAACGAGTGTACTATTTGCAAATAAAATTACAGATTCATCATGAGGTGTCTAAGCAAATACCCAAATAGTATCGAGTTGAATATTTAAGGTAGTTGTACTAGAATATTACTAAGCCAACAGTTTTCAAAAATTTTCCAACACGTTTTCAACACAAAAAGACAATTCTAGTGTCTACTTCAAACACCTCTAATTTGGAACGTGTATTTCTTCATGAGTACCACCCCCATATCCACTACCTCGCAGTAGGTAATCACGGGGCTCCCAGTAGGCCGAGCGACAACCGGCAAAACAGCCCCCCCCCCCCCTTTCCGTCGCCTCCTTGGTGTTGTCACAATGGGCCGAAATTGCCTTCTAAGTGTGCCTGGGCTTCGTGCCCTGGCAGCCACCTTACCTAACCTAAATTAATGTGTATGAAAAATTTCAATTGGAGCATATCACAGTCTCGTCAACAAACTAAGCAGCAGTCTCATCAACATAAAAAAATAACTAATAGCCATTCGCAATAAATAAAGGACTTCAAACGAACTGGACTTTAACCATTTGTACGTGTGAAGTTATATTTTTGGCAAGAAGGAAATGACCTATAATTTTACGCCGATTCCGGACGGTAAACATGAGAATTGTCCCATGACTATTTTATCTTTTTTATTTTTTTTTATATTAAACACGCACTGAAGGGGTTGGGACCCTTATAATGTATTAGCTACACAGCGCGTGCGTTAAGGAAATTAGGGTGAGAAGAAAAGGAGAGATGCCGATGCACGTTGGTTTTGAATGTTTGTAGGTTATAATGTGAAGGAAAAACAATGCGTGGAAGAGTGTTCCACATTCGTGATGTACGGCTGAGGAAAGATTCTTTAAACTTCACTGTACATCCGAATAAAGGCTTGAGGGTGAACTGATGAGCATTCCTTGCATGGCGGGTATTGCGGTTAAAATGTTCAAGGGGAGGAATGCAACTGACTATTTCGTTTGAAAAGTTATGGTGGAAATAACGATAAAATAAGGAGACATTACGACGATGACTAAGAGATATCTTTAGGATGTTTGTCACCCTTTCGCAAGGGTTGGGATAGAGCGAATAACTTGAAGGAATTTGAGCTACTCGTATAACCTCTCAGTCAGTAGTCAAACGCTCTCATCACTGAGACACAACAGCCGGTCACATCATCATCAGGGGTCAACTAAAAAGAAAGTTTCTAATAAAACATTATTATCTCTCATTCAATAAAAGCCCCAAATATGAATTAATTCTCTTTATACCATATTCTAAGGGTATTATCATTTTGACACATGGTAACATACCTTAATATTGCTCGAAGACCCCTGAATGTCACTAACGTGATCAGCATCTAGAGTAATGCGAATGTCGATCTAGACATGTCCGTCTGCAATTTTAAGGACCTATAATACGAGCGATAATCTGAAACATATACTCTCTACGGGCCCGAAACGCTCAAGTGAAAAACATTTTAAATTCTGTCAACTACACGAATCGTGCTACAAAAACAAAACTTAATAACCTGTTTTCTGTTTTTTCTGTACTATTTAGATTTATAAAAATGAATGCTTGGGATATCGAAAAGTCCTTCATTTCCGTCCAAAGGGAATTTAGGCGGGAGTTTGGCGGCACTCCCCCGAGGAGATGGAGCATTATGAGGCGCTGGTAAACATGTTTGCCGAATCTGGAAGCATCGCACGAAGACCGTACAATGAGATCCCTATGTGCGGGTTCAAGACACAATCGCGGCTGTAGCATCGTCAATTCAGGCAAATCCAAGCGTTTCGACTCCAAGTTAGCAGACGGTCATTACAGCTCATAATTCATGATGACTTAAAATTGCAAGCAAGTTTATCCCTCTGTATTTGCCTATTCACCTGGGAATTTGCCAAAAAATGATTGAAATGACCGAAAAAGACAGCAGCTTGATAAATTGGAGTGAATATAATCCAGAAATACTCCCTGAGACGGATCTGCACCCAGAACGAGTCACTGTGTGGTGCGCAGTTTCATCAAGGTGCATTTTGGGGCCATACCTCTTTGAAGAAAACGGTGTAACAGTAACTGTCAATCTGGACCGTTATTAAAAGATGTTAAAGGAGTTTTTTTTTACCCAGAACTGCGCCAAAAAAGTATCCATTTCAACAGCATTTGGTACCAGCAACATGAAGCAACTGCACACATAGCCAGACCAGTTATGGCGGAGCTACAACAAAAATACCGAAACAAATAAATATCCAGAAACTCCATTTTCCGCTGGCCTCCAAGGTCACCTGACCTAACTGCACCAGACTTTTTTTGTATGGGGTTATGTCAAGCAAGAGGTGTACAAAACGAAACCAAGGAATTTGACTGAATTGAAGCATTCCATTAAAACAATAATTGAGGCGATCCCGACTTCAGCCTGTTTAACAAAATATGAAGACCATACCCTTCTTAACAAATCACCCATGCTTAGATTTTTCTCACGCCCACTTTTTGGGGGATAGGAACAAGGTATCTAGCAGTTCGCCCAAGCCCAAGAAGCACTAAGGAGACTCTATATAAGACCCTCATCATCTCAGTCCTGCTCTATGACGCAGAAGCATCTGCGTTAGCAAAGGTGGATGAAGATCTTCTGGTCGTTTCCAACGCAAAATCCTTCGACTGATTTTCGGCCCCATTTGTGTTGACGAGCTTTGAAGGAGAAGATATAACAGCAAACTCTACGAGCTGCACCGCAACATCGACCTGGTCAGAAAAGTAGGTATCAGTTGACTAAGATGGCTAGGACATGTAGAGCGAATGGACACCGGAGCCCGAAAACCCGGAGGGACAATGTAGTAGAGGAAGACCTCGCCTTAGTGGAAGATGACTCCAACAAACTTGGAGTGCACAACTGGGAGCGGTTAACGAAATATCGGTCTGAGAGGCGAGTTGGTTGAGGACCAGGTCCACTCCGGACTGTAGCGCCACCTAAGTAAGTAAGGTTTAAGCCATAAGCTTCGTGGGAAATCTGTGTTAAACTAATGTTGTAACATTTGGGAAATAAAAAAAAAACTTAGTATTTATAAGGCAGGTAGCTCCGTTGCGATGTTAGGAATTCATACGATTAAAAATTGCACTCTTAAAAATGTCCAGTCTTGCCGAAGATCGCATAAACCGTCAAAATCTTCGGCTACCTAGCGTTTTCTTTCAACAATGTGAGAATCAACTAAAAATCTACGAAGTAATTTAGGTAATCTTCATACGACTTCTTGAAATGTTTATGAGTGTAAACTTCCTTCGGAGAAGATTTCCAGGCCTCGTCCGTTGATAGCTACATAGCGTTTTCCTTCATACCAGTTGAGAACCAACTACAAGTCTGCAAGATTACTCAAGCTTCGCACGACTCGTTAAAGCGGTGCAGTAAGCTATACATTTTGTATTTTTTAATTTATTTATCCGACATATCAAATATTAACAGATACTTTTCCTAGAAACTAAATAACAATAATTTAAATCTAAAAACGATATTATTTAAATTAAAGAGCACATGTGACACTATCAACATCAAGAGTGGTTTTGTATTTGCCTGGCTTATATTCTATTTTGTAATCGAATTCGGACAATTTGTGGTGAAATCGGACGAGGCGAGTTGTCGGGCCTTTTACGTTAAATACTCCCTTCAAAGGCTTATGGTCTGTATATACAGTAAATTTGCGTCCTTGAAGGTAGCATCTGAAATTTTTAGTAGCCCATACGATCGCTTATAACTCTTTCTCAATAGTAGAGTAGTTACGTTCGGCTTTGCTTAAGTTGCGACTAGCATACGCAATGGGCTTGTCTTTTCCTACGTCGCCCTGGGAAAGCACAGCACCGATCGCTTCGCTGTAAGGTAGTAAGGTTGAAATGTTTTGAAAAGTCTGGATAAATTAAAGGGGGGGGGGGGGGGGGTGGCAACTGTTTGCTTTAATTTCTTGAAAAGCCTTCTGGCACTTGTCTGTCCAGTTAAATTTTACATCTTTTCGTAGTAGATTAGTTAAAGGCCGAACTATTCTAGAAAACTGTGGTATAAATTTACGATAATAGTTTGCTAGACCCAAAAAGGATTGCACTTGCCTAACTGTTCGTGGAGTTGGAAAATTATGAACAGTGGCAGTTGTATTGGGATTTGGAAGTGCTTCTTTTTCTGAACATATGTGTACCAAATAAACTACTTCCTTTTGTAGGAACCTGCGTTTTTCCGGCTGAAGTTTTAAATTATTTTCTCTTAGTCTATTAAAAACTTTTCAAAGTTTGTTGTTGTGGTCCGTTAAGTTTTTTCCGTAGATAACGATATCATCCAGATATACAAAGCATTCGATACCCTGTAATCTGGTGAGGACATAGTTCATCAATCGTTGAAACGTAGCCGGCGCTCTTTTTAAACCAAAAGGCATTCTCTTAAACTAATAGTGTCCGTAGTTGGTGCTGAAAGCGGTTTTTGGTTGATCTCTTGGATCTACCATAACCTGGTGGTAGCCACTGGCTAAATCGAAAGTGGAAAAATAACGGGAATGACCGAGTTGACCAAGTATGTCCGCAATACGTGGTAGTGGGTAAGCATCACCAATAGTGCAATCATTCAGTGTGCGATAATCAACCACAACTCTCCATCTGTTTTTGGGAACTACCAGAAGAGGTGAGTTCCAAGGACTTTTACTAGGTTGAACAACATCGTCTTCTAACATCTCCTTTAACTGATCGTTTATTACTTGCCTCTTTGTCTGAGGTAGTCTATACATCCTTTGGTTTATCGGTGCCTGGTTCTGAACCAATGGCATTTCATGTGTTATGGCGGTTGTATATGTAAAGTGATCTCCTTTTAGGAGACGGGGTACAGTCCGCTTGGGCGAACTGTTGGATACCCTTTTCTTATTCCTATCGCTATCAGATACCTAGAGAGCCTATATTATAAGTTTCAGCTCCCTAGCTCAAACTTTGGATTTTCAAACAAAAAAAAATTAAATTGTGGGCGTGTCAGTGTGCGGATTTTGAAAATATTTACACAAGAGCATATATTATATATTATAAATATAAATTTCAGCTCCCTAGCTCAAACTTTGATTTTTCAATAAAATTGTTTTATTTAATTGTGGGCGTGTCAGTGGGCGGATTTTAGAAATTTTATCTCCCGAGCAGTTTTAGGAGTCAAAGATCATATATAAAAATTGTCAGCTTTCTAGCTCAAAATTCGATTTTTTTCGAAAAACTTGTTTTTTGAGTTTGTGGGCGTGGCTGTGGGCGGATTTCAAAAGTTCTTAAACTTAATTATTTCGGGAGCCTAGAGAGAATATTTCAGCTCTTTACGTCCAGTTTAAATGCCTAGTTTTTGCAGACGGACGGACGGACATGGCTAGATCGACATTACTATCGATGCTGATCATAAATAAAATGTAACTTTTAGGGGTCTAAGGGCAATACTAAGGTATGTTACAAACTATGAGTCAAAATGAATATACCCTTAGAATAGGGTTTAAAATATCTATATGGCTGGTGGGGAAAAAACTCTAAAATAATATCCCACTTCCTGCATAGTGGCTCAGTGCTTAGTGCGTTCGACTACTTATAAAGGGGCATCAGGTTCAAATCACCCGAAGTCCAGTAACCAGAAAACAATTTGTTTCCATTACTGCTAAATTCTGACAAATGTCCAAGAGTATTAAGCTAAGTTTTAGGCTCTATACGGCTATATACGGCTCATATGTCTAATTGTTTTTTTCTTAAATTATGGTGCCAACATAAAAAAAAAACTTTTCTGAGCGGAGAGACTAAGAAAAGAAGTGTTAGTTATGAAAAAAGGAAAACTTAGTTGATTTAAAAGTAAGTTAATTTTTAAAAGCTTTTTTACTAACGAACAAATCACATGTATCGACACTTTTAACGAAATTGGAATTTTTCTATGCATATTTGAAACGAACAAATCCCTATCTCGTAGATGTGTGCTTCTGGCATAAGCTAGCGTTTTAATACTTTTTAGCATTTCAGATGAATTTATTAAAGCACAATATCCCTAATAAACATATCGTCTTGAACCTGTCTTCGAACAGAAGGCAATTGCAGTCCCAAAAGCAGACACCGTGCTTTGTAATTAGGCAATTCATCAGGTCAGTTTAGTTTTCTGGTCGCATACCTAGTAAAATTGGTCTGTCCCGCACTATTCTGTGCATATGAACTTGCTGGTAAGAAGACCAAACTATTGTGACGTATTCTAAAATTGACTTTACCAAAGAGAAATAGATTGATTTAAATCTATAAAGACCTGAAAATCAAACGAATTTCTTTTCAAAAATCCGAGCAAAGAGCCCGAGATATAATGTAATCAAAATGGGAAATAAAAGACAATCTTATCAGCCTTTCATTAACTTTCATTAAGATCAGATATTTCATTAACTCATTTCAAAGTAACTTGATTGCCTGTATATATAAACGTAACACCTCTAGCCAGTAAATAGGAACTTGTATCCGTTTGGAATTAATATCAAACCAACGAATAAGAATATGAAAATAAGATTGAAGATTTTTGCAGTAAAATAATTGGCATTTCCTAAGGAATGATGAATAAATGATGGAAGATAATTTGTAAATAAAACGAAGAGTAATGGACCTAGATGACTTCCTTGGGGTACACGACTAAGGACGTTGAAGGTTAATGCTGAAGACTTCCCAATCTTACTATTTGCTTTCCATTTGCTAAATAAGAACATAACCATGTTGATTACCGACGGCATTCAATTAACTTACGAGCATTTTGTGGTTTGAGGTATCAAATCTTTTGGGAAATCATTCAATCTATACTAATTCACTTGCCCGATGAACTCAACTAAAAACTAGTAATGGGATGGGTGAGGGCTATAACTCAGATACGAGTAGACTAAATTTTCTCTCCTTCCGCTCTCTTAATCATTGCAGCGTATTGCAAGTGAAAATCATGGCATTCAAAGAAGTCCTATAGTGACTAAAGAGACACGTGATATAGGACATCCGTATCTTCTCGGATAGTTAAGATGCTAGATAATCCCTAGAACCAGTCTCTATAAACTCCAACGCAGCCCTAAACTGCATATCATCTCTAAAGGAGTTCATAGCCAAAGAAGAAACTACATAAGCTCTTATACATAAAAATGTTACACTTGGTATGCCAATAGCTATACGCAGTTGGTGGACAAGTAGCTTAAGATGTTTAGCAAAAAAGCAGATTTGGACAAAGCTGGTACTGCGACGATCTTTGTGTTTAATCTCGCTAAATCGACTGCATATTATCTCCGTTGAAAGTGTCATCGCAGCCACTTCAGCCTAACCTGAGCTCAAGAACATACTTAGAAAACAAAGCCAAAATAGATGATCTCCCAAGTCACGAAACCATCTTCTAAATCATTTATACCGCTCTTAACCAATGAGTTGAGCTGACTGAGAACGACACATTTGAGCTCCTCATGTCAATTAATACTCGCGGATGTTTGTCAAGCTTTCATAAGTCGAAAAACATTAGGTATTAATTAGCTGATTTGAGACCTAAATCATTCGGTTAGTAGTCCAACGTTGTGACTAAACTACTGAGCTACTGGTTTTGTAAATCCCTTAATGGAAAATTCAAAAAGTCAAAATTCTGAGACTACAAAAAAGAACCCGAAGGTCAATTCCTTGCAGACGTCTCATGATTGAGATTCACTTAAATCACCAAAACTACATTCTCAGTCAGCTAAGACATAACATATATTTTATAACATATATTTAAAGAATGCTCGTAGCAGGGATGAAACTGTCTGTTGAGGTGATTTGGACAAGATGGAAATTTTTGACTGATAAAAACAAAGTTAATTGAATATGAACTTATATTACGTTGAAGGGGCAATTTAAGAATAGAAGCAACACTTATCTGAAAGCATGTCGGGATGAAACTATAGGTTCGCCATTTCTGAGACAATAAAAAAAAGAATGAGCTTCAAAACAGACTTGTTAAATTTAGAGTGACTAAGAATATGTACATTTTATAGGGTAGCAAACTCCATTTGTAACAAATATTGTTTCAATGCGTGCCAATTTATTTATCGAGTGTTCAAGATCCTGCCCGGAAGGTATATCCATAGGGTTCAAACAATCCATTAAACCTCCTAGTCCTCATTTTCAAGCAAAAAAAAACATAAAACTGATAGGCAATAAAAATCAAAAGGAAAATGGACGGTTTAAAAAGTATCTTTTGGACTTATGTCAATATTGCAGCATAATTTGTATCGAATTGTATGTTTTACCTTTAAAGCTAATAGTTTTGTTTGCATTTTATAAATATTTTATAATTTTGTTGTTGTTGTTGTCATAAAATCCACTTATTGCTGGCAGTGTGCAAATTATCTATTAATTTTGTTTCTTTATAATTTTCTGTTTTAATGCCAATTTAGATTTAGAAATTAAGAGAGAGACTTGGTAACTCAAATGTTGATAACGGGTAAATTTGATAAATCAATTCCATTGCTCTGCTTGTATGAATTTGTGTTGAAGCAAAAGTAGTCAGTTTTAAATATTTTGATTTTACTTCCATTGCAAGCAAATGGTGGTAATGCATTTTTTTTAACTTAATTTTAATTCGATAGTGTGTTAGACTAAGTGCTAAAGGCTGCTTACCTCTGTTTTTTTTTTGTTAAATTATTTTAAAATTGATAACAAATATCACAAATTAATTTGTAAATTTCTTCTCCTCTCGTATGGGTGTATTTACAGATGTGTGTTGGAATTGGAAAACCAAAATGCGCGCCATCTGTTGAGGAGTCAATAAATTTACTGCTCGAAATTGCTGTTATCCGATTGATGGCGCACGAGAATTTTTGGCTAGAGAAACTCTCTTTTGGATCGTCCACCACCACCACTGCTCGATGAGGAGCCGCTGGGCGCCGCCGCCGCCGCCGATGCTGATCCGGATTGCTGTTGCGAATGTGGCTGTTGTCCAGGAGTTGTTGCTGCAGATGACGGCCCACTACTAGTCGCTTTTTCACTAACTGCAATCAGCTCTGCCTCAAGTAGTCGAACTTGTTCGGGACTTGTTTGTGTCTGTTTTGGGGGCGGCGGGGCTTTCCTGCTCTTAGAACGTCGTTTCTTGAGCATCAGTTGTCCCAAGCCATTGCCCCCGGAACTGGACACCGCCGGCTTCAATAAACTCAATTGACTAGTTGCAGGCGGAGCTGGCACACTAACACCTGCAGCAGTAGCAGCTGTAGACGTCGGAGGTAATACCCCACCACTGCTGCCACCACCTCCGCCACCACAAACCGTACTGACTGTCGCTCCGGTGGCCGCGGAAATTGTTATCACGGTATCAATGGTTGTTGTACTAGACGGAGTTCCCGATACAGTAAGGCCGGATGATGGAAAACCCTCAATACCAATACCGCATAGAACGCCATCGGCAGGCGTTGTCTGCCCAGAGGAGTCGTGAGATGATAGTCGCTTAATCAACTCTCCGAGCATGTCCTCGATTCGGCCGATACGCTGCGACATTCGTTGCATTTCTAACCGAACATCCACCTTCAGGTCCAGTACGGTTGCAATGAGATCACGTTGAGCGAGCGTGGGCGGCTGCTCGCGAAGGCCAGTGTCGTATGTGTCTGAGGTGGTGGCGCGTGATGAAGCCATTTCGATCTGACGTTCACGCTCTAGAGCTAAGTTACGTTCTTTAGCCGCATCCAAGCGACTATCGCGACTCGGTGGCGATGAGGAGTCCACTTCGCCACCTTCATCGATTGTATCTTGGCGGGCTAGGGTGGCTTGACTGGCCTGGATTTTTGGTGCTTTGGGGAATACCTAAACGCAGGAAGAGACTCAATTAGTTCAATATATGTACACAGACAATTAAGACTACGACACATCTACTAGCATGACAACACTACATAGATACAATAAGTACTATTATTTAAATTACTTTATTCCCTTGTCCACCGTTACTACTCGAGGTGCTACTCGGACGTCCTTGGGCGGTGCTCTCACGTAGACTCTCGCGAGCGCTTAGACTTCTGGAGACTGCTACTTTTGTGCTTGTATCGCTTGCCGAATCAACACTAGAGCTACCAAGAAGACGACCCCATTTACTAGCGCGTGTACTACGGGCTGATGGTGGGCCAGATGATGGTGATGGTGAGGGTGATGGCGAAGGAACTGCTGCCGTTAGGATGCGTGAGTCCTCTGTTAGTGTTAGCTTAGCTGGTAACTTCTTGGATAAGGATATGGATTTATACGGGAAGTTAGGGCAATGAGTGAAAGTTTTCAATTAGTATTTCGAATTTAAAGAGATGTCAATTTTTTTTTGTTAAACATATAACCCAAATAGATACAGTTAGTTTTATGTTTTTCATAATTTACACATGAGTTCACATTGAAAAAAAAATAATAACAAATTCGGAAAATAGAGTTTTTTTCGGGGGTTGAATATTTCAAGGATTTCAAAAAAGAGAAAGCATACATTTAACGGCATAAGTTTGATATTCACACGGCACAAAGTAAGAAAGTTTTGGCATCTCTTAGAGATATCAACGGTTACTGGACGTACATAGTTCACTAATTTGTGTATCGAATAAGAAGTAGGTACTCGGCTTTGTTTTTATAAATGAGGAACACTGTTATGATTGGGTGCATGCAGGTTGGTAAGTAAATTGATGGTTATTGCCAAGGACACGCAGTCAGCGCTGTTTGGATGTATAACTTCTAACAACCCTGTGGTGTTGAGGAAGCCAAGGATGTTTTTGAGTCCTATAGCTGAGATGGTCTAGATCCGTTTGCCCTGTTTGCGATGAGTAGTTTTGGCTAATGCTCCAAATTCACAAAGAAAATGAAACAAAGTCTCACTGTAATCAGCTTCTGAGTAAATTCTTTGTTCTATGTGTATTTTATGTGGGCGACATCTTCCGGAAATACTGCAATTCGTTAGGTTCGATCACGTAGACTCCGCCTATGAGGTGAAGTGCAATAATATCTAGCTCGACCAAAATATTATTCTAAAAAGGCCAAAATGTGAGGTAAAATGTTCCAAGGATAGTTAAGGGTAGTTCAAGCCTCTGATTTGTAACCCCGGTCTTTAAGGTATTATAATATTGACTCATAGTTTGTGACTTACCTTAATGTTAATCGTGTACCCCTAAATGCGACTATTTTTGTGATTAGCATCGAAAGTTATGCCGATCTAGTCATGTATGTACGTCAGCAATTCTGAGGCCCAAACATACTAGGGGCTCGAAATGATCAAGTGTAACGATTTTAAAAGTCTGCCCACTGACATGACCTTGACCACTACTTAAAAAACAAATCGATTAATAGAAGGACATATTCTCCGCAAACCATGTAGACTAAGTCCTTCTTAATATTTCGCCATGCAAAGTTTTCGGATGCCCGTGCAGCGTCAAGATATCACTGCAGCGCGCCCGAAAAACAGCGCCTGTCATAAAAGGCAATTAAGGGGAGAAATCAAATCTAGGCAATTTTACCATTTAGGCGAGTTCAGCGACACATTTTATATCTTGAAATTGCCTCCCAACTCCCAAGTGTGCATGTAAATCTGTCGGTTGACTAGAGATTACAAGTGTCGTAAAATAAAGATTAAACAATAATCAATAACAGGAGAATGCATATGTCGAAATCGAAAAAAACATAGGCAGGAATAAAAACTGCAGCATCACACAAATGCAACACCAACAGCATTTGTTTAGTCTCCGAAACTGATCCGAAACTGGGAGGCCTACCAGCCATCATTGAGGTCGAACAATTCAAATCATATCCTCGTCGTTAAAGAGGAAGAAGAAAGTGCTGTTCCGGTAGGTGGTAAGGCAAGGAAGATAACTTTAATTTAATTAAGCGGATTGCGTATAAACTACAAATACGCAGACAAAGAAAGTATGTAAATAAATAAATATTGTATATAAACTTTCCAAAAAGGGTCCATCACCTATCTTCTCCAACCATTTGTGTGCGCCAAATTATATGTTTGACTCGTGTGTATAAATTTAGTGAGAAAAATTTATCCAATCTAATTTGTTCTGGTGGCATTCCATATTTCGAAATAAAATAAATTTTCATAGAGTTTTTATCAAAAAGAAACTCAATTCAATAAAAGTAAAAAAAAACAATACAAAATCCATATTAATGAATGAAGAGATTAATCGAATAAAATTAATTTTATTGTATTTTCGCTTACTCTCCAAATACCAACTCAGCTAAGGAATGTCTCTTCATAGATAGGATGACAGACTCTAGCCTATGCCAAGTTAGTGGAGTCACAAACTGGATGGGTAGACAAATAGACCTAATTTTCACAACTGATCCTATTAATTTCTCGGTCTCGCCTTGTCCCTTATCGCTCTCTATCATTGATAACTATCACGCCCCTCTCCTTCTTTCGTTTTTCCACGACTCTCCACTTCAGTCAACATCAACCGCAGCTCTCTCCTCTTATGATTTTCACAAGGCTAACTTCCGAAAAATTAATTCTTATCTCAGCAAGTGCTCTTTCGACTTCGCCAATCTTTTATTAAATGATGCTCTGTCCATGTTTCACAGAGAATTATTTAATTCCATTTCGCACTATGTTTCCATTTCTCGTCATAAAACGTCATCCACATCTCCCTCATGGTATAATCATAGACTTCGTTCCTTACGAAACAAGAGAAACAAGCTATGGACAGTTTTTCTGCGCACCAACTCTTCTTCGGACTACTCTAACTATCTCGGTATCTATCTACAATTCACCCAGCTTTATAACTCTCTCTACCAACGCTATATAAATAATGCACAAGTCAACTTAATAAATGACCCCAAGTCCTTTTTCCGGTTCGTCGACAACAAAAAAAAAAATTAGACAGCTACCCTCCTTCTCTCTCTTATGAAAACGTATCATCCACGGACCCACATACCATTGCCAACTCATTTGCCGCATTTTTCAAGCAATCTTTCTCTGACAACTTATTTGTACCGGACTCCACGTACTACAGCTACTTACCTAACTTCGGTATTGGCCCCTTTCTCTCATCGAAAATAAGTTAGAAAAGCTAAACGATGAATTCTCACCCGGCCCAGATGGCCTCCCCGCAATTTTTCTCAAGAAGTATTCTTCCAATTTGTCGGCCCCTCCTTCTTTCCTCTTTCGTCTATCTCTTTCCCAAGGAGCATTTCCCCAGATTTGGAAGACCGCTTTCATCACCCCGATACACAAAAAAGGATTAAAAAGTGATATCATTAATTATCGCCCTATTGCCAAACTCTCACATATTCCCAAAATCTTCGAAAGTATCATATACGAAGCCCTAAGCTTTCGATGCAAGTCTCTTATTTCCCCTTTCCAACATGACTTTCTGAAAGGTAGATCAACCACTACAAATCTTGTCGAATTCGTGTCATTTGCCTTGTCAGCATTAGAGAACGGCAACGAAGTTGACGTTATTGCAACTGACTTTAGCAAGGCCTTTGATAAGATACCTCATCAATTAATTCACTTTAAATTGTCCGCTCTTGGGTTTGAATCCATTTTGTTAAAATGGATATCTTCCTACCTGGAAAACCGGTTTTATAGTGTTCGCTTCAGATCTGGTGTTCCGCAAGGCAGTCATTTGGGTCCCCTTCTCTTCATCCTCACTATAAACGACCTTGAAAAGGTCATTAATCACTCCTCCCTTTCTCGAAACCAAATTCTTCAAACTCGTTTCTTCACCTCATGACTCATCTCTCCTTCAACAAGACCTTGATCGGTTTTCAACCTGGTGCCTCAAAAATTGCTTAGAGCTTAACATTCCCAAATGCCAATCTACTACCCTATCGCACAAGCACAACAAATCCCCTCCCCGTCACTACCTTCTCCATGGGCAACCAATCTCTTTCGGTCAATCTCTCCGTGACCTTGGAATATTGTACGACAGTGAGTTAAATTTTCGTTTACATATTGACGAAATAATTCGTAAAGCCAACGCATCACTTGGCATTGTTGTGACTCTACACCAATTTTGTACGCCAGTCAAGCATGGTCTCCTTTTCATCAAGTTCACGTGCTCAGAATCGAGAACATCCAACGTCGCTTCCTTCGATTTGCTCTTCGGGGATTGCCTTGGAATGATCCTTTTATGCTGCCTCCATACTCAGATCGCCTAAATCTCATTAACATGAACTCCCTTGAGGATCGTAGGGACGCTGCGGACATTCATTTCATTTATCGCCTTCTCTCAGGCTCCGTCGACTGCGCCTCTCTTAACAACTCTATTTTCTTTAACACTAATCAACCCATTGAACCTCATATGGCTCCAACGAACCAATCTCCCGTATGCTGCAGAAGGTTAACTCAAATCTTTCCGTCTTTGATTTCAACCATAACCCTGCCCGCCTTAAAATCGATCTCCTTCGCCATTCCCCTAATCCTTAGCTTTAGTTTTAAGCCTTCTAATTTTTTAAGTTTTAGTTTTTAAGTTATTCATTAGATGTTAGTTTTAGCTGGTAGTAAGCCAAATAAATGAGGGCTATTACTGCCCTCACCAAAATTAAAATTAAATTAAAATTTAAATTATATTTTATTTATATTATTACTAGTAGACCGGCTGAAAAAAAATTAAAGAATGTTTTCTTTTCTAAACTTTAACCCCTTAATAATAATTTTTATTTTTGATATAATATTGATATCATACTGGGAAGTTGATTGTGTGGACCTTCGGGTTCGCAATTACCACACTTATCTACATTTTTGTTGTATGCATAGCATATATGTAACTAAGTTTTATGCTTTTTAAGGACTTTATCGAAAAAATCATTTTCTATTTAAAAAACGCCCCAAAAATTGGGCAAGGCAAAAACTTTGTATGGAAGTTGATCATTTTGGGGCCCTACAGAGTATATGTTCCAAATTTCAGCTTTCTGGGTTAAATTTTCGGACCTACAAATTGTCGACGGACGGACTTGCCTATATCGACATTAATATCGATGCTGATTACAAATATAGTGACTTTAAGGGGTCTACCCGCAATATTGTGGGCGCAGGGGTTAGCGTTTTTCGCACTGTCCCACCTCTTGCGAACGTCTGACAAACATCCAAAAGTATCAATTGTCATGAGCAGCTTCTCAAATTTGAATATCAGAGTCGGCTTAAAATTATGGGTCCCTTCTACTTCGCACAAGCAAATGGTTAGAGAAGCTAGGTTAATGCCTAATTTAAACTCTACCCACTAAAATATTAAGAGCTTCTAATAAGAGCTTGTAATGAAGCGCGATATACTTCTTACGTCTGTGTTAGCCAAGTCAGTATGATCTTTAAGCAAGAAGGCTCGTAGATAGAGATATCTTTTATGGGAGAGTGCAGGAAATGTACAAAGAAAGGGAAGAGTAGTCTCCTCCACCTCCTCGTCCATGCAGCTTCCACAGAAGCTGTTTGAATAGACGTCAAGCCTTTATGCATGCTTGCCTATTAGACAGTGTACTGTAATGACACCTATTGTAGAGTTAGTGTGCAGTCTGCTTAGTGAGATTAAACACATAGAGCGTCGCAGGTCCAGTTTTGGCCAGATATGCTTAGTCGCTAGACATGTCGACTTGTCGACCTAAGGTTTGATCTCTCGATTGCGAATTGCTTAAACATAAGTATACATGTAAAAGGCTGATGTTGTTCCTTTTTTGGTGAGGCCATGTGCCCTACAGTTCTCTGGAATGTATCTATGCCCCAGCGCCAGCACCCAACATAGGTGAATGTTGGCAGTCTAGGGCTACGATGGAGTTTGAAGAGACTGAGTCCAGGAACGTAGTCCGGCTTGACTATCCGAGAAGATACGGATGTCCTTAGTTGACATCACATTTCTCTTCAACCACGACAAGACTTCTTTTATCACGCTACAATGATTAGAAAGACGAAACGAGAGATTTATATTTAGTCTTTCTGAGAAGAGCACTACACCTACACCATCACTAGATTGATCCATCGGTATAGAAGTGGATCGATTTATCTTCCGTAAATGCATCATCATCCCAGAATGATCTGGTGGGGATGGTGATTTGGAAGTTCTTTCCGAACTGTAATTGGGGTATGTTGTAGTCAATTTTCTTGTGGAGACCCAAATGAGTCCAGAACGATGGACTGGCTAATGTTATTATTGATCCACTGTGAGGTAGCTTTTAAACAGACAGCGGGACAGGCAGCTATTTGCCTGCTGAATATATCGAGAGGTGTCAGATGAAGTAGAACGTCTAGTGCAGCCGAGCGCTAATGCACAGACCAGATGTTCATTGGACCTTTCCGAGCTTGTCACGATTTGTAGCTTTGTCCAATGCAGTCCAACAGACAACAAAAACAAAATGTTACAGTTGGTGATGCAGGGTTGTAAGCCCCACTTGTTGCCAATGGCATTTTGCTAGAGAAAAGTGGTACTGTAGCTTTTTGACTCTTTCTTGTATGTTGGGTTTTCAGCTTAACTTTCTGTCGAAGATAAGACCCAAGAATTTAGCTTCGTCGTATTTTCTGGAAAAGAGGACAAGTTCGGTTTTATGGGGACTTACATCCAGGCCACAACGATTTGCCCGTCTCGTAAGCTTGTTAAGAGCGTTTTGTAGGAGTTCCTTTAACGTGTTGAGGTATTTTCCAGAGACGGCAATAGCAACGAATCTGTAGGCTGGCGACCTTGTGCTCGTTAGAGATGAGATCTTCCAACCCACCCAATGGGTATTGGCTCGCGTGCTTGAAGCTCATGCTGGGGACGACGACTTTGTCCGAGTTGCACCTGTTTGAACGCAGTCGTCAATAATCAAAAAGGGACATTGCTATATTGGTTGCATTAGCGATTGACGATGGCTATGGTGAGAATCAGGGGGTGGCAGCAGGAGACATCATTGATTTCGTCGCATAATGTGTTTCCGTGCGATACTCCTTTTTACAGTTACAAACTATGAGTCGAAATTGTAATACCCCATGAATATGGTAGAAACAGAAGAATATAGATAATTCTTCATTAAATAGCATCTTACTGTCATAGACATTTGCAAGACAGCACATCCGTACACATAAGCTAAAATTGTAAAAGTTTTAACATAACAATAAATGATAAGTTAGGTTAGGTAGGGAGGGTTGTTTGCAAAATTATGCAAGTATCACTTATAGGCGAATATGAGCCCATTGTGAGTACCCTCATAGTAAATGATTGGACATAAAACTAACGAAATCATTTAGATCTGTTAATAAATCTTTAAATATCTGTTGCACCCCTGCTAAATCGTGTAAGTTGTAAAAGAACTGTGCTCCCATTCAGAAAAGGCATCGTTCCTGGAAAGCCGGGCAGTGGCATAGGAGAATTTCCACAGATTTCAATTCCTTCTCATCTCTGCAACAGTGTGCGGTTAGCACCCCAACGAGCACAAGGATTTATTTTGGTTTGGCATATTTAGTGGTTTGTTAACAAAACTGACATAAAATTCGCTATCGAAATCAAATGGCTTTTTTCTCTGGGAATTTTTTTTCTTTGCCTGTTGGTTAACGAACGTTACCTCTTTTCCCTCGCATTCCAAATGGGGAAAAAATCATTACAAATGTGAAAGATGAAATAGAACAAGAGGTTACCAGAGCAAAATACAGTAGGATTCTTCACTCATTTCCACATCGTCACCACAGTAAAAGACTCAAAAAATAAGTTCTTAAAGTGCACAAATGCTATAAACTTCGTGGATTTTTTTTTTATATACTGAAACGCTACAGTCCGCTGGGCGAACTATTGAATACCCTATTCCTATTGCCATCCCTCATAAAGTCGGCGAGATGAAAATCTAAGTATGGGTGAATTGTTAATAAGGATCAACATATTTTCTTAGACAACATTTAAAGGATTTTATGGGAAAAACAAAGTTTTTGTAAAAAACGCCCCTTAAAAGTGGGCATGACAGACAACTTTATATGTATAAAAGAATTGTTCAAAACTACTTTGTCTACATACTATGCAAATGATTTCTTCAATAAAAGGTTTTTTTTTAAAACGTGGACGTGTTAATGGGCAGAAATATTTACACGTGCGCATTGAGGGCCTCTAGCAAGTATACAAAGCTTTCTAGCTCAAACTTTGAGTTTTCGATGGATGCATTTGCGTGGAACACGAGCATTTTGGGTCCCTTAAGCCAATAAATTCCAAATTTCAGCTTTCTATCTCAAATTTTGATTTTTTGACATATTTGTTTTTCTGAGATTGTTGATAAGTCATGTCAGTGGGCTGATTTTAAAAACCAGGATCACGAATATAATATTTTTTAGTAGTTTACAGACAATATTAAGGTATATCACAAACCATGAGTCAAAATTAACATACACTTAGAATAAAAATAAATAAATATTAGGCATTAACGGCCCATACAGGACGTAAAACCTAGCTTGTCCAAATATTTGTTTGTGCGAAGTGGAAGGAACTTCAAACATCCATTTTTTCCCGGTCTCGTTTAAACAAAAAAAACCGCAGCACCGAATTCGGTGTAATTTTGTTCACATACATTTTTTGACAATAGGCGTCGATAAGCACCACAACGAAGTATAGGTATAATCATTTTTAATACGTGAGATATCGCGAACCATAAATTGTTCACGAACGTACGTCCGTATATACACACACACGCGCACACTTTTGATGGATGATGGGAGATGCAATTGAAAGCATTAGAGCTCTCTACCAGCTTTCGGCAGTCCAACTGCACGACAAGAAGGCAAAAGAGATGTTAGAAAAAAACAACTTCGTAAACCTCCCCCTGGCCAAGACCATTTCTCGAATCCAAAAAATGCAGGGTCTTAATAGCGAAGCCCCGGAAGCTAAGCGGAAGCAAAAACTTCATCTGAGAAAACTAAACTTAAAGAGAAGGACGCAGCGAATCACACTACGATTTTGGCAGCCAGACAAAAAAAAGTCAAAAAGCGCTACCAACGCCATTAAGCCGATGACGTCATAGAAGCGATAGAGGGACTATCCTACGCAGAAATACTTCGCAACGTGAAGACCGACCCTAAACTAGAAGAAATTGGAAAAGAAGTATCCAGGAGCTTCTAATACAACTTAAGGAAACAGGAGACAAGATAGCCGAGTTTAAAAATGTCACTAGCGAATTCTTGGGAGAACGAGCCAATGTTAGGACCCTTTCGCATCGAACTACCATCGAATTCAAGGGTATCGATGAAGTTACCGGAAAGTACAAAGGACGTTTGTAAGGCAGGTTCACAATTACAAACTGTGGCGGTAAGTCTTTCTGCCAGATACAAACAACAGAGGTGAGTCGTTATTAGAATATCTATATAGCAATAACCTCGTCTTTCTAAACAAGGGAAATAGTCCCACGTTTAGAAATTCCATAAGAGAAGAAGTTTTAGACCTTACTATCTCATCTCCTTTTATGAAGGATATTATAGAGGGCTGGCATGTGTCTGGCTAGGCATCTCTATCGGATCATATGCACATCCGATTCGAGATAAGATGCTATGCTGAACACGCGTCAGTCCGTTATGACAACAGACTGACTAATTGGAGAACTTACCGCGAAAATCTTGCGGTCAGATCTGACATGCTGCCAGAAGCACCATCAACAACAAATGATGCAGATGCTACGCAATGTCAAATAAATGATATTATTCTTACCTCATTCAAAAATAGTTGCAAGGTTAAAAGAACCGTGGTTAAAAGGTGCGTACCATGGCGGAACGATAACCTTGAGTCTATTCGAAACAGAGTGAGAAAGCTTTTTAACAAAGTAAAACGCACCGGCACATGGGAACAATATAAATCCATGCTGACCATATACAACTTAGAGTTGCGCAGATCCAAAAGAGCCTCATGGCGTGCAAACTGTGAGAAGATCGAAAAACTTCCAGAGGTGGCACGCCTCCAAAGGGCTCTGTCAAGGGATCAAGAAAAAAGTATGGGATTGTTAATCAAATCAGATGGTTCAATCACACGCGACCGGGATGAAACGCTGAAAACTTTGCTTCAGGCTCACTTCCCAGGGTCTCACACGATGGTCAATACAGATGACCATATAGCGGAGGTCTCAATTCCAAGAAACCTCAGCAGAATTAATAGTTTATCCGGAAAACTTGTTAATCCGGATAAGGTTAAATGGGCAATTAACTCATTCAAACCATTCAAGGCATCAGGAACAGACGGTATTTTTCCAGCCCTCATTCAATATGGAATAGAATTTTTATTACCATCCATGATTGCCTTATTTAGGTTCAGCTTCAACTGGGGGTATATACCAGTTACCTGGAGGGAGGCAAACGTAGTATTTATACATAAACCGGGAAACAACCCGAGCGAATTACCTAAATCATATCGTCCGATAAGCCTGACATCGTTTTTTCTGAAAACAATGGAAAGGATTATTGACATCCACATTAGAGAATGCATATCAAAAAGCATGCCTCTGCACCCTCACCAATATGCGTACCAAAAGGGCAAATCCACGGAAGGCGCTCTGTTAAGACTAACTACAGAGATAAAAAAAACGCCTACCGTTGCAAAGAGATCGCACTTTGTGCCTTTCTGGACATAGAGGGTGCTTTTGACAGCACTGGATATGAATCCATATCAAATGCTTTGTACCATAGAAACATAGACAAACCAACTATTAAATGGATCAAAGCGATGCTGGAGGGTCGCAAAATAACTGCCTCGTCAGTAATGACCTCAGTATCAGTAACAGCCGTAAGGGGTTACCCACAAGGGGGAGTACTTTCACCCCTTTTGTGGTCATTGGTCATCGATGACCTGCTACACAAATTGAGCAATTTGGCCTACACTACAATTGGGTACGCCGATGATATTGTCATCATAGTCAGGGGCAAATACTCAATTGGAGTCACATCACAAATGAAAAATGCTCTAAAGACAGCCATAGACTGGTGCATCAAGGAAAATCTTTCCATAAATCCCAGTGAAGCCGTCATCGTTCCTTTCACTAAAAGGAGGAAATTAGACCTAGGCCTAATCACAATAAACGACACGGTCGTAGAGTATTCCGACGAAGTCAAGTATCTTGGAGTAATCCTAGACAAGAGACTTAACTGGAACTCTCACATAAATAACAAAATCACTAAAGCTAATAGACCTTTATGGGCCTGTCGTCGCACATATGGCAGAGCCTGGGGAATCTCTCCAAAGATCATCCACTGGATCTACACAGTGATGATAAGACCCATTATAACATACGCCTCCATAGTATGGTGGACAAAATCCACACAAAAGGTCGCAATAGAGAAGCTGAAAAAGGTACAACGGCTTGCGTGCCTTGGTATCTCCGGAGCCATGCGAACCTGTCCAACAGCTGCCATAGAGGCAATAACAGGAATTACACCTCTCCACATATACATTCAAAAAGTGGCGATCCGCAGTGCAATAAGTCTAATACAGTTAAAAGAGATAAGTCTTAATGATGATCCGGAACTAAAGACCCTTCCCGATGAACTGCCAGAACTTAACATGAACTGCGCGGTCACAGACGGCATTCAAAAAACACTATGCTTCAACAAACGGTTCTCCACGGAGATCTCCAAGAGAGAAGCATGGGTTAGTAATAACCCACCAAACAGCCACAACGGCATAAAGTGGTATACGGATGGTTCTAAAATGGAAACGGGGGTAGGAGCGGGAATATACGGACCACACAAACGCTTTACAATACCCATGGGAAAAAGTCCCAGCGTATTTCAAGCGGAGCTCCACGCCATTCAAGAATGCGCCAGCCACATTATTTTATCTAGCATAAAAGGTGCAACCATCCATATTTTCACGGATAGTCAAGCAGCTATAAACGCCCTTAGCTCGTATACCA
This sequence comes from Portevinia maculata, assembly GCA_949715645.1. Taxonomy (NCBI): domain Eukaryota; kingdom Metazoa; phylum Arthropoda; class Insecta; order Diptera; family Syrphidae; genus Portevinia; species Portevinia maculata. Next base: position 193,777,434 of record OX454525.1, read on the forward strand.
TTGACTCCAAATCAGTCATGTACTGCTTCAATACCCTACAAACAGTCGGAATAAGAAACAAGACCAAATTATGCTGGGTTCCGGGTCATGTCGGGGTAGAAGGTAACGAAAAGGCCGACGAAATGGCCAGAAAAGGTTCAGAAACACCTTTCATAGGTCCCGAACCTTTCTGCTGCACTCCTAGATCAGCAGCAATTAAAAGCTGGGAACATAGAAAATGTATCTATCTTTGGGAAAGCATCCCAGGTTTAAGACAGGCCAAACGAGCCATTCGGCCCTTCAATAAAAATGCCAGCATAAGTCTAAACCTAAGCAGGCATGATATCAAAAACCTAGTAGGTTACCTTACTGGTCACCATGGGTTAAGATATCATCTACACAAAATAAGAATATCAGACTCTCCTGAGTGCCGACTCTGTCTTGAAGAGGACGAGTCAGCTGAACACATTTTATGTGAATGTCCAGCCCTTAATGGAATTAGAAAGAAGATCTTTTTCAGGGAGCAAATGAGCCCCGAGGACATAAAGAATTCTTCTACTGGTAAAATTGTCCGCTTTACACGGAAATTGGAAATTCTACTAGTTTAAACTTTTCTGGCCCATACGGTACAAAAGATCTTTTAGGTCGAAGTACCCCCCCTTATAAATCGCCTTGGCGAGCCAGAATTTAAAAAAAAAAAAAAATGTTTTTCTGCCGAAAATGCTAACAAGCTGATACAAACAAGGAATATAAAAATTGGTTGGGTCATCCATCACATTCGCAAACGGACATTCTAACGAAATGCTTTCAATACCTGGAGTTCGGGCATATTGCCAAAAAATGCATGAACAGAGAAGATCGCTCCAAGCTTTGTAGCAGATGTGGAGCAGAGGATCATATAGTAAAGAACTGTGATAAGGAGCCATCATGCATGTTCTGCAGAAACGAACACGCAGAAGATGAGAAGCACGTAACCGGAAGCTGCAAATGTCGGGTCTACATCAACATCAGTAAAAAACCACGAAGATAATACAGATCAACTTGAATCACAAAAAGATCACCCAGGATATCCCGCACAGACGATTAGAGATAAGCATGCATTCATCATCTCATTTATTGAGCCCTATAAAACTATCGACTCCAATATTTGGATAGGCGACAAAACCAAACATGCGGCAGTATGGATATGTCATTTGTTAGAAACATTTGTAGCTCTAGACCTAGGGATTGCAAACAGTGGTCAGGCAAACAAGTATTGCAAGGCAGGCTCAATCATCGACATATACTTCGTAAGCAGATCCCTCTTTCGCAACATAAAATGGTTAGGGTTAGGTAGAAATATTCGCACAGTCAAGCGATAGTCTTTGAAACTAAGGAAAGCAGTACTATGTAATACTCTAAACTAGCAAGCCCGCAATGATAGGACAAACCATTTCACCAGGATACGTTGGTGAATGGTGAATGGGATAAATCCAGTTCAAGACGAAACAGCGGAGATTCAACCGCATCAACTTAAACGCTGACTTGCCACATAATGCTATGCATCAGTGCCCAGAAGAAAAGCTGATAGAAGAGGAGCACCGTGCTATCGGTGGAACGAGGAAATTTAAACAGTGAGAGCAAGGTACAAAAATGTAAACAAAATGGTGAAAAACTACTGACACATTGATCAGAGCTCGCAACTAAATTCTAAGCTATTACTAGATTGAACTACCCAATATTTTTGAAAGTGATCTAAATAAACTGAATTAAACCGCAGTGAATAACATCAAACTGTTTGTTTTTGTTAAAAGTGAGTTCGTTTGGTTTAAAAGTTGCCGAAATATTTTCTCAAGTTGGTAAATAAGTTTTCGCGCTCAAAATCATCTGTCAATATGTCTCTCTCTCACTCGCCACGCACTTTAAGATCTAAACCACCTCAGCAAGTGTCACCCGCGATTGTTTTTTCTATGAAAGATGAGAAAATGTGGAAATCTCTTGAAATGCGATTAAACAAAAAAACTGATGATAGCACTACTGAACTGAAATCCATTATCATGGATGTAAATAAAAACATTCTTCAAAAACTGGATAATATTGTATTGGACTTTAATCGCCGCTTCGAAGTTATCACAAACACAATATCTACTTTGGCACTGCGAGTGGATGAACTTGAGCTACAGCAACTTGCATTAAAAAAGGAATTACCCATATCACCACAGCAAAATACTGAAATATCTGCACTTAAAGGAATTGTCGATAAGTTTCATCGTGAACAAATTGCAGCCGATTCATTACTACATGGAGTACCATTCACTGAGAAGGAGGATCTTGCCAGTATGTTTGACACACTTTGCTCATCGATAAAATGTCCCAAAACCCTCGTTCCCAAGCAGATTTTTCGTATCAGACCAAAGGGCAACTCATTGGATGGGGCAATCGTAATTAAATTTCAATCCGTATCAGACAAGAACACGGTGCTAAAATGCGTTAGCAATATGTACAAAACATCTAAACAATCACTTCGCCTTCATCATCTTGGACTTGGGTCTGACAGCCGTATATACTTAAATGAAAGCCTCACTCCAGTTAACCGCATAATTCTTCGGAAAGCTTTTCAGCTAAAGCGACGATGTCCCTCCCAGCTGGCTTCTGTTTACACTCGCAATGGGTGTGTATACGTGCAAAAAATTCCAAATGGAAAAGCTTTTCGCATAGATCACTCCACCTGCTTAGACTCTATAGTTGCTGCAAATGTCGGTAACAACAATGATAATGAAAGCATATCAACGTAAACTGCTTACTATTTTGACCTTAGAATTTAATTTCTTTCACTCGAATGAATGCACTTTTTTATTTTTTTGTATTTCACCTTACTTTAATATTGTAATTTTTGTATTTTTCTGTCCTATGTTTCCATTTTTTATTGCCGGTCAGGTTTTTTTGGGATGGTCGTTCCAGTCACGTTTGACAGAGTCTTTTGCCAGGGAGGATTTTCTTGTTGTTTCCTGTACATTTGTACTTTTGCGTCAATGAATGGGAATTTTTCCAGTAGCGATGGTAGAAATGATAAATTGCGGGTTTTAATTAATATTTTTTGTAAACAGCGCGATGGACTACGTATATGTCACATTAATGCACAGAGTTTGTTTGGTAAGATCGACGAATTCAGAAATCTGTTTGTTGGCTCTGACGTAGATATCGTGTGTGTTTCCGAGACCTGGTTTTCGCCTTTGGTTAAAAATCAAATATATGACATGACTGGTTATAGATTATTTCGAGCCGATAGACATGATCGAGTTGGTGGTGGTGCAGCCATTTATGTGCGATCTGCTGTTAGGTGTTATCCGGTTGAAAAGTCATCACCTGGAAGTTCAATGCAGTATTACTTTCTTGAAATACGTAATGAAAATAGTAAATGCCTCCTTGGAGTTTGCTATCGGCCGAATAGTCATATAGATATAACACCGCTGTATACGATTCTTGAAAAATATTCAACCCTATTCACACATAACATTGTGTGTGGAGACTTCAATTGTAACATGCTCAACAAGGGGATTTCATCTTCATTTGTTGAAAATATGAAATCTCTTGGGCTGAATATTGTAAACACGGTCGCCCCTACTCATTTTACTAGCAACAGTAGTACTCTACTCGATTTATTTGTAGCAAGTGAATGTGCGAGAGATGTCTTTTTTAACCAAACCTCAGCGCCTATGTTCTCAAAGCACGACCTTATCTTTGCCACCTTCAATTTTATGTGTTGCAAGCAATCGCTCCCTTGTGTCTTTAGAGATTTCAGGTCATTAAATCTTGATCTCCTTCATTATGATTTGCTTAGAGTAAACTGGCAGTGCTACAATGAAGTGTCGCCCGATGAACAGATTAACAAATTTAATAATATTATAATATCCCTGTTTAATCGACATGTTCCTATTAAATCACTAACGGCCAAATATAAAGTGAATTCATGGTTTACGGCTGAAATAGTCCAACTAATATTTAAACGTGACGTAGCATTTAGAAGATGGAAGCGTTTTAAGCTGGCCATATTGCACACAAGTTTCCAGATGCTAAGAAATTTGGCAAATTTAAAAATACGTAAAGCAAAGAAAAAGTTTTACTCTAAGCGACTAGATATTAACTTGCCATCGAAGACCTTATGGAATAACGTTCGTGAAATAGGTGTTGGTGGGCGTAGCGATTTTGACTTCAGGAATACTGATCTTAATGAGCTTAACAACGAGTTTGTCAAAACTCATTCACCAGCCAGTGCTAACGCATGGTCAGTTGAATCATCTAATGATTCCAGCATGTCTGAATTTGAGTTTTCGTGTGTTGAGCCAACTGATATAGTTAAAGCTATTATGAGTATCAAATCGAAGTCTGTGGGTCTCGACGAAATACATCCTTGTTTTGTTAAGATTATACTACCTCACATCCTTCCTCTACTTACACGCATTTTCAATACTATACTCATGACCTCCTGTTTCCCAAGTGCCTGGAAGATTGCAAAAATAGTCCCCATTCTAAAAAAAGCGGGAACTTCACAATTGTCCCCTGAATTCAGACCCATATCCATTTTGCCGTTTTTATCAAAAGTTATGGAGAGACTTATCCATCATCAGATGTCATCTTATTTACAGCGTAATGCCCTACTATGTAGGTACCAATCTGGCTTTAGGTTGCAACACAGTTGTACTTCTGCGCTGTTAAAAGTGTCAGATGACATAAGGTCATCTCTAGATAAAGATCATATCACTTTTCTGACTTTGTTGGATTTCTCTAAAGCTTTTGACACTGTGAGTCACTCTCAACTTGTCTTTAAACTTAGAACTTCTTTCAATTTCTCAATGAGCGCTGCAAAATTGATTTCCTCTTACTTGTCAGGCAGGAGTCAAGCTGTCGTAGTAAATGATAGAATGTCAGATTTCATACCAACTTTTATGGGGGTACCACAGGGATCTATCTTGGGTCCTCTACTGTTTTCAGTTTTCATTAATGATCTGCCTGGTTGTTTAACTCACTCTTCAGTTCATATGTATGCGGACGATGTTCAAATGTATTTAAGCTGTAAGTACGGACTTATTGAGGATGCAGTTACTAAACTAAATGAAGATCTTGATAGTATTAACCTTTGGTCCGAAAGAAATTGCTTACAGCTAAATCCTAAGAAATCGAAATGCTTGGTTATATCCAAAAATGCCGTGGATACAGTTTGTTTACCAATTGTTAGTTTAGGCAATGATATAATTGAATTTACTAATAAAGCCAAGAATCTGGGGATTTGGTTTAACTCTCGATTAAGATGGGATGATCATGTTGGTACCGTTATAGGAAAGATATATGGGTGTTTAAGAAATTTGTCTATGTCACAACACTTTACGCCCCTAAGCACAAGATTGATGCTTGCTAAAGCCCTAATTGTTCCAATTATTAGCTTCGGTTGCGAAGTTTATTGTAACTGTTCGGCGGAAACCAAGAGAAAACTTGATATTGCATTTAACAACGTTACTCGTTACGTTTATGAACTGAGGCGCTATGATCACATATCGACATTCAAAAAGAAAATTCTTGGATGTACTTTGGATGTGTACTTAGAATATTGTACTTTAAAATATTTGCATAAAATCATTGTAACTAAACAACCTGCTTATCTGTATGAAAAACTTCGTTTTTCTAATTCATCACGATCTCTGAGCTTAATTCCTCCGCGCACTACCTGTGTAACTACTGATAGGCAATTTTTTATTCATGCTATTCGCTTATGGAATTTACTTCCTCTCGGTATTAGACGACTTTGTTTTGTGGGTGGTTTTGCTGATTCTCTCTTCACATATTTGGCTGGCAATAATAGGATAAATGGATCGTAGGGTCTAGGATAGGTTTATTTTCATAAATTTATAATATTCAATTGCACACTAAATGTAAACACCTTTTTTTTTTTTTTTTTTTTTTTTTTTTTTTTGTTTCCTTGTTTTTATAATCAATTTATTTAAAATAATTTCATTTTGATCACATCTACACTTTATAGATACTTAGTTGTAATCTTTTGTATATGGTTGTTTAATTAAATAAATAAATATCTAAATATCTAAAATATCATAAAAAAAAAAAAAAAAAAAAAAAAAAAAAAAAAAAAAGGTGCCTAAAGGCCCCACGTAAAGTCCAGCGATCTAGGATGAGAGCTGAATTTTGAGAAAATATATCGTCTTTCATATGGCGAAACGCAACTTAGAGAATGCAATCAAGGAGAGTAAAACGAGATGCTTTAAGCGCCTTTGCGAGGAAGCTGACATTAATCCTTGGGGTACAGAGTAAAAAATAAAAATGATTAAGTTGAAGGGTAAAAAGTCTCCACAAATAACTTGCCCGAAAATGTGCTTAGATCCACAGAGGAGCATCTATTTCCCCAAATTCCATCTACTATGCGTAAACTAATTACGGAGATCGGCACAGTGATCGTCTGAAAAATCACATCGGATGATCTGTTTAATACGTGCAAGAAGATAGGCAGCAATAAAGCTCCTGGACCGGACATGGCAGTGAAAGCGGCCGTCCATAAGAAGCCAGAAACTTTTCATAGCAACAATGCAAAAGCGTCTTGAGGAAATAGTTCTTCCTGGCCTATGGAAGCTGCAACATTTGGTACTACTACCAAAAATAAACAAGCCAGCTGTGTAACCGTCGGAAAATCCCCCAATATGACTTTTGGATATGTAAGATACTTCAATGGATTATATACGAAAGATTGCTCGTGGTAGCAGAGGAGAAAGGAGCACTGTCCGACCATTAATTCGGTTTCAGGAAATCACGGTCTACTGTCTAGGCCATTAAAGCGGTAGTCGGTTTAGTAGCTGAAGCAATAAAAGGAGAAAGATGGCGACATGACACACAAGAATACTGTGCATGTGCAGTCATGACTTTTGATATCAAAAACGTTCATCAGAAGATCACTATCCAGGATGGACATACCATACTACTTCCGGAGGATAGTAGTCAACTACTTTACTACCAGAAAGCTTAGGTATGAAACTAAGGCTGGGTTGAAAGACTACAAAGTCTCTGCGGGAGTGCTACAAGGGATCAGTACTGGGCTCCCTCTTATGGAACATTATGTATTCTGAGGCTTGAGTTGCCACGAGGAGTTTATGTAATTGGTTTTCTTGACGACATCGACATCGGTGCACTGGAAAAGCATATTCACGAGATAGAGTCAGCCACGAATAAAGCGATTGTTCAAATCAAAGACTGGCAAGAATGCATGAATATTTGGGTTGGACATTAAATAATCCGATCAAAAGAAGCTATAAAATATATAGGAGTAATATTTGACAAAACGCTTCAGTTTAAATGACACTTGGAGTACTCGAGTAATAAGGCGTTACTACTGCAAGCATCATTTTCTCAAATATTGCCAACGAAAACCACATGAAGAAACCTATCATCCGCATACAGGCTCAGCGCATTAAAGACGATCTGAGCTTTCGAACCATATTGGCTGGTATGATTCTAAAAGCCATTTTAGCTGACGATATATTTGGATAAAAAACATGCAAACACCGTTCAAACAAGATGCAATTCAAGAAATTACGCAATAAGAAAGAACAGCTTCAGTCCTATGTGGCAAATCAAGTGGGACAACACTGCAAAAGGCAGATGGTCCTACAAGTTTATCCCGACCATTGAGACCTGGACAAAGCGATTATGTACATGGAAATAGCAACTGCCACCTTACGAAGTTTCTGACTGGTCACGGTGGATATCGCAAATACATACATCCATTTGGAAATGATAGCTCGCCGTTTTGCCCAGAATGTCCTGGATAGGAAATAGATCAAGATAAGGAGCACGAGGTTTGCATTGCACACGATTCGTAGACTGGAGGTTAAATCTGTCCAATCCACTGGCATCGATTATTCGGGTTTGCGAATCGCGCATATACAATACATCGTATATCTTTCGAAGATGAACATGTCTATTGACACAGCAAATAAGAAATATACGCACACACATACATCTTCTTTAAAGCATTTAAAAAAAAACCATACTGTGAAAATTTTAAAACATGTTGTAAATCACGATTTTCATTTTCAGACCAATTACTATAGCTGGGAAGATTAAAATTATATTGGAAGTTTGTTAAGGAATATAAATAAATAAAAACATAGGGACGGGCTACAGTCCGCTTGGGCGAACTGTTGGATACCCTATTCTTATTCCTATCCCTCATAAGTGGGCGTGACAAAAGTCTAAGTATGGTTGAATTGTTAAGAACGCTCTACATATTTTGTTATATAACATTTAAAGGATTTTATCAAAAAAAAACGCTCCCTAGCTCAAACTTGGGTGTTTCAATAAAATTGTTTTATTAATTAATTAACACATGAGAATAAAGGGCCCCTAGACAGTATATACCTATTATAAATTTCAGCTCCCTAGCTCAAACTTTGGATTTTCAAAAAAATGTTTTATTTATTTGTGGGCGTGTCAGTGGGCGGATTTTGAAATTTTTTTATCCCGAGCAGTTTTAGGAGTCATAGATCATATATAAAAAATTTCAGCTTTCTAGCTCAAAATTAGATTTTTCCAAAATTTTGTTTTTTTGAGTTTGTGGGGTGTCTGTGGGCGGATTTCAAAAATTCGTAAACTTGATTATTTCGGGACCCTAGAGAGTATATGGTTAAAATTTCAGCTCTCTAGGTCCAGTTTAAAGGCCTAATTTTTGCCGACAGACGGATGGACGGACGGACGGACGGACATGGCTAGATCGATATTGCTATCGAAGCTGATCATAAATATAGTAACTTTTGGGGGTCTACGGGCAATATTAAGGTATGTTACAAACAATGCGTCAAAATTAATATACCCTTAGAATAGGGTATAACAAAATTGGCGCTCTACAACCTTGCAACTACTCCAAATCCAACATTGAGTCCAAGTTGCGTTCACATTACTGTTAATCTCTTGTGATACTCTTTTATATTCATACGTTTTTCGTTGGTCTTGAAGTAAATGAGCACAAGACCAAGTACATGCTATCAACAAACAAACAAACATCTGTCCACCGCCTAGGACAAACGTCACTGTTGATAGCAATAACTTCGAGTTAGTTAAAGAGTTCATCTACCTAGGAGTAAACATAAATTCCACGAATGACACCTAGTGGAGATCGGGTGGGGAATTACCTTGGAAAGTCGCTGCTTCTTCTGTTAAGCGAAACAAATGGGTTCAAAACTTCTCACTCGAAGGACAAAATGCATGCTCTATTGAACCTTAATCCTATCAGTGCTGCTACCGAGTGCGTGACGATAAGTAGAAAAGGGAAGCTTATATGTATTGCGTTACTTTGAAATAAAACTACTCCGTCGGATATTTGGTACTGTGTGCGAGGAGGGCGAATGGAGGAGATGATACAACAGCGGACTCTATGAGCTGTACCAAGATGTGGATGTAGTTCAAAAAGCTAAATCACGTCGACTACATTAGCTCGGCCACATTAAAAAAATAAATATTAGGCATTAACGGCTCATACAGGGCTAAAACCTAGCTCCTCCAACCACTTTATTTGTGAAGTGGGAGGGACCTACAATTTTAAGGCGAATCCCAACGGCAAATTTGAGAAGCTTCTCATGACAATTGATACTCTTGGATGTTTGTCAGACGTTCGCAAGAGGCCATATTATGCAAATAATGCTCGAGCCAAGAGGTTTTTCGACTCCCAGCCCCATGGTTCGAGAAGGCAAGAAAGACCAAACATCCGTTTTTAAGACCAAGCCATCGCGGATGACAGAGCGCTTGGTCTGCGGAACTTGAAGCAGCTTGCCCGGGATCGCAGAGGATTGAAGGGTGCAGTGTCTCAGGCAGAGGCTCCTTACGGGTCGGGAGCCTGTTAAGTAAGTAAGTATTCGTTTTTAGTCTAAGACAAACCAATTATTGCATGAATCCAACAATTTTATCTTCGAAAATTGGGCTTCTTAAAAGCTTATCTGTTAAATGAGAGCATTACAAAATTTGTTCTACATCATGCTTGTTGTAGGCCCTTTAACGAAGAAATAAAAATTTAAAAAATTGTTTTTGAACTGGTGCCCGGAAAGAAAAATCTTGCCATATTCGCATACCACGAAATGTAAATAATTTCTAGACTTAAGGCTGCTGGCTTTGGAATCTTTGTTATTTGGATGTGGGACACAACAGCTTTAGCATTCCAATCCATAAACTAATTATTTAGGACTAGGGAATACAATCCCGGGATGGATCCCGTATGGTTTAAGCTCTAAAACAATCTTGGGATTGTAATCTCCAATCCTGGGACTTTTGGGATTACAAAGAGGTTTTATTTGATACGTTCTCTCGGAAGAAAACAATTTGAAATGCTTTCAAACTTATCAGTTATGAATATTTATTTTATTTAATCGAAGCTACCGGTTGTCACTTGCCTGGCCGTTTGCCAAACATAATTTTTTAAAGAGTCCTTCACCATAGTATATCCAATCCATATAATGGGTAGGGACACTCTCTTTACATATGCATTTCCTACTACTACAAAGCAAAATGCAGAAAAACTCCTACAATACGTGGAAGCAGGTCAAAAGGGTGTGTTTTAACCCTTATGGAACGACCGCTGTGGAAAAAGGGTGCACAATATATTTTGCCTCTACCACTACATGCGACGTGCTTCGTAAGATTCTGGGTTATTTCATAATGCTTTTTTAAAGGCGTAAAATACAATACCGAGTGACGCGAGTTAGCTCTCAGAGAAAACAAATAAGAGCGTACGTGTATTTTAAAAGATAAAGGTCAACTGTTTTTTCATTTAAAAATATTGTAATATATCTATCAATACTGCTGAAATATATGACAGGTTATACGATATTTTTAATTCGTCTAAGTTTAAAGACCTCAAAAAATCCAGAAGGCCATTTTTTTACTTGAAGAGCAAGTCAATTTCTTAAATGAAATGAATACTCGTATATTTTTTTAAAATATTACTTTTTTTGATCAGTCTGCCAATGTAACTAAAAAGATGCGATTTTTAAAAGGATGGCAACAGAATATAGTAAGTTGCTCTCATTGGCATTTCAAGTGATTTAAGGGCAGATGGTATTCAGTTCCTTTTAACGAGAAACCTCAATCAAGATTGTCTGGAAAAAACCTTCGCGGTTTTATGCAACCGACGAGGAAATAACAACATACTGACTCCATTTTAATTCATTTTTTCATTTAAAAGATCATTTTCAGCAAAGTACATGGAGGATATAACCCATGGAAACTGCGAGCTAACTGTGAGCTAACTGTGAGCTTCCCGGCGTTGAAGTGCAGTTACAATCACCCAAAAAGAAGGACAATATTTCCAAAACCGAATCTTACAATAAAACTGTTGATTTCGGTGGCGAAAATACGTTTTATTAGTTTGCAGGCTACATTTAAAAAAAAACGTCAAAAACACAAATGTGAGCTGAAATAAAGTCAGAAACCTAGTGTTTCCTCCATATTCTCACACCTCAAAGAATATAAGGTCGCGCATTTAACACGCAATTCTCAAGAGTTTTTAGATGCCATAGAGAGCCTGGGAGCAACAATTTATTTCTCGTTTTTCCAATTTGTACTTTGTAATAAGTAATTTTGAAATGAAAATGTATAATATATTAAAAAATTAATTTGATTCCTTTTGCTGTAAAAATCAAAACAAAGAATTCGAATTATACGTTCGAGCGTGTCACAATATCAAAAAATTGAATATGATTATCAAAAAAGCCAACAACAAGCAAAAATACTCATGTAGTTCTTATTTAATTTTTAATAAAAATGTATGACAAATTAATGTTTGTCTTTATTTAACGGAGCACCCTGTACACTTTTCCGAAAAAAAACAGTCTTCCTATTTTATCTCTATCTTATCTAGACATACAGGGCAAGAAGGCAGCCGAAGAGATGCCCGGGACAGCAGGATCATCCGCTGTTCCTGGGACCATCTTGGAAGCATCGTCAACAAAGACAGGAAAAGTAGAGGGAAAAGTAGACACAGCTGGCTCAGCCGCTGCATCTGCAGTTTCCTCTAATATAACAACGAAGAGTGCGAAACAGAGCTAAACAAAAGAGGGCTAAGGCTTTGCTACGTAATGCAAATCGTAAGGTAGCCAAGTATGGGAGCTGTGAACCCAGCACCCTCAGTGACTGGGAAAAGGCAGCGTTTGCGAGGGCCAAGACTTTTCTGGCCGACCTGCAAAAAGCAAAGGAGGGGAAAAACCTGGCCAATGAGGAGGTGGAGGTTGAACTGACTGCACCCTCCACCTCCTATGCAGCAAAAGCTAAGGAAGGGACAAATGACTCGGGAAGGAAGACGAGTTTCAATAGTAAGAGAGGCAGATCCGACGATGCCTCCGAGTCCAACGCAGCGAAAAAGGTGAAGGCTGTGACCACACCTGCAATGCGTCGCGGACACAGCGACCCGAAGGACGAGCATCTCGTTGCTGTGGTAAACGAGCTGGAGCCTTACGGTCGTCTCACAATTGACCAGTGGAAAAACGTCGTGGAGAGGTTCCAAGACGCCCTATCCGCCGCAGGAAACGGGGAGCTTCAATTTGATGGCGCTGGTTGGGAAGGCGGGCGAAAGGTTGTTGCTTGTGGAAACAAGCCTTCTGTGGTTTTCCTCAGACACTTCGTCACGGAGGTATCCGATGCATGGGAAGGTATGAAGCTAATATGCTTAACGGTTGCTGAGTTGGCAAAATACAATCCGCCAACAGCCTGGGTTTGGGTACCTAGTCCCTACACATACCCGGAGAAGCTCCTAGGGCTCCTACATGTTCAAAATCGGGAACTTAAAGCCGATACATGGAGAGTCCTAAAGACGGGGCCTAGACGGCAATACGGCCAACACTTTCTACTGGCCCTAAACAAGGAATGTCTTCCATACATGGAGAAATCCAACGGGATGGTAAGATATAGCATGGGGAGGTTGATGGTCAAAACATCGACCAAGGGCAGAGATGAGGAGGAGCCCCCCCATGATGATGATGGAAGTGCTGCAGATAAACCTGCACTACAGTAGGGCTGCGACGGCCTGTCTGATGGAGTACGTCATTAGTCTGGACATTGCTGCCGTACTCATACAGGAGCCCTGGATCAATAAGAACGTGATTCAGGGACTCCGGCAAAAGAACTATACATTGTTCTACAAGGCGGAAGGTAAAATCAGGACTTGTATCCTTATTAAAAACCACATAAAGGCATTTCTTTTGAATAATTACAGCTCTGGCGACTTGACGGCGGTCATCTGCTAGAGGGAAGATGGAAAATCTCTGTGTCTGACCTCAGCCTATCTTCCCTACGACTCTGCAGTCGTAATAACGGAAGAACTAAAGGACTTGGCTGGTCAAAACTGGATGCACGTACTGGGTTGCGATGCAAACGCCCATCATACGCAATGGGGTAGTGGAGACACAAATTCAAGGGGTGAGTGTCTTTATGATTTTATTATATTGTCCAACCTTACGGTATGTAATAGAGGGAATTCACCTACTTTTGTTACACGTAACAGACAGGAGGTTTTAGACGTTACACTTGTCTCCAACACAGACAAAATGGAAATCAGGGAGTGGAGGCTAGTTGATGAGGCATCTCTGTCTGACCACAGATGGATACGCTTCAAAATTAATTTTCAGCATAGGGCGTATAATTTCTATAGAAACCCAAAAAAGGCAGACTGGGATAAATACATAGATTTCATTAATCTACGTTTAGATACCCAGCCGATCACCGGCGAAAGTATGGTGGACTCAGATAGGGCAGTAGAAGCCGTGAGCAGAACAGCGTTCGAAAAGGCATGCCCGGCAAACAAAAAGCCAAAAAGGGCTCAACCGAAGTGGTGGAATAAGGAAATCGGCCTTAAAAGAAGGGAGGTAAGAAAACTTTATAATAGGGCAAAACTCATTAAAAACGATACCACATGGGATGAGTATAGCGAAAGCAAGAGGGAATTTAAATACTTAGTGAGGAAATCCAAAAGATCTTCATGGAAAAAGTTCTGTGAACCTATTGAGTTAACTGAAGAGGCGTCGAGACTGCGTAAAATGCTCTCAAAGGAGGCTAGCGTACCTAGCTACCTAAAAAATAACAACGGGACATGGGCCGTGAATAGTCAGGAGGTTCTGGCAACCCTGGTGGAAACCCATTTCCCCGGATCCACAACCCCAACGGACCTAGGCCTACAAGGACAGGAGGTAGTCGACTGTCCCTCTTTCGAGTGGGAAGAAATTGACAATATCATCAACCGAAAAAAGTTACGGTGGGCCATGCATACATTCAAACCGTATAAATCTCCAGGGCCGGATGGTATTCTACCGATCATGCCCCAAAAAGCGCCAGAGCATGCAAAACAAAAGGTTTTGGATATACTGAGATTCAGTCTAAGAACAGGGCATATTCCAACAGCCTGGAGAGAAGTCCGGGTTGTTTTTATACCCAAAGCCGGCAAACAGGGTCACACGACGGCGAAAGTCTTCAGACCAATCAGTTTGTCGTCCTTTTTGCTCAAAACCCTTGAGCGTCTGGTGGAAGCTCACATTAGAAATAAATGTAGCAATGGTTTTTTATGCGAGTCACAGCACGCATACTTAAAGGGTAGATCAGTTGAAACTGCTCTACACAACGTAGTGGCTGAAATTGAAAGTAGTCTACACTGCAGCGAATTTGCTTTGGCCTCTTTTCTCGATATAGAGCGAGCCTTCAATAACGTTGAGTGTTGAGCTATAAAAAGCGCCTTAACAGGAGCTAACATAGAACAGGGAATCATAAATTGGGTATGCAACATGCTCGCCAACAGGAACATAAACTGCTCCCTTGGTCAAAGCTCCATAAGGATGTCTGCAACCAGAGGAACCCCGCAGGGGGGAGTCATATCGCCACTGCTGTGGGTACTGGTCATTGACAATGTCCTAAAGGAAATTAAGTCAATAGGTATAAGTGCCACAGCGTATGCGGACGACGTGGTCATAGTAGTGCAGGGAAAATATTTGAATATTTTAAGTGAGATCACAGAGACCGCCTTAAAGAAAATTAGTAATTGCGCCAAGGGCTGCGGACGAAATGTCAATCCCTCGAAAACGGAGTTAGTTCTGTTCACGAGAAGACACAAAATACCGCACTTCAATCTCCCGAAACTTGACGGAGAGTAACTGTTCCTCACGGACAATGCGAAGTATCTGGGCGTAATCCTAGATAGAAAATTAAATTGGAATCTTAACATAAGGGAACGATTGAAGAAAGCGTATAATGTCCTCTTTATTTGTAAGAGAACAATAGGCAAAACATGGGGCCTGAAACCCGCCATGGTACACTCGATATATACAGTAGTGGTGATACCCATACTTATATATGGCTCACTTGTGTGGTGGAGGGCAACAAATAAAAGAACCATAATTGGAAAACAAGCAACGGTGCAGAGAACGGCAAGCATTGCCATCAGTGGTGCAATCCGTACTACTCCTACGGCAGCACTGGACGCCTTCCTGCACTTTATCCCGCTAGATTTAAAAACAAAGCAACTTGCGGGCAACAGCGCTTTGGGCCTCAAAAATTTAGGCCAGTTTAAGGACTGTAGTTTTGGGAACTGCACGATCTTAACTGATGTACTGCCCGGAAATCCTATACGGACTGATGAGATTTGCCCCTTGGTCGACCATGACATCCCCTATGAGGTGTCATATCCGCGAAAGGAGGAGTGGCAAAGAGATGCAGTCACAATAGCAAACGAGGTTTCTATCTACACTGACGGCTCTAAGACGGGGGAGAGAACGGGTTCTGGCATTTTGTCTGCTGATCCAGACCTGAGAGAGTCTATACGACTCCCGGACACAAGCAGTGTCTTCCAATCGGAAGTTCTGGCTGTTCTAAGGGCGGCAGAGATAGTGCAGATGAGATGATTGTCGGGAAGAGACATTGCCATCTATATTGACAGTCAGGCGACAGTTATGGCACTCGAATCTGCTAACATTAACTCTGAGATAGTCAGAAACTGTCGCACAATGCTAAAAGCAGTATGTAGACGGAATCGAGTAAGACTGTGCTGGGTACCGGGACACAGCGGTATAGGTGGAAATGAGCAAGCCGATGAGCTAGAAAGAAAGGGAGGGGAGCTGGGAAATAGCGGAGGTGTGAACATTAAACCATTCCTGGGTGTCTTTAAGGGAAAAATCAATGAAAATATCTTAAAAATGGCTGACCTCAGATGGCAGAAAATAGAGGCGCATAGGGTGTCTAGAGCCCTTTGGCCCCATTTGGGCAAGAAAAGATCTAAGGAAATTCTAAAATTGAGCAGGGAACATTAAAACAGGTTTCAATGCCTAGAATTTTATTAAAATTTGCCATTCTTATTATACCTCTATCGCTAACACATTGTATGATTGCATCCCTACCTAACTTGAGCTCCTCCTTTTGGGAATTCCCGTATTCTATATATACCGAATGGCATTACCCCACGTAATAATTCATTCTCAAAAGCACCAAACCGAAAGTTCTTTGACAAAATCCATAGAAAAACCCTTAATGATATGCTTCATTGTAGAGATGGTAATACTCTTCTGATGTGCTTCAGTCACACACACTGCTTATTTTGGTGGATGATAATAGCAAGCGAACACAAGAGGATCATGCTCATACCCATTCGGCTGTGTGGGAGACTGGTTGTGGTGGGTTGTATGCGAATTTAAGGAAAATTACAACAACAATTCCTTGGTATGACAGTGGTTTGGTTTTTATTTCAGTGGCGATTCTTGCGTTTGCGTGCCGTGAGAGTATATACAAGCATCACTGGTAGAAAAAAAGCTCCTCCATAAGGCCTGTACTGACAATTTTTGTTGGATAGTATCTAATCGATAAATTGCACTTCAAGTAGGTACCAACTTGTTTTTTGTTTAATTAATTTATGTGCTGATTCTATCAAACTAATACGTATTTATTCGATTTATAAATTATAGCTTTTACTTATTTAAGAATATATATACAGTGTACTCTCTCCTAACGGGCACCCCTCATAAGCGGACACCTCTCATAACCGGACAAATTTCAAAGAACGGAATAATTTACACAATTTTTAATGTAAATAATTCTCTCATAAACGGACTCTTTTATAACCGGATGCGGACACCAGTTTTCATAGCCGCAATAGAATTCCGCTCTCTCTTAAACGGACACAACACATTTGGCACACTTCGTTGTCTTTTATTTTGTTTGCTATTTATACCCTATTCTAAGGGTATATTAATTTTGACGCATAGTTTGTAACATACCTTAATATTACCCGTAGACCCCTAAAAGTTACTATATTTATGATCAGCATCGATAGTAATGTCGATCTAGCCATGTCCGTCCGTCCGTCCGTCCGTCTGTCGGCAAAAATTAGGCCTTTAAACTGGACCTTGAGAGCTGAAATTTTAACCATATACTCTCTACTCTCTAGGGTCCCGAAATAATCAAGTTTACGAACGCCCACAAACTCAAAAAAACAAAATTTTGGAAAAAATCGAATTTTGAGCTAGAAAGCTGAAATTTCTTATATATGATCTATGACTCGTAAAACTGCTCGGAATAAAAAAATTTCAAAATCCGCCCACAATCACCTGTGGGCGTGTCCACAAATAAATAAAACAATTTTTTTGAAAATCCAAAGTTTGAGCTAGGGAGCTGAAATTTATAATATATACTCTCTATGGGCCCTTTATGCTCATGTGTAAATATTATCAAAATCCGCCTACTGACACGCCCAAAATTATTTTTTTTTTTTTTTGAAAATTCAAAGTTTGAGCTAGGGAGCTGAAATTTATAATATATACTCTCTATGGGCCCTTTAAGGCCATGTGTTAATTTTTTTTAAATCCGCCTACTGACACGCCCACAATTAAATAAAACAATTTTATTGAAACACCCAAGTTTGAGCTAGAGAGCGTTTTTTTTTGATAAAATCCTTTAAATGTTATATAACAAAATATGTAGAGCGTTCTTAACAATTCAACCATACTTAGACTTTTGTCACGCCCACTTATGAGGGATAGGAATAAGAATTGGGTATCCAACAGATCGCCCAAGCGGACTGTAGCCCGTCCCTATGTTTTTTCTTTTCTTTGCGCTTTGCCCTTGATACCCAGCAAAAAACGGTAAAGAATGTAAACATAGTAGGCTGCGGCGCCGGCGGCCGTCTGTCGACTATCCGACTAAAATTATCGTGGCGCAATGCGTAGGTTTGTGTGTAAGTGTGTGCATGATTTGAAGCATAAATTCATAGTTTCAAGTAATGCAAAAATGATTTTTTAAAGGCTTTGTTCTTGTTTATGTTTTGTTATTATCCTTTTTATTACCTACAATTAATGTTAATCACAAAAAATGCATTCAATTTTAAAATAAAATATTATAGGTACCATAAATGCATATGGCTTGTTTCTTTTTTCAAAATTGTCAATGAAATATTTTTTCTCATAAGCGGACACCTCTAATAAGCGGACAAATTTCTTGGTACCGACAGTGTCCGCTTATGAGAGAGTTCACTGTACACCAGACTAGTTTTGCTTGCATAGCACTTGTTTTCCTATTGCTTTCGTAAGTGTTTGTTGTTTTGCGCTTTGACAGTTTAAATTTTGGTTATTGTACGCAAAACTACTTATAAGAAACTACTCGTACTTAGTTCAAGTACGGGATACCCAGGGATTGAAAATTGGCTTCTGGATTGTATTACCTATCTAGGAGGCACTTTGAAATAGAAGGATACATACATAATTTTGGAGTATGGAATGAACTAATTATCTAGGACCCACTTTGAACTAGGAAGATAAATAAATATGATTTTGGAGTTTTCGGATGAATAAATCTGTCATTCAGAACGTCGATTTTTTCAATACAGAATGGAGATAATTCTCTTCGGGAGAATTATTTCCTCTTTGTGTCAGGTTCAACAAAGTTTTGAGAACAATTAAAAAAAACTTGAATATCAGACAAATATTTATTTGTTGGATGATTGCAAACTGATTTTGAAGAAAATTCCTTAACTGCTTTAAGACATTCATTTACATGTCTGTGATTTTTTTAATTAGCAAAATAGTTGCATTTTGACGAACGAAATTCCTCATAAAACTATTTAACCATATTAAAAGAGCTAAAAGTCGGGCTGCAAATTACCAAAAACCGTATTTAGGCGTAGCTTCTTTAACCCTTACACACCTTTTAGTACGCCATCGGAGTGGAAAATCGAGTAGGTATATTCATTTGAATTATTTATAATTTGAATTAATTTTTAAAAATAATTTTCTTGCACTATTACCAATCATTTACGTATGTCTTGTATAATCAGTATTACCAGAAAAATAATCCCTTCATCCTCCTACTTCCAATAACCGTTGCAAGATTAAAGAAATAAAATATAATTAAACATCAATTACACATCAACTGAAAAACAGATACCAAACAGTAATTGCTCAAAAAATCCATAAACGTTTCCAACAAACCTTTGTCCGATCCGAGTCACCATCACCTTTTTCAACGTCACTGGCTCCCGATACAATTTCCTTAGAGCCAGCTTGTATTTGAGGTGTTCGTCGAAATTTGGAAAATATCTTTCGCACCAAATGATCTTGATTCTGAGGTAACTGTGGTTCGTTTTTACGCCTTTCGGCCAATTCCTTCTCTCGCTTTACATCGGCTACTTTGCGAAATATCAAGCGATGCCGCAAATTATATGTAAGCACGAGATTCCTGGCGAAGCTATTCGCAAAAGCCGAATAAAAGTCCAGCACTTCGAGCAGCTTATCCCGCTTAATTGCATGTAAATCACAGTAAGTCAACGCACGTACATTCGCCGCACTCTGTCCCACAGCAGAGTCCTTCCAAAACTGATCACCGAACACATCCCCTTTACCTGTAGAATTTTGAAGTGAAATTAAAAGATAGCGCGCCCACAATGCGTATTGGTATTGAAACTTACCCAGAATAGCGACCACTTCATCGTCCTGTATCACCTCCAAACTACCGGTCACAATGAAACACAAACTGTCTATGCTCTCGCCGGTGTGGTATAGCAAATCACCTGGTGCGGAATGCGACATCATAAAGTGCATGGCCAGTGCCCGAAGGCATCCATCAGATGCCAACCGGAATGCCGGATGCTCATTAAACACTTTTCTATTTAGGTGCACACAAATATCGGCCTTCATGTCCTTTGGACAGTAGTTTAACACCTGCTTACAAGATACATACCACAAAATGATATTGTTGCATCATCAATTGTTGCCGGGCGCAAAGTGTTTGATACGCAACTTACCTTCTCGGTGTCGAGCCCTTTGGTCATCGCCCATGTTGACACAACGTAGTCCATGACTCGTTCGCTCAGTGCCTTCGGAACTTCGTGGAGCTTCATGAACTCCCGTACGTTGTTCAGCATATCGTGGTACTTCGCGGTGGCTGATGTCATTTGCTGAATGATAGTTGTTACGTGACCAAAAATGGTGGCGTATAAAAGAGCTGCATGCCAAAAGATAAGTTAAATACAGTTAACTCGCCTAATGCTTACAGAATAGGAAACGTGAGAGACAGAGAGAGAGAGAGAAAGACAAGGAGAGATAGAGAGAAAGAGTGGGAGAAAGATGGAGTAAATCCACCGAAAGGATATAACACAGACAGCTAGAACAGTAATAAACACTAAAATGATGATATATGCACAGAGAGGTAAAATGTCAAAGGACCCCACATGACGTCCATGCAATTAGAATAGTTCATATACTTACTCACTCATACACACGCAGGCCAAGGGGGTGATATTAGGTCCCGCAAAGTGAATAATTCAGTTGGTGTAAGGTTCGGTGCTTTTAAGCGCCCTGGGGAGTCAATTTTATGATTTGTTGACACAATGCAATATAAAGAATATGCAATGAGTCATTTTGATTGCTATTCAGGAGGGAATTGTGGTCAGTTTGCGTTACTTTATGCTCTAGAGAAATCCAATATGCTCGCGTTCAAAGTAACACAAGACGGAGAGACTTTAAGTCGCTTGTGGTTTTATCCGTAAAGCGGAGAAAATAATTACAGCTAGAGTAGTTTTGAATGACATGAATGGAATGAGGGTCACAAAATTGGAGGTGGTGCTGCTTAAAGTCCGATTTTTATTTACGTTAAAATTAAGAGTATTTTTCCTTCTTTTGTGCATTTTCGTGTTCGGGCACAATAGGTATGGCAGCAACTTATGCAGTGGACGTAAAATAATTCTGTACATGTGTTTTACATGCAGTAAACAGCAGATGCATACAGAACTTCTGCATATATGTATTTTGGGCGTAAAGGTGGATTTCTTGTTGAGCATTAGATTTTGAGAGATAGCTTATACGATGGGGAATTCTTAAACTGACAGGGTATCAGAAGAACCGCATTAAATTTTTCAATTGGGAACATTTACGTTGCGATTGTAACAGGAATCCCTGGAAGACTAGTTGCAAGGCTTTCCCACTTATTGTAGATCCCATCCATGGTGGGCGCAGTACGGTATAACTTGTCATGAGAAGCTTCTCAAATTTGCCCTTCGGATTCGGCTTAAAATTGTAGGTCTCTTCCACTTCGCACAAGCAAATGGTTGCATAAAGAAATTCCACAGTCCGCTTGGGCGAGCTTTTGATACGCTTTTCCAATTCCTATCCCCCATAAAATGGGCGTGGCAAAAATCTTAATATGGCTGAATTGTTAAGAAGGATATGATCTATATATTTTGTTATACATGACTGTTTTATACGTTTTTTAGAAATCACAAGTTACTGTTGTTCATTCAATCACTCAAAAAATAAACTCTTTTCGACAGTGGCGGGGAAGAAAATTGAAATTTTAGGTCTCTTCATGCCTTCTTTATTAATATCGCAATTTAAGCTGACTTTTCTTGAATATTGTAGCGGCGGGGTACATACGCTTGCGGTACCTAGTTTCAAAATCTCTGCCCTAGTGAGTATATGTTCCAAATGTCAGATTTCTAGCTCGAGTTTAAGGCCCTACAAATTGCCAAGACGGGCATGGTTAGATCGAAATTACTATCGATACTGATTACGAATACATATAGTAATTTTTAGGGATGTACCAGCAACATTAGGGTATGTTACAAACTATGAGTCAAAATTATAATACCCTTAGAATAGGATATACAAAAGGGCCGATAGTTGGGGCGAAGTCTTTGATAAATTATCTGTCAGATGTTTTAAATGTGGTCAAGATAGCAACCGAAGGGCGAATAGAGGAGAAGATACAACCGCGAACTCTATGAGCTGTACCAAGATGTGGCTGTAGTCCAAAAAGCTAAATCACGTCGATTAAATCGGGTCGGCCATATTGAGCGAAATGAAAATAATGCTCCAGCCAAGAGGATCTTCGACACCCAGCCCACAGGTTTGAGAAGGCAAGGAAGACCGAATCTCCATTTTAAAGACCAAGCCAGTGCGGATGCCAGAGCGCTTGGTCTGGAGAACTGGAAGCAGCGTGCTCGGGATCGCAGAGGCTGGAAGGCTGCAGTGTCTCAGGCACAGACTCTTCACGGGTCTGGAGCCCGTTAAGTAAGTAAGTAAAAAGGTAAGATTTTCAGATAAGATAAGTCCAAATTGATACTTACCATTTTTTCTTAGAATTCAGACCCGCCCATGATAGCATCACTAGAGACCAGTTGGACAGAGCCATGTCTTGTTTTGCCAAAAGTGCAAACTTTGTCCGAAGGCAATGGAGAAACCTCTCTGCTAATCATTAAGGTCAGCAACGACTTAACTGAGATCTTTCACATAAAAAAAATTATTGAGACAAGTTGGCGTGCTGTCATGTGAAATTTTTAATCTATATATACGAGTATAAAAGAAAGTGTCCGAAGCGATGTAACCGCATAACTCGAGATTGGCCGAACCGATTTTGATGATTTATACTTTGTTGGAAAGGTATGTTCTCAGCACGGGTTTTAGAAGAAAAAAATCTAAATTTCAAAATGGTTTATTTTGACCACCGAGTGTGTTACGACAGGTTTTTTTTCGATTTTTTTTTAATTTTTTTTTTTTTTCATTTTGTATTTATGTATTTATTTTGGCAACAACCAAATAAAGAATCACATTTGAATGTAACATATCGTATCACAATTGAACTGTCAGATAGACACGCAACGTAACGCCATCTATTATCGATCAATGGAGAAGCCAATTTTGTTTCATGTTTGGTGGCGCTGTCGGATTCGGATTTCTTCATTGCGATTTTGTGAGTTTTTGTGAATTAAAATTGATATGAGAATATATCTATATCTATATATATATATATGTATATAAAAATCAATCCATATTTGCGTTTGTTGCCGGTGTTTGGTCAAACGCGTTAACCGATTCCAATGAAATTTTTTTTTAAAGAAAGGTGACGTCTATACGAAGGATGTTATGTATGTGCGATGTCTGTATCTGCATCGGTGTGTAAATTATGTTTCTTAAAAAAGAAAAAAAAATTGATAATGTATTTATACACTGTGTGTTTCATATGTAGGTATCATGTGCTTTGAAAAACAAACAAATTTAAGTGAAATAATAAAAAGGTTTTTTGTGTAATATTTTCTATATATAAAAATCAATCCATATTTGTGTTTGTTGCCGGTGTTTGGCCAAATGCGTTAACCGATTCCAATGAAATTTTTTTCCATGAAAGGCGACGTCTGCACGAAGGTTGTTATGTTTGGCTATATCTGAATCGGTGTGTGAGATATGGGCATTTGAGTGTGTACACATGCATATGTGCGTATGCGTGTAAATTACGACGCAGATACAGAGACCGTACAGACGTCACTTATTTTGTTATCCGAACAAGCATATGAAAGAGGGAGACAACACGAACGTTTTAAGCTTATTGTGGAATTTGTGCGCACTTTCATTCTTGAGATATCGTGTGTTCAATATTTTATTCAAATAACTCTTATTGAAATTTTTTGCATTTTTTTGTGAATCGGACATCGAAAAGTTGCTTTTCCAACATTGATAACAATCGGTGTGGAAGTGAATGAAAAGTGATTCAATCGAAGTTTTTTATTTTCGCTTTGTTGTTTGATTCGCAGAAGTAAGGTGACATAGGCGCCTGCCAGACAACAAGCACCTACCCTAAACGGAACAACGAAGTTGTGTGGGCGGCCTAAGCCATGCGGAGAAAAACGTGCAGTCCCTTTCACCGGTTGAGCTCAAATCAGGCAATCTTCAGTATTGGCCTGAGAGTGTTTCTGTGAACTTTGGTCAAAATCGGTCTTCTTTTTTTAGGCGCAGCAACATACGCCGGATACCCGCTATAGACAATTATAAGGAAGTCTACTCGAACATATTGGCCAATAGAATTCTCGGTCACGGGCAAAGCCGGGCAGTTGCAGCTAGTATAATATACAAAAGAATTGTGCAAAAGAAACAAGTCAACAAACGAGGTAAGATCTTAGAAAAGTGTCCAGCTACTTGAACTTGCATACGACGACGGTATTGAAATAATTTTTGTTAGAACACTGCAATCTGTCACAACGCGAAGTATATACCGCCAACAAGAAGAGGCAGTTACATCAACGAATACTAGGTTTGAACTTGATATTAGACAGCTGTTATTTTGAGTTAGTAAGGGACTTTATTTACCTCGGCTTTGCTATCACATCTGAAAACGATATCTCATAAGAAATTAAACGAAGAATTACTCTTTCCAATAGCTGTTTGTTTGGACTAACTGCGTAATTGAGTTTTCTCACGAATGACTTAGGAGACCCTTTATAGGACGAAAATAATCCCAGTTCTGCTCAACGGGTTCATAAATTCAGGGTGAAGCCTTTTGACATTTGAAATTAACAATCCGTTGGTCTCATTGCATTGCAGGTATTCGATAAGACGATTCAATGACGAACTAATACAAGATATTTAGCCATATTAACCTGACCTCAGTTAGCAACTGGTAGCAGCTATCCAAGGAGCACACTAACTGGAGGCTTATTGGTTGAGGCCCAGATCCACCCCGGATTGAAGTGAATAAGTATAATTATGAGATTTTGTGGTTATTTTCCTGTTTCTGTTGAATTCCTCTACACATGCATATATCATCAAAAATTAAGTTATTAGACATCGAATGGTATGCTTACTCACAGATGAATTTTAATTCTAGTTCTGTAGTAAATTGCTAAATGAATATGTTACCAAGCAATGAAATTTGTTTAATAATAATGAAATAAGTTGTGTTTGTAAATAATTTCAGCTTTTACGTATGAAATATATTATCTGATGATTGCTTTTAAATATTTATAAGATTAGTAAATTGAATGAAGTATGAAATTATTTTTTATTTATTTCCCCCTAAGAAAGGAAATCCCTTATTAATTAGGTACATTTGTCGTATTTTATCAAATCCCCAAAATTGCAAAGTTATTCGATCTCAAGTACACAGCAGACATCATTTTCTTTGCCTTACAATTTATTTCTTAAACGATTCAAATGAAAACGAACAGTCTTCCCTATCTAACCTTCTCTGATCTATTTTTTACGTCGTAAATTCAACCATGATTGTGATAGTTGTTTTCAAAAAAAAAAACATTTTAACCAAATGAAAAACAGATGAGTGCTGGATACGACAGACGGACGGACGGACGAACGGACATGGCTAGATCGATATTACTACCGATGCTGATCATAAATACAGTAACTTTTAGGGTTCTATGGGCAATATTAAGGTATGTTTCAAACTATGAGTCACAATTAATATACCCTTAGAATGGGGTATAAAAAAAGTCGGCCATAAAATATTTTAAGGGAAGAATTTCTGACCATAGACAGGAGTTATATATATAAAAAGTTCACTTTTTTAGAAAAAATAAAATTTCCCTCGACATTTAGTTGAAATCGCATCGTATTTAAACTTCACAGGGAATGTTTAAGTTTGGTCATTATAGTACGAGTACAAATACACACTTACAGCCGTATTTATAAGATAAGCTTAAAAAGGCCGATCCTATGTCTTGCAAGAACTATCAAGGAATATCGGTTTTTTAAAAAAAAAAAAAAGGAAATCCAAATCCCAGAGCACTCAGACTCGGTAACGGTCCATTGTACTACCAGCCAAAAATCCTCCTTTTGGTGTAGAGGCATGTGAATGGGTGGTATGTTGTTGTTCCCCATGGGGATTGAACTTGCACCGCACGGGTCACAAGCCAACACACTAACCTCTACACCGTCGTCATCCTAAGGATTATAGTTACTTAATGCCCCATATAAGATCCTATCCAAAGTCTGCATGGCACAACACACTTGACGGTCCGTACCAGAGTGGCTTCCTGCCCGGCCGGACAACAATAACCAAATCTTCATACTAAGGCATATCTCGAAAAGACCAATGAATTTGAAGTCCAGACCAGCCAGCTTTCCTTCGACCTTAATGCCGCAAATGGTAGCAATCATCGTCAGGAGCTCTGCTTGGCGATGACCATATTCGCGATCCCGCCAAAACTGATGCAGTTGTTTTCCGTGACGCTGGAAAGCACGCAGTGCAATATGCAGTATGGAAACAGCTTTTCCAAACTATTCCAAACGTGAACCAGGTTCCCGCAAAGAGATATGCTAACATGCGACATCGAGACGTGATGGACGAATGGTGCACTAGGAATGGGCCCTCCGGCCCCTTCATGTTTACATCATGGGTTGCACAATCAAATCTATCTCACGTTTAAGAGCAGGTGGCATTTGGTATAAATTGCACAAGAGTTTTGATGAACTTGCGTGACGGTCTTTCGACTCCTGTCATATGGTTAGCAGTTATGAAGTCGACTTTCCTCGTATTCAGGACTGGCAGGACTGGTGTTTTCATGGAGAGCGACAACTTTAGCCTTTTCTTCTCGTTAGGCAAACATGCGTCAGTCTTCCAAATGGAGACTTATGCTATCATAATGGCTATGAACTATGCCGAGACTAACATGTGGAGGTGGAGTCTAGACAGGGCTCAGAGGAAGACTTTTCAGGACCTGAACCGGCGTTATGTCCGCCTGCATCTTCGGTCAGAGCTTACATTGATGATTGGGTTACACATCAACACAATCGCAGATGGCATGACTCTCCACGGTGCAGACAGACTAAGCGAATTCTCCACGACGTCTGTAAAAAATGTGCGGCATTCTTCTTGTCCATCAACAGAAAGGAATGCAGACAAATTACTGGCATTCTTACGGGGCACTACGCTTTTGAAAAGCATCTAAAGGTGCTAGGCTTAAGCGATACCACCAACTGCGAAGCTTGTGAAGAAAGCGATGACACTGCGGAGTATTTCCACTGTGATTTTCCTGTTTTTTCTTGTATCAGGTTGCAGGTATTTGCTGCTGATGTGGTGAGTGCTATAAACTTAAGCTCCTTATCATTGAAGCGCCTAATCGTCTTTCTTAGGAAAACGAGTAAAATTAAATCTTGAAGTCAACGGGGGCAAAAAGAAGGAGTTGCTTTCAACAAACGACTTCGAAGTAGTTAGGGAGTTCACCAACATCGGAGTAAACAGGAACTTCGAAAATGAAACCATAGTGGAAATCCGACCAAGAAATATCCTGAGAAGTAGTACTATTTCGGTTTGGCCAAACGAATGGGTTCAAATCTCCTAACCCGGAAGAGCAAATGAAAGCTCTTCACGACACTGATACTGCCAGTTCTGTTTTATGGCGCCGAGTACTCGATGATAAGCGGGAAAGGAGAGCTTATATTGGGTTCTTTCAAAAAAATACTCCGCTGTATATTTGGTCCTGTATGCAAGGAGGGTGACTGGAGGAGAAGATCTAACCGTGAACTCTATTAACTGTATCAAGATGTGGATGTAGTCTGAAAAGCTAAAACACGTCGTAAATTGTCTCAGCCAAATCGAACTAATGAACAATTATGCTGCAGCGGAAATAGTCTTCGACTCCCAGCCCCCAGATTCGATATGACAAGGAATACCGAACTTCCGTTTGAAAGACCAAGCCATCCCGGATGAAAGAGCCCTTAGCCTGGACAACTGCAATCATCGTGCCCGGGATCGCGGAGGATGGAAGGCTGCAGTGCCTCAGTAAGAGACTTTCAGGGGTCGGGACCCCGTATAACTAAGTAAGTAAGTAAATCACCTTAAAGTGTTGAGTGGTTGTCTCCGAAATTGTGAGTTAGAAACAGTTGTCCTCTGTGTGTTTATGAAGCTAGGTTTGTGTCTCAATAAGTAGACACTTACTATTCTTGTACCAAAATCATCACTACATTTTGCTAAATGGAGGTACAACCCCAGTTCCTTTCGGCCAAATATTTTTGAAATAATTGCTTTTTTGTAAGTTGACAGTTGTCAAACATTCCGACATGGAAGTGTACGCATTACAAAATTGAGATGGAGTACATTGATTCGTGAAATCGCCCAACAAAATCATTCGTTTCATAAGTTAGTGATTTTGACAAGAGAAGGCGTTTAAATCTCAAGGACGGTTTTATTTTTGATGTTGATGCAATCGCATTTAGTAAAGGGAAAGGAAAGGAATTTCAAGTCGAATTTTAGGAGGGTATTCAAAGTTAATATTTAAGAAGTTTTTAAACATTTGGGCTGTTACATGAAACAGATAAAAATTAAGACAATATTAATTCATCAGTTAAATGGGAGGATTTGGTTCGTTATTGAACCATTTTCCGTTTTACTTTTAAGATATGCATATATGCACTTCCTTTCAGTATAATGCGACAGAACCTGCACCTATTTTATGCTAGCTTTTTAATATGTCATACTCTCAGAAAATGTTTCCTTCGGTTCTTGGATACCTTGGTTAGGGAATTAAGAAGACTATTTGAGGTTGAAATATTGGACCGCGTTAAATGGTGTTCCAACACTGGGCCCAGAAGTCTGGTCTAGTTCACCAACCGATCTTAAATGGGCTCTGGGGTGGAGCTGGTCTGTATTTGACCCAACACCGAAGTCTCTGTACCTACGGAAATGTGCCACATTGTGTTCCAGGCCGAAATCCATGCTATTGATATCTGCGCCGGAATAAACCTTAAAAAGGGTATTACATATTTTGTCGTATAGTCAACTGTACTCTAAGCAGCGGGGTATTGTAGTGAATCTCGTTGCGTAAATCAACGGATGCTCAGAATCCTAATTATGGTTAGAATAAGTCACGTAGCTTAAGTAAGTTAAGTAATTAAGGTAGTTTTGGTGTTTTTTTTATATAAAAATATAAAATTTAATAAAGATGCCGAGCATCCTAGTTTCGCATCTTTTTATACACTTTTCAAGTAGTGCATTGTTTGATCATGGGAAATTCCAGCGGTCATTTCTTGTTTATCCTTTAATTTTATGACTTACTGTTGGGAAAATATGTTCACAGGTAGTAAAAGTTTCTGGGTATAAATTTCCAACAGATATAAAGACTGAAAATCGATTGCAAAATGTATTTTTTTTTTTTATAATTTACTTACGCTAAAGGTTTTTTTTTTGGTTTTTCTGTAGTTGTACAGACCCTTATAGTGTTGGAACACAGCGCAGGCATTGTTTGTTGAACAGTAAGCAGCACCTAGCAATGAAGTATTGTATTGCATGATTTTAGGTGCTGCTTACTGTTCGAAAGAATAGGAGGATAGGAAAGAAACGTTTGGTGCTTTTGGAGAGTTTTTTTAGTATGGTTAGTTCATAAGATAGTTTTTAGGCCAAAACGCAATAATTATAAGGTAATAGTTAAGTTTAGAGCGTTCGCATAAGGACCAACAATTTAAAATAAGTATCCTGTCAATTTAAAGTTAGATTTATTCATTGTTGTCTGGTATTTAAATTGATATAAGGTAAGAGTTAAGAAATGAATTTAAAAGTATCATCTTAACAGAATGCACATGGGCTCAGAAACTAAACATACGTTTTGCCTGGAGGAGGCTGAACTCT
This sequence comes from Portevinia maculata, assembly GCA_949715645.1. Classification (NCBI taxonomy): domain Eukaryota; kingdom Metazoa; phylum Arthropoda; class Insecta; order Diptera; family Syrphidae; genus Portevinia; species Portevinia maculata. Next base: position 193,807,302 of record OX454525.1, read on the forward strand.
CCGAGTACATTCTCTGTGAATGCTTGGCACTACATTGGTTAAGAAGACGACCATAGTGAAAAACGTCTGCTAACGTGCCGACCTTGAGAATTGAAGCTATACATCTCTTCCAATAATGAATCCTTTATATACTCGTACAATAGATCTTTCTCGTCGCAGTGTCAGTCATTTATGCAAGGGTACATTAAAAAAATTATTATTTGTGGTATAACGCTCTAATAGTTTTACTTCCTTGTTGTAAAAAGTAATGTTAGAGCTGCTATCGGAAAAGTCAGGATGCAATTGAACAGAATGGCGAATCGGCAGCTATAGCTTTGAATAACTGAAAAGCTTTTTTGAATTACGAGCCTGTAAATGTAGGTTATACTCATCGTCAAAGATTTTGATAATACGCGCATGTGGGTAGAGCCAGTCAGGAAAGAATACTTTGACTGTTATTATGATTCAAATGCATGGCCTATTATTCTTAACCAGACCATGCGTCTGTTTAGTGTTACAGTGAACTTGGACGCCACTTGGTACAACCACTATCCTTATACTGCAAAGTCTGTTTCCATAATATGGATTTACGTTTTAAAATTTACTTTTTTAAGGCCTAATTTGTGGCCAGAGATTACGTTTGCTCTAACATCTGCAGCTGGCTGTATTTGATGACCCAGTTCGGCTCAATAAAGACGTTCTGTTTATCTTTATTCTAAAGAAACACAATTTGTTCGTCCTCTCAGGCGTGCAGCCTAAGCCCACCATTTGATGGTACTCTTGTCAACTGGCAGGACGTATATTTGTCAAAAAAACATTTAACTTTGGAAATAGCTTCCGAGAAACGTTTTGACGAAAAAAAAAACAATTTGCAATAGTTTAAGAGTATAACACTGCTCACTGCCCAAACATAAGAATCTAGGGGCGGTAGCTTTTGAATTTTTTTTTTGGGGAAAAGAAGGAAATCCAAGTCCCAGAGCACTCAGACTATGTATTGGCCCATTGTACCACCAGGCAGAAATCATCTTTTTTGGTTCAGAAGTTGGAGAAAACAAGCTATAATTCGTTTTTCACCATTAATTGGTTACGTATTTTGTTGTTCCCCATTGGAATTGAACCTGCACCACACGGGTCACAAGCCAACACACTTACCTCTACATATCCACTCATGGCGGTAGCTTACGCAAAGTCCAACGATCGGCTTGTTTATGTAGAAGAGGCCGTATTAACAAAAGAAAAATTACCTGACTTTTTGAGAAAACCGAGGAGGCACTTCAGTGATGAGGTGCTTAAATGATTAAAGTCCACCACATCAGCACCAAAGGTTTGTAGCTTGGTTCGAGAAAAGACAGGACAGTCGCAGAGAAGGTGATCCGCGGTATTTTTCCCAGCTCACACGCGTCGAGAAAAATGCATTAATTAAGGCAAGCTGATTGAGGTGTTTTGGAAGAACGTGGTGACCCTTGAAAGCAAAATTGCCGCACACCTTCCATAGACATCTGGACCAAATAGTTTGGTAATTTTGAAACCCGAAGAGTCTTGCCATCGAATATTGTGTCGATAGGAGACCCAGTCTTCTTCTCTTAACGGCGAATTTATGATCAGGATTGAAAGAGGCATAACCCTCCTACTTTACTGCATCCCTACTGGTCCGCCTGTGTGGTTCGACGGTTCGACGTCAATGAATATTGGCCGGCCTCCCCGTTACGAATCACTTCCTAACTGAGGCCTATCAAGTGCTGGCGGTGTTGCATTTGTGTGATCCAGGAGTTTGTATGCGTTAGTTTTTTGACGGTTTCGACAAGTGGATTCTTCTATTATTGATTACTATTTGATTTTCCTTTAAATAATTGAAGTCCTTAGAGGGGATGCAGAAAGACTCAATACATGTTCAGGTTATGGGACCTTCTCCGAGCTTTGACAATCAAATTCGTCGCAGATTTAGTTTGCCATTATAAGCCGGAGTTCAGACAATATTCAATGATTTTATTGTTCCGTACGAATTAAGAGAGTTGAAGCACTCCGAAATTCGTAAGGGTGTATGACTGTCACTAATCTTAGATACTTCGCCATTCGACATATTCCTTACATTATAATGCACAGCTATAACAAAGATTTTCGCCTGAAAGACCGATTTATAGAATAGAGATAAACGAGAAGTGAAGCCTGATATTGTAGCATTCTACGAAAGCACCAGTATCTGAACCCCGACGGATATAAGATCCGTCTGTGAAATTGCAATGGTATTCCTCTTCTAGCTCAGATCATTACCGCAACGATCCTTGTGCTTGCAAAAGTTGACTTTTAAGTTTTAACGGAATCAGTTCCCGAGATATCGTATCAGAAGCCATAGCAATAAATACCCCAACCCATACAATCCGTTGATCCGTTGCTGCGTCTTTCTCAACTAATTGGTATATAGAATTCACGCATTCCTATGGAAGGTGGCACTTAACCAACGGATATACTTTATCCGTCGACGGTCATATTATGAGCGCGGACGAATAAAGTAGATTTACTTCCTACTTTTCTGTTCGTTGAAGTCTTTACACATTCACACATTGAAGTTCACGCATTACGAAATTGACAGAAGCACTGATTGATTGGTGGAAACATTGAAAAAATTAGAGAAAACTCTAATTGCCCATTGACAGATAACTCAGTATAACATAGCCTAACTGCAGCTCAACCGCTGATTTTTTTGACATTTCGGTTAAAGCGGTAGGTTTGAAATTCCAAAATTTGTATTATACTGACGTTTTCTAAGATCTTAGGCAGTTGGGTAGTTCAGTGGTACCTAGGTCATTATAAGTGAGGCTATAAACATACTTAATGCGGCTGTAAAAGTTGATGACGGATTCTATGGGACTGTTTCTTCCAGAAGTCATTCCATTTTAATAGGAAGTTTAAACCATACTCGAAAAATACTCGAGCAATAGATTAGATAAATGTCCACTGCAATTATTGTTTGAGCGCTGGAATTATTAATTAAATATATATTTACATTCTGCGAAATTTTTTCATCCTTTAATGTAAGGAAGCAGAAATCTGCACATATATACAACTGTTTGTGATTTTCTGATAATTTTCAATTTTGTTGCGGGACCCCCCCAAACAACAAAAATGTAAATTTGCTACAACAATTATTGATAAAAAAATAGTTTTCTGTCTCTTCTTCCAAAGCAAAGAAGGGAAACGCCAGAAATGTTGTTTCTAACATTTTTCCAAAAATCTCTTCTGGCGTTCTCTCCGTTTCTGAAAATGGGAATAATGCTAGGGATTTTGAGAAGATTGCAAGAAAAGACTGGGCTTTTTTCTAAAAAGAATGGGAAAATTGCAGGCGATTGTGGCAACAAAAATTATTCGGCAAATATTGCGGGAGCCTAATATTTTAGACCAATTCGTAGCGTCGGATATGAAGAGGATTTCCCAAACCTCAAGGAGACCTCACCATGGGGGACCTGATTTCGCGAGGTTTTCACATTTTCCCGCACCCTCACAACTTGTTAGGCTCACAAAAACAAGTAAAATTTGCGATATCACTGTGAACAGGTCACAAGGCCCTTAAAATCCGTAAGTGTCATTTGTTATGTAAATTGTATGTCACACATTCTCGTAGTGAAGTTTATAGATTACAAAATTCAGACGAGGCACATCCATTGGTCGAAATATTGAAGAAAAACATCGGGAAAGGCTACAATCTGCTTGGGCGAACTGTTGGATACCCTATTCCTATTAAAATGTCAGCTTCCTAGCTTGAGTTTTGGGGCCTAATTTTTGCCGAAGGACGAACGGACGGACAATATAAAAGTATATTTCAAACTGTTAGTCAAAATTAATATACCCTTAGAATATGGTATAATGGTAGAAAACCGTCATTGTCAGTTGACAGACAGTCTAAGAAAGACATGCAATTTATAACGAAATATTCTTCCTCCATACTAAGCAGCTGTCACAAACTATAATCGAAAATTTGAATTTTTTGCGAGTTTTCATGTGAGAAATTCGGGAGAATAGGGAAAATGTTATCGAATCACAACAAACCTCACGAGAAATTCGCCTCAAAATAGCTGTGACTTGTAAGCCCTCACAAAGGGAGAATCGGAGTATAAGACTATTTGATAACGTTTTTTGATTTAGCTACCAACATTTATAGAAAGCGCTTAAAATATTTACACACAACTTAACCAATAATCCTTACATTACAAAAAAGGAACAACATAAACACAACCAATTAACATAGATAAAGGAATTTGTCGGAGGTTTGTTTTACACTCCACATAATAATGGACTCACACATTGCAACAAATTGTCCAACTATGATGCCAAATACAAATGTGTTAGATTCTTTTTAAGTATCTCATTTTTAGAGTCCGCGTTTTTATACAAAGCCAACATTTTCCAATCATAAAATAAATATATTGATACGAGTATAAGAAAGTGTGTATTTCAATCTTCGTAACATCCAAAAACTACTTAGCAATTTACTCAAATCTACTCCGAATGGATGTATGTATCATTGCGATGGGGGTGAACCAGAACTGTTTTCTTTTTATACGAATTCGTAGCTCTGTGAGTGGCGATAGTCTAACGGTTTTAGCGTTTATTAGTTCTAGCGGTGTTATAAATACAAACACACACAGAGTAATAGATAAACAGATACAAATGAAAATGAATGAGTATCGGTGACTTTAAAAGAAATATTTCATTTGTTTTTTTTTTGTTTCTGTTTGTTTGTGTATTTTTTAAGTGGACGTGGCAACGGAACGTGTCAAACACAGCACCTGCAATTATCATCATGCAGATGGTGAACACCTTCTCGTTGTCCGTCTCGGCGGCGACGTTTCCAAAGCCCACCTGAAAATTAAGAAGATTCATGTATATATTTGATTGATATTGGATAGAAGTCGAAGTTAGTATTAATTTATTTGCTCTTTTTTTTGTTATAAAACTCACCGATGTCATGCAGGTCATTGTAAAATACAATGCCGTTACATACATACTCTTTCTCGAGGGACCATTTATTAGTTCCGGTCCTGTTTCGTTGCTTGCCCACACGTACGAGTATGGACTTTGTGTGACATTTGCCAGTTTCCACAACCAACTGTATTGTATCTTTAGGAGAACGGGGATGTTGGGCGAATGAATGTTATTAGTTAATTGATTTTTGGAATTAATATTCCAGCGCATACTCACTCCATTGTCGGCATCACTGCGTCCAATCGAATACCAAATGCATGCAAGCCAATGCGCAACTAGCATGTAAAAGCATAAAAGTAGGATAAGCATCGCAGCACCATATTCGAGGTAACGATCCAATTTACGAACGACACGTCCCAAGCGCAACAGACGCACCACTTTAAGGGCACTGAACAGTGAACCAATGCCATCCTCGTCGCGATCGAAGGCATTGAATACATCATAAGGCAGACAGCTGAGCAAATCAATAATGAACCAGGATTTTAGGTAATTCATGCGAATGACTTTTGGATCGCTGACAACCTCGCCGCCGGGTCCAACGAATGTGGTGTGAAAATTTAAAACTAAGATGAAAAGAAAACAAAAACAAAAACAGATATAGATATTGGTAAAATGATTTGCACACGTGCGTATTCCGTTGCTCTCCGTAGACCCAAACAAAGATACTCGTATTTAAAATGACGCAGAGTTTTCCAATAAGAGATTTCTTTTCAAGAGAGCATGTATTTTTTTATGAAATATGATTTGTTATTAGTTATTAGTAGAGCAATGAGCAATGAAAAAATGTGATAGAAATGACGTGAACGACCTCTGCTGCACATCAAGGCCCATTTGACGTAACTGCATAGATGTTGGCTTTGGGTGATTTCATTGACTATTCAGGCTTCTCTTTCACTTGGTCTGAAAAAAAAGTCGCACGATCTCGGCGGCTTCTCGCTAAGAGCAATGAATTCATTTGTGCGGCCCTAGCGCCATCTTGTGCAAATAAACATTGGCTAGATTATTACCTTCAAGTTTCGCCCATACAAATTTATTGAAAATGATTCGATAGTCACCGAAAAGAGTCTCCGGCATTGTGACATTCTCAGCAAATGCAAGGCACAAAACCTTTCTGACAACACAGAGGTACCAGCCTTATAGAAAAATTGGTTAGCAACGGACAGCATTTCATTTTTATTTATATAGATAGATAAATACTAAAATACTAAATACTTGAAGTAAATTCTAATTCTTTTTAATACGATCGGTTTATTTAATTGTTAAATATTGAGTCGGCTTTCTATGACAGAAATTTTCTTTGTTGCTACTTTGATGTCAATGGAAAAGTAACGATGATCATGTGCCATCATTGCAACCACATTAGCAGCGTCATTATCAGGACCACGGCGTGAAAAAAACATAGCCTGATTGAACTGGATAGTCCGAGAATTTCGAGGTAGATTTTGCCTAAGAATATGGACATCTGACACTCGAGCAACCTCGGATTAAAGACTTACACTCTGTTCCACGTGTTTACGAACAGGCAGTTTTTCGATTTTTTTTAAATTCATTGATATAATGGGAAAACCCAAATGCAATACGAAAGAAAGCTATATTATGTTTGTGTTATAAAAAAGACTGGGGTTAGGCAGATAAATTAAATTTTTTTTGATGCTTTTCCCAATCAGGTCATAAATTTAGTCCTTTTTTCGTTTCACATATTTACGAACAGTAATTAAATCTACCTGTTATCATATTTTAAATCAAATATAAAGGCATTGAGAGTACCAGGGTCCTTAGTTCAAAACATAATTTCATAGAAACAATAGCTGTGGGTAAAAGAAATTCATTAACCAAGGAGGAAATGGGCCAAATTAACTATGGGAAAATCCGGAAAGGAGGAATAATAGCAGGTGTTTTTCCTGAGTCTCTAAAAACAGCTGTAGTGTTTCCACTGCATAAACAAGGTGATACAATGACATTAAATAATCATCATCATTTCCATTTTATCGGTTTTTTTCGAAGCTTATTGGAAAAGGAATTAAGTCTAGAATATTATCATTCTTAGACAAGACTTATTTCTTTAATGATTCCCAGTTTGGTTTTAAAAGCGGTAGATCAACTGAAAATGCTTTATTAAAATTATCTGGGGAAATATATAACAGTCTGAATGCTTCTCAATTTCCTTCTACTCTAATTATTGACATTACTAAGCCTTTTGTAATGGTGAACCATACTCTGTTACTAAATAAATTAATTAATGCAGGTTTCAGAGGCTTTATTTATGACTGCTTTGCCTCTTATTAAAAAAAATCGGAAGCTAGTGGTAAAGGTCAAACATGTTTTTAGCTCACACAATTATTCAAATATAGGTGTTCCTCAGGGATCAGTCTTGGGACCGATACTGTTTCTAATTTATGTCAACTCGGTCTTTATTCAACCTTTTATGGGCAGAATCACTCAGACCTAAGTTTTCTGGTAAATTATTAAAAAACGAGGAGCAAGAGATAACATAATTAAAACGCGAAAAATGTTTTTTTTTTTTTGTTTATAATTTGCTTACGCTAAAGGGGTTTTTTCTGTTGTTGCCGTACCCTTATAGTGCTAAGAACACAGCGTAAGCATTTGTGTTTAACAGCAAGCAGAACCTGGCACTATCGTATTTCATTGCATGCTTTTCGGTACTACTTACTATTAGAAAGAATAGAGAGATAGGAAAGAAGTATTTGGGTGCAGTTGCAGGGTTTTTCTCCACGGGTGGTATCTAAGATGCTTAGGGAGATTACGATTTCATGTACTCCATATAAAGTAATGGACTTGGCCGGGATTCGAACGCACGACCGTAAGCGAATACACTACTACTGCACCTGTTGCCACCCGCGAAAATGTGTTGTGGATTGTTGGAAAATTTGCGAAGTTTCTGGTATGGACTCGCAAGTTATGACTATTGCGAACTCTAACGTCATAGTACCCGGAATTTCAAAAAAATATCATTAAAACTTTGTAGCAGCACAGGTGCCTTAAAGGGAGAAGTTCGAGACACTTGAGCAACCCCAAATGGGGGGGTTCTGCAATAAACTTTACACATAATTTTAATAGCATGCTTCTGTTTAATCAGCAGTGGTTCTATAGTAATAAAATAAGTGACACCCCAGCAGGAAATTCCATACTGCAGTTTTGATTTTAAAATACTATTATAAACCAATTTTAAAATGGGTTGTTTGCAGTACATGCTAAGGTGGAATAATTGCCTAACAACTCCATTTAAATACCGTTTCAAATATGACGTATGGGCCTTCCAACTAAACTCATGGTCCAATATAATACCTAGGTATTTTAAGCTGTCAACTACAATACAGCTCACCAGACTATCAAACGGTATATTCCCATGTGCTGTGCATCTCCCAAACAAAATCGACAACAACTTGGTGACTCTTCGCAGACAACACCCTTGATATTAAATACCATCAATTTCGTTTTGTTGCTAATGATTAGTTTATGAGACTTAAACCATTGTCGTAGTATATCTAGGCCATAATTAACATCGGCAAACATATCAAGAAAGCTCTTATTCAAATAGGAAAGAGCAGTATCATCAGCAAATGCCGTGATTCTGCCCTTAAAAGGTTGAATAAAGAGCGAGTTGGCATAAATTAAAAACAGTATCGGTCCCAAGACTGATCCCTGAGGAACACCTATATTTGAATAATTGTGTGAGCTAAAAACATTTTTGACCTTTACCTCTTGCTTCCGATTTTTTAAATAAGAGGCAAAGCAGTCATAAATAAAGCCTCTGAAATCTGCATTAAATAATTTATTTAGTAACAGAGTATGGTTCAAGATATCAAAAGCCTTAGTAATCTCAATAAATAGAGTAGAAGGAATTTGAGAAGCATTCAGACTATTATATATTTCCCAAGATAATTTTAATAAAGCATTTTCAGTTGATCAGTTGCGGGTGGCAATGGTGCAGTAGTAGTGTATTCGCTTACGGAATGGAAGGTCGTGCGTTCGAATCCCGGACAAGTCCATTACTTTATACCGAATACATGAAATCGTAATCTCCCTAAGTAACTTAGACACCACCCGTGGAGAAAAACCCTACAACTGCACCCAAACACTTCTTTCCTATCTCTCTATTCTTTCTAATACCAAGTAGCTTACACTGTGTTCTTAGCATTATAAGGGTACTGAACAACAGAAAAAATCCCTTTAGCGTAAGCGAATTATAAAAAAAAAAAAAAAAAAAAATGTACCGCTTTTAAAACCAAACTGGGAATCATTAAAGAAATAAGTCTTGTCTAAGAATGATAATATTCTAGACTTAATTCCTTTTCCAATAATCTTCGAAAAAACGGATAAGATGGGAATGGACGATGATTATTTAATGTCATTATAGCACCTTTTTTTATGCAGTGGTAGCACTACAGCTGTTTGTAGAGACACAGGAAAAACACCTGCTATTATTCCTCCTTTCCGGATTTTCCCATAGTTCTCAGGGCCCTTAAGATAGCTGTGAACAACAGTTGGTTTAGCAAACCGAGTCAAACCGAAATAAAGGATAACCCGAGTTGAAGCGGCTTAGATTTTTGCCAAACCGAGCTTGGTTATACCTAGACGCAAAGACAACTCGGGTCGGTTTGTATATAAAATTACTTCGGTTTGGTATGTGTACTTCGGTTCCGATCGGAATAATTGAATGAAATTCCAAGCCGAGGAAGTACCTTCACACTTCATCTACTTGATGGCCGAGAGGATTGCGATAGATAGATCGGTTCGTTTCGATTTGATTTCTCACTCTTTTTTTTTTTTTATAGGTATTTGATTTCTGTCTTTGGTTGTGTAATTGGATAGGTAGATCCAGTTTTTTTTTCGTTGGTCACAAACCTTGGATAACTCCGAGTTAAATAACTCGGTATGCAACTCGGTTTGCTTTAATTTCAAATCGGTTTAACTCGGTTTGAGAAATATTTGGCTTGATACATCATTAGGCAAATATGTATGTTAGTCATAGGAGCAAGTAAAAACCTACTGAATTGAGAAAATTTCTGATTATTTTACTTACAATATTGTTACTGTATAAAGCAATTTGTTTTTGCAGCCCCAATTTGTATACCCACTTACCAATGTCTATAAAGAATATAACATCTACAATTGAATCAACTACTAACAATGAAACGTCTTCTGAGGTCTTATTTTTAAAGGCTACATTGTATGGCACCTAAAAAGAAAAAAGAAAATTTCTTTGGAGCGTACATTTTGCTTTACATATTATGATTGACAAACACCAACAATATGCGACAGTTCAAAAAAATATCTATCTCTTTCCCAGCAAATATATTCACTCTTCGTAAAAAAAAGAAAGAACAGTTTTCTTTGAAAACAAAACCTGCAGATGGCAGATGAACATCATCGTAGTAAATTGGAAAACAGCTCGAACTACGAATGCGACCAAATGAAATCCTGTTGCTGTTGCTGCTGCTTGTCATGTAGGTATTATACTTACCATAATAGCGGTATAAAATGTTAAACATAATATCACCCAATCCCAAATTGCTTTAAATGCACAATAATGTAACAGAATGTGCGGTGGTGTTTTAGGAGCTTCTTGCCTGTATTGTGGCATAATATCAGCGCTAAGTGACATCATCTTTTTGTGTTAGTTTCACACGTTTGACGGATGGTTTTGGTAATGACACGGGAAAAGAAAGTAGAAAAGTGTTCAAGTTATGAATAAATAATTATGTGGCAATTCTGAGAGAATCCTGGGAAAAATAGGTAGACATACGCCATCAGGTTCTAATGAATTTTATTGTGCGGATTATAAAAAGGAATTACGAACATCCCACTGTAATACTTAGTTAATTTGTTGGTGTATGTCCTATGTAATTCATGAAGGGTTCATGTAATATGTTTATTTATTAATCTTCCTTCCACCCACATAAAAACATGTAAAACAAAATCGAATAATAACGTCGTAAGCCCTGATACCTAAATTCTTGAAATTCAGCTAGGTGGTTCTTTATATACATATAAATATATGTATACACGCAAGATAAGGCGGGATTTTGAAAACTTCTAAGGAGATGAAATGTCCCTTCTGCCAAAATTTGATCAACTTTTGAATGAAGGGCAGCCCATTGATTTCGAACAACTAGAAGATGTCATAAAGATGGCGTACCAAACAAACAGACCGAATGCAGGAAAACTAATTCCAATGTAAACCATGGTTCGACGAGGAATGCCAATCGGCAAGGAAATGCGTATTCGCATGAGTCAAAACGTTCCGAAACAATAGTGAGGAGTTCTTCAGGAGGTTTAAGCAGTATAAGAATCTATGCAAAACAAAAAAGCAATCGCGCTATGAAATGGAAGCCAAAAAACTGTCCTTGTGTAAAAACTCATTTGATTTTTGGAGGTGTGCCGCAAAACTAAATGAAAAACCATCAGTCAAACTTTGGAGCCTAATACTATTTTCCAACACTTAAGACAACTTTTGAATTCCATTCTGATTCATTTACGTTTGGTTTTGCACAACCAGCGTTTGACGGCGAAGAATTGGGCGTTTCGATAACTGTACCGGAAAAGCTGCATATAAAAGTCATAAAGATGGCAAAGCACCAGGATCATACGGAATCCCTACTGAGCTCTATAAATACGGAACACCGGAGCTGACTAAGACATTGTGTGGTGTCGCAACAGTTCAAAGATGCGCTGATTTTCCCTGATTTTAGAACTGTTGCAGGCCCCAGCCATGCAATTACAGAGGAATATCATTTTTGAATGAATCACATTTCAATGTTAGGCCGGTACAACCGACCTACAAAAACGAAGACTCACTTTCGTGGATAAACTACAATGGAGTGCTTAAAGAATTTCGAGCTGGTCTTAGACCAGGGTATTCAAGGGTAGATAAAATTTTTCGTATTTGGAAGCATTGTGGAAGTTTATGCAGGGCAACTTAAAAAATTATGTGTTTTTTGTCCACCTTAAAGCAGCTTTTGACTTGATAAATAAAGGCTACTTATTGTATAAACTCTTTTCCCAAGGAATACCTAAAAGTTTGGCAGTTTAATATGAAGCATTTATGCAGAGACGTTGGCGGCTGTGTGGAACGAAGAAAATGCTTTGAATTGGTTTCAAGCGAACTCAGGTGTTAGATAGGGTCCTGCACTTTATAACTGAATCCAATCAAATGCTTGTGGTGTTACATTTGAATGATTCAGCAGTTGTTAGGCCTGTACATTTTTTTTCACGATTTGGCCACTTGCATGCTTCTGTTATTGACTACTGTTTGATCGTCCTTTAACAGCACCGGTGATCTTCAGTCGTGTCAAGATGTTAAATGTGTGGCTAGGCTCATCTTAATGTTAAAATTGCCTAGAAGTGTTTACATCATCGAGGGCAATTTAAAAGCAACCAACCATGTGTCAAACGACTATTCCTTTTTGTCAGTGCTCCTGCCCTGCTTTATTTTGTAAACGTTTTCAAAAATCGTATTGTCAGTATCTGTTAGTAGCCGCCTTTATTTTATCAACTGTGTAAACGTTTCAAGCAGATCGACTATAGACCAACTCTCCACAGAGAAGCAAATCCTGAATATAGCCAACGAATTTCGAGTCGAGACTTACCACGTTTCCATTGATTTTAAGGCCGCATATGATAGAATTCACCGTCAAGACCTCTACATGGGTATGTCAGAATTAGCGATTCCAGCTGTGCCGCAGGACACCTTAAAACACGCGTTGTAGTGGGTAGTTTACAAGTAGCTTGTTCGAATTATTCAAAACTTGCACTTGATTATGCCAAGGCGATTCGCTGTCATGTAACTTTTTCAATCTTGTCATGGAGTGTGTGCACAGGACAGGTGTCAACACTGATGGAACTATCTTCAGTACATTCGTCCAGCTAATGGGTATGCGGACGATTTCAACATCATTGGCCGTTCTCAGTGTGCCCTAATAGAGGATTTTACTGCGATTGAAGAAGTACATAGTATCAACAATCAAACCAAAATATGTCCACCGCCTATGACAAAACGTCACTGTTCATAGGAATAACTTCGACGTAAAGGGAGTCCATCTACCTAGAAGTAAACATCAACTCCACGAATGACACCCTAATGGATATCGGATTGAGAATTACACTAGGAAACCGCTGCTTCGTCGGTTTGGGAAAATAAATGAGATTAAATTCCTGCCTCGGAGGCCAAAATGCATGGTCTACCGGAACTTAATTCTGCCTATTTTGCTTTATGGCGTCCCCTGTTAGACGAAAATCAGGAAGATAGAATTGATATCGGGATGGTTGGGATCGCACTCAGAGGATATAATGCTGCAGTGTCTCAGGCAGAAACTCTTCACCGGTCGGGAATTCGGAACCACATCAACTAAACTATGCCACTTTGCCATGGAGAGGAGACAGAGAATTCTTAAGATCTTGTGGCTTTCAAACTATCTTCCTGGTGGTCGTGATTTTCGGTCCGTGACAGGACAGGACAAGCCGCGCTGGGTTGCGATCACAGAAAATCCGTTTGCGAAGAAAGCCTGGAAAGCAAACGCTATAGCCTTAGTGGCGCGCATTTATAAGAAAGGAAATTATCTTGCCGCACCCTGTATAATCTTACAAAACAAATGAATAAAAACATAGAAATCGAATTATTAAGGCGATAGACGTCCGATTTTAGGGGACTTGGATTATAAGTTATACTCTGTCAAGAAATCAGGCGTAAGTTTTTACAGTTCGAAACTTATTCGTATCTTTTTTATACATTTTTATCCATTTATGCAATCCTAAATCATGAGTGCTATTTTCCACGATATTAACATATTTTGCAGGAGTTTAATTTCCGATGTATCCCTAACTCTGTTCAGCAGTAAATCTTGATTCCATTTAATTTCATATAATCTCCAAAATACCCCAACGTGAAACCTTCTAAATAAATTTACTATAAAGTAAAGACAAAAATCACTAGCAGAAAGTTTCAACTTTGATTTAAATACGCCTTCCTTCAAGGAAAGTTTTTCCTAACCAAAACAGTGTGTTTGCTATCAAATGAAATTTTAAACTTGAAACTGCTGAGTCGTTTTTCCCCGCTGCCTCTGTGCATGTAGAAATTTCTCAATTTATTTCTTTAGATTGTGAACTTTGACACACACAAACTTATCAGGAATCTTTAAGCATCTACACTTATCTCCTGATTCACTGTGGCGTATACGTAACCTTTTTCCCTTTTCGAGTCTTATTCATTTTACTTACATGAGCTAAATTCGATTGTTTCGTTGGATCCTTCAGTGTCGGCAGATGTGCACTGAATTGTCGACTTCGCGTCACTGACCTCGCCAGCTTGGCAAATTTCGACAGACCTAAAACTTTAGAGTAAATATCAAAAAATTCTTAAGTTAAACAAACATTGACACAAGACACGACAAGACATTAAACTTTAAGTCGCTTAAAAACTTAAATAATGTTTATTAAGTGAAAAGCTTGTTATTTAAATTGTTTGGTTATTTACGGTTTATCCTTTTGTGCAACACTGAAGCATGTCCACCACATAATGCACATACATCTCACACATGCAACTTGTCAACAAAGACTAATTATAACACACATTGCAACACAGTTGTGAACAATAAAATGCAAACAGATAATAATTTAAAGAATGGAGAACAGAAAAAAGGAGGAGAAAGCCATTTTATTTTGCATTTCTGTTTGTTGGAGATTACCTACCTCCCTTTGTATCCTCGCTGTCGATTGGCTGTTTTAGTGCTGTTATATCGCGAAACGTCAATAAAAATAGAACAACCAAATCCCGTTCGTTTCGTATCGGTGCCACTTGTAATAACAGCCATAGCGGAGTTTCTGTAAATCGCAAAAAAAAAATACACAAAAATATTAAACGGGAAAACAATAAACGAGCGAAAGGATAATAAAAGTTTTGCTAGGCATGTCCAATACACGAGACTCGTTTTATTTTAACCCTGTTGATTGTTGTTTTTCTGCTTTTCTGACCAGTTGCGTCGAATACTTGCAATGGAGAGTGAGATATTTTTTTGCACAATAAAATTTTAATTTAATTATATAGCCTTATATTGGAAAAAGGGTTATTTTATTGCTGTTTACTTGTATTTGTATATAAATTGGGGATGATATTAAGTACAATTAAAATTAGTTTATAAAGTGGAAGCAAAGATCAAAGCCAAGACAAAATTGCGATGACAGATGTAAGTGCCTACTTACTACAATTAGAAAGCGATAGTTTCTTTGTTTTATTGTTTCTTTTAGTTAAAAAAAAGAAAGTCCTTTCATTTATACTTTATCACCCCGCTTAGGTTAGGTAGGGAATTTTTTTTATTATAATTAACTCACACTAAGTGAATTTTCGGCACCCTTATAATGGAGATATCAGATTATCGGCATCAGGATAAGAGTGGAGAAAACCGAAGCACGTTGATTTTAAATGTTTGTAAGTTATAATGGGGCTCAGGCATATAATGGGGCTCGGATGACTGCGCCTAGCGACTGTCTGCACCAGGGCGCAGGCGGCCCTATACGTGATCGAGGAATGGTGCACTAGGAATGGGCTCTCGGTCAATCCTCTCAAAACTGAGACTGGTCTCTTTACGAGAAGGAGGCAGCTGATCGGGTTGACTTAGCCAGTGCAAAAAGGCGTCACAATCCAACTCTGCAATGAAACAAAATATCTGGGAGTCATGCTGGATAGCAAACTTTTTTGTTCGGAGCATGTTGAGCTGCATACTGCCAAGGCGCTGTCAGTTTTCTGACAGAGCAAGGCATTTTCGGCAAAACATGGGGCTTATCTCCGAAAAGAGTCCTATGAATTTATACGGCTATGATAAAACCATTTTCAGCATACGCATCGTTTGTTTGGCGGAACAAGCTTTCACGTAAATATGTTCCTGCTGCTTTCGCCAAACTCCAAAGGAAGTTATGTCTCGGCTGCACGGGGGCCCCTTTCCCAGCAAGCCTGTCTCCGGCCTAGATGCATTATTAAACTTTCCGCCCCTTGATGTTTACATCATGGGTTGCATAATCAAAAGCACGTGAGATACGTTTAAGAAGAGGTGGCTTTTGGTATAACTTGCACTGGAGTTTTGATAAACTTGGGTGACGGTTGTCGTTCGACTTTTGTCTTGTGGATATGCCGTCCGATGCAAAGTCACCGGAACTTCGGCTGAAGCGCAACTACGAAGTCGACTTTCCTCGTGTTCAAGACTAGCTCTGGGCAGACTCGGAGCCTGAAAAGGAATGCAGTCGACTCTTCACGGATGGCTCCAAAACCGATCAAGGATCTGGTGCTGGTGTTTTCATGGAGAGCGGCATCATTATACTTTTCTTCTCGGTAGGCAAACATGCGTCAGTCTTCCAAACAGAGACTTATGCTATCCTAATGGTCATCAGCTATGTTGCGAAAAACAAGTAGAGTGGGCGAAGTATCTGCGTCTGTAGCGACAGTCAGGCTGCGCTTAAGGTCTTGCTCAACTCTTTAACCACCTCCAAAATAGTTCGTGAATGCAAGATCTCTCTGAATTCGGTCGGAAGGCTGAATTACCTTAGACTTGTCTGGGTCCCGGGCCATAAAGGGATAACGGGAAATGAGATCTCCGATGAACTTGCATGGCAATGCTCAGAGGAGAACTTCTCAGGACCTGAACCGGTGATATGTCTGCCTGCGTCCTCGGTCAGGGCTTCCATAGACGGTTGGCTTTCATATAAACACAATCGCAGATGGCATGACTCTCCAGTATGCAGACAGACTAAACGATTTCTCCCCGACGTCCGTAAAAAAATCTGCGGCATTCTTGTTGTCTGTCAGAAAAGACTGCAGACAGACTACTGGCCTTCTTACGGGCCATTACGTTTCTGCCAAGCATCTTAAGGTGCTAGGCCTAAGAATTACCACCAACTGCAAAGCCTGAGAAGAAAACGATGACACTGCGGAACATTGCCTCTGTGATTGTCCTGCTTTTGCTCGTATCAGGTGGCAGGTATTTGATGTGGTGAGTGCTGTAAAACTAAGCTGCTTATCATTGAAGCGCCTACTCGTCTTTCTTAGGAAAACGAGTAAAGTTATGCAGTAAAAGTGGTGTGTCTTCCTGGTAGTACAATGGAGTCTGAGTGCTTCAGTGTAGAAAGTCTCGCACCCAAAAAAAAAAAGAAGATGTTATAATGGGTAGGAAAAACAGAGCAGGGAAAAACATTCTACAATCGTGTTGAACTGCTAAGGAAGGATTCTCTGTATTTCACTGTACGTGCTTCAGTGTAGAAAGTCTCGCACTCCAAAAAAAAGAAGAAGATGTTATAATGAGTAGGAAAAACAGAGCAGGGAAAAGCATTCTACAATCATGTTGAACTGCTAAGGAAGGATTCTCTGTATTTCACTGTACGTCCGAAAATAGACTTATAAGTCAACTGATGCGCATTTCTGGCATGGCGGATATTTCTTTTGAAATGTTCTAGGGGTGAAATGCAGGTGGCTATTGCATTTCGGCACTTGTGATGACAATATCAAAGAGCAGCAAAAGACAGGAGATATTTCGACGACGACGAAGAGAGTCGAATGATTTTGCTAAATCTCGATAGCCAATGAGTTCTATCGCGAGTTTTTGTATTCTGACAAGTAGCTCCAAATGTGTGATTGGGGCGTTGTATTCAAGTTTGTGGTGAATACGCGTGGGGGGGAATAGACATTTCGCAACGTGGTCATTGCAGCAAAGGTTGTCATTACCACACATACCGAGAATAGAAAGCTTAACATACGTTTCCGTTCCAGTTCCACACCCAAAGATGAGGGGCGTGGCCCAAAAAATCAAATATGAAGGTTAGGGTACTGTCATCAGCGAAGGAATGGAGGAAGAAAAAAGTACGCCTTTTTAGGGGCAGTCCTAACCAACGACCATACCACGTCGAGTTAATCGGTTCTCGTCAGATCACCGTAATTAAACGACGTTGGGCGCGGTTAGTACGTAGATGGGGGACCGTTTGAGAACAACCGCGTGTCGTTGGCCAGTCCCATCTACAGAGTTGAGGTAGATAATATACGTGGTATCACAATGGACCTAAATTGGTCTAAGTGTGTCGGCTTCTGCCGACAGCCACATAAACCTAACCTAACCTAGGGACAGTCTGGACAAATGCTATTTTCCATCTTCTCCAAAGAGCCCTAAAGAAAAGGACAGATAGACGATAGATATCTTCCGAATGATAGGGGAACTACCATCTGGACCAGCGGATTTGTGTATGTCAAGATCTCGATGTACTTTTGCCACTGTTCAAGTGCGAAAGTGGATTGGTCCTATGGGGTAACAGATGCACTCGAGTACAGAGGGAGATGAACCACAATCTGGGAGCGGTGAGCTAGCTTAGTTATGCACAACTTGAGTTGTTGAAATCGCCCGCAATGACGATTTCAGTACGAGGATGAAGATTAACAAATCTTGTGACGGATTATGACATTGCATCGAACTCATTATTGAGTGCCTGTCCAGATTCGGCCTTCAATAAACGAAACAGTAGTGGATTAAATGCCTACGGATATAGGATTGAAGCTAGATGAAATTGAATTCCACATTGGAACATTTTCCGTATTGAGGTTGAAGTTGGCGAGCTACGCGACTACGTACATAGACGGCGAGACCGACGGTGGGGAAAAAATAATGGCCCTAGTTTTCCGTTCCTTAGTTTCAAAAGGAGTACAGAGGAAACAAATTCTTCCTTAACCCACGGATGTTACTATGGCCTACTCTAAAATTCCTTAAGTTTACAAAAGATAAACATAAAACAGCGAGGACTATTTGGGAGGATTCTGAAATTATGAAAAACAGTGGTGTGGCAAATTTCTTGCTCGGTCCACTTGAAGGTTACTTTGAGGGGGACAGCGGGTGAAACAGTATGCCCATTGCAGCGGAGGAAGTGCGAACTGCTCCGATCATGCATATATACGCTGATCTTTGGAATAAGCTTAGCTTATCATGATTAATCGCTTTCTGGAAAGCAGTCTAACAGACAACCATACCGCACGTAATACCGGCCTTATTACTGAGATGTGTAGCTGTGTAAAGGTTGGTTTAAGGCCCCATTTGTAACCGATGGCATTTTCGCAGGCGAGGAGTAGTACCGTAGCTTCCCGAACTCTTTCTTGTTTGTATGGTTTCCAGCTCTTTTGCTGCGGTTAAACATATGAAGCTATATAAAGCTACCTGTGGATTACGACTTGAGTCAGTTTTCTGTGTAAGAAAGTTTCTGAAATAGTACCATTAGAATGAGTTAAACCACGCGGAGAAAAGGGTTAAATCCCTTTAGCGGATAGGCTCAGCAACGCAAGGCGGGTGCCCGCTGAAATTAATATATGTCAGATCTTAAGGGAACAGAAAAAAAATATTTATTTACGAATTTCGGGTGAGGCGAAACAACGTTTGAAGGGCACCGTTGGTTTCATATATTGAAAATTATTTATTTCCGCATTTATAGGAAACCCCAATATTCTGGGAATCGATTTTAATATATTTTTGGCAGAATGAAATTAGACCCGAATGCGGAATGGCAAAAAAAAAAAATTAAAAAAGACCCCAACTACAAAACGTTGTTGTTTTCTCCTTTTTAATTTGTTGCGGCCTTTTATAATTTTTTGATTTTGCGATTTTGCATTGGGGCCATTTTATGAACCCGTATTGCTGCATTGTGTAAATTCTGTTCTAAAAATTGTTAATGTCTGTCTTATTGTATATTTTGATCGGAAAAATCACACACAAGTCAAACCAAGACATTATCTCGGATATTCACCACCACTTTTTTTTTATCGATTTTAAGGTCGCTTGTTACATTACTTATAGTCTCAGGGTATAAAAGAGCCATGTTTAGTTTTTGTTTGCATATCAGGTAGGTTCGGAAACATGGACAACATCTTTGGCCTGGTAATAAATCGTGTTACGTTTCACTTACGGAATTCAAAATGCCGAGATCCAGCCGACTCAATGGAGATCGTCGTGGGAGGATGGTGGTATTTGGGCGCCACGCGATTTATCTCGGCGTCCTGAAAATTCCGTTTTGAGTGAATCTTGACCGTCAAAAGGAGTTCGCGTTCCGGAAACTATTTTCGAATATAGACCAGTTTTTTTTTTCTTAGGTATCTATCGCATATATTTCAACGGTGCCGTGACATAACCCCAAGCGTCATAAGCCCAAATTTTAGCATTTGGTATTATGACACATTGGAAAAGCGTCATGAGACCAATTTGGCTTTATGACACTTTCGCTTGGTGCTCTTTTCAACAATTTGCCCTCGCACCTACCCCAAATCAAACAGTGACCCCAAGCAGGAGGGTTGCAGGGGGGCAGCATGCCCCCACCCCCCCCCCCCCCACATATGCATTGCACTGTTTATGGGATTAGTTGCGAAATCGCAAGTAGATTGCATAAACAGTACAATGCCTATGGGGGAGCCATGCTGCCCCCTGCAACCCCCCTGCTTGGGGTCACTGTTTGATTTGGAGTAGGTGCGAGGTACGGTTTCAAAAATTTGGCTTTATGTCACTTTCCGGTTTTGGCCTTATGACGCTTTGTGAAAGTGACATAATACCAAATGCTGGAATTTGGCCTTATGTCACTTTCAAAAAGCGACATAAGGCCAAATTTCGAGATTTGGGCTTATGACGCTTGGGGTTATGTCACGGCACCATTTCAACTTGTATAAATCTAGGTAATAATGACTTAAGTTATGTTAACTACTTGGCATCGATACCACGCTAATTACCCGAGCCCCAGTATGAACCTCTCGTTAACGGCGTCGCAACGTTGCTACCCCCTTGCTTACATATAAGGGCTATACCAATTGGGAATTCTTATGACTAGCTTCCCCCTTTACAAAAAAAAAAAAAACACAGAGATACCAATGCCAAAATTCCAGTTATTGCTAAAGGTATTATTGCATTACACTAGCGGCTTCTTCTGTTCGAGGTTAATCAAAATTCACCGTTATTTGTGGGACCTCGAGGAAAACCTCAGATATACCTGATGGAATAAACTACAACACTAGAAAACCTATCTACACCATCCAATTGAAAATTACCTGATGAGCACGGATATCAAACTTGAAGATAAAACAAAATCTCTTCTTCGACGACACAATTCAGTCGTATATTTATCTAACTTTAATTAATTGTTTTGATTACGCAGATTAACAAGGTTAGTAAATTAATTGGTCTTGTTTTATTTGTTCTGTTAATGTCCAGATGTATACATCTATTATAAATATGGATTAACAATTAAGAGAAATTAAATCACCGCGCACATCACCAACTCTCGGTTAAAACGCTACCGCCCAGTCTCGACTCGTGCACCACACTCAATTTTCTCCAGCTAAAGTTCTGTGCACAGCCGTGCAATCGAGTGTCCTCTATGACCTCTAAGTTCCTCTTGAAACAGCAAAAACAGCCGATGGCTTCAATCGCACATCCTCCGGGTCCGAATAGGGACTAGGAATGGCAGAAACGGTGAAAACTTGAATTAAAATTCAACCCATAACAATCGCATGCTTAATTGTTTTTTTTTCTCCAAATCTAAAACCCTAATTCATAAAATTGGAGTGCTTGTATGTATATAATTTTGGTTAACTGAAACTAGGCAAATATCTGTGACGTCACCTAGTTAGTACCTTAACTGATTTTCTGCCATTGAATGAGAGAAATATATAAAAGTAGCTTTTCCCACTAGCGGGTTTGGCATAAATTATTCTTCAACCCGCCAGATTGCCACCTACAATTTCATGCCCTAGACAATTCTATTTTAAAAAAAACTTTAGCGGAAATAAACACAATACCTCCTGGCAAGTACCTTCGTGGATGAAAAGTTCAGTTCCCCCTCTCAAGGTTATTTCTATAATAGCACTCATCAAAGGCAACAGGGGCATTTCGCAGATGTTGAACGATTGCTGATGCCTACTGAAAATGATGGTGAGTTATATGATGGAACAGGTATCCTTTGGAAGAAGACAATTTCTCTTATACTTGGAAATTGGTGAAATAGCCGGGTATATTACTATGATGGATAACGGATTTATGTATAAAACTTGGAAATGCCGGGAAATTAAGTTGCGTCAGAAACTATGTAAGTTCGGTTTTGCACTATCTATTTGCATTGAATGGCTGCAAAACGTCACCTGTCACGTCGAACTTTCCTTGGGAGCGACGTACAGTATTATGACAATATTGAACAGCAAGAGGTGGGCCAGTGGAAAAGCTTATAGGTGTTTTTCAAATAATTCGCTCAATGGTCCAACGCGATAACCACTTAGAAACTGCACACACGAGCCTAGGGCTGTGTCAAATCGTTAATATCGATACAAAAAGCGTACGATACATCAATAGAAATAGAAGCCTGTGGCTTCTCTGTAACTCAGTGAAACCAAGCTACCATCTAACCTTCCACACCATGCCACAAATATGCCACCCGACCAATTGCATGCTTGCCCGATTTGACAACCACCACAAAATTGGTCGATTCTCACTATAAACACGAACTGTATGCCTGTGGGAGGAGTAGTTGTCGGATCTGTTTTTGCTTCAGCCATAATGGAACCAAAGAAAACATTTATTTTTGGTACACCCTGCCGAATGTTATATTAACACATTTGAGTATGAGTAAGATACACCCTGCAACTTGAAATTTCAGGTACTTCAGCTCTACAACCACGATGATGATGGTTATGTTGCCTGCTGGCAGAATGCCAAAAACAATAGTTTGCCAACCGCCGACAACTCGCATGTACTGCAACTGAGAATTGTAAATGGAAAGTTTACGATCGGTTTTTGCATTTTCCCATAGCCTGCCGCTCTCAATATGTTTGTTATTGCTCCCCAGTTCCATATTTCATTTCAGCAACCTACCTGCCTTCCATCATCACTAACTGGCTTAAAGTATTTGATGCATTTGTGGCATATTCAACGCGACAGGGAAGGTGCTGAGACACATCACGGCATCCTTTTTTTTTTTTTTTTTTTTTATATATACATACACATACTTTCTTTGTGCTTACTTGTTTGGGAGTATTTTTTCGGTCAATTGGTAGTTTTGAACTGCCTATGATGGTGGTCATCATTCAATTAAATCCACTTTCGCTGAAATGGACAGATATGACCGAAAGAATGCAGGTGTCATATAAAATGCTATAGTTGACAAATAAAAAGAGGTTTGGCCCTGAACTCTGAAATCGATATTATTTTACAACTGGAAAAATAAAGTCGGATTACATAGGAAAGGAATGCTAAACTTGTAACCGGATATCTATAAATTCTGATAGCAAGGACACTTGAGTGAAAAATGGAGTACCTCAATAAGTTTTTAGGCTAAAAAGATCAAAACAATGTTTGCACTGACACAAGCCAAAGGAAGAAAAATGTTCTCAGAGACATACATGATAAGAAAACTGACTTAGCTGATTCAATTAATTGAAGGTTAGTAGTAAAGTTGGAACCATTACGTGGGGAGGAGTGCGAACAGTGAGTCAGTTTTAATAAACTCATGATAATAATTTAGGTCCTTGTTTTTCTTCTATAACGATGAGGTATTAACCTCTGGACTGGAGGGACCCTATTGTACTATTGCATTTGTGTGATCGAACTTGTAGGTCTGGTAGCGGTAGCGAAGGAAACTAGCGAGCTGTTTCTTACTTATCTCATCTTCTTAGGATAAGTGTTTACCTAGAATAAAGCGCCTAGTTATGGTGAAATCAGGGCATTCGCAGATCAATTGCGATGCCGTTTTTTTCGGCTCAAGGCAACACTCACATGGGCCCGATCTCCTTACCTTGATAGTTTTTAGATGCTCGTTGAGGAAACTGAAACCAGTGACGAGACTAACTAAGGATTTCAAGCATTTATTATTCAATCTAAACAGCTAATCCGCTCTGCTAGTTTTGGGACCGTCGACCAATTTCCAATATTCCGTATGCTGCTACCGAAAAGCATTAGTCAGATCACGTTTGTGAACAGGCGAACAGCATCCTATGGATGGTTGTGGGCCGATTAAGGCTGCCAAGTAAGTTAGTGTTTTAGGGTTACAGCTTCCCAGCCCGTTCACCTAAGCGATGGTTTCCTCAACACATTTGGAGGTGAGTATAGCAGCCAAACAAGCTTTGATTGGGGTTTGGATCTGCCTGAAAAACAGTTAATTTTCCTTGTCTGTCCAAGTCTGCAGATAGTTTAATCCAACAGTCGCCAGAGTAAACACTTGCTCTGGAGAGACGTAACATAGGGACCGAACCGTATAAACTCTAGTATCACCTGATCTGAAGCCATTCCACTCCCCACTGTTCCATTCGAGTCATTCAGGAAAAATGATTCGAAGACGGCGCTCAAAAATCTGTTGTTAGTGGTTGAACCTAACAAATCGCAACATCTTCACAAAGTTGTAGCCCAACTACAGTAAGTAAAGAACACAAAACCTCACCCAGAGCAGGCCGGGTCACTGGACTATTCACACGTACGCAACCAAGCTTGGCGTCCCCCACAATCCCCACTGCTAAAGCTGCAGTAACTCTGATAAGGTTAAGATTTTGTTTCATTTTCATAGCTGATGTCCAGCCTTAGCCAATACTAGTGTTTACATGCTGCACAACGATTCTTTGATGACCTCTTGGACAGCTTAGACATAGGATTCGGAAACATCACTTACTTTCTCAGCCCAACTTCCATTTAATCTCCCATTTTACAGATTTCGGAGTAGTGGTCTGAAGATGTGTTGCGTGTTCCTCACAAAAAGCCGGGAACCGAATGGTTTTGAGTTTTACTTCCACTTAATCTCCTTTTTGACATGTTTCGTGAGTTTAGTTTCAAAACGTGTTGCGTGTTCCTGACGAGAAGCCGGACACTTACCACTTGAAGTACTAAGGTATCTTTAAACAACTTGAGGGTAGAAACAAAATGTATCTGAAAGCATTTCGATAACCTTTTCTGAGAAAAGAAATACAAGGTGGCGCAAAAGTAATCCTCCTATCAGAAAATGCTATCAATTTTGCGATTGGGTCCCTAATGTCAGTTCTGTTTTGACATTTGTGTAGTAAACACATGCGAAATACACGTTAATAAACAATGTTACGCTACACTGCTGCAGAACGCGGAATATTGGTGACTATTTATTTGATTTTTTTTAAAATTACAGCCAAAAAAATTCGGAAGGTTATTTTTGCGCCACCTTGTATAATAGAAATACTATAAAAAGAAATACTACGAGTAGGTATCGAAACCAACTCGCGATATTTGAAGTCACAAAATAAGTGGTCGAATAGATAGACTGATCAAATTTCACAAAAAGATTGCAGAGTATTTGATTTGTGGTTTAATTATATATCGTCGCTTAATTTCTTCTTGTTTTTACTCAATATCGTTCAGTCTATTGTGTCGTGCTACCCGAAAAATGCCCAAAAAAAAATGCTAAATTCACATTTATTCTTTTAATTTTTTTTTTAAAGGAAACTGAACTACTTGGCTTTAGAAATTTTAGCCTGATCGCGTGTCACGTTGTTGTGGCAGATTACAAAGCACTTTCAATTCAGATTTACTTTGCACTTGCGGCATATCCGTTCTTATGGTGCATTTGACACATCAAGAGCGTTTGTTCAACTTTATTGCAAAGTATGAATGTCACCAAGTCCTTAGTGTTGGTTCAAAAAACACCAGCCCAACCGCATAAAGTGACAACAAAAAATAGCACATTCGACAATTTACAACCCTCCGTTGCCATTGCGCAAAGTGACGGCGTAAAATACAGAGCATGTTTAAAAAAATCCAAAAAGGGTATACAAAAACCAAATTTATATCTGAGGCGTCCATAGAGGTAGGGGGCTAAGACTTTGGAACTTCTATTCCATAAGAACAAAGCCAAACTACATATTTGTTGTTTCTATCAACGCTATCAAATCAAAAATACAAGTCGACTGATATAAAAAAAACGTTGCTGCATGTGCCCATTTCCTAGTGCAACTAATTTGTTTTTTGATACTGCATTCCGACCTTGAACTTAATAGCCCTCATTTTATTTCCCATGATGTGAAAATAAACTTAAAATTGAATGCCAATTTATAGCTTAAGCATATTGAATTGGACGCCGTATTTCTTAACCACGAAATCAACCACCATCAAGTTCAGTTTATATCAAAAAACTATTATTCTGCCAAACTTTGGCACATGCACTAGCTCCCACATCATAAGATAAAAGTATTTTCTCCACGCAACTTTTGGTAGTCCAAAAACTTTTCCATATCAGCCTTGGTGTGAGATACAAGCATCTTTTGAATTTTTCTTCAAATCCGAGTCAATTACTCTTCAACTTGTCCACCCGGCAATACCGAGACAAAGAGTCTACAAGGGCTTTTCCTGTGTATCCACTTGGTCTGGAAATATTTCATCCATATCTCCCACATTCGTCTTCAATTCATTTTGTTCCTTTCCTGACGATACTAACAAAAAAAAGACGAGTAATTTGAATATAACACTTCTAATGCTACTTCGAGACTTCCTCAAAACAGGAAACAGAATTAATGAACACAATCTTCTTTTCACTAAAACAAATCCTCCCTCGAGGGTATACGTATCCTCTCATCTCACATTGACAGAAAATGATATTCATTGTACCCTGATTTTTTCTTATGTTCGTTTTGTTCTTTGTACTTCTTGTATCCTGAACTAAAGCATACCCGCGTAGGCGAATGCATTTGAAGGATCTTCCTGTACACTTTTTTCCCACTTGTTCCACATAAGTATCCTAGATATAGATATCAAAAAAATAAAAAAACAAAAAAAGATGCCATCAACAAAAACTACATGACGCAACATAAGTTCACTCTGCGAGAACAAGATTATCCCGTGATGTATAGGTGAGAATGAACAGGACGAGCGGAGACGATAAGCTAAGGATACAAAAATTACATTTCACAACAAAACAAAATTGAACATCATTAGGTTTGAGAAATCTTCGAATTATCCAGCCATCCAGGAGAAGTTGTAAAGGTCAGAGCACTTTGGCTATCATATGTAAAAAAAAAGGTCAATTTAGGATGTCGGTATCGATTCAAACTAAATCAGTCGTTGCTGAAGGGGGAATATGTGAAAGAACGATAACAGGAACAACTTAATTGAGCTCTTTATGGCCAAATGGGCATGTCATAAATTGTTTATGAAAGAGTGTTTGAACTTAATTAAGGATGTCCTTTTTTTTCTTGGTACCTGGTGAAACTTGTCCGTATTTGGATAGAGCGCAGCCGCATTGTAAATCTGAAAGATAGCATAGGTTAAGAGTACAATTGTGTATTTGGTGTGACAACTAGCTTACTTCAAACTACTGTTTGATTGCATCATCTGGCTGCCAATAGCGAGATGATTTTCAATCAGCCGCTCAATGTTTAGGTTAGAGACTTTTATTTATAATAATATGTAAGATAAACGCGAAGCAAGCTAAACACGATTCTTTACTTAACAAAACTACATAATTTTTGTTAAAAAATTTCATAAAAAATACATTTTCGTATTGCAAACGGATGCTTTTGGGATTCTAGGATATTTTCTACAAATTGATCTCAGTATAAAAGGCCTGTAAGCCTTCATATTTACAATAATTTTTTAGCCACAAAATTGATTAGTCTTACTTAGGTTTTTGAAGCAGATTGCAGTTACCGTTAACTTTCTTCATTCCCTAATTTGACTTGATTTTGATATAATTTAACCCCCAACAAGTTCTGAGCTATACGGCTACGTGAGGTATATCAGTGTTAGAACTAACTATAAAATTCGTCAACATCCTAACCCATTCCATCAGAAAATTGTCTCTTCCTTCAAAGTCCCACCTGTTTGATGTTTGCCGTAGTCTATGGATAATAAATCCTCCAGTACTTCTAGCTGCATTGAATAATTCTCTCACGTTGACTCAGTGTTAGTGATGTAAAGGGTGTTCAAATTTGAAGTATCATTTTAAATTGGCCGCCACTTTTTTTACAGCTATTAGATTACACCTAAGTTTTTTCAGGTATGAAGTAAATACATTCCCGTTCACTTAACTGGATCGATGTTTTTATTATTATTATTTATTTCTTTACATATATTTTAAAGACGTGGTGATGGATGTGACATATATTTGATTTGTGACCAATGTCCACAAAATTATTCTAATGACTAGCAAGTTTAGTATTATTACATATGTAGATATAATACACGTAGGATACAATTCCTAATATGTACATATATTTTTTTTATATGATCAAATCAATATCGTCTTCTATTTAGCATTCCTTGTGTTGGGAGGGTGTTGACATCGCTGTTTTTTCTTTTTTATTCCTGCTAAGTGCCGTTTACTCGTTTTGGATACTTCTTGCGCTACCGTGAGAATTTGAAGATCTTCCTGAATGTCGTTGTTGGTTATATACCATTCAACGTCAACTATTGTTCGTAGTATTTTAGATTGTTGTCGTTGGATTATGTTTGTGTTTGATTTCTTTGCTGTTCCCCAGATTTGAGCTCCATAAGTTTAGATTGGTTTAATGATAGCTCCATATAAAAGCATTTTCTTGTTAATGGATAAAGGTGAGTCTTGTGTTTTTATTATTTAAACTTATTTTAAATATGGTGTAAGTATTGCAGAAGTTGAAATAAAATTCTGTTCAAAATGCGGTAGAGAAAATACTCCGTCAAACCGTGCTGTTTAACTTATCGTTCATAATTTTGAAGAAACTGGTTCGGTTCAAGATCAGAGAAGTAAAGCCTATCATCGTAGTAGTCGTTCGAGTGGAAATATTGCAGCTGTTAGCAGAAGTATTGCTGAAGAGCCAAATATGTCAATTCGTCATCGTTCACAGCAATTAAACCTCAAACCAACAAATCCGTTTCGCATTTTGCGCAAAGATTTTCATTTAAAGGCTTACAAAATACAATTTTTTCTTACCCTAATTTCCTTAACGCACGCGCTGTGTAGCTGTTACATTATAAACGTCCTAACAAATCTCTTTAGTGCGTGTATATTATAAAAAAAAGTCAACACAAGAATTACACTCAACTGACCAAGCAGTGCTTCGGCAATTCGTTAATTGGGCCATAGAGAATTTTACTTTTAAATTAATTTTTTAATTGTTACTGAATATCAACTTAGATACTAGACAAAAATGATTAAATCTAACTTAAAATTAACAGGATACTTATTCTAGATTATTGTTCCTTATGCGGACGCCCTAAACTTAACAATATCTTATAATTATTGCCTTTCGGCCTAAAAACTATTTTACGAACTAATCTTACATAATGTATTCGTCGAGAAAATCAAATAAAACTCGGTGTCGTTATTAAGATTTTATATTTTTTATATAAAACAAATTACAAACTACCTATTCTACTTACTTAAACTACTTAACGTATCCTAACTATAATTACGGTTCTGGGCACTCGTTGCCTTGCGCAACAAGTGATAAAAATCCTAATTGCTTCCTGCGTGCCTGGCAGTCGTCAATGTGCACACGCGCCGCCCCGTGAGCTGACTGAAGCCTTACAGCGTCAATCACTTCTCGGAAGCATCACCACACGTTGGCGAGCCCGGCCTCTTCCAAAAACGACCTAGCTAACTTAATCTAACTTATAAGCTAAGAGGATGTTACCTAGAGTAACGCACCGTCCTGGGAGGGCATGTTGACCCCTCCCCCCTCAACAAGCCACCAAAATTCGGCGAATTGCTTTTCCGTGTCGAATCTATCCCTCTCCGATATTGCGGTACTAAAATGGAGGCACGCATGAGCATTGGCGATGTCCCCGTCACGGAGGAGCCGCTTATCTCTCGCGCTGCCGTAGCGATGGTATAAGACCAGAATACCAACCCTCGTCTGTACCAGCCCTTTTGCATCAATATGGATAAATGCCTCCGACGGGATAAAGCCAGACCGGAGCGTACTCTCTATGCACATTTCATTGGGGTAGTAAGCCCCAAAGATCAGGCTTTTGTCCCTGGCCGTCGCCCTTCAAGTCACCTTAATGAGGAAATTGTCAATCCTATTCAACTGAGGTAGTGATCGTATAGGACCTTGTTGAGCTAGTATTTCATATATAGTTGTATTCAAGCGTTCGGAACAACCGGAGACAGGTCCTAAGACATTGTCTCTCCAAAACCCGAATCTTTTCCATATAACTAGGTGCTATATTAAACCACATTGGACAACCATAAGCGATGATCGGCCTTATAAGGGCCACGTAGCAAATGACCTTCACTCTAGAGTCAAGTTGACTGCTATGAAACAGTCACCTAGTCAGAGCATAAGCCTTCTTGGCCGAAGCAAGACAAGCAACTATTTGTCTATCGAAATATAGATACTGGTCAAGCCAGATACCTAGATATCTAACTACGCTTCTCACCGCCAGTGGCTGCCCATTTTGTCCAATAATGGCCAATTTCTTCCAGTTTTTTCTGGTATTCCCAGAGGCCACAGCGAATGGAGTTCTGAACAAGATTGTTCCCGTCTTCTGAAAGTTGATTTTCAACTTCCAGTCGTCCCTTAATTTGATCGAAGTCACGCTGCAAAAGAATGTTAATGACCTCGATTTTAGGACCTGATTTATAGGCCACCAAATCATCAGCATACGCTATAGCTTGTCTGACTTGACCCACCAGATCACTCGTGTAAATGTTAAACAGTATCGGAAAACTGACCGCCCCTGCTGTAAACCGTTTTTAATTTCAAAGACTCTGCTCGAAGTCACGTTGCCATATTTGACAACGAACTTCTTTCCCATAAGCATACTATAAATTACATATTGCAAAGGTTTGTAAATCCCCCGCCTGGTCAACTTGTAGAAAAGTCCCTCGAACCATACGGTGTCGAAAGCCTTCTCAAAATCAACCAGACAAGCACCCGTACATTGGTTCTTGCATTTATTCCACTGACTGAGTGTCGGAAACCAGTTTTGACGCGGCATGAATAGTGTCATGCATCGTCCTGAAACTTGGTTGTCCAGAATTATGTTATTGTCCTCGACCCACTTTAACAGTACTCTATTGACAACTTTTTCAAAGACCTTGCTAATATTCGGAAGCAAGCTAATGGGCCATAGAGAAGCAACAACAAAATGACAATTTTTTCAAGCAAATTATTTTCACCGATGAGGCTCATTTTGAAATTGGCGGTTATGCCAATAAACAAAACTGTCGCATTTGGGCTGAAAAAAATCCTAGAGGCCAATGAAACCAAAAAAAGTTACTATATGGTGTGGATTTTGGTGTTGTGGCGTAATTGGTCCATTTTCCTTTGAAGATGAAAATGGCAAAATCCCGAAAATCCAAAATCCCGAAAAAAGAATCCCGAAAACAAAATCCCGAAAAATTATATTAAATGAAAAATTTGCGAACATTTTTCATTTTATATAATTTTTCGGGATTTTGTTTTCGGGATTCTTTATTTAATTTTGAATGTAAAATAGACAAGTGTTTGTCCATTCTATTAACCGTAATAATGTTTTGCAATTGTTTGCATTGTAATGTTTTGCAATTTGCAATGTGCATTCAGTTGAGCCGATCTCTAATAGTATGATAGCTGACCGACTAGATTTTTGTTATACAGTGAACATCGTAATACAAAGTGAGTATCGTGCATGCCTTTATAATTAAAAACTTTATATTATCAGTGACATTTTGTGTTTGAAGTCTTAAGTAGAAATGAACGTGTCCATCCAACCAACAACCAGCGTGAGAAACTGCTTATTGACGGCTACAAAAAATAGAAGGATACATTTTACTGGGAGTGTGAGCAGCGAAAGCGTTCTGAAATAAATTATCTCAGATTAATTGCGTACAATATGAACTTGTAATAAATATTGTTTTGTCATGGATCGTTTTTGATATGTTTTTGTAAGACTTGAACTGTTTTTGTTATGTTTTATTTATTTGAAGTTTTTTATTTGGTTTATTTTGTTAAATAAATTTTCCAAATTTTTTTGTTGCTATCTACAATAAAATTTTTAGTTTTATTTTCGGGATTTTGGACTTTCGGAATTTTGGATTTTCGGGATTGTGGCTTTTCGGGATTGTGGGTTTTCGGGATTGTGGCTTTTCGGGATTTTGGATTTTCGGGATTTTGGGCTTTCGGGATTACGTTTTTCGGGATTTTGGGCTTTCGGGATTTTGGGCTTTCGGGATTCTGTCCGACTCCCGCCACCAAGATCATGCGATTTTTAACGGCATCAGATTTTTTCTTATGGGGTTTCTTGAAGAGTAAAGTTTATGCCGATAATCCTCAAACTGTTCAACACCTCAAAGACAACATCATAGAGCAAATATCAATTATTGAACCATCAATATGCGAAAAAGTGATTCAAAATTTTGGTAAAAGGTTGACAGTCTGCGAGCTACCAGAGAAGGTCATTTGGAAAACATTATTTTTCATTATTTACCGAAACCAATGTACATTTCAATAAAAATAAATACAGATTTCACACAATTTATGTCTTTCATTCAAAATTTAAAATGATACCTCAAGTTTGAACACCCCATTATATATGCTCGTTGTAGCATATAATATCATCGCAGTATACCTATGCAGCGATGGGTGGCGACGGTGTAGAGGTTAGTGTGTTGGCTTGTGGTCTGCAGCTGAACTCGGAGGAGAATTATTACTTCTTGGCCGGAGATATTAATGCCAAACATGCGGCGTGGGGAAATGTTACTGCAAATCCCAGGGGCAACCAGTTTCACGACTGGTGGTGCCTCAATATGACTGAGTACAAACTCGAGTTGTACGCGACGGATATCGCTTCTTTCCCAAGAAGCGGTGGTTTCCTGGACTTGGCCTTAACGGACGCAAGACTACAACTGACGAACATAGATCAAAACACGCGGAACTGTTTGCGTGCGTTTAAGTATGATAGTGACCACTACGGACTCGCCGCAGCAATACGGATCCCGAGCGAGCAAACGCTGCTGGAGGAGTACGAAGCAGTGTGTTCATTCGATTATCGAAGGGCACAATGGTCGCGCTTCTCCAGATTGTTAAAGCGAGATATACGTTCGAGTGGGATCGACCCACCGACAAACAGTAACATGACAAATGATGACATTGATCGGCATTTATTGCAAATAAACGACGCCATCAAACGAACTATGGAACGAACTATTCCTCGAGTAGGACGTTCCGACGACGACCAGACAGAAAAGTACAGAAACCCTACAATCGACGCACTATACCGACAGAAAAGTAGAGTGCTCTCGAGGCTTAAACGGCTGTACAGGCAATTTACTGATCGCAACGACCAGGAGGTAAGGATGCTGAATTCAGAGATCCGAATCCTGAAACAGCTGATAAAAGAAAATTATAGAAAATCTGTAAGTCTGTATTGCGTCAATAAAATTCGGGCTATTAAAACCTGTAGTCCGAATATGTTCCCACAGATAAATAAGTTGTTCAGGAGGAAAGATCACAATGATATTCCTTGTGTTCGAATCTCCCAGACAGCAGAGAACAGACAGACAGTACTGACTGCTGGAATAAGTCCAGAAAGTGTCGCTTCAAACGACGATTTTTTCGTGGTCGAGGACCCACAGGAGAAAGTGGATTTGCTGGGCGCTTGTTTCGAGGCCGTGTATACGGTGAACAATCCTGTTCGCCGTAACCACGACATTGAGAATAGGGCTCTGGTGAGCCACTTCTATCTGCGCACCGAACTTGAGAATTGGCGATCTGAGAATAACGGATTCACCGTGTTCACTGATGAATGCTAATGCAGTTGTCGCCAATGGCCGAGATGCATCTCACTTGTTCGTGTCGAAGGATGATCTTCTGTGCATCTTCGAGTCACTAAAGAATAAACAGTCGGCGGGGATGGATGGTGTCCCAAACGTCGTATTCAGACACCTGCCTTTGGAGGCTGTAGATATTTTCACCACGCTGTTTAACAACGCGCTGAATAATGCACATTATCCGGCGCATTGGAAGGTAGCTGTGGTACACCCTATCCCGACAAAAGGTAAAGATAGAACGAACCCTGCCAATCTCCGGTCAATTAGCTTGCTTCCGAATATTAGCAAGGTCTTTACAAAGGTTGTCAACAGAGCCTTGTTAAAGTGGGTCGTCAATTCTCCGATCCTGTTTAACATTTACACGAGTGATCTGGTGGGTTCACTCAGACATGCTATAGCGTATGCCGACGATTTGGTGGCATACAGATCAGGTCCTAAAATCGAGGTCATTAACATTCTTTTGCAGCTTGACTTCGATCAAATTAAGCGATATTGCGACGAGTGGAAGTTGAAAATCAACTTTCAGAAGACGGAAACAATCTTGTTCAGAACTCCATTGGCTGGGGCCTCTAGGGATACCAGAAAAAACTGGAAGAAATTGGCCATTATTGGACAAAATGGGCAGCCATTGGCGGTGAGAAGCGTAGTGAGATATCTAGGTATCTGGCTTGACCAGTATCTATATTTCGATAGACATATAGGTGCTTGTCTTGCTGGGGCCAAGAAGGCTTATGCTCTGACAAATAGACTGTTTCATAGCAGTCAACTTGACTCCAGAGTGAAGGTCATTTGCTACGTGGCCCTTATAAGGCCGATCATCGCTTATGGTTGTCCATTGTGGTTTAATATAGTGCCTAGTTATATGGAAAAGATTCGGGTTTTGGAGAGACAATGTCTTAGGACCTGTCTCCGGTTGTTCCGAACGCCGGAATCCAACTATATAAAATACTATCCCAACAAGGTCCTATACGATGGGGCTCAGTTGAATAGGATTGACAATTTCCTCATTAAGGTAACTCGAAGGCACGTTGCAAGGGCGATGGCCAGCGACAATAGTCTGATCTTTGGGGCTTACTACCCCAATGAAATGTGCATAGAGAGTACGCTCCGGTCTGGCTTTATCCCGTCGGAGGCATTTATCCATATTGATGCAAAAGGGCTGGTACAGACGAGGGATGGTGTTCCGGTCTTATACCATCGCTACCGCAGCGCGAGAGATAAGCGGCTCCTCCATGACGGGGACGTCGCCAATGCTCATGAGCTCCTCCGTTTTAGTACCGTAATATCGGAGAGGGATAAATTCGACACGCAAAAGCAATTCGCCGAATTTTGATGGCTTGTTGAGGGGGGAGGGGTCAACATGTTACAACATGCGTTACTTTAGGTAACATCCTCTTAGCTTATAAGTTTAATTAGCTAGGGCGTTTTTGGGAGAGGCCGGGCTCGCCAACGTGTGGTGGTGCTTCCGGTAGTTGACTGACTCTGCAAGGCTTCACTCGGCTCATGGCGGCGCGTGTGCACGTTGACGACTGCCAGGCACCCGGAAAGCAATTAGGATTTTGACCATTTGTTGCGCAAGGCAATGAGTGCTCAGAACCCTAATTATAGTTAGAATACGTTAAGTAGTTTATGTAAGTAGAATAGGTAGTTTGTAGTTTGTTTTATATAAAAAATATAAAATCTTAATAATGATACCGAGTTTTATTTGATTTTCTCGACGAATACATATTATGTAAGATTAGTTCGTAAATAGTTTTTAGGCCGAAAGGCAATAATTATAAGATATAGTTGACTTTAGGGCGTCCGCATAAGGACCAATAAATAAGAATAAGTATCCTGTTAATTTTAAGTTAGATTTAATCATTTTTGTCTAGTACGTAAGTTGATATTCAGTAACAATTAAAAAATGAATTTAAAAGTAAGTAAAAGTAAAGTGTGTTGGCTTGTGACCCGTGCGGTGCAGGTTCAATCCCCATAGGGAACAACAACATACGCCACCCAATCACATGCCTCTACACCAAAAGGAGGATTTCTGCCTGGTAGTACAATGGAACGTTACCGAGTCTGAGTGCTCTGGAATTTGGATTTCCTATAAAAAAAAAAAAAAAAAAAAAAAATGCAGCGTTTCCAGATGGCCCGGTTTATCCGGGACATCCCGTATTTTATGCCAACATTTAATTCTCCCACCGGGGCACCTTTTCCCGGGCAACAGCACCCCCATCCCCATACAAATTAATGTAAATGTTCAGATCTTTTAATTTTTGCCAAACAAATACCTACTGCAGTATTTTTACCCCTTAACTCATTTATTATTTAAATCTCAATCGAGTTCTTCGATAAAAAGGTTTTTCTTAAAGTGGGTTTGTCCGCGGGCGAATTCGAAAAATCTTTACACTTAACTATTTTAGGGGTCTAGAAAGTATATTTTCCCAAATTCCTAACTCAAATTATTGGGCCTCAAAGTTCGTGATGGGCAAACGGACGGAGATTTTAGATCGACATTACTTTCGATGCTGTACACAAATGTAGTAACTTTTAGGAATGTTAAAAACTTTGGGTCAACATCAATATACCCTTAGAATAAAGTATACAAGACGATAAGACGTTTCCGAAAATAACATTCTCTCAAAACTTTTGTTTTCATAATTTAAATGATCCTGCGTTTCTGCTCCAAACTGAAGATCGTCGCCCTAAAACTGGTATTCAATTTCACATGTTTCGAATTATAAATTTTATAAGCCGGATCTAACTTAAACTGCGATAACCTTCTTTCAATATATAAAATAACTAACTATACAGTATAAATATATACAATAAATCACTATTCTGCCTTTCCATGTAGGGACGGGACGGGACATAGAAGTGCTTACTGCTGGAAGAACGAGAGGCCCCATGACCTCTCAGCTGCAACGTTACTTTCCATTCGCTCGATGTGTCTGAGTGATCATAGTCAAAATATTTTAACTTTTCGGACTTCTTGGTAGCTAAGCTATGCAGTTCAATCACCAACCAGGAAGGCCCGGCCCTTGCCATCAATTCTGCCATCAGGGTACCAGTAAACCAATTCATATATGTGAGAGCTACCGTTGGTCAAATTTGCGGCCGCCATTTCTTTCTCAACGCCCTGACTAGTCCAGACAAATTCTAACTGACCTCAGCTCCGAATTCCCGATGTAACTGATGTAAGGTGTCTGTCATCCTGACAGTCGATAACTCCGTCGATTTAATCTATTAAATTCATCCGATGGCCGTACGTCTTCTTTCTGACGGGCTAGGTGATTTATCAGCAAGTCCAACTGACAGAGTACCTGGCGGAGTATTACAGTGTTTCTGCCACTCGCCCTCGCAAGTCATGTCTGGAACGAAATTACCATGTTACCCGGTGCTAACTCGGTGAGTCCAAATAATCACAATTGATGTATTGTCATAGTTACGACGATTTGCATCGGCAGGTTAATGATGTTCTCATTTTATTTTAATCCAACCCGTGCATGGATAAATGGAAACTGTACATATCCTACTTTTATATCTCTCCACTTCGGTACAAACTTTGCTAACAATTAATGGACCAATAATGGAGAATAGAAACAATTAGCGGCTAGCTATGAATAAAGTAAAATCTGGCACGAAGAAAGTAAAATCTGGCATTATATCTACTGCACGAACGCTGTTCTTAGATACTGAAGAACAGTTTGTCAATTACGCCAATAACATCAATATTATAAAAGCATTAAAAAGGTATCAACGATAATTGATTGACAGAATTATCAATAAGCTTTCTTTTAGTCATCGATTTAGCAAAAGCATGGTGAAAGCATTACACGGTTCTTAGTTTTTTTCCTCAGTTGTAATAAGGACCAGAACAAACGTTGGAAGTAGCATTTTGACGTGGTTCTTGGTAGTATTTGCCAAGGAAATGTATCCAAATGTTTTGCAAAACTATCCCAGCAAATATGCTGGACAACTTTGCTTTACTCAATCTTAAGAAGCTCAACTACACGTGCCTATTTGTAAAAAAAAACCTTTCCTTAGAATATGTAGAATAACATGAAGAAGAATCGTCCTAAATCCTAAATCGAAGCAAGGAATCCTGACCGCCCTTAAATACAATTGAATGTGGATTTTCCGCTCCAACAACCCTTAATAAATCTATTCTGTCTGTTTGTGCCTTCATCAATTTATGACCACAATATAGACTCCTATCCGAGGGACATCTTACAATTTTCTGTGCGTTTTCTTTTTGCCCACCGATACCTCAGGGTGCTTTTTCATACTTTCTATTCAGGTTCTTTTTAAATCGCTTTTTACTCGGACCAACCCGTCGTTTTTATTTTTTGTCGCAAGCCATGAAATCCATTCCGGTGGGACTACCTCGACTACTTCTCTCACTCAGCCCAATTTCCTAAATATTTCTGTAGGGAAAAGTGCTACAAAATTTCAGGCTTTTCTACCCTCTGCTAACATATTCCACAATCAACCAAGAAATACACGAAACTTAGCTCTCAGTTGTCCGTCCTCCATCCACTTACGAATAATGACGGTCCAGCAGGGATAGTACCAACAAAATTACAGCATGACCCACGGAGGATGTTTAAGACCGCCCGTACATTCGTTTATTGTTGTAAGTCAACTTACAAAAAAGTAACTGTATTCCTGCTGATGGGGCAAACACTGAAGAAAGAACAACACTACTTTGTTTTTTTTCTTGTTTGTGTTTTTAATGAGCTTAGTTGGTGAAAAAAAACCAAACCCCCCTGAGCACTAAGGATTATATTTACTTGTGTGTACTACCTGCCCTCCTCAGCAAATTTAAGGATTCAATCTTCTGCACTGCATTAAAATTAAACGTCAACTCCAACCATATTCAGGACACTGAAGGGTAGAAAAATTTATTTCATGAAATCAATGCATATCCGCCACCTGTCCACTCTGCTGCGCCATGCCGGACGCGTTCAATCGACCATCGGGAATAATAGATATCGAGTACATTTTCTGACATCATATGAAAGCAACTGGGGCCCATAGGCTATGATCCTTGTAGAATGCAATATTCTCCGTCAATTCCAGTGGAATTGCATTCATCTCATAAAATCTAATATCCCATGGCATAGCCAATTGAATGGAAAGAGGACAGATGGAGGCAAATGTTATGATCCGGTATTAAGTTGACATACCCGTGTGGTCTGGATGATGCAGAAAAAAATGAACAAAGTTATACGTAACGTCCTTTGGGGAGAATTCTATTTCGGTTCACTTAAAGAAGCATGAGTTGACACAAATAAAATACCATTAGCGTTCTGCAATGGACTTAATTGAGGTCTATCTTTTATTCGACTGCGAGTTCATGGTCTTGGAAGTGATAGGGGCATCAATTCTGCCATCAGCCATTTGATCACTTTCGGCGACCCATGGATGCATCACCACAGGGTAACGAGCACGGACGAGCTTCGAGTTACGAGTTACCTCAGCCTGATGAACGGTCAGGAGGGTGAGGACGATGAAGAACCACGCGCACGAGCAGAAATAGGCCTCAGGCTGACGGACGCTTAGGAGAGTGAGGATAAGTAGGACATCGACCTCGTACGTAGCCCAACCATTCCACCGGGCCGTAAGATGACGTACGCGTTGAACACCATACACAGGACAACCAAAGAGCAACTGCGGGGTACGGGCGGACGGCCCAAGTCAAATAACTCCCATGACTAACTTGCGTCGAACTACCACCGTAAAGGTAGGGAGTAATGTTCTATGGGTTCTTCTAATCCGTCGTGGGAGCACCGGAGGAGCGGCAGAGAAGTGCGGGCGGACGGCCTAGCAATAAAACACTCTCCAACACCAAATAATCGTGAATAGCTAACCACGAACACATTGGCACCCAATTAGCCGATGTGAGTTGACAGATGTCAAGTCAAGATGATACCATCCCAACAAACCGTGGAACCAGAATGGCCGAGAGACCAATATATATGTTCGCAGTTTGTAAGATATGACACGCTATCGACAGATCCCCATGACCCCAAATCTGCGCAGAATTCCACCAGACTCTTGTAATTGACGCGATAGATAGCGGACTTTGTTTCCTTGTCGGACCTCACTAGCTTAGATTTAACTCGCCATAATGGGTGAAGCGCTTGTAATCGTCCTAATGTTTATCTTTCTTCTTTTCAACGTTTCTTTTTGCCTTTCACACTTATAATTGTTATGTATTGGGTTTAAGCTAAGTTTGAGGACCGTTCAGCAAAATTAGCCTTAGCGATTTTTAGTATGAAGACGGGAAAACACCAATCAGACTGGATTGGAAAGGTCGTCAGATGTAGGTTAGAGAATTCATCCCAAGCTGGCTTTCCAGTCGCACTCAAATCGGAGCTCGGAGTAAGACAGGAGAGAGAATGGAAACTATGAGCGAAAAGGAACGGCAGGCATGCGCACACCATTGTCGCTCCTTGGTTCGCCTTACAGTATGCGTGTGGATGGCGGATAGACACCAACCTAAGTGGACGTCTATTACAAGCCAACAGTGGGATTGCACTGTCAATGCGTATGTGAGAGAAAGAGTCCAACACTAACCGACTTTGGACAATGAAAAAATCTGGAACATCGCTTTTTGGTTGACCAACGGTTTAGCTTGTTGTTAGAAGTTTTCCAAGGGAATTTCGCTGAACGTGGATAATTTAAAATCGAAAAAAAGAAGGAGGTTTAGAGTAGAGGAAAAAGTTAAGGACGAGAGAATAAAGAAAACAATTGAACCGCAATTTGGATGACAAACAAAAGGACGAAAAAAAAGGAAATAAGGAAGCTTGAGGACAGAGCAGGAAACAAAGTTTTTCTAAAGTATAGTGATTTCTTGCGTGCTACTCGTATCATTTTAGTGAAGTTAATAGTATGGTAGGATTTTGTTATCGCGTGATGAAAATCCCTAGAAAAGGCGGGACACGCGACCCATTAGTTTATCTCTTTTTATTTAAGACAAGCTATAGCGGGTTATACCTACGGTCCTTACAGACCATGCTGTATCAACCACTACATTTTCAGGGGATTTCAAATTCCGTAATGAAACCGTGCTCCAACGGAGCATTATAACGTTGCGAAAAATCATTGTCTTTTTGTTTTTTCGGCGCCCACTTTATTTTCCGTGTTCCATTCGTTGAAGCGAACATTTTTTTATTTTTGCACAGGAAATTATCTTGGGAAGTAGCAAGTTACCTGCTGCTCGTTGTGTATTATTTGATAATCTGTGGCTGTTTGACAGCCAATATTCGATATTTTTCTTTCCGGCGGTGGCGGCCGCAAATTTTCTTACCGGTCAAATCTCGTTTATCCCACCAATTAAAGAATAAAGAAGTTGTTTGTTTTTGCGTAATCTTTAAATAAATAACTACACAACAGTTGTAACGTTGAGCGAGGGGTTCGAATTTCACATCCCAACAAGGAACTTCTGAACTCCCCACCTCTTGCGAACGTCTGAAAGAAGAGTATAAACTGTCATGAAAAGCAACTCGGAATCGGAACTTCGGATCGGCATAGTCCGTTCGCGTACCAATATGCAAACATAAATAAATATATACAGCTTCGTGCAAAGCTACACAAACCCGTTCGCGTACTGAGAAAATTATCAAACGGTTAAGGTAAGTAAACTGTAATTTCGTTATTATTTTTTTCACACAGAATTTCGGCTGGTAAACAAATTAAAACTGTCAAATGAAATATGTGAAATTGCTTGTAAAAATTGTTTGGATCCCATTCATTGATTATGGCAGAAGAAAAAGTATTTGCCGAATGTTTTGCAAAAATAATCGCAAATAAGAATTTTCAAATTAAGAAACGCTATATTCGAATATTTTAGTTTGACATCGCATTCGAATTATTTCAAACTTTGACATTTTTCATTTTTTTATGCGAAAGCGTTTGTGTACTTTTCTAAGATTCTCTCTAGATTTTGGAGTTTTGACAGTTTGAATTTTTGTACACATAAAAGTACGCGAACGGAAAATTATTTAAAAAAAAAACCTTTTTATCGAAGAATTCGATGGAATTGTTTGTTGTGTTCTTCTTATTTTGAGAAAGTCTTTCTTAATTATTAATTAAATATGCTTTTTTCGCCACTCCCATTTTTTGTGGATATTTTTTTTAACAAATTATTCTATTTCTTAATCACATTTTTTCTTCAGTCAGAGTAAGGCTCAGTGGGCAACACGCAATGTAAAACAGATTTTCATAACTGAAATGCGAAAATGTTCAAGAAAAATTGTTTCTGTTCCTGTTACTGTTATTTATTCGAAAATTATTTGCCGTTAGGATTAATAAATTTTGACAGCATCACATTGGTTTGCCTATTGTTGTTAATGAGGTAAATTAAATTATTAAAGTTGCTCCATTTGTCGCATTTGTTGTAACGTTTGATCGTTTTCTTACGACCAGGTTATGATCAGGGCTAAGGAATCATAACCGTCCCACTTTACTGCATCCCTACTGATCCCCCTATGGTGTTCGCCGATTCGACCTGAATTAAGATCGGCAGGCTTCCTGATTTCGGATCACTTCATCAATGAGGCCAATCGAATGCTGGTGTTATTGCATTTGTGTGATCCAGTAATTTTTAGACCTGCCTTTTTATACGATTTCGACAAGTATATGCTCCCTTAATTGATTATTGTTTGGTTGTTGTAACGTTTTAAAATAGATAGAATCATGCCGGAAAAGGGTATATTTAATCTTTGTCTAAGCTCGGGCAAAAAGAAGTTCGAATTCAAGAGACGTCAGCTCAAGCAGATCACAGAATGCTTAAAGGTTATGCGTCAAACGGCTTACGGGCACAGGGTTGTCGAAACAGCGCACTGTGGGAGCAAATGACTTTTTTCGTGGCAAAAATCGTAACTTTTAAACGAGTAAAGACATTACAAGGCTACAAAATTCGTAAATTTTTGAAAAATTGGTTTATAGGGTGTTGCAAAATATTTGAATGAATTAAGTTTTTCTCAGGAAAACGAATTAATAAAATGTTTTACTTATAAACAGTCTCAAATATTGCGGATCTTGTAAACAGTGTATACCAGCACAAAACTTATCACAACAGTGAATGGAAAAAGTTACCGAACCAATTTTATAGCCCTTTTTAGCAAGCATTTAAACAGTATCTTTTTATTTTGTGGCGCATCAGAGTATATTACAAACTGCTTCAGTGATACTTTTCACATCAAACAGTATTGGATAATAGTAAACAGATCAAAATATTAATAATTAATAAAATAAATAAATTAATAAAATAAAATATAATAAAATATATATTTATAGTATAGTTAAGAATACATAAAACGTTTATCTTATTTTATAATTATAGATTTTGAATTTAAGAAAAAAATTCATCGGCATCATCATCATTTTTAACATTAAGTATGCTTATTAGCTCTGTGCAATAATGTTATGCAGCTCTTTTTGAGATCCAAAGTGCCTTAAGATGAAGCAAGTTGATCTGATGATTTATCTGGCTGGCATATTAAACAAATCTTCATTGTGTCATGGCCGTGAAACCTTTGGTATCGATATCGCTAGCAGTCTTTATTTCTTGATTTTAGTGCTTCATCTGAAAGTTCCACTATTAGCGAATTTTGATGCCTATTAAGTTCTCCAACACGTTCCAGCATTTTGTAGAAAGTTGGTGTCGGGAGTTTATGACTGTATGTATTTGGCTTTAAGCGGTACAAAAGATCTTTTTAGGTCGAAGTGCCCCCCCCCCCCCCTTATAAATCGCCTTGGCGAGCCAGAATTTATTTGGCTTTTAGCAGATCCAAATTGTTTCGCTACTTTCCGTCAATTCAGCCTTCGTGGACTGTGGTTCCCATCTACTGATTGAGAACAGTTACATTTTTGTCCTCTAATATTTTCTTAAATTCCTTTGGCCATTATCAACTCGACTATACAAATTGTTCATGCCATGCTCTGATGACCCAATTTTCTCAAACCAAAAAGAGACATTACCTTAAAGAATTGAAGAAGAATACATCCGAACTTCAGAATATAAGTGTTTCCAGATGTCGGTCGTACCTAGGCACTCTTGGACTACACCGCGCCCACGCGGGAGCATTGAGATATGCTTTAGTAATATAGATCGACAGTAATAAAGGCTATAGGGGTTCTTCTCATTTGTTAGCAAACTAGACGACAAGCATTAGCATTT
Source organism: Portevinia maculata (assembly GCA_949715645.1). Taxonomy (NCBI): domain Eukaryota; kingdom Metazoa; phylum Arthropoda; class Insecta; order Diptera; family Syrphidae; genus Portevinia; species Portevinia maculata. The sequence goes on from OX454525.1 coordinate 193,851,184, forward strand.
TTTTGTAATTACTTCTTTCACCCCCACCTCTTTCCCCCCTCATCAACCAAATAGAATCCAATCCCAGAAGATCTGTTAACGTTTTCACTATACGGATTGCCTTAAAGACTTCAAGGTATACACTTAATTAATGAGAGTCAACTTTTTTGAAACTGCAGCACTTTATGACCCCAATAGCTGTCTTTTATGCACCGTGGGCTACCCTTAAGTGCTGTATTGTTTTGCACAAATATCCTTGCTCATAGTCGTAACATTCATAAGCAAGAAGGCAATCCCTTGTCCCGTTACGAGCCCATCCATAAGTAAATAAAACATATCTGCACCATAAGAACGTGGTGTAATTACTGACAACACTTCCACCCACAAATTTGGAGATTCTACAAGTCAACACGTTATATTCATGCTCAGAGACAAGTAAAAGATACTGGCCTTTGTCAACGGCAACTAACACCCCAAATAAACATTAAGAAAACCATTTAGTTGACTTCTGATCTACCAGAATGCAAAAAGGTTGTCCCCTCTTCACTGTTATCTTGACTATAGATTGTGTTCGAAAACATTTTCTGTTGATAGTTAAATTGATGGGGATATCGTGATGAATAGAATAATATGCAGAAAACTTTGCCTATCATGTATGATTTCCTCATTGTTGACAAAGACACACAAAATCAATGCGTCCTGAAAGTTATAAGATTATAATAATGACATGGGAGAGGGAGATGACCGAAGATTAATGATTTTCTGGCTAATTAATAATGATACTCAATGTATACAAATCTAAGAATAGGAAGCAGATATGTACATCGCATAGAAAGTAAATCTAGCTGAAAATGGCAAAAGCTACAAATAATCCGTAAAAGATATATCCCTAGAAGTTGAACTATACTCACTGTTCTTTTTGTATAATAAAATTTCAAATTGATCCTGTTGCTGATTTTCTAGGGTATATTCCAGCCTTGCAACCGTCTCTTTGTCCGTCAGCTCACCATACATGAAGCCACATCTGTAAAAAGAACAAGGGTAGATAGCGGTTAACTTTTATAACAATTGCGTGCAAGCAAGCAGAATATTTAAACGATATGAATATTTATTCATTCCACAAGTGGTGTCTGAATCAGAGGATTATTCGAAAAGGATAGGAGATATGTATCTTCGCGTTTTTTCCTTGAAGATACATAATTGAAAGTGACGGAGAGGAAAGAAGAGCAATAAAGCAATATGCTTTCCGAGAGTTTCAGAAAGAACATTTATTTAAAAATTTGAATTCACTTCATGAGAGACTTTAATTAACAATGTTTAACCATTATCTCGCGGACGTTTTTTTTTTATATAATAGACCCTTGCCCTATGGGTATGGCTGAAACTACGACATAAAAGATCTTTCTGCATTCTGACTCTGGACTTAGGTTCATTTTGTTGAGCTGATTTCTCAAGGCACAAAGAGTCCATTGTGTTGGACGACAGTGCCTGTAGTGCTGCTTGACTATCTGAGAAGATGTGTATATTAGCGCCTTTAATTCCCTTATTGAAGTATAAAAGGAACTGATTTCGCAAAAAGGATTTCGAACATTTTTTTTGTAGGTAGAAGAAGGCCTAAAAACAACGTTTGCACAAATTACAGCTTAAGAAAACGCGTAAAAATCCGAAAAAAAATGTTTAAAGTATTCGTTTTTAACCGCAATCTGACAATAAATTCCATTGAGAGAAGATATTAAAAAAAAAAAGCAGCATTCAGTGCTATTAATTGTGGGTTCATGTATTAACTAGACTATGAGAGATTGAATGCGAATTCAATTCGAATTAAAATGCAAATCGAATCGAAACAGCATTGACTTAATGTAATCTTAGAAAATATTGTAAAAAAATGTTGTGAACGTTAGAATGAGCATTAAGGATACTATCCTTTAGAGGCAATCGTGTTTCTTTTGGGTTTTTCTTTTCTAGATTGAGAATGCGTTTAGTTTTTTTTTTTTTTTATAATAAGCGCGCACTAAAGGGATTTGTTGGGACCCTTATAATATATTAGCTACACAGCGCGGGCGTTAAGGAAATTAGGGTGAGAGAAAAAGGAGAGATGCCCATGCACGTTGGTTTTGAATGTCTGTAGGTTATAATGTGTAGGAAAAATGGAGCGGGGAAGAGCATTCCACATTCGTGTTGTACGGCTGACGAAAGATTCTTTGAACTTCACTGTACGTCCGAACACAGGCTTGAGGGTGAACTGATGAGCATTCCCTGCATGGCGGGTATTGCGGTTGAAATGTTCAAGGGGAGGAATGCAACTGGCTATTTAGTTTGAGCACTTATGGTGGAAATAACGATAAAATAACGACAGGCAGGAGACATTACGACGATGACTAAGAGAGTCAATCGATCTCGCGATGTCTCGGTCGCCAATGAGTTTTATCGCGCGTTTTTGGATCCTGTCAAGTAGCTCCAAATAAGTTATTGGTGCACCGGACCAGATATGAGCGTTGTACTCGAGTTTCGGGCGAATAAACGCCTTATAAATAGTAGCCAGATCAGAAGGGGTGGAATATTTCTTACAACGCTTAAGGAAGCCTAGACATTTCGCGGCGTTCTTGGCGACATCGAATATGTGGTCATTCCAACGAAGGTTGTCATTAACACACATACCGAGAATGGAAAGTCTTTCGGTTTCAGCGATGTAAGTGCCATTCATAGATAATGGCAGTGTGTGTGGGTTTTGCTTTAATGACAGGAGACAGCATTGAGTTTTGGAAGCATTAAATTCCACTCTATTGGTTTTACCCCACTGAGTTATGCTGTTAAGATCGGAATTTAATGAGCTTAACATACGTTGCCGTTCCAGTTCCACACCCGAAGATGAGGGGCGTGACCCAAGAAACGAATATGAAAAGCTGAGGGTACTGTCATCAGCAAAGGAATGGATTGGATTAGAAGTAACAGACAGTAGATCATTTATAAAAATGGGAAAGAGAGTCGGGGACAGAACAGAGCCTTGGGGGACACCAGCATTTATTTGGTGAGTTGCAGACTTGAAGCCGTCCAAAACAACTTGAATTGAACGGTCCGAAAGGTAATTTCTAATCCATTGAAGAAGAGTATCATCGATTCCAAATGCACGCATTTTCGACAAGAGAGCTTGATGCCAAACTCTATCAAATGCTTTTGAAATATCAAGCGCAACGATCTTACTTTCCCCACCTTGGTGAAGAGATTGGTTCCACTTTTCGGTTAGATATGTCATCAAATCACCAGTGGACCTGTTGCTGCGAAAACCATACTGCCGGTCATTAAGAAGTTTTCGCGATTCAAGATATTTCATTAGCTGACGGTTTATCAGCGTTTCCATGACCTTAGAAAGAAGGGACGTAAGTGCAATTGGTCGGTAGGAGGACGGAGAAGAAGATACGCCTTTTTTTGGTACAGGCTGGACAAATGCTGTTTTCCATCTTCTCGGGAAGAGCCCTGAAGAATAGGACAGATGGGAAAGCTTACGCAATGGTTTTGCCAGCGAAGAAGAACACCTCTTCAGAACGATAGGGGAAATACCATCTGGACCAGCGGATTTGTGAACGTCAAGATCTTGAAGTACTCTAGCCACTGTACGAGTGCGAAAGTGGATTGGTCCCATAGAGAATTCTACGCGCTCGAGTACAGGGGGAGACAAAGCACAATCTGGGAGCGTTGAGCTGACTGCAAAGTGAGCAGCAAGCAGATTGGCCTTATCTGTAGAGCTGACAGCTGGAATGCCATTGTAAATGAGAGTCGGGATAGATGTCAAGGCCGAATTCTTGATGTTTTTAACAAATGACCAAAAGTTTTTACTACCAGTGGGACTTTGTAGTATTTTTTTGCCTCAACTTTTGGTCATAGGAGAATTTGACACGATTAATGTGGGCATTGCAGTCATTTCTGGCTCGTTTAAACTTTATACGGCTTTCCTCAGATGGGTTGGCTTTGAATAGCCGAAAACTTACCTCTTTTAACCTGATAGCCTCTTTGCAGCTCGAGTCACACCACGCGTTAACCTTGGGTTTGATACTTTTAATCCTGTTAGGGATAAAAGTCTTCATACCCAGGTGAATTATGTTTGTGACCATATCAGCAGCAGCATCCACGTCGCTGTCGAGGAAGCACAGCGACCAGTTAAAACTCTTAAAGAAACCGTTTAATTTTTCCCAATTGGCTTTCTCGTACTGCCATACGGTTCTTTTAGGAGTTTGTTCTTTAACTATGCGATTGGAGTACGAGAAATTTGCTGATATGATGCAATGGTCTGATGAACCTAGAGGCGATAATACGTTCAAAGCGTATTTATCAGGGTGAGAGGTAAGAAACAAGCCCAATGTGTTTACAGTTTGGCTGCTGATGTCCGGTATTCGTGTCGGCTCATTTATAAGCTGAGTCAGGTTATTTACCTCAGCAAAGATCTCGACGTACCTTCCTTCGGGTGTTGTCTGACCAGAATGTCGAAGCCAGCTTGAATTGTGTATATTGAAATCGCCCGCAATAACGATTTCAGAACGAGGATGAAGGGTCACAATTCTTGTAATAGAATCAGACAGGGCATCAAACTCATTATAAGTTGAATGTCTGTCCAAGTTGGGGCTTCTGTAAATAAATAAGTAGTGTATTAATTGCCTACGGACATGGAGTTTTAGCCAAATGAAATTAAATTCTGGGTTGGCACATTGGCCATATTGAGGCTGAAGTTGGTAGGCTACGTCACTACGTATATAAACGGCGATACCGCGATGGGCAAAGAATAAAGGCACTAAGTTGTACCCAGGTAGACTAAACTCTGTTAAATCAGAGCCAACGCTAACCTGGGTTTCACTAAGTGCCAAAACAGCTGGTTTATTGTGAAAAACATGGGCGTATAATGAAAAAAAATTCTTTCTCAACCCACGAATGTTGCTGACATCCACAACGAAATTCCTACACATTATAAAAAACAAACATAAAAAAAACACAACTCCGACGCTAACTAAGCATAGGCCGTGAATTGAAAATATACGTTAGATTTCCAAAACAATCTACCGCAGGTGTTATGCCCGTACGGTAATTTGTTTGGTCCACTAACAGAATCAACAACTCACGACCCGCTATTCGCCCGATGCTGCCTTTACCCAAACATTGCAAGTGCACAAACGATAATCGATCGACACATGCAATAGTCAAGAAAGAGCAACAGTGAAGAAGTGGGATGGGGGACGGAAGGAAAACCCTACGCTGTTGCTTTTTTTTCGCTTTTTTCGTTACCACTGCCACCGGCCACCGGCACTGGCTCTATGTGGATTTTTTTTTCTTTTTTCACACGGGAGGCAAACAACAACTCTTACATTGTGAAATCACAAGTAGGTCCCATAACAGTACAATTTGTATAAGGGGCATGCTGCCCCCTGTAACCCCCCTGCTTGGGTTCACAAGTAGATCCCATAAAGAGTACAATATCTTTGGGGCGCATGCTGCCCCCCTGCAACCCCTCTGATTGGGTTCACTGCTAGCTTTGGGGTAGGTGCGAGGTACATTGTGAAACCACAAATAGATCCCAGTACAATGTGCGAGGTTAATTATAGTTTTCAAAAACATTATAATCAATGGCAAACCCTTTTTGCATTTTTGTTATCAATTATATACCTATGTATATATATATAATGTATATATGTATAAATATATGTATGTAATAAACAAAACATTTTCATGCTCAAGTGTGAACACTTCCACTCAAATAGTTTGCTATCAACTTCACCCATCGTATACACCCACCCATGCAAACATTTGTCAGAGATAAATTAAATAAATTTGTATGGAAAAACCTTAAATTTGCAAAAATCCTTTTTGCGAAACCATAACCGATTTGTCTGCCGTTTTCCTAATGAAGATTTGTAAAGGTGAGAGCCCAACAATAGCTTCAATTGCTACCGTTGGACAGGTGCGCATAGCACCTCTTTCTCGATTTTGGATTTTTGTCAGTTTTAATTTTTTTACACATAAAAGTTCAACAACAAACAAATTTGCATACTCAGATTTTCGGAGTATATATTAATATTTTTTTCTTAGAACAATTTCTAAAATTTACAACAACTGTACTTCTCTCAAACATTGCTTTATAGATTTTGATCTGTGTTTTTTGATTTAAATACTTGGAGAAAAAGTAAGAAATTGGCATTCTTAGTTCTTACCAAAAGACTACCGTACGTACTAACCGTACTTTCGAGACACAACATCTCAAAAACGGGTAAAGTGATTTTAAAGAAGTTTAAAGTTTAAGCTGAAACTAAGATTTAAAACAACTTTGCATACGCAGATTTTTGAAATAAAATTTAAACTTTGTTTTAAGTTTTATTTGCTTCAAATGGAAAACTGCCCCACCTTTTGCAAACGTCTGACAAACATCCAAGAATATCAATTGTTTGCTGTTGTTTTCGTTTGCGCAGCAGTTTCTTTGTGTGAAGTTGACTATACAACCTACGTGATCGTGCTGTAGATTTTAGATTTACATGTAGATTTTCCGTGTGTCTCTCTAGGGGTAGCAGCGTTGCCTACCACATTAGGCAAAATTATGCCTCACTCGAAAAAAAAATTGAAATTATGCTTCACTTAATTTTTATTATGTCGGCACAGTGGCCCTGAGGTTAGTGTGTTTGACTAGTAATCTAAAGGTTTCAGTTTCAAATCCCGCCGGTGCCAAGTAACATCTAAAGGTTCCCAACCTATTGCGAACGTCTGACAAACAAATTTGCCGCTCGAATTCAGCTTAAAATTGTAGGTACTTCCACTACGCACCTACTACGGCCCTGAATATATTTTTTTTAAATTTTTATTACATTTTTATCAAAAATAAACACGAATGTACTAAAAATAAGTTGTAACAATCCTTTATTAAAAAAATCAAAGAAAAAAATTATACCTAAAGAAGCATAAATAAGAACATAAATTCAGTCAATTAATAATCGACATAATCCTGTTCATTAAAATCATAAAAGATTTTTGAAACAAAGATATATGGGTTTCATTGAATTGCAGATCACAGACGTTTTTATCTTTAAATGATTACCTTTGCGTGCGAAATTTCACTTAAAGTTTCTGTTTTGAGTCAATTATGGGCTTTGTTTTATTTAAATAAATACATGGAACAAGTTGTTCGAGGCCTATTTGTAAAAGCTTCTTATGATAACTAATACTTACTGAACTTACTTAACGGGCTCCCGTCTCATAAAGAGTCTCTGCCTGAGACACTGCAGCCTTCCATCCTCTGCAATCCTGTGGGCACGCTGCTTTCATTTGTCCAGACCAAGCGCTCTGGCATCCGCAATGGCTTGGCCTTTAAACCCGAGGTTCAGTCTTCCTTGCCTTCTCGAACCTGGGGGCTGGGAGTCGAAGATCCTCTTGGCTGGAGCATTTTTGTCCATTCATTCAGTGTGGACTAGCTAATGTAGTCGACGTGATTTGGCTTTATGGACTATCCACACCTTATGGACCATATCCACACCTTGTCCTTATCTTCTCCTCCACTCGCCCTCCTCGCACACAGGACCAAATAGCTAACGGGATATTTTTTCTTCAAAAGAACCCAATATAAGCTTCCCTTTCCTTCTTATCGTCCAGCACTCGGTAACACAAAGCGGGATTAGCAGGATTAAGGTTCGATGGAGCATGAATTTTGTTTTTCGATTGAGGAGTTTTGAACCCATTTATTTCGCCAAACCAAAGTAACAGCTATTTCATAAGGTAATTCTCCTTCGGTCGGCTGTCCCCTAAGCTGTCGATTGTGGAGTTGATGTTTACTTCAGGGTAGGTTAACTCCTTAACTACCTCGAAGTTATTGCTATCAGCAGTGGCGTTTTGTCCTAGGCTGTGGACAGATGTTTGTTTCTTTATTGATAGCATGTATTTAGTCTTATCCTAACTTCAAGTCCAACCACTTTCACCTTTTCTTCAATATCCGTGAAAGCCTCTAGCACGGTGGGCTGGGAACGGTAAATGACGTCGATATCGTCCGCATAACCCAGTAGTTGGACAGATCTATTTAAAATAGTGCCTTTCGTGTTGACACTTACCCTTCGTACAATTTTTTCCAGAAAAAGGTTGAAGAAGTCACATGATAGCGCATCTCCTTGCCGAAATCCGGTGCAGATTTGGAATAATTCGGAAGAGCTGCTTCCAAACTGCATATTACACCGAGTGCTTTCAAGAATCACGTGACATAACTGGACCCGTTTTGCCGGGATCCCATATTCGGCCATCGCTATGTAGAGCTCCTGAGGGTGAATGCTATCATATGCGACTTTAATGTCTATAAAAATATGCTGAGTCTCGAGTTGAAATTCGTTGGTCTTTTCCAGGATTTGTCTCAGTGTGAAAACTTGGTCGAATGTCGATCTGCCGGGTCGGAAACCACACTGTTACCTGCCGATTAGTGTGTTGCAGTAAGCCTTGAAAGTTTCACACGGGATTTGGATAGGATCTTATATGCGACATCGGTGCAGTGAACTAAGGCCATATGAACTTTTTTTTTTTTTTTTTTATAATTCGCTTACGCTAAAGGGGCTTTGTTGTTTCTGTATATGTACAGTACCCTTATAGTGTTAAACACAGCACATGCATTTTTTGTTGAACAGTAAGCTGCACCTAGCAATGCAGTATTGCATTGCATGATTTTAGGTGCTACTTACTATTCGAAAGAATAGGAGGATAGGAAAGAAGTTGTTGGTGCTTAGTATTTTTTTTCTCCACGGATGGCGCCTAAATTGCTTAGGGAGATCGCTATTTATGTAAATTCAAATAAAAATCATGGCCCTGGCCGGGATTCGAACGCACGACCTGCCAATCAGTTAGTGAATACACTACCATCGCACCAATGCCACCCGCAACTAACGCCATAATGGTCCTAATTCATATGGTGTTAATTCGCTTTAGAAAGTGACCTTAATACCTACTGATTTTATAGTTAATGAACAGTTTTTAAATATAAGTAACCTGATGCAACAATTTGGCCTTGCCTACTCCAAATCAAACAGGGACCCCAAACAGGGGGGTTGCAGGGGGGGCAACATGCCCCCCTATAGGCATTGCACTGTTTGTTATGTTATTTCCCGGCACTCATAAGTTCACATTCGAATGTGAATTAACAGAATATGGCGTTAGTTCACATTTAAGTGATGGCTTTAGTTCTCATTTGAAAGTGAATTAAGGCCATAAGTGGATTATGGCGTAAATTCGCATTTGAGAGTGAATTAAGGCCATTAATTTTAATTCATATGGGCTTAGTTCATGGTACCGCGACATCTACCAGGGATAGTCTCGATAATTCTTGCAAGACATAGGATCGTCTTTCTTGTAGATGGGGCACATGGAACTGATAGTCCAGTCATCGGGTATGATTTCATTCACCTGTTCTTGGTTGATGATTTGGTTCATGCGATATGATAATTAATAATTTTGGATAATTGTCTGACTTTCGCAGTGGAAAAAACAGTGCTATTGGACCCGGCTGTTATTTCATATATTAAAAAACCTAAGTACATGTTAGTGATAATCTAAAATCGATCAATATAATTGCAATTGCAAGACATTATTTTGTTTAAATGTACTTACTTTCTTCTTTAAACATATATTTTCTTGTTCTTCTTGAGCACAAACCGCATCATAGCAGATAGCTATCAACAAAAAATAAACTAACGACTCATCAAACTTCCAATTTAATTCCAGTTTGTGGAAGCTGGATTTAGAATGATAGATAAAGTGTTCGGCAAATTGAAAATTGCGAACAGTTTGGAGGTGGAAACAAATTCTTTTAGGCAAAAGTACTTACTATATTAGATTTTTCTTGGCTTAGCATTTTAAGAATGTTTTAAAGAATTAAAAGTTAAGTTCTTTCATTTAAGAAAAAATCAAGTTAGTATGAAATGGAAAAAGTATGTCCTTTTAGAAAAAAAGCCTCAAAGCCTCAGCCAATGAAGTTATGGCTAAAAGGCATAAATATGTCTCAGTTGGCATCGCTGAAGTATAGCTCATAGGCATGTACTTCGAAAGTCGTTGGATTGTAGCATGATGTGAGCAGTTTCTTCGAAAAAAATTCTTCTTCGTATGATTTGGTTTTGCAGCGGTAGCGGTTGTCTGGCTCTGTTACAATGAAAGCAATATAAATATTTCGGGGTGCTGAATATACATAGTGCATATATTAGTTTGGTTTGAATTTAATATGCATATCGTTTAACTCCCAAAACTAGGAATACTGCTGTTACCGTATTTTTTTTTAATTTGCCCTTATTTTAGTATACAAAAGAGAAAGATATTGGAATCGTGCTGAAATTGCAAAATCAATCTGAGTATGATATTGCGACTATAGAGAAGGCCAGAGAAATGTGTCTCGCATTCTGTCCGTGATCAAGGTTCGACACCAATGGATGGGCAGATTTTCTTCGAATCTCCTATTTGGGGTTACTAGGCTTAGGTACCTACGTATTGTAATGTTTTATAAACCTGATTTGGGATTATGTTAAGGCTATCCCAGCAGCTAATTGTTTGGCTTAAAAGCCGAAATGAAAGAAAATAATTATGTGCACTTCTTAAGCTATTAAAATCGTTTCCGCTTTATTTACAAATTCTTACCATTTTTATACAAAATTTTATCATACAAAATTTGTGCTTAGCCTTCTATATATACAAAAATATGAAATACATCAACAAAAATTGTTGCTGGCTTTTCCTACGCCATAGTGTAATGTTGGGACTTCAGGCTCTTCTAGAGCAAGCTTATGGAACCTGTTGGGTGAGTGGGATAGCTTTTCCTGACCTCGCACAGTGTGTTGCTATAAAAGCGAGTGGTATGCCTTCGAAGCAGAGGACTGCTTCTTGAAGGCGTCAGTTTTCTAACAAGCAGATCCGCAAAAGTGTTCCAGCGAGTTGCCAAATAAAACACTTGTAGGTTTCGACTTCAGAAAGTAAAAAGCAACTTTATTCAAAATTCTGTGCTCTTATATACTAATTTTCACATATGCTGTCGCAACAAAAAGTATTCGCTTCGTATCTCGAACCCCAAAATCCATTAATCGATAATTGCCCATTCGGCATTTCCCGCGTGTGGATGACCGCCGTCATTCCACACAGTATTCGATTATAATGTGCTTGCTAATGATCATTATCTATGCAGTTGTATACTTTGTCGCGTGCCGTTGCTCAGCATAAGCAAAAAGTTTCACACAAAGTGTTTGTTTACTTTTTGCTACCATGGATTGCCCATGTGGCTGTATGCTTTGTGTGTGCTATTGTTCAGCATAGGCACGTCGACTCATACAAGGTATTTGATTACTCGAGTACATACATTTGTATGTTTGATCGTTGAACTCGTAATCGGCATGAGACACATTTAGGTTTATTTGTTAGGGTTCGAGTTACGAAGTGAGCAATTAAATGATTTTCAATGTTCTTATGACATTGTTGGATAGTTATCGCTAGCGCGATCACTTTACAAAGTAGGTTTTGTGATGTGTAATTGCTGCGTACTTTGTTTGATATGTGGCGCTAGTGCGATCCCTTCACAATAGGAATCAGAGTTATATAATTTCGTCACGAATTAGTTTGAGGTAATTCGAAACATGGGGTGTTAATTTGAACCACAACGAACCTCGGTTCCATTTCTTGCGCCCATACATGCTCAGTTGTTGGGATACCTGAAATGTTCTCATTTCCTAGCTGAAAAGGCAAAATGAATTTGAATGTTAATTTTACTAGGTGTTTGTGCGGTGCAATTTGGCAGATAAGTTCTGCCAAATAGAATAAAAATCAAAAGTAACTTCGACTGATTGTATTGAGGACAACCACTCAAAAGATTTAAAATTCTAACTAAAATTGATTTTAATAAAAGGTAAGGATTTTAATCAAAAGAACAAAAAGATGTTTTCTCAGTATATGTACAATTTTTGGTTAGGCAAGTGCAGAAGATAATCGGAACACATCAGAGTAATTAAGCTCAAGTCTTAATAATTAAGTAAGTCATTGCAGTCTGCAAAGCGTTCAAATCACATTCCCGAAGTACGCCACTGCTCACCTCTCAAACGCTAACAAAAATTACTTTAGTAGACACCTGATAGACTAAGCTGATTCGGTTTCCAATCTGACAATCCCCGGACGTACTTTTTGCCCATCCAGCAAACCATCACCAGATATCCTACACCTGACTTTCACCGGACGTACTTTTTGCCCAACCAGTTCAACCTCACCGGATTTTACCTACCTAAGGAAGGTTATAACTTTCCTTCTGTATAGAGGATACTCGGAAATTTTATCGTACTTCACATCTCACCTATTTATTTTCATTTAATGTGTTGATTGGTTTATTATTTATCCAAAGGAGAAAACATAAAATAGAATATAGACTTACATAGCATCAAAATCATGAAGAAAAATTTGCCAAAAGTACTATAATACCATCTCTCATCTACCACCTATGAAGCGATCCAGTGCAGGTCTGCAGAATTTTCAGGAAGCCAAATAAGTTAATTCTCATTATTTTTTTTTTTATCTTTTTTTTTACTTTTTTTTTTATTTTTTTTTTGCATTTTGTTTCTAATTGGTAATGTTGGTATTATTATACCATACCTACATCAAAAGTACATTTATTAATTTTACACACATTTATCATATTTTTTTTAAATTGATTAATCTGAATCTGCGAGGTACTAAGGTGTAAAGTATATTTCACTTTCAATTAGCTTAAGTAAAACAAATAAATACCCCTTCTCTTGAATTTATAAACTGCTGAAATCTTAAAATAACTTTTTAGGTTTGTTTTCCATTGGCATGAAATGAAGCAGGTTGGACTAAAGCTGACGTGGCTTATGCTAAGGGGCTACCGTAACATCGTATTCAAGGTAACCCAGGTGCACAATGTACATAGTAGTATGGGTTAATCCTACAAGAGGGATATTGCATCACCACTGGTCAACAACATCTGACAAGTTTTTGTATTTATTTCTGATTCGTGATTCCTTCTCGCTTGGCGCGAAAATATCTTTGAGGGATGGTAAGTAACAAAGGACCCCCCATTCGATGAGCAATAGCCGTGCATCGCGAACGTGCCGAAACCTGTTACATGTCATGCCACACAAGGGATTAACAAAATACTGCTTTTTTTTAAGAAATGAGGCCTGAGGCTGTAATTTCCGAAGCCTACTCTATCCAAAACAAAAAATATAACAATGAATTACTTAGTGGATTAAAGCGTCATAAAACTCACCACATTCTTTACTTAGATTTTAAGTTTGTTATTGAACTTATTTCCCAATTAACTTCAATAAATTCGTCAATTGAGTATTTTTCACAACCCAAGGTCAGGAACACCTATAAGTTTATTTGAAAAAAGATGAATTTAATCGACTGTCTATGTGTTTATAAAGATTAGGAAAAATAGTGCCAGCGTTCTGCTATTTACTTTGTACACCATCCATTTGGAATTTATTTTACATATTTAAACAATTATGTCGGTAAAAAAACGAAAAACGTTGCAAAACTAAATGTAAGCGTTTTGCAACGTTTTACGTAAATGTCAAATCGATATGTGATAATGCAGTTCATAAATCGAAGGGAAGAGATTTTCGTAGAATGCTTAGGTGAGGAATATTTGTCTCTTATACGAACGCCGATCAAAACTGGGGATGTTTGAGAAATGCTTAGATAAAATTGGCCTAACCAATAAACCAATATAATAAAAGTTGCATTACATTCACTTAAGAAAAGCCCAATACACCACTGCCATCAAATCCTCACATAAAACACACACAGATGGCTGTACTAGGATATTTCAAAAAAAATCCTTTCACATGAAAAACAAAACATTTATTGCTACATTTCAGCTTCTCTAACTCGTATTAAATACTAAATGTGTCGACAATAAAAGCTATAATCCTTGAGACAAATACATCTCATCCGATTCAAGAATCATAAAACATACTCATCCTTCACAAGAATGGACATCCCAGCCGTTTCAAACTATATCCTTGACTGGAATGAACGCCATAGATTTTAACGAATCGCCATTAAACGGTTTAAAGTGTAAGGAAATAAAAATTCCCAAAGAGTCCTTGCGTCATAAATAACCCACGCAAATAAACATATTTACGCCATGTTGTTACACTTGATCCATCCGTTTTCTAGTAGAGCAGCGAAACATCTCGACAACTCGAAAACAGCATCAAGAAGTCCACAGTGGCACAAGGCGTCACCACAGATCCCGAGTGGGCAAATTTTAATTAACACCAAAATAACGACACTTCCAATGCTATGCATACATACTAGGACGAATATCTCATCAACGGTTTCCGTTGTCATCATTCAGCTCTATGAAAACTACTATAAGTACTTGACATTTGCCTCCATCATGTCTGCAATTTCGCACTCAAACGAGAGTAGTGTCGAATTTAATTTTTTTTTTCTGACAGGCAGCGCCAGATACATAGCATGCTGCAATCCTGCAGCGCGACATATAGACGAACGTTTGTATGTTAATTAAAATTGATTTTAAGCATCCGCCCAGTGTTGGCTGCACTGACTTCAAAATTCAGTGATAACAAAAAGAAAGTTTTCTGGGAAAAAGTTTTACAACCTAATTACGATTATTGATATAAAAAAACGTACTAGCAAGAAATGTATTACTTGTTTCGCGCAAAGGGTATTTATTGCAGTTTATCCGATGAGGATATGGGTTGATGGAAGGATAATTTTCCTATGAAATCGTGTTTAACCTGTTCTTAAGAAAGATGGCGAGTGGTTAATTGAATGAGGTCATTGCGGGCTGAAACAATGTGAGTGTGCTTTCGTTTGGCATACCGACAAATGGGGTTAAATTTGTGGCATTAATGGTTTTTTGGGTTTTGGTTCTATAGTGCAACCATGACACAACAATCATAGATGACATGCCAACAGCACACCTGAAAGCCAAATTAGTTATTTGGGGTTTGTTGAAGAAATCAGATGCACAGTTTAATCTATTTTAAGATTTTGTAGCATGCACCTTTTTCTTGTTTATGTTTGGAAAAATTTAGCGAAATTTAATTTGTATGAACTATTTTTTTCTTTTGATTGATGGCAATGCTATAATCTTTCGCTCACGTAATAAAGCCGCTGTATTTGTCAAAATAAAAGATGAATTTCGACACTCGACATGGAAGATAGTCACTTTCGCCGACAAGAGGAGATAAAAGCACGATAGTCGTGTGAAGTTTCTCCTTTTTATTCTGTCGCCTCTTAAACCTCGGATGTTCGTTTTGACGTTTTGACACGAGTGCGTACATTTTTTTTTGTTACCGAATTGCTCAAAAAAACGCGCGTTACAAAAGTCGCTTTAAACAAAAAAAGGGTGCCGTGACATAACCCCAAGCGTCATAAGCCCAAATTTCGAAATTTGGCCTTATGTCGCTTTTTGAAAGTGACATAAGGCCAAATTCCAGCATTTGGTATTATGTCACTTTCACAAAGCGTCATAAGGCCAAATCCGGAAAGTGACATAAAGCCAAATTTTCGAAACCGTACCTCGCAGCTAGTCCAAATCAAACGGATTACACTGTTTATGGAATTCACTAGCGATTTCGTAACTAATCCCATAAACAGTACAATGCATATAGGGGGGGGGGGGGGGGGGGCATGCTGCCCCCCTGCAACCCCCCTGCTTGGGGTCGCTGTTTGATTTGGGGTAGGTGCGAGGGCAAATTGTTGAAAACAGCACCAAGCGAAAGTGTCATAAAGCCAAATTGGCCTTATGACGCTTTTCCAATGTGTCGTAATACCAAATGCTAAAATTTGGCCTTATGTCACTTTCACAATGCGACATAAGGCCAAATTTCAAAATTTGGGCTTATGCCGCTTGGGGTTATGTCACGGCACCCAAAAAAAGTATAGACTAGTAAAAACAGTCAACCAAACTAACATTTAAAGCTAATTAAGTGAGCCGACACCAATAAAACAAAAAAACATAGGGGCGGGCTACAGTCCGCTTGGGCGAACTGTTGGATACCCTATTCTTATTCCTATATCTCATAAGTGGGCGTGACAAAAATTTAAAGGATTTTATCGAAAAAACTAAGCTTTTGTAAATAAAAACGCTCCCTAGCTCAAACTTTGGTTTTTCAATAAAATTGTTTTATTTAATTGTGGGCGTGTCAGTGGGCGGATTTTGAAAATTTTATGTCCCAATCAGTTTTATGGGCCATAGATCACATATAAAAAATTTCAGCTCTCTAGCTCAAAATTCGATTTTTTCCAAAATTTTGTTTTTTTGAGTTTGTGGGCGTGTCTGTGGGCGGATTTCAAAAATTCTTAAACTTGATTATTTCGGGACCCTAGAGAGTATATGGTTAAAATTTCAGCTCTCTAGGTCCAGTTTAAAGGCCTAATTTTTGCCGACGGACGGACGGACGGACATGGCTAGATCGCATTACTATCGATGCTGATCATAAATATAGTAACTTTTAGGGGTGTACGGGCAATATTAAGGTATGTTACAAACTATGCGTCAAAATTAATATACCCCTAGAATAGGGTATAAAAAGGCAAACAATAAAAATAATAAGCAATTCGGTTCAATGAACACCACAAGGCGCGGGCCATCCATACGCTAAATTCCAGCCCGTTTCACCCAAGGATAAATACACAAAATCCGAACCCTGATTCATGATCAGCCGGAGATACGCAAGGTATTTGAAACTAACCATGTCACCAAAAAGGGAGTTTCGACCAGTAAAGGGGTGCAGATCTTGAACGCCTGTAGCCACGTGCACAGTCCCAGCGCCGAGTTAACCGCATAGCCCTATGATCAGTAAAATTGCGTGTTATAAAACGCCCAACAAAACACCTGGATTCTACCTGCAGTGTCGAATAATTTCTACAGCATCTGAGAGGATGATAAAATTTTAAGATACCTTTTTTTTGCATGATAAAATACGTTTAAGATTACTATAATTAGAAACTAAGATATGTAATAATATAGTGAGATATATATATATAAAAATCAATAAGGTAAGAACAGCCAAAAGACTTGTGTGACTTCATAGTGAACATAACCAACAAAAAAAATAATAAAATATTTCTCCCACACAGTGATCTTCAGAACCGATGTGCGCAAACAAATCGAAAATATATGCGAAACTGTACGTAAGTAATCTTTTGTTTTTTGTTTCCTTCTTTTGATGAGTTAGAGATTGCCGTTCTTACAGTAACCTCCTTGGTTCAAATTTGATAGGTGCACTTTGCAAGCAAGACAAAAAAAAATATATATACATATACCTAGAAAAAAAAATATTGAAAACTCCATAATTTTATCTATAGTATACTAGTATTTCCATTTACAATTTAATTTTACATTTCGTCTTCAAATGTCAATATATCATTCCGCTAAATATTAAGTTCAACTATATTCACTACATCATATTCTCACTTGTCTCATTTTCTGTATTATCATAACTTAGATTTCATTATAATACTTATGTACTTAATTGACTAGACCAAACGCTATAAATTTTTGAAGTATCAACCACGTTGAAATCAGCTCGTGGTGAAGTAATCCCATGTATTTCTGTCCTTTAAATTTAAGTATTTATCATGAAGAATAAACTTAATTATGACGATATCTGAAATTATCATCTTCTTTTATAATGACTGATTAAGCATTTCTCTGGTGATATGGTGAGGTGAGCGTGAACAATATCTAAGGTAGAGAAGATGGGGTGATCCCCCAAGTAGAACCCAAAACGGCAGGCGCAAGACAATCAAGGAGCATGGCCACGGTCATGCAGCAGGGTGGGCCAGCCTGATGGTTTCTTTTCTTTAATTCACCATTTGTCATCAACATCTGACTCCTTCTTTCTATTCCCTCTTCTTCTTTCTATTCCGACTTCCTCTCTTAAGCTTTTTTAATTTCTTCATTTTCCCCTATCTCTTTCATCTCATAATGACTTGTCATCTCTTCAAGACACACAAGATCATATGGCAGGTAAACGTGGAGCTAGGCCATATCTATAAGTGCATGCCTACATTCAGTATCTATTTGATACATACTCCCCCCTTTTGGCATGATTTTTATTGTGTGGGTAGGTTCGTAGCAGAAAGATCCCTCCCGATCCGACGAGCTGTTGCCGAGCAACGACAAGCGTGCCACGTCTGCTATCGGGAACATCAACACCTAAATACCCCCTTCCTACAATTTTCAAGAAGTTGTTAATCTTCTTACTAATGTTAATGAAACCTTCATGCATACAAATATTTATCGGATTCCCTCCAGAAATAAGTATTTTGTTAACCGTGGAAGAAGCCAACATAGCGTCAGCTGTAAGACGTGCATTGGGATAATTTATTTCAATGATTTTTAGATCATAACTTCATAATCCTCATGGTCAAAAGCAAAAGCAATAAATAATCCGTTCAAGTACTTCCTGAGGAAGTAAGCGAAATTCAAAAATGTATCGCTTTAGGAATGCTTGGGAATATGTTGAAGTTTAAATCATCCCAGTGTTTGGTTTAAGAAATATTGCATTTAAAATTAAGCTTGACAGACATTTTTTGATAGGGCGTTTGCAACAAATTATCAACTAAGAATAGGTGGAAGAAAGCATCCCCGTTGACTCGATATACCCCATCTTAAAGAAGGGCGATCCTATGTATTCCAACAACTATTGAGGCATATCCCTGTAAAGTGTTGCATACATATGGTCCTATCCAACTTACTACAGGAACATTTCAAGCAGTTCTGCAGCACACTAATGCCTAAAAAAAATGTGCAGAAGTTTTGTATACGTCACTGCAAGTATCACTGCATGTAAGCATGCACAGAATTATTTTATGTTCACTGTATGTGGTGCATACCTTTTGTGCCAGAACACAAAACTTAACAAAAGAATGGAAAAAACTCTGTTCATTTTATCGAAAATAAAAAAATGCATGGGTCAGGATTAAAAAAAAACAAACAAACAAAAACAGACAATCGAATTTGTTCTTTTCTCTTTTGAAGTGCGGTGAGATTGGTACTGCACTCTCGGCAGCAGACTTAGAATAGAAAAATATAGACAACTTGCAGAACTCCAGTGGATGCAAAATTTACATGTGTTATCGCCCATTCAAACGAGTATGTTCTATTTTCTCTGCAAGAATTATTCCGCTCATGTGTTTTGTATATAATAGGCACAATCCAGTGTAGCTTCCGGCCTGGCAGAGTCGACAATGGACCAAATTTTCAATCTGCCGTATATAGTTGAAAAGATCAACGAATTTTAAGTTGAGACCCATCACATCCATTGACGTTAAAGCTGCATATGAAAGTATTTAACATCACAAGACCTTTGTGGCGACATGGCCGAATTCAGTATTGCGGAAAAAATTGTGACCAAGCACGGGGTGCAATTTTCAGCGTTGAAAAAGATCTTATGAACTTTTCCGAACCCGCACCGTATTCAAGCAGAACGATTCGCTATGAAGTGGCTTATTTAATCTGGTTTTGGAGAAAGTGCCCCAGGGCATGTCAATTCGAACTTCAACTGATACATTCAACTGGAAAACGAAGACAAAATTGACATAGAACGTTCCTGGCTTTCACGGCAATTGAAAAAAGCGAAATTGCTTGTCCTCAAATTAAACGAAGACACAACTAACAACAATAAAAATAATAATCATCTGTCCACCGGCAACACCTCAACGTCACTGAAAATAACAGCAGCCTTAAAATAGTAAGATGTTCACCTACCTCAGATCTTACATGGAATCCACGAATGATGCCTCTGTAGCGATCTGAAGAACAAGTACAATAGAAAACCGTTGCAAAACAAACTCCGGTTCCAGAAGACCAACCATAAGCTCTACAATCCAATGATACAGCCAGACCTGCTCTCTGGCGCCTAGTGCTGGACGATAAGCAGAAGAGGAGTGTGCAATTACAAGGGTTATTAGAAAGAACAATTCTTTCTCGGATATTTGATCCTGTGTGCGAGGAGGACGAATGGCGAAGAAGCTAAAACTGCGAACGCAATGCGCTGTTCCAAGATGTGGATGAAGTCAAAAAAGGTCATGTCCCTACCTCGGATACCATCGAGCGAATAGACAATAGTGTTCCAGGCCCAGGCTGGAGACGACAGGGAATAGCGAATATCCGTTTTAATGACATCTCACATGACATCTTATGCTTGAAGGGAAACATGGTTTAATCCTGAGTTCTCAGTATTCAGAAACGATGCCCATCAAAAAGACTTGAAAGCACTTGGATTAGATATCCTGATTGCTGTTCGTTCCCACCTCGAGTAACGAAAAATTGACTTTCCGCTAAATTTCGAAGTCATCTGTGTAAAAATTACACTTGAGAATAAACATTTAGGTGTTGTTTAATCGTGCCGTCTGTATTCTTTGTACTCTGAACTTTATATGGCATTGGACCATATTTTTAACATATCTTGTTGTGATAGCAATGTTTTACTTCTGGACGATCCACATCAACATCCACATATTGGATGGGTGCTTTCTGAGGATGATTCTCATTTCATTTCATCCATTGACTCTGCCCAACAAGAGCTCCCTTTCCTTGACAACATTTTATCTTTTGACATACAGCAAATAAGCTGTATAGAAAACTGCAATAATCGATATCTCGTTCTAGTCATTTGCAGTGTACCCACTTGCTGACACCACTGTCCACAACCCACAACAATAATAAAGTGACGAAAAATGTAAAGTTCAATCGAGTGCAATGTTCCACACAACTTGGTGTGTCATGCACTCAATTGCACAGAATGTCACTCAATAGAAATAAGATCCAATTAATGGTGCATAGATAAAAAGAATTTGGAATAAGATATTCATATCACTAAGTAAGTAAGTAAGTAAGTAAGTAAGTAGAAGTAGGATAAAAGATAAGTATAACAATTATGTCAATGGTATTTAAGGAATGGTTTTTGAAGAATAAAACAGAGAATGATTTATAAACTTAAAGTCGGCAGTATTGCCTTTAGTAAATAATTAATTTCTCTAAGCTGCTCCGAGTAATCACACATACAGCGTGGTACGCTCACATACCAAAGTAGGGAACACATTACACTACACTTTTCCGCTGACTCTGACTTCGGTTCAATAATCGGACTCCAGTATAACTAACATAGATAAAATTCATCCACCCCTGGATGTATATATTGAGTTAGGCGCACATCTGTACGAAAATAGAAGGGGCCTATTATCGTTAGCGAGTCGAACTTCGCCTTAAACGTCCGATTGAAGCGAATAAATCTCAAAAAATCCCCAACCTGAATTGTGGTTCACATAAGTCACATTCGCTAGCTGTTTTCGTATGACCGTTCGCAATTATTTGACTTTCGGGAAGCAAATTTTCAGAGATTTCATCAGAAAACTAACAACTTTAATATAAATCTTAATGTTTCATTGATGATGCAGTAGGTTCTGTTTACTCTTTAATGGACAACTGAATTGAAAAATGATTCTTGTGAAATCATCTAGGAATGCTTTGGAAAAGATTTTGTCGCAGCAAATTCAAGAAGATTTGGATAGGCGGAATAAGCTCTCCAAGTTCCAATCCGGTTTTCGAAGGAAGCACAACTGTGAATCAGCCGCAATAAAGTTCACAAGCGATTTAAGGACAGCATTGGACTTAAATGAAATAAGTGTAAGTGAATCGGCCGTAATAAAGGTCACAAGCGATTTAAGGACAGTATTGGACTTAAATGAAATAAGTGTAATGGTGATTCTACATTTTTCTTAAGCGTTTGATTCAATTAATCATTCAATACTGATAAACAAGCTTAATTTCCAGTTCTCTCGTTCTGCCCTGAAACTGAATCTCAACTATCTATGCGATCACTTACTGACAGTTCAAACCGATCAGGGAAGTTCCAGTCCATATACGGTTAACGTAGGTGTTCCTCAAGGGTCAGTGCTAGGACCACTTCTTTTTTCTGTCTTTATAAATGACCTTCCTGATATTCTCGAAAATTGCCATATTCACCTATATGCAGATGACACATGTCCAGAATACTAGGGCTGATGGAAGATTGCGTGGCTGGAGTAAATGAAGATTTGTCCCGTATTCAGATGTGGTCTGATCTAAATACGAGTACTCTAAAACAAAATCCTGCTAAATCGTTGGGTATGGTCCGCACGAGAAGTGAAATCTCATTACTTGATGTACCTCCTCTTGTTGTAAACGATGTCATTATTCCCTACGTGGAGCAGGTCGAATACCTTGGATTTATCATTAACAGAAAACTAAGTTGTTGTGATGCCACATATGATACGATCAGAAAAGTCTATGGTGGGCTACGAAGCTTGAGAACATCCGTGCATATGCTCCTTGCGAAGATGAAAATGCATCTGATAAAAAGCTTGGTGCTCCCATTTTTGTCATACAATTGTACAGTGTACTCCAGTTTGGATTATGAATGCAGGCGTTAGATGAACGTTGCCTTTAGCGATTGCATTCGGTATATTTATGATATTCCAAGATGTGTTAGTGTTACCCAACAGAAAAGGCCTCTGTTAGGAATGAGTTTTGGCAAGTATTATGATTTTAGAACCATCCTTAAGCTTCATGGAATCGTTCATAATAAATGTTCTGAATATTTGAGTGAGTACATTACGTTTGTTCAGTCACCAAGAGGTCTTAGGCTTCTTTTACCGCGATCACGCATACAGTGGGAGAGCGATCTTTCTTTGTCAAAGCTGTTCGATCGTGGAATTTTCTTCCACTTCAATTACAAAGAATAAGTTCGTCAGTCGTATTTCAGAAAAAACTATTTCTACACATGTCGCAACAGAATTAGTCGTATTATATAAATAAACATAAAATCTTTAAAATCTTCATTGTTAGTTATCTGTAAATTAATAAAAAAATTCGATACTTAATTTTAAGAATTATTTTCTTATAGTATCATGTAAGCTTCAAACAAAATAAATAAATGAAATGAATGTGCTTACGTGCCATCACTGCCATAAAAACGAGCTATTTAAAAAGCCTCCGTCAATCAGAATTTGAACTTTATTTCACTTTATTCAATGAATTCAAATCTTGATCTTGCAGTCTATATATTGACTAAATAAATTAAATGGAATACTCTGGTGTAAATATCCCTAAACTGTTTTGGGGATTTGTTAAAACAAAGAAAATGTCGGATGGATAAACATCTTATTTTACTTACAACAGTTCTAAAACTCCTGGTTCGCTAGATGAAAGTATTATCTTTGCTGATATAAGAGATGTAAGGGAATCGTCAAAAATAAACATAGTAGGATTCTGAAGCTAGTCTCTTTGTATTTATTTAAATATTTTATTTTGTTTCAATTATTTAAATAATTAAACTAAGTGTCAACATGACTTCTCCTAGGCAACTGCGGCGTGCTAGCAAACTTCATTTCCTTAAAGTTAACAAACAAATTAAAAGCCTATGAGATCCACACTGCAATGTACTGTTATCTTCTTTGTACTCTACATGCATAACACTGCTAATGAAAAGTAATCGAGGGGCAACCAGGAGACATACGTGTTATTCTTTTTTCACACTAACACCAGGACTTACACCAATTCCTTGCTATCGCTAGGGGACTTCCTCGCACCCCTTTAAAATTCTCGCTAGCAGGGGAACCGGTGGAATTTACACCATAGCGTTCTCTCGATTATGTTGTAATGGAACTGTTGTTACTTCTATTTTAACCCCTCGACTTCAAGCCCTAGTCCCGACTACAGACCCATTAATTTCTATACCCTGATACAGGAACGTATTCAAGATGATTTATTTGGACTTCTAGCTCTTGAGCCTTTTCCTCTGTTAAGAGATTACACGAGCTGCCAAAACTCATATATCCTGCCATTTCGGAATGGTAATCCTTAATTTTCTTGGAATAATTGAAGACTGGACTCCATGGTATCTGCATGTGGGTTGGGTACACCATTTCCGTAATTAATTTCTAATTAGTTAATTACTAATTTAATGAATCATACTAGTATTTGTTTCATTCGTTTAACTATTGTCCGTTTAATCGGTTGTTCAATAGAGTCTTATCATGCTGAATATGTTGGTCGCTTCTGTTCGCTTCACTGAAGTACTTCTGCAATAAACTGGTATCGCGTTGTATAGCTTTCTGAGGTTGTCCCATAATACTCAAATCAGACGTAGTTCTCAAAATTTGTATCATTTCTAGATTTTCGTGAAAATATTTAATCTAAGTTTTTTTTTTCTTTGAGCATATTCATCAATTCTTCGTCGAATATTCGATCCTTTATACGAGGACAGCGAAAAGGGAAGATGAAACAGACACGAACTTTATGACCTGCAACCAATATGTAGATGAATTCAAAAAGCCAGAACACGAAGACTACCAAGCGAACAGATAATAATGCTCCAGCCAAGTCATCGCTTGAATTTGAATTTGAAGCGGTTTGAATTTTCAAAAAAAAAGACTATTTTCCTTAATTTATTCTTGGGACACCATTTGCTTATAAATTCATTATTATTATACGGAATAAAATCCAATAACCGATGTGAGTATATCTGTGAGCCTTTTCGAATCTGATGTACATATTCGTTTTTATCCATGACGCTGATTCACATTGAAGCTTTTAGAAGAGCTCCGCACTCTGCTCTTATTTGTATTTCTTCCCAAGATTTGGTACTTTTTTGAGGTAATAATTTGGCGAAGCAATATAATTAAAACCCCACCAACAATCAAAAAACAAATACACAAAAAAAAATGAGTGTAAACAAATAATTACATAAAGCGAATATAAAAGAATTGAAGGTTGACTTTGAATAGTAAGAGGTGAAAAAGAATAGCCAAAAATAAACTTACCAGAATTCTAAAACTTGTCTTTTTTTTAATTAATTCATTACTTCGTTTTTGTAGTGCAAATAATTTGTACAGTCCATTTAATTATGTCACCTACTGTGTATGCGAACCATTTACCATAACCATACATAAAATACGCTATGCTAAAACTATGATTGGCCTGTCTGATCGGATGATCCATCCGACGTTTATTTACCTACCATGCACAGTTACCGTGCTCTTAAACGACACGAATTGTATGCAACCGAGTTTTTTAATTTTGTCATTCAATAAACTTCCTTCATCACAATCGGTCATCGAGTTTTCTCTCCTTACTTCCTACATTTTGTTTATACCCTATTCTAGGGGTATATTAATTTTGACGCATAGTTTGTAACATACCTTAATATTGCCCGTAGACCCCTAAAAGTTACTATATTTATGATCAGCATCGGTAGTAATGTCGATCTAGCCATGTCCGTCGGCAAAAATTATGCCTTTAAACTGGACCTAGAGAGCTGAAATTTTAACCATATACTCTCTAGGGTCCCGAAATAATCAAGTTTAAGAATTTTTGAAATCCGCCCACAGACACGCCCACAAACTCAAAAAAACAAAATTTTGGAAAAAATCGAATTTTGAGCTAGAGAGTTGAAATTTTTTATATATGATCTATGGCCCATAAAACTGATTGGGACATAAAATTTTCAACATCCGCCCACTGACACGCCCACAATTAAATAAAACAAATTTTGGGAAAAATTGAATTTTGAGCTAGAAAGCTGAAATTTTTTATGTATGATCTTTGGCCCATAAAACTGCTTGGGACATAAAATTTTCAAAATCCGCCCACTGACACGCCCACAATTAAATAAAATATTTTTTTTGAAAAACCAAAATTTGAGCTAGGGAGCTGAAATTTTTAATATATACTCTCTAGGGGCCCTTTATGCTCATGTGTAAATATTTTCAAAATCCGCCTACTGACACGCCCACAATTATTTTTTTTTTTTTTTTGAAAGTCCAAAGTTTGAGCTAGGGAGCTGAAATTTATAGTATATACTCTCTAGGTGCCCTTTATGCTCATACTTAAATTTTTTTTAAATCCGCCTACTGACACGCCCACAATTAAATAAAACAATTTTATTGAAAAACCAAAGTTTGAGCTAGGGAGCGTTTTTATTTACAAAAGCTTAGTTTTTTCGATAAAATCCTTTAAATTTTTGTCACGCCCACTTATGAGATATAGGAATAAGAATAGGGTATCCAACAGTTCGCCCAAGCGGACTGTAGCCCGCCCCTATGTTTTTATTAATTATTTTATTATTGTCAAATGGCACAGCCTAGGCAACTGTGACTTGCTGGCAAGCCTTATTTCCTGAAAGTAAACAAAGAAATAAAAAGCTCATGGAGATGTCGTCCACACAGACATGTGCCTACCACGATCTTCTTGATCTTCTTTGTATTCTACCAGCCTAACTTTTCTGATTAATAAAAATATGTTTTCCTGTGTTAGCTGTTTGCTCTTTATCACCCACAATACGGCAGCACTTTACCAAATTATGCTCAAAAATCGAGTGTATCTGTCATATTTCATAATTGACACTAATTTCTGTGTATTCCATTCAAATATGCACTATCGTCCTACTATGGAATCAAAGCATTATGAAAGAGTAATATACCCAAATGAGAGACAGTGTTTTCTCTTATCCTCTCAATGTTTCCACACATGCACGCGCATCCTCTCAATTTGTGAGTGCATGAACTAAAATCTGAGAATGTGTGAAGTTATCCGCTCCTTACACGCCGAATTCGGTGAGTTAAGTTATTCACTCGTTATCACATGTCAGTGAAAGCTAACACACGTTTATTAATCAGAATTAAGAGTTAACAGATGAGCTAGTGCTAACTCGCCGCTTTCTGTTGTTTATTAATACGGGGGTACATGTATAATACTGCTTATGGGGCGGTTCATACCTAAGGAAATTGCTGTTCATGCGAAACTTCTTCAACGACTTGTGATGCTTAGAGTGGATTTTTGAGGAAGCGCTGAAGGGAGGTCGAAAAATTCTAAAAAAAAATCGCATGCGTTAATTTGATGTTATCTTTTGTGTTCCTCGTCGGCTCGTTTCCTGTGTGTCATAAAAATCTCATTTTGAGCAGGTACTCAAGAGGTTACATATCACTCTTAAGGGTGCGGAGGATTTCTGTACACAGCACACACAGAATTATGAAAAAAATAATTGTACCCAGACGAAAAACGATGTTGATAGAAACAGATTTTTAAATTGGATGGAACACATTAGCACCTCAGTTTTCTCAAAATCAAAATGTTGAGGGAATTTTCTGTCTTGCTTGTATTTTGACATACTCGTAATTTTTAACGCTTCAAACGCTGAAGTTATCGCTTCTGTCAAAGTTGAAGTCGAAGTTAAAGTGTTGATCTGTTTCTATCATATGATGAAACTTTAGGTCGAATTCTTTTCATACTACTACTACTACTACTACTACTACTACTACTATTATTACTACTATTAATGATAGGCTTGTATTTATAAATCGCTGAAATATTCTGATCTACGCTGATGATATAAAAATGTATAAACCTGTCAACAATCACCAAGACAGAACTCTGCTTCAAAACGACATTAATAGCTTCGCCAATTGGTATGTTAAAAACGGTTTATTCCTGAACCCTACTAAATGTCAACATATGATTATGTTCTAGAAAGAATATCCTTTTTACCTTTCAATATTCATTGTATCATGTTGATAGGTTTACGGCTTTTGGGGGTTTATTTTTATCCGAAACTAGATTTTTCAAAGCATAACAACTTTATGGTTAATAAATTCAATTCTATGCTGGGGTTCGTAAAAAGGTGGTCTAAAGAATTCAAGGACCGTTGCGTTGCTTTGCTTTCTTCGTACGAATCCTTAATATGCTTCACATATTTGGACACCCTTCTACGACATTCATTCAAATCGAATTGATTCAATTCAACAAACATGTATTCGATTTCACTTACAGGACTTCCATGGCATAATCAATTAAACCTTCCTCCTTAGAGTCAAGCTTCTTCAAATGATATCCTTTTCTCAACGACTGACGGCTTAATAGCGATTTCAATTTTTTACAGCAGCTTATATCCCAAAGCGAATCAAGCTGTGCTGATGATATTAAACATCGCGTGGGGGTAGGGTGTGTATGGCTTACACACGGTTCACAATGTTGGACAGCGTACAAAAAGTATAAGGGCAAATGAACGGCAGGGGAGATGAAGACAATTGGGATGACAGCAGGAGTAACAAAATATCGAATAAGAAGTTCCAAGATCCGAGGAAGCTTTGCGTCAAAGAACCCATCTCGAAGAAAATGGAGCGCGGACAGGTCAGTTCGTGATGTCATGCTCGATGGAGAGATCCTACGAATCCTGTCAAAAAGGCAATATCAATCAACGTTCCAATACAAACGCAAAAGATAGGCAGGGATAAAAATGCCGGGATCACACAAATGCAACAACACCAGCATTTGATTGGCTTCAGCAACGAAGCGATTCGAAATTGGGATGCCTGTAGTTATTTTCTGAGGTCGAACCGGCGAGCCACAGAGGGGGCCCTGGAGGGATGCAGTTGGTGGGAGGGTTATGACCCCTTTAATATTGATCATAGCCTCACCGTCATTAAGGAAGAAGAAGACTGATTTGCTTTAATTTTCGTATGGTGGCGCCGATAACGCGCTCATGGGCATATTAGCCGCATGAATAAAATCTATAATCTAAATGATCATGTTGTTGACTTGCGGGTTGGTTACCTACCAGGCGCGTCCCCGGGTGGTGGATAGGGGGACCTCGGTACGCTACGTTCGTGATCCGAGGTTTTAGAGTTATAGCGGCGTTTTATACACCGTCAAAGCTCTATCGCGAACCAAACTAAAAACAAAGTATGCAGGAAAAACAAAAAGATATTACTACTCCAGGTGGTACTCGCATGGGCGAAAATCCACCTGTGGTGTTTTCGACCACGGTCGGGGCACGGATTCTGGACGCCCCAACCGACATACTCATACACGCCTGTACAGGCGTTGACCTTCGAGTTGCGAAAAGGCTTGCTTCCGAAGATTCCTGCAGCTCTATCTCCGACACGTTCGGTAGGCTGGGCTGAAAAAATGGAGAAAGTGGCGGAGAGGTTCAACCTGATACGCTTAATCTTCAGACCAATAGACAGACAGCCGATAGGTGCGATGCTGCCGACGAGGCCTGTGAAACGGGCCACAGAGGCACTCCTGTCGGTGGAACCGACAACAATGCACCTTCTGCGTGCCCTTCCACTAGAACACTTCCAGCTGATGGAGGTCAATGCGCCCAAAATCTGAATGAAACAGCTGCTGCAAGCAGAAATGCTCGCGGCAACAGTAGGCAGAAATTTGCTGTAGCGGGAACATCTATCAGCAAGAAAAAGACGGTATCCTACAAGAAAGCCGTTACCTCTTCTCTGGTGTTACTCATCAGAAAGGCTGGCGAAAACAACAGCATGACCGACGCAGAGTGCAAACACTGTGAAGATCATCTGTGGGAGCTGGCAAAAGTATCCAATGAATGCATTCAAATGGAGGGCAGTGAACTGAAGAACAGAACCCTTACGGTGAAGTGCTCAACACAGCAAACCTTTGAATTTCTTAGCAAAACGGTGCCGAAAATTCCCCCTCTGGGAACCACAACTTTTGAGGTTTTCAGACCCCCCAAAAAAACGCGCGCCATCTCCTGGATCCCAGCGAAACTTAGGAAGACGGCGGATGTGCTAACGCGCGTACACACCCAGAATCCTGGGCTTGATACTAGCAACTGGACAGTTCATTCCCACAGGGAAAGTAGAAACAAGGATGATAAGGAAGGATCTACTCTCGTTGTTGGTTTATATAAAAGTTCTGTCGAGACTATCAGATCCGGGTATGGGATGCGTCCTTATTTGCACCTTGGAAGGATTCAATTCCGCTTTATTTCCAAGTGAGTGCGAGTAACGGATGAAAAACCCTAGTTTATACCAATGATTGTATTTACTCAGATCAACCTTCAACACTCCAAGGCTGCTACTGCTCTCATCAGTAAGAAGCTTTCCGTGTTGAATACAAAAGCCCACGTAACATCCATACAGGAGCCATGGGTGCGGAAAAATCGCATCTGTGGCCTTGAAGTTGTCCGTGGCACCACGATACTCTGTGACGAGCGGTCCGAGAGACCAAGGGCTTGTCTTGCTGTGTCGAACCTTCTCTCAGTGACTAAGCTTGGACTATTTTGTGGCCAAGATTTGGTTGCTGCAGCCATTAGCTACGAAACGAATGGAGACTGGAAGACCTTCGTCGTGGTGTCAGCTTATCTCCCCTATGATCCAGTAGTGCCTCCACCACCAAGGGCAATTGCTGAACTCATAGACTATTGCGACACCAGGAAGATGGGCCTAGTTATATGCTGCGATGCCAACGCTCAAAACACTCTTTGGGGCAGTAGCAAATGCAACATGCGAGGAAACCATCTCCTGGATTTCATTCTATCATCTGATCTTACTATCAACAATGTTGGCTCGCAGCCAACTTTTGTGACGTCAAGAAGACAGGAGGTGATCGACCTGACTTTATCAAATAGATACTTTAAGGCGGTTACCAACTGGAGGATCTCTTCGGAGGCATCCCTCTCAGATCATAGATATATCGAATTCCAAATCGAATGCGAAGCAATAACTTTGCAGGAGAGGAGGAATCCAAGAAAAACCAACTGGATACGCTTCAGAGAGGAAATGGGAAAAACTCTCAAAACTCCAACCAAACTCAGGACGAGACAAAAGGTAGAGGATGCTGTTCAAAACTTGAATAGTGTCATTACTAGCTATGTCGAACTGACGTGCCCTGTAAGTAAACCCCCTGGCAGAACGCCGGTTCCCTGGTGGAGCTCGGAACTGCAAAGAATCCGAAGAGAGGTTAGAAAGCTTCTAAATAGGTCACTCAAGACTGATTTTGAGACAGATTGGAATCTCTACCGATCGAAGCAGAAGGAATATAAGAGGCTAATTCTGGTATCGAAAATTGCTTCTTATAGGAATTTCTGCGAAAATATTGAAACACTGGGTGAAACTAGTAGGTTGGTTAAAGTACTGAAAAAGGGCAAACCAGGCAAACTGAACTCACTTAGAAAACTTGATGGCACCTTCACTGAGACGAAAGCGGAAACGCTTAGTTATCTGCTGGAGTCTCACTTTCCTTCCAGCCCCGATTACCGAGACTATGACTGAGCCAAGAACCATTGGTGTTGTGGATTAAAGCAATGCTAATGACTAGAACGTTGGTTGCGGATGCGGATTGTGGCCGCTATGTTATGGCGGGGGTAAACAGAGGCTGCCCGCAAGGCGGCGTTCTGTCTCCACTGCTATGGTGTATGCTGGTCGACTCTCTGTTGAACGCACTCAACAGTTCTAATGTATACGCTCAGGCGTACGCGGATGATGTTGCCGTGCTTTCTGTTGGATCAGCCCTTGACGTGATCGACGAATGGTGCACTAGGAATGGGCTCTCGGTCAATCCTCTAAAAACTGAGGTTGTTCTCTTTACGAGAAGGAGGAAGCTGTTCGGGTTGACTCAGCCAGTGCTAAAAGGCGTCACAATCCAACTCTCCAATGAAGCAAAGTATCTGGGAGTCATCCTGGACAGCAAACTTCTTTGGTCCAAATATGTTGAGCTGAAGACTGCCATGGCGCTGTCTGTTTTCTGGCAGTGCAGAGGCATTTTCGGCAAGACATGGGGCTTATCACCGAAAAGAGTCCTATGGATTTATACGGCTATGATAAGACCATTTATAGCATACGCATCGGTTGTTTGGTGGAATAAGCTTTCACGTAAATACGTAACTGCTGCTTTTGCCAAACTCCAAAGGCAGGTATGTCTCGGCTGCACGGGGGCCTAGCCTAGCGACAGTCGGGCTGCGCTTAAGGCCTTGCTCAACCCCTTAACAACCTCCAAAATATTCCGTGAATGCAAGATCTCTCTGAATTCGGTCGGAAGCCTGAATTCGCTTAGACTTGTCTGGGGCCCGGGTCATAACGGGATCACGGGAAATGAGATCTCCGATTAACTTGCTAGACAAGGTTCAGAGGGGGATTTCTCAGGACTTGAACCAGCGATCTGTCTGCCTGCGTCCTCGGTCAGGGCTTCCATTGACGGTTGGGTTTCCTATGAACACAATCGCAGTTGGCATGACTCTCCAGAGTGAAGACAGACTAAGCTAATTCTCCCCGACGTCTGTGGGAAATCCGCGGCATTCTTGTTGTCTCTCAACAGAAAAGACTGCAGACAGACCACTGGCGTTCCTACGGGACACTACGTTTTTGCCAAGCACCTTAAGGTGGTAGGCCTAGGCGATATCACCAACTGCGAAGCCTGTGGAGAAAGCGACTGATTGATTGTCCTGCTTTTGCTCGTATCAGGTGGCAGGTATTTGGTGCGGACATGGTGACTGCTGTAAACCTAAGCTCCTTATCATTGAAGCGCATTTTTCTTAGAAAAATGAGTAAATTCTCACAGTAAAATGTGGTGTGTCTGCCTGGTAGTATAATGGAACGGTATTGAGTCTGAGTGCTCCAGTGCAGAAAGTCTCACACACCCCGACAAAAAAAAAATTTTTGTTGACTTGCATGTTAGTAAAATTAATCTCAAACATATTTTGCAAATTTCTGCTCTTGATAGGTGCTTGTTTGAAGCACTGCACGACACAAACCCGATAGTGTATATAAATAAAAAAAGCCATCGTGGAAGTCAGAGCGGTTGGTCGGGACCATTGGAAGCAGCGAACCCAAGAGCCCGACAAGTAAATGAAGTAAGTACCCCTGACGTTTATATTGAAGAAGAAAATAAGAATGAAATTATTATTTCCAAATTCGGCCTTATTTCCATTATGATCATTATAAAATGTTCTTCGTACATCTGTGGTTTATATACCTGCGAGAAACCGGCACTGGTAATAACATGTGATATGACATAGTCTTGGTAGATAAAAGATAACTTCTCCTCCACTTTTCAGCGATTGGTGATGGCAATCATGAGTCAACTGTACCCGATTGCTTCCATATTTCGAGAACGCAGAGGCATCTCGCCCGGCTAAACCATTAAGGTTTTGTGATTAAAAAAAGAAAAGAACAATTCCTGTACCTAACCCATTATCTATTTTGCTTTCATCGTATCTATTTCCTGTCCGCCCAGTCTGAAACCGAATCCTAATAATGTTTTTTTACCAACTTAGTAATATGGTCAGTTGAGTAACAGCATATTTGGCTTCGGGAAGGCGGCTGCATAATGTTGCAAACCGACTACCTTTGTAAATATCTGTCTGCCTAACATCGAAATCGGAAATTCATGGGTCACATCATTCTAAACGACGAATTTTGTTAAAAAAGAATAAGTCTCGCACCGAAGTTAAGACATGTTTCATATACAAAAAAAGGAAATATAAAATTTGTCCCGAAGCAAAAGAAGAAACCTTCAAAACTAAAGAAAAGGTAACTCAGTAGTTACGTAAGCAATGACCTTAGCAGGAACAAACAACACGTAGTTAATTTTTAGTTCTGTGATGCAGAAGACTGTCAAAAGTAATAGCTATACGGGGAAGAAAGAATTACTATGATGTGAAAGTATAACAAAGTTTGCTCTTCACTGAGAAGCAAGGAGAAACAGATTCGTACCATGCTTCCACATAATGCAATTTAACTTTGCATTGTCCTCGTTTTCCACATTCAAACCGACTCGAACCTCCTGCTTTTGGTCTTAACCTCAATTTTAGCCCATATACTCATACACCAAGTGAATTACTTGAAGAAAGTCTTGTGTAAAACATGAATTCCCAAAGCAACAGCTGTTTCTCATAAGAGCAAACAACTTTGTGATACTTTCTCGAAGGGGCAACTGTGGCGCCTGCCATCCAGTTTTGTCTCAACTGAACTGAAAAACCCTTACGGTAGGAGAATCTATTTATTTTTTTTTCAAAATGCTGAAGGAAAATATTCTTCCAAGAACGCCTGATACGTTATTACGTTACTTGTGGCTTTGGCGCTCTGTCGCTGTGTATACAAATATTTATACGCCTGCACTCAGAACATGCTTTCGCCATTAGTTTGTTTCATATGCGCTATGAAATTTCATATCTCCGTCTGAGTGAATGATGGATAGAGGTGTACTTTTGTAGTTTTGTAAGTCTTGAAAATGACTGTTGTGGGTGGAAGTTGTAGATAAAAATATACGAGAAAATCTGACGAATTTCTTTGGAAATTATGTGAAACGAAGAAAAAAGGAGAACAGTGTTAATAGGAAAATTGGATTTAAGACCGCAGGGATTAAGTATAGCATTTAAGACGCTTGAGTTCAGAAATTGTGCGTTGTTGAAATGTGTGATAGGAATCGGGATACGGGTTATTGGGATAAGGATTACTTAGTTAGATGTGAAAGTATAACAAAGTTTGTGAGATTATGTTAAGCAGTTCACATGCAGGGACGGGCCAAGAATATCAAAGCAGTGCCCCCCAAAAAACCGCGCTTGCCGTAAAAAGCGACATAGGGGAGAAATTACATCTGGACACTTTTACCGTTTATGTGAGCGACGGGCGCATATCTTAAAGCTGCCCTTTAGTATGCATGCAAATCCGTGGGTTGACACGACTGTGCTCATATCGAAATCTTAAAAAAATAAAGTGCATGACTGGTGCCTTACGTTAACTTTCTCGCTTTCATAGGAATTGGTTTCGATTCTCATTTAGCCATTTTCTATTCTCGTAAAATGAGCAAAAAAACGTAACAATGTCGATTAGCGGTAGATAGCTTTATTTGATTTGTCTTAATTGCATTTGTGAATGGGCAAGCTAAAAACATCTTGAAATTAAATTTTATACCTTTCAGCAGAGTCTGCAAATGGGTAAAAAGAAAGTATTGTCGCATTTTACAGGGGTATGGCGTATTATATTACACAACATGCATAATGATGTTTAATACATATATGTAAATATGTTTATGAAAGATATATGCTCGACATTGATCCAAATCCAAATAAACCTGATGGTATTCTTGTTTCAAATTTTTCGCACGTAATAGATGCAACATTTTTAATTTTTTAACGTGGCGGCATATTTTTTTTTTCTTCATTGACTTTGTGATTGTGATTTTATGAACGGTTTTTGAGTTGTCAAAATAGCCTTCGATCTTAATCTATTTGAAGCCAATAAATCACTTTACACATTTTTAAGATGTTGCCGTATTTCGAAAGTATCGTTGCTTTAGTCTTTTAGTAAAAACTGAGTACGCCATTTGCTTACCTTTTTTATTCTTTTTTTTTTCTTTTAGAAAAAAGGAAATCCAAATCCCAGAGCACTCAGACTCGGTAACGGTCCAATGTACTACCAGGCAGAAATCCTCCTTTTGGTGTAGAGGCATGAGAATGAGTGGCGTATGTTGTTGTTCCCCATGGGGATTGAACCTGCACCGCACGGGTCACAAGCCAACACACTAACCTCTACACCGTCGCCACCCTACAACTTTACCTTTACCTTTACTCCAAGTATTTTAAACACTATCCAAATTCAATATTGTTAAAGCCGTTTTTGAGAAAAGTTAAATTCTTAGAAACAATTCTATGAAACATTACAATTTTTTTCTTTTGAAATCTCTCTACCGTTTTTGAGATCATGTTGGTAACCCAAAGTACCGGTCAAGTCTTTTGAAAAAAAAACTGAGTAAACACAAATCAAAATTATTACAACCGTTTTTGTAAGTAAAATTTTTAAAAATTTAAATTTTTTTCAATAATTATAGATTTCACATTTTTGTATTTTTATCAAACTGACAACATAGATGTTCTTTTAAAACTCACCAAAATTAGGCATATTGACATGAAATTCATAAGGACCATGATAACTTATGAACGAATTTTAATTCAAGCAAATAAAATTACGATACCTCACCCGTTTTTGAGAAAAGTGAAGTTTTGAAAATTTAATATTTTAAGTCCGTTTGAGTACTAACATGCAAATGTAAATTTATTATAACTTTTGTGCGACTACTACACAAACCCGTTCACGTACTGAGAAAATTGTAAAAATAAAAATATGAACGAAAGAAAAATTCGTTAATTTTTTCCACACAGAATTTCGGCTGAAAAAAAAATGAAAACTATCAAATGAAAATATTTGTTAAATCAAAACATTTGGGACATTCGTTTACCTAGCCTTGTGGAATTAACTCATCAAATTCAACATCACTCTCACTTAATAGTTTATTTAAAATGATAATCATCTAAATCGTTTTCACACATTTTTTGATAAAAATACAGTACGAACTCGGTTAAAGCAAAACTTTGGTTCTGCTTTCGGATTATGTTTATTGATATCTTAAATTTTAAATAGGTGTACGACTTTTGCGCCGCCTAGTACATTCATGTCATTATCTCTACAAAAACGTAGAAAAATTGCTATGTCGTCGTTTTTCTTTAAAAAATTGAACCCGATAAATGCAACAACCTTACATAGATCAAGGGTTTATCAAGTCAAATTTAGAGGATCGCTATCTGTATCTTTCACAGCTCAGTCTGGAGTTCCCCAAGGAAGTCACCTCGGAACCAATTCTATTTATACGTGTCATTTATGATGTTAAGGCATGTATAAATCACAGTAATATCCTGATCTACGCTGATGATATGAAAATATATAAATCTATCACTAGTCAGCAAGACAGAATTTTTCTTCAATCTGACATTAATAGCTTCGCCAATTGGTGTGATAAAAACGGTTTATCCCTGAACCCGACTAAATGTCAACATATGACATTCTCTAGAAAGAATATCACTTCCACCTTTCAATATTCTCTGTCTCAACATATTCTTTGTAATGTTGATAATTGTAAGGATCTTGGGGTTTATTTCGACCCAAACTGGTTTCTGCTAAGCATATTAATTCTATTATTAATAAATCTAATTCTATGCTGGGCTTCGTAAAAAGGTGGGCCAACGAATTTAATGACCCTTACGTTTCTATGTCATTGTACAATTGTTTTGTCCGTCCGAGTCCAGTTTGGGCAACGTTCTACAACATTCATTCAAATCAAATAGAGGCCATTCAATGTAAATTTATTCGATTTGCACTTGAAGGACTTCCATGGGATGATCCATTTAACCTTCCTCCTTACAGTCAACGTATCAAGCTTCTTCAAATGTTACCCCTTTCTCCACGAAGGCTTAATAGCGATATCATTTTTTTACAGCACCTTATATCCGGTCAAATAGATGCACCTGACTTGCTGTCGTCTATTGGCTTTAATTTTCGTGGTGGTGCCCATAATTTACGTAGTGTTGAATTATTGTTCAGCCCTCATCATAGAACGAATTATGGGAGGTATGAGCCTATTAGTCGCATGAGTAGAATCTATAATCTAAATGATCATGTTATTGAATAAAATTAAGCTGAAAAATATTTTGCGTAATAATGCTTTAATGTCTTAAATTGTTTGCATGATTTTACATAATTATTGTATTTTTAATTGTTTTGTCCTTACTAACACCTGCACTAAATGATGAGCCTGTGAGAGCACTTTTAGTGCCGGCAAATTTCTGCTCGTGATAGTTGCTTGCTTTAAGCACTCCATGCCACAGAGCTGATAGTGTTTAAAAAAAAAACCTCGAAAATTTCAACTGCCTTTATTTCTTTTAGTTGCGTAAATCGAGTTTGTACTGTAATTGCAAATCCGAGATTGAAAAAACGCTAAAATCGATTGTTTCCGTTTGGCGTCCTTTTCACAATACTTCAAACTTTGACATTTTTCATCTTTAAAAAGTACGCGAATTTACCTTTTATAAAAAAAAGTGAAAACTTAGTATGTATGAGATTTTATTACGCTCACCTCAATTATTGAATATTAAAAAAAATAATATCCACCCATTGTGGCTGGAACCTCGGCTACAAACGGGCAGACGGACAGATTGAAATGAGCGCTTTTAATTTGAAAGGCAACTGCTAGTGCCATCGTTTGGCAAGCGATAGAGGTTTAATTTTTTTTTTTTAATTCTGGCTCGCCAAGGCGATTTATAAGGGGGGCACTTTGACCTAAAAAGACCTTTTGTACCGTTGATAGGGGTTTAACTTCTAGGGATCTTGCAGTGGCCTTGCAAATTGAACTCGCCCAATAGCTTTTTCTTTAGTATACCTACTACTGTAAACGAGAAGATTAAGAAACAAAAGGTTTTGAAATTCTTTTGACTATACGAAGCATAGAATTGGGCTTTTTAACGATAACATTGATAAAAAGGGTCTTTCATTTAGTACTGGAAAACTTTTTTTTTAAATAAAATGCAAACTAATTGAGATATCTGAAAAAAAATTATTGGCTTGAATTATTATCAAAACATTTATGAAAGGAATTCGACTTCGTTCATATGTCCACCACGGGAATGTATGCAGCGATCGATACGTTGAATCCAATTTTCGATGATTTGAATGGACCATAATGCTCACACTTTGGTTTGACCTCAATAAACATCGGCAGGCTTCTCTGTTTCGGATCACCTTTTTACTGAAGCCTATCAGAGCTGGTGTTATTGCCTTTGTGTGATCCAGGAGTTCTTCACCTTTTTTCGATTTCGTTACGTGCGGTTCTGTTACTGATTGTTGTTTAATTATCCTTATATAGTCTTGTCAATCCACGAATTTACTTGCATACTTGTGAGAAAGTTTCAAGACGTTAAATGTGTTGCTAGGCTCAACTGAGGTGTGTGCCTCAATGCAACAAGTCTTGCTAAACAACCATTTATATGAGAACAATGAAATTCCTCTAAGCTTTGAATAAGCTGTGATACTCTCCGTCTTCAAAAAATGGGACAGTAACTTGATAGAAAATTACAGAGGAATCTCACTGCTGAATACTATTCGAAAGATCTTTGGAGGTATGCCGTTCAAGCGATTGACGAATTGGATAAATTACAAACAATAAACTAAGTGAATGTCAAGATGGGTTTCGGCAAGCATATTCAACTTTGGAGCAAGTCTTTATGCTAAATACTATCGTTGATATCAACCAATCACCGTGTAAACACATCTATACTTTTTCGTTGATTTAAAGGCCGCATTTGATAGCGTAGATTGAATGTTAAAAAATATTCAAAACTGTTTCTTCAAAAAAATTGTGCAACACAAGTTTATGATGGGAACTTAATGTCCGAAATGTTTTCTACATCCACGGGACTTCGATTGAAATGCGTAATGTAACAATTAAAGAACTATTGTGTTTCACAGCAAAATACAAAATGTAGCTGGTATTGGGAGAACATCCCAGGTCGAAGACAGGCCAATCGAGCTATTCGGCACTTCAATAACAATGCCAGCTGATGTCTAAATCTAAAAAGGCATGATATCAATAACTTAGTAGGTTACCTTACTGGTCACCACGTTTTACGATATCACCTCAACAAAATGAAAATAGTAGACTCTCCTAAGTGCCGATTTTGTCTTCAAGAATGCGAAACAGCTGATCATATATTATGTGAATGTCCAGTCCCAATGAAATTAGAAAGAAGATCTTTTTTCAGGGAACAACTGAGTTCAGGAGACATAAAGGATTCATCTGCTGGTAAGATTGTCTACTTTCTACGGAAAGTAGAAACTCTACAAGCCTAAATATTTTCTGGTCTCTATGATACGAAAGATCTTATAGGTCGAAGTGCTTTTTCCATCGCCTTGGCGAGCCAGAAGTTAACAAAAAAGTACTATTGTATGCAGATGACATTGTGCTATTGGCTTATTCATCTACAAAGCTCCGATTTATGATTACCTAACGGGAGCAGTATTGCCAAACGTGCACATTAAACCGCATAAAATCAAAAATAATGGTTTTTGGTAGAGGTAAGAGGCAGCGACATGGGAACTATATTTGGAAAAATGAAGGGGAACCTGTTGACATTGTGGAAAGCTATAAATACCTTGGCCTTTAAATGACCGGACAAAACAGCATGAAGTCACATTTAGAGGACAAATAGCATTAAACAGCATGCTTAGTCAAAACATACGTTTTTGAGCAAAGTACCAGATCTTTGAGGCAACAGCACGGTCCTTTATACTGTACGCATCAGAAGTATGGGGATACCTGCAACTTGATTCGGTTGAACGATTGATAAGCATTTTTCTTAAACGTAAACTACGTCTTTCCATCTCCACGCATATATCCATTTTTTTATATTAAAAGCAAATCCAAATCCCAGAGCACTCGGACTCGGTAACAATTTATTGTACTACCAGGCAGACATCCTCTTTTTTGTGTAAAAATAGGAGAAAACAATTTGTCATTCGTTTCTCTTTATTAATGGAGGGCGTATATTGTTGTTCCAAATGGGGTTTAAGCCTGCACGGCACGGGCCAAAAGCCGATACACTAACCTCTATGCTGTCGCTACCTTTCCCACATCCATGCTACACATAGAGACCGGACTTCCTCCAATGTTCATCAGGAGGATGAATCTTCGCTTGGACTACGTCTTAACAGTCCTTAACATGAACGTTACACGTCTGCCCAAAATTATACAACAGCTTGCGCTTGAGAAAAACTCAAGTTTTAAACAGTGGAAGGAGCTGGCTGAATGAACTGAAAGCTCTTTACATCTAAAAACCAGAAATATTCATCAGATGAA
Organism: Portevinia maculata; assembly: GCA_949715645.1. Lineage (NCBI taxonomy): Eukaryota > Metazoa > Arthropoda > Insecta > Diptera > Syrphidae > Portevinia > Portevinia maculata. The sequence goes on from OX454525.1 coordinate 193,891,667, forward strand.
AGCTGAATTATACAACATCATTTAAGTTCTCGATGAAAAGATGGACGCATCTCAGAAAAAGCACGGTCTTCCATTTATCGAGTAAATTATCCTATCCTAACATGACCTAAGCAACCCAAGCTGTTTTGAATTAAATCACGAGGAGAACTACTGATGCTAAATTATAAACCACATCGACCCGAACTGCCAATCCAATGTGGTTTTACAAAATGAACGTCCAAGAAGATATAATGCATTTTGTAGGAGTTTGTCCAACACTAACCGAACTAAGAAGATTATACCTTGGGAAAGCTATACACTGCAGATGAAGTTCTTCAATTTCTAAATAGACGAGTTTGGAGTGAGTTGTAGAGATTTGTTAAGGCTGCACTATGCTTAAGAAAAAATCGTTAATTGAAGAGTTCTAATAAAGTACATTTAAAAAAAAAAAATAAAGATTTCAAAAGTACTTATGTACCTAATACACAGATATTCAACAATTATGGTATTTAAAACGTCTCAATCTGACAGACGGTTTTTGCATGTCCTAAAAGATTTGTAATAAACAGAAAATGTAAACATTGTATAGGGTATTTTTTTATAGAGGTATAAAATTTCTGTTAGGGATAACTGTCAAACTAGCTGTCATACTAATAAAGCGTGTTTGACTTTTTTTCAGCATACTTTGGCAAATCACCATAGAGAACGTTTACTAATAGTGGAAATTTATTTCCAAAATTCGCGCTCTGTTCGCCAAACTTATAGAGCACATCGTCAAGTTTACGGTGCGCATAATCGTCCATCTGATACGCAATACTATGGGTTGATTAACAGATAAATAAGTTGTTCAGGAGGAAAGATCACAATGATATTCCTTTGTGTTCGAATCTCCCAGACAGCAGAGAACAGACAGACAATACTGACTGCTGGAATAAGTCCAGAAAGTGTCGCTTCAAACGACGATTTTTTCGTGGTCGAGGACCCACAGGAGAAAGTGGATTTGCTGGGCGCTTGTTTCGAGGCAGTGTATACGGTGAACAATCCTGTTCGCCGTAACCACGACATTGAGAATAGGGCTCTGGTGAGCCACTTCTATCTCCGCACCGAACTTGAGAATTGGCGATCTGAGAATAACGGATTCACCGTGTTCACTGATGAAAACCATGCTAATGCAGTTGTCGCCAATGGCCGAGATGCATCGCACTTGTTCGTGTCGAAGGATGATCTTCTGTGCATCTTCGAGTCACTAAAGAATAAAAAGTCGGCGGGGATGGATGGTGTCCCAAACGTCGTATTGAGACACCTGCCTTTGGAGGCTGTAGATATTTTCACCACGCTGTTTAACAATGCGCTGAATAATGCACATTATCCGGCGCATTGGAAGGTAGCTGTGGTACACCCTATCCCGAAAAAATGTAAAGATAGGACGAACCCTGCCAATCTCCGGTCAATTAGCTTGCTTCCGAATATTAGCAAGGTCTTTGAAAGGTTGTAAATAGAGCCCTGATAAAGTGGGTCGAGGACAATAACATAATCCCGGACAACCAGTTTGGTTTCAGGGCGAGGCATGACACTATTCATGCCGCGTCGAAACTGGTTTCCGACATTCAGTGGAATAAATGCAAAAACCAATGCACGGGTGCTTGTCTGGTTGATTTTGAGAAGGCTTTCGACACCGTATGGTTAGAGGGACTTTTCTACAAGTTGACCAGGCGGGGGATGCACAAACCTTTGCTATATATAATTTATAATATGCTTATGGGAAAGAAGTTCGTTGTCAAATGTGGCAACGTGACTTCGAGCAGAGTCTTTGAAATTAAAAACGGTTTACAGCAGGGGGCGGTCAATTCTCCGATCCTGTTTAACATTTACACGAGTGATCTGGTGGGTTCACTCAGACATGCTATAGCGTATGCCGACGATTTGGTGGCATACAGATCAGGTCCGAAAATCGAGGTCATTAATATCCTTTTGCAGCGTGACTTCGATCAAATTAAGCGATATTGCGACGACTGGAAGTTGAAAATCAACTTTCAGAAGACGGAAACAATCTTGTTCAGAACTCCATTGGCTGGGGCCTCTAGGGATACCAGAAAAAACTGGAAGAAATTGGCCATTATTGGACAAAATGGGCAGCCATTGGCGGTGAGAAGCGTAGTTAGATATCTGGGTATCTGGCTTGACCAGTATCTGTATTTCGATAGACATATAGTTGCTTGTCTTGCTGGGGCCAAGAAGGCTTATGCTCTGACAAGGAGACTGTTTCATAGCAGTCAACTTGACTCTAGGGTGAAGGTCATTTGCTACGTGGCCCTTATAAGGCCGATCATCGCTTATGGTTGTCCATTGTGGTTTAATATAGCGCCTAGTTATATGGAAAAGATTCGGGTTTTGGAGAGACAATGTCTTAGGACCTGTCTCCGGTTGTTCCGAACGCCCGAATCCAACTATATAAAATACTATCCCAACAAGGTCCTATACGATGGGGCTCAGTTGAATAGGATTGACAATTTCCTCATTAAGGTCACTCGAAGGCACGTTGCAAGGGCGATGGCCAGCGACAATAGTCTGATATTTGGGGCTTACTACCCCAATGAAATGTACATAGAGAGTACGCTCCGGTCTGGCTTTATCCCGCCAGAGGCATTTATCCATATTGATTCAAAAGGGCTGGTACAGACGAGGGATGGTATCCCGGTCTTATACCATCGCTACCGCAGCGCGAGAGATAAGCGGCTCCGCCATGACGGGGACGTCGCCAATGCTCATGAGCTCCTCCGTTTTAGTACCGCAATATCGGAGAGGGATATATTCGACACGGAAAAGCAATTCGCCGAATTTTGGTGGCTTGTTGAGGGGGGAGGGGTCAACATGCCCTCCCAGGACGGTGCGTTACTCTAGGTAACATCCTCTTAGCTTATAAGTTAGATTAAGTCAGCTAGGGCGTTTTTGGGAGAGGCCGGGCTCGCCAACGTGTGGTGGTGCTTCCGGGAGTTGACTGACGCTGTAAGGCTTCAGTCGGCTCACGGCGGCGCGTGTGCACGTTGACGACTGCCAGGCGCTCGGAAAGCAATTGGGATTTTGACCACTTGTTGCGCCAGGCAACGAGTGCTCAGAATCCTAATTATAGTTAGAATATGCTAAGTAGTTTAAGTAAGTAGAGTAGGTAGTTTGTAATTTGTTTTTTTATATAAAAATATAAAATTTGATAAAGATTCCGAGTTTTCTTAACAATTTTCTCGATGAAAACATAATTATGTAAGATTAGTTCGTAAAATAGTTTTTAGGCCGAAAGGCAATAATTATAAGATAGAGTTAAGTTTAGGGCGTCCGCATAAGGATCAATAATCTAGAATAAGTATCCTGTTAATTTTAAGTTAGATTTAATCATTTTTGTCTAGTATTTAAGTTGATATAAGCTAATAATTAATAAAAATGAATTTAAAAGTAAAAAAAAGTAACTGTGGGTTGATTCATGACCACATTTACTGTTTTATCCAAATCGAGCCCGTACCATGTGTACAGAAGAAGTAATCGTCGCTGTAGACGTGAGTGTGAGAAAGGCCCCGAAAGGAAAATTTTGAGGAAATATCTTGGCCTACTTCCATATTAGATCCAACTAGTGCCACATTTAAAGCCAGAGGGCCATCAATTGCATCGTGGGCTGAGAATCAAGTGGAAGTTGAACCACATTTGTATCGTCAAATTGTCTTCAGCGATAAGGCTCATTTCTGGCTTCACGGGTTTGTAAACAAGCAGAATTGTCATTCTTGGGGTGAGCACAATCCTCTTAAGACTCTTGAGACTCCATTGCATCCCCGAAAATTACTGTTGGGTGCGGTTTACATGCCGAATCCGTCATCGGCCCATTTGTTTTTAAATCCGAAAACGATGCCAGCATTATAGTGAATGGCGAACGCTACAGGCAAATGCCTCGTGATTTTTTTATTCCCCATGTCATTAGGAATTATTTGGATGAGAAATATTTCCAACAAAACGGCGCAACATGCCATACAGCGCGTGCAACCATGACTTTGTTGAGTCAAACGTTTGGTGGCCAACTCGATCGTGTGATTTGACATCTTTGGACTACTTTTTGTGGGGGTACGTTAAATCTCTGGTCTATGCTGATGAACCAGCAACGATTGATCACTTAGAAGCCAACATTCGATGTACTATTAACGAAATAAGAACTGGTATGCTCAAAAAAGTGGACCGACAGGATGGCGTTCATAAGGCGCAGTGGCGGAGGCCATACATCAGAAATTTTTTTTAAACATTAAATGCCATGAAATTTGTGAGCTAATAAAGCCAAAGTAGTTGTTGTATACTTCTATAAAAAAAACACCCTGTATATAATTGCAATAAAATCCAATTGTAATCTAAATCTAATCCGAGAACGAAATGGGAATGAATGATAAACGGACCAAGTGAAAAGAACGAATCTATAAAATGAACGATGCTGAAACTATTGGCACGGCTCTAGGAACCGATGGCGAAAGTCTTCTAATGACTTTACAAGAATAGTTTCCCTTTTTTTTATGGATATGCGATCTTATCTAAATACGCTGGAACATATCGACTGCGCTCAAGAAATGTTCTGGTCAAGATTTGAGACGGGAAGGGAATGTAATCAAATTTGCAGATGCGATTTCCTAACCCTCTACCGCATATAAACCCATATATGGTTTACCGACAACATTAACATGAATTATTCCCGTTATATGATACAAGTGGGTCACAAATGCAATGTACATGTAATGAACTACGAGTATGTCTATTTTTTTTATAATAAAACGATTTTTGTTATCAGTAAGAGAATCGCGATTACCAAATAAACTCATTGTTTCTAAAGAAAGTTTCAAGTCGAGCTCATTTAATAAAAGTGTGTACTTCTTCCAAGGTTTTTTTTTTTTAATTAACAGGTTAGTTTCATCCAAATAAAAATAAATTTCGTATGTATTGATTCTTCTTTTTTACATTTGTGAACTTTATTTCATGTTATTAAAATAACTATTGACCTTTTCCAAAACCCCATGGGTTTTTATACCCTATTCTAGGGGTATATTAATTTTGACGCATAGTTTGTAACATACCTTAATATTGCCCGTAGAGCCCTAAAAGTTACTATATTTATGATCAGCATCGATAGTAATGTCGATCTAGCCATGTCCGTCCGTCCATCCGTCCGTCCGTCCGTCCGTCCGTCGGCAAAAATTAGGCCTTTAAACTGGACCTAGAGAGCTGAAATTTTAACCATATACTCTCTAGGGTCCCGAAATAATCAAGTTTACGAATTTTTGAAATCCGCCCACAGACACGCCCACAAACTCAAAAAAACAAAATTTTGGAAAAAATCGAATTTTGAGCTAGGAAGCTGAAAGTTTTTATATATGATCTATGACCCCTGAAACTGCTCGGGATATAAAATTTTCAAAATCCGCCCACTGCCACGCCCACAAAAAAATAAAATAATTTTATTGAAAAACCAAAATTTGAGCTAGGGAGCTGAAATTTTTAATATATACTCTCTAGGGGCGCTTTAAGCTCATGTATAAATATTTTCAAAATCCGCCCACTGACACGCCCACAAATAAATAAATTTTTTTGAAAATCCAAAGTTTGAGCTAGGGAGTTGAAATTTATAAGATATGCTCTCTATGGGACCTTTATGCTCATGTGTAAATATTTTCAAAATCCGCCCACTGGCACGCCCACAATTATTATTATTTTTTTTTTTGAAAATTCAAAGTGAGCTAGGGAGCTGAAATTTATAATATATACTCTCTAGGGGTCCTTTATGCTCATGTGTTAATTTTTGTAAATCCGCCTACCGACACGCCCACAATTAAATAAAACAATTTTATTGAAACACCCAAGTTTGAGCTAGGGAGCGTTTTTTTTGATAAAATCCTTTAAATGTTGTATAACAAAATATGTAGAGCGTTCTTAACAATTCAACCATACTTAGACTTTTGTCACGCCCACTTATGAGGGATAGGAATAAGAATAGGGTATCCAACAGTTCGCCTAAGCGGACTGTATCCCGTCCCTATGTTTTATTTATTTTTTATTATTATTATTATTAATTATCACTATAACAAGGTTACAATAACACTTCTGATTAAGAAATATCATTATCATTATCATTCTTAAACTTTAATGTTAGTGTTGAATGATCGCAAGATAATATTTCGTATGTAAAGAAAAACTGACATGGGGTACCATTAGGATAAAAACAATGCTAAGAACTGAAATCGAAAAAAGCAATTTGATTGAAAGCAATATAAGTCAAAGAAGAATCTTTTTGCATTTTTATTAAGATGTTACTTTCATAAGTAGTTCCAAGTTATAAGGGCTCACAGTAAACAGCCAGTCTTTAAGAGAATTCAAAAATAAATGGGAATTGAGATTAGAACGTATGAATAAGGGAAGTTTATTAAAAATTCTACGAGAGAAAACTAAATAAAAGTTCATAAAATGCGTTTTGTGCGCGAATGGGACGTCAAACAGTGACAGGTTATTTATACGTAAACTATATATCGAAGAATTTCTAGAGGGAACATTACCACTTCTATTGAAGAACTCCTTTAGTACTTTGAACACATACAGATTTCTCAGTGGAAATATTCGAAGGCTAATAAAGAGAGGCCAACTTTCCGTATAACGATTCTTACCACACATAATTCGAACTATATGCTTTTGGGAAATCAATAGTGACCTTAAAGTATTTAAATATGTACCACCCCAGCTAACAATTCCATATTGAAGTTTCGACTGAACCAATCCATAATAGAGCATTAAAAGAACTCGTTGCTAGCAGTATGGTTTTAAAAGATACATTTTGCGAGATATCAGTGACATATACGATTTTAAGTATTGGACGTGAACCTTCCAATTTATTTTGTTGTCAATGTATACACCGAGATATTTGAATGAATCAACTGATTCAACTTAAAGCAACTGTTTGAACAGTGATTATTAGCTTCGAAATTGTTTCTCCCACAGGTATGTAGTAAGCAAAACTTTTGACACAGGCATGAATGAAAAATGAACTCAAATTTTTCTGAAGCATCATGTGATAGATTAAAGTACATTAATTTCGTTTTTTCACTGATAATGAGTTTGTGGACGTTAAACCAGACGCGAAGTATATGAAAATCGAAGCTAACCTTTGCAACGCATTCATCAAGCGATAGATCAGTATACGTGAAAGCGATGTCGTCTGCAAATGCATTGAGATTGCCGTAAAAGTTTTGGAAGAAAAGAGAGTTAATGTAGATAAGGCACAGTATAGGACCTAGCACGGATCCTTGTGGAACGCCGTTTTTAAGCTTAAGTGGATCGCTGTAACAACCACTGATTACCACCCTTTGCTCCCTTTCCAACAAATATGACTTTAGCCATTCATATGTCATCCCTCTAAAGCCAGCTTTGTACAGCTTACGCAATAACATTTGCAGATCTACCATATCGAATGCTTTGGTCATATCAATGAAAAGAGCCATAGTTGATTGACTTTCGTTAACTCCAGTAAATAAATCGCAACATACCTTCAAAATAGCATCTTCAGTGGATCTACCTGCTCTAAAACCATATTGAGCATCTGAAAAAAAATTACTTTGATTTAGGAATGATAATATTCTTGATTTCATTAATTTTTCAAATATTTTTGAAATCGTAGGAAGGAGAGAAATAGGTATGTAGTCTCTTATATTTTTGCGATTCCCCTTTTTGAATAAAAGAATAACTTCTGCAGTTTTCAGATAATTGGGAAACTTACCGCTGTTAACATTGAGGTTTAAGATATAACACAGAACGTCAACAATCTCCCAAGCAATTTTTTTCAATAGAATGGCAGAAATACCATCACTGGTACACGTATTTTTGTTTTGCAAGGCCATAATTGTTTTAAAAATGTCATAGGGAGAGAATTCGTGAAAACAGAAACTATTACTTTGCATTCTTTCTTCAATTAAACCCGGTGCATGATTACAGTTGCAACTCATAAAAGGTGGTTCAGGGGGTTTCAAATTCTCAGAGATATTGACAAAGAAGTTATTAAAAATGTTTGCTATTGAAGATGGATCAGATATAATTGAATTATTGGCTTCTATATGAGGAATATCATTACATTTCTTTTTTCTACCCAAAATGCTATTTACTAAACCCCATTCTTTCCTTGAGTCTCCCCTGTATTGACTTACGCGATTGGTGTAGTAAGTGTCACGTGCTTGAGCAATCTTTCTTTTATTTTGTTTGCATAATTTAGTGTAAATTCGTTTTAAACCTATATTTTCTGGATTTATATTGCATTTTTTTGCGAATTCTTTTTACGTTTTATATCATTCAATAGTCGCATTGTCATCCAAGGTTTTCATGCATTGACGAACTTACTGAAAGTTTTGTGGGAATTTTTTTTTAATATAAATTCACAAGTTTCCTATGGAAATGACAAGCATGTTAATATATATGTACCTGGTAATGGCTATGAAAGTGATGATAATCTGGTTCCGATTCTGATGATGAATATGTTCCTAGTCGATTTCAACATCGTCGAAGTTCTATTGTTATCCCCAAAACAGAAGGTGATTTTACCACTGACGGAACTAATTTTTCAAAGACAACAAAAACTACATCGAAAAACATTAAGGCTCCTAAAGTCAATCGGGAAAAGCGATGCTTAAAGCCCTATAACGAAAATAATTTCAAACCTGCTTCGAGCTACTATTGAAACAAAACTTATTGACAACAATCTATATACCAATTGATGACATGCAATGGATTTGAAACCATAAAAAATATAGGGACGGGCTACAGTCCACTTGGGCGAACTGTTGAATACCCTATTCTTGTTCCTATCCCTCATAAGTGGGCGTGACAAAAGTCTAAGTATGGTTGAATTGTTAAGAACGCTCTATATATTTTGTTATATAACATTTAAAGGATTCAATCGAAAAAAACGAAGCTTTTATAACAAAAACGCTCCCTAGCTAAAACTTTGGTTTTTCAATAGGTTGGTTTTATTTAATGTGGGCGTGTCAGTAGGCGGATTTAAAAAATATTTAAACATAATTATAAAGTGCACCTTAGAGAGAGTCTATACATATTATCAATTTCAGCTCCCTCCCAAACTTTGTTTTTTCAATAAATTTTTTTTATTTGATTGTGGGCATGTCAGTAGGCGGATATAAAAAAATACTTAAATATAAGTATAAAGGGTACCTACATTATAAATTTCGGTCTCCTAGCTCAAACTTTGACTTATCAATAAATTTGTTTTACTTAATTGTGGGCGTGTCTGTGGGCGTGTCTGTGGGCGGATTTCAAAAATTCCTAGAGAGTATATGGTTAAAATTTCAGCTCCCTCGGTCCAGTTTAAAGCCCTATTTTTTGCCGACAGACGGACGAACGGACGGACATGGCTAGATCGACATTACTATCGAGGCTGATCATAAATATAGTAACTTTTATGGGTCTACGGGCAATATTAAGGTATGTTAAAAATACGTTAGGAAAATAATTTACTCCCCGGTCGACAAAAAGTCGCAGGAAAGTTTGTCCGTCAGTGTTAAAAAATCCAGTAGGCTGTCCCTCTACTATCAAAATGTAAGGGGACTCCGCACAAAAACCGCTGAAGTATATTTAAACTCCCAAGCCCTCTCTCCTTGATATCTTCTCCTTGACGGAGAATTCAGAAACGATCGTCATCAAAATTACCTGAAAACGCTTGGAGGAGGTGTCCTGATTGCTGTTCGTTCCAACCTTGAGTCACGAAAGATTGACTTTCCATTTCCACTAACCGTCGAAATTATCTGTGTAAAAATTACACTTAAGAACAAGCATTTATATGTTGTTAATGCGTACATTCCATCGTATCGTCTGTGTTCCTTGTATTCGGAACTTTCTATGGCACTAGACCATATTTTTGACATATCTTGTTGTGACAGCACTGTCTTACTTATAGGCGACTTCAATCTGCCACATATTGGATGGGTACCTTCTGAGGATGATTCTCATCTCATGCCATCCTTTGACTCTGCCCAACAAGAGCTCGCTTTACTGGACAACATCTTGTTTTTTGACTTACAGCAAACTAGCTGTATAAAAAATTTCAGAAATCGAATTCTCGATCTTGTTTTCTCTTCTGACTCTGTTAGTACTGTGGTTCTCGAATCCCACTTCAGTATAACTAACATAGATGACAATCATCCACCCTTGGATGTATTTATTGAACTAGGCGCACATTTGTACGTAAATAGTAATTCGTATGATCGTTCGCAATCTTTTGACTTTCGGAAAGCAAATTTTCAAAGGCTTTCTGATGAAATTTCCAGCTTTAATTTTAATCTTACTGCGTTTTCTAATATTGAAGATGCAGTAGTTTCCTTTTATTCTTTGATGGATAACTGCATGAAAAAAGTGATTCCTGTGAAATCCTCTAGGAATCTGAAAACGTCCCATCCTTGGTACACTAAAGAGCTCAAATCAATACGAAACAGACGTAATAGGGCTTGGAAGAACTATTTAAAAAGTCTCCGCCATTCAGATCTTGAGCTCTATCTTACACTATTCAACGAATTCAAATCTTTATCCTGCAACTTATATATTGACTATATAAGTAAAATGGAATGCTCTTTAAAAGTGGACCCCAAACTTTTCTGGGGATTTGTCAATTCTAAGAAAAAAACCGATGGTTATCCATCGAAGCTTAATTACAATAGTTCTACAACTGCTGATTCGCTAGATGCAAGCAATATATTTGCAGATCATTTCAGTTAGTCGTTTAGGGAGACCCCTCTTCACATAGATGATCAATATTTTAGTTATCTAACTGTCTGTTCCCAAATAAGCTTTAATAGTATCTCATTCGATTTGGAAACAATTTTAAAATGTGTTTCTTCTCTGAAGAATGACTATTCATCAGGTCCTGATGGCATTGCGCCGCTAATTCTTAAAAAATGTAGTTATGCAATTGCTCCACATCTTAAGTATCTGTTTGAATTGTCAATTAATACTGGTAAATTCCCTAAGCTATGGAAAAGTGCTTTTATCACACCTGTATTTAAAAAAGGCGAACGTGGTGATATCACTAATTATAGACCTATTTCAAAGCTTTCGTGTATCCCTAAGCTTTGTGAACAAATTGTTTGTGAAAAGTTATATTTGCTTTTATCACACCTGTATTTAAAAAAGGCGAACGTGGTGATATCACTAATTACAGACCTATTTCAAAGCTTTCGTGTATCCCTAAGCTTTCTGAACAAATTGTTTGTGAAAAGTTAATATTCTTTGTCGCAATATAATTTGTAGTGAACAGCATGGATTTGTAAAAAACAGATCCATTGTCACTAATCTGTTAAGTTTCTTGCATGATTGTTCTAATGCCTTAGAGAATAAGGACGAAATGGATTGCATATACACTGACTTCTCTAAGGCTTTCGACCAGCTCTCCCATGAATTAATCGAATTTAAGCTCAGGGCTTTTGGTTTCCCACCATTTTTCATAAAATGGGTTGATTCATACCTTAGATCAAGGGCTTACCAAGTCAAATTTAGAGGATCACTATCTGTATCTTTCACAGCTCAGTCTGGAGTTCCCCAAGGAAGTCACCTCGGACCGATTCTATTTATACTAGCCATCAATGATGTTAAGGCATGTATAAATCACAGTAATATCCTGATCTACGCGGATGATATGAAAATATATAAATCTATCACTAGTCAGTAAGACAGAATTTTACTTAAATCTGACATTAACAGCTTCGCCAATTGGTGTGTGAAAAACAGCTTATTCTTAAACCCTACTAAATGTCAACATATGACATTTTCTAGGAAGAATATCCCTTCCACCTTTCAATATTCTTTGTCTCAACATATTCTTTGTAAAGTTGATAACTTTAAGGATCTTGGGGTTAATTTCGATCCCAAACTGGTTTTTGCTAAGCATATCAATTTTATTGTTAATAAATCTAATTCCATGCTGGGCTTCGTAAAAAGGTGGGCCAAAGAATTTAATGACCCTTACGTTTCTATGTCATTGTACAATTGTTTTGTCCGTCCGATTCTAGAGTATGCCTCACAAGTTTGGACACCGTTCTACAACATTCATTCAAATCGAATAGAGTCCATTCAACGTAAATTTATTCGATTTGCACTTACAGGACTCGCTTCTTCAAATGTTACCCCTTTCTCAACGAAGGCTTAATAGCGATATTATTTTCTTACAGCAGCTTATATCCGGTCAAATAGATGCACCTGACTTGCTGTCGTCTATTGGCTTTAATTTTCGTGGTGGTGCAAATAATTTACGCAGTGTTGAATTATTGTTTAGCCCCAATCATAGAACGAATTATGGGAGGCATGAGCCTATTAGTGGCACTGAGTAGAATCTATAATCTAAATGATCATGTGATTGACTTGCATGTTAGTAAAACTAAGCTTAAAAATATTTTGCGTAATAATGCCTTAATGTTTTAAATTATTTGCATGATTTGTGTCTGTGTTAGTATTTTATAGGTACATAATTATTGTGTTTTTAATTGTTATGTCCTTACTAACACCTGCACTAAATGATGAGCCTGTGGGTGCACTTTTAGTGCCGGCTAATTTCTGCTCGTGATAGTTGCTTGCTTTAAGCACTCCACGACACAGAGCTGATAGTGTATTTAAAAAAAAAAAAAAATGTTACAAACTATGCGTCTGTAATGTAACTTTTTAGTTTATTTAAGTGATATAAAATAAGCATAGACCGAACACGTCTTGTTTCAATAATCGCTTTATTCAGACTCTCTTGGCGAAACCAAAAAATGACAAACAGATCATACATAAAAGAGCTTACGGTCAATAGTTTACATAAGAAACTGTCGTTCGATCGAACGATAATGCAGCTATTCATTGTATATTATTAAAGTAAAAGTAAATACGTTATTCATTATACATTTGAACATTTGACAAAAAGATCACAGGGTGGCCAAGAGACATTTTAACAAGTTAAGATTTGAAACAAAATATTAGAAATGTCTTACAACTCGACCATCCTGAATACAAATCGTCCTCGATTTAATATCGTGCGCAAGCAAAATACATTAAACATATTGATATCTTATACATATTAGTATCTTATATATATTGGAATCTTATACATATTAGTATCTTATATATATTGGAATCTTATACATATTGGCCAACAATAAGACATGGGATAAAAAAATGTCTTGTCAAACATATTTATGAGTATAAATACAAATTAAACAATAAAACTATTATACGATAGAAATTACATATTAAGGCGATAATAAGTATTGATACATGGGGGGAACAATATATTATTTTCATTCAAGATAAAACGTACGGTTTCATATTTTCGGGACACGCAACTCCCTCATAAGGAACACGAGAAATCTGAAGGTTTTCTATATCTTTTATCAGATAACGATCATTTTGCAATTTTTTTATTATTTCATATGGCCCTTTATATTTAGCCAGAAGTTTTTTGTTAATACCCGGAGTAGTTACAACTTTTTTCACCATAACAAAATCACCAACATTATATTCATGTGGTTTCTTATGGTGTTTGTCATAATAGACCTTATTCAATTCCTGATTATGAACAGTTTTTTCACTTGCCTGTTGCCTCACCGATTCTAAATTTCTCGGATCTTCAATAATTACGTTCTGTTCTAAATATTCTTTAATTTTATCGTTAACAATTCCCTTTTGCACTACGCCGAAAAGCAAAATACTTGGACTAAAACCTGTGCCTTTATTAACAGTGTTATTTAACGCAAATTCTACTTTAAGCAAATGTTTCGTCCAATTACGAGGTTCAATTTCACTTTCCTTGGCTAACATTGGAGTAAGACACCGGTTTACACGTTCTACCTGTCCGTTAGACTGAGGTGAACTTGTGGCAACCTTAATGTGTTGGATGCAACATTTTCCACAAAATAATGCAAATTCTTCGGAAGTAAAGCAACTCCCTCTATCTGAAATTAAACGATTTGGTGTACTGTATGTCGAAAAATATGTTTCCAAACACTGGATTACTTCTTTTGTGCTTGTACTCTTAACCGCAAATAGTTTAGTGTACTTTGAAAATCCATCAACAACTAGAAATATATGTTTCTTAAAATTTCTAACAGATGATGGTAATGGACCATAATGGTCAACGTGAATGGTGTCAAAAGGTTTATCACCTTTCGGGATGCTATGCAAAATTGCCTCCTTTTTACCATAAGGTGGAGAAAAATGTATACACTTTAAGCAGTTGCTAATATAGTTTTTTATCTTAGCTTTCATGCAAGGGAACCAATACGTTTTTTTTAAAAAATTATAACACTTATCAACTCCAACATGACATAGTGCGTCATGATGTGTTTGTATAACACTTCTCTCCATTTGAGATGGAACATAAAAATAAACATTTTTATCGATTTTACGATACACCAATCCGTTAACAAGTTCATAAGCAGGGCTTTCTCTTTCCTCTAACATTTTGACTAGTTTCTTCACTATAGGATCTCTTTGCTGTGATGCCGCAAGAACATACTCAAAGGAATCTGGTTCAACGATCAAAATATTATGACACCTGCTTAGAGCGTCGACGTGTCTCATCCTCTGACCATCTCTATGTTCAATAACGTAGTCGTAGTCTTGGAGCTCTAAAGCCCACCGTGAGATTCGCGGATTTATTAATTTTTTATTTAGAGTAAGGGTCAGTGACTTACAGTCCGTTATTATTTTAAATCGGATGCCAGTGAGGTATATTCGAAATCTTCTTAGAGCGGATATAATTGCCAAAGTCTCTAATTCATAAGAGTGATACATTGATTCTTGAGCAGTAGCGCGTTTTGAATAAAAGAAAATCGGATGAAATTGTTTATCATCTTGTCGCTGTAGCAAGACTGCACCAAATCCTAAACTGCTTGCATCACAGTGCAATTCTGTTTCAGCATTTGGATTGTAAATACTTAGTAGTGGCGCATTTAACAGCTTTTGTTTTAACGACTCAAAAACTGCCAGCTCGTTTTCACCAAAACTAAATTTGGCATCTTTCTTAAGAAGATCATACAATGGCTTAGAAAAGGTCGAGAAGTCCTTTATGAATTTTCTGAAATATGATGTTAAGCCCAAAAAGGAGTGCAAGTTCTTTACATTCGTTGGTATAGGAAAGTCAGCTACAGCCTTTAAGCCATTCAAATTCGGTCCTATGCCATTGGCGGAAACTTCATACCCCAAGTAAGTAATCTTATCAAACATAAAGAGACACTTATCGTAACGTAATTGCAAATTGTGCTTCAAAACAACATCCATAACCGCTCCTAAAATTTGAAAATGTTCATCCTTACATTCCGTTGCAACAAGCAAATCATCAATGTAAACAAGTAATTTTCCTGAACTTATGAGATCTTTGAATAGCATATTGATGTAACGCTGAAAAACAGACGGCGCATTTTTAAGCCCGAAAGGCATGCGTAGATATTCGAACTGTCCTAAGGGTGTTATAAAGGAAGTAAATTTGACAGAACCTTCAGCCATCTTAACGTGGTGAAATCCACTTTTTAAGTCAAAAAGCGAAAAATACTTCTTGCCACGTAATCTGTCCAAATGATCTTCAATAAGAGGAATAGGAAAATTATCTTTTACTGTCACTTTATTTAACTGACGAAAGTCTATGCAAAGACGCAATTCGCCTGTCTTTTTCTTTGCTAAGACAATTGGCGAAGCAAAAGGTGAATTGCTTTCACGAATGATATTGTTCTTTAATAAATCGTCTAAAATTTTTTGTAGCTCCAACTTATGAGCGTAAGGCAATCGTCGAGGCACACAATTAAAAACACTGTTCTCATTCGTCAAAACTATTTCCATTTCAAAATCGTCTGAAAATTTCTGATTCGTGGGAAAACTTCGGGTAATCAAACTTCTAACTAACTCATTGTCACCGTAATTTAAACTTTCATTAATTTTGAGACTAACCGATTTGTCACAATTATCCGATGTATCGATACTTAAAATTTCCTTTACAAATTCTTCACAAATCGAGTCGTTTATATCAATATTTTTAATTATTTTCTCTTCTCCTACAGAGAGTTTTATATTACTTTTTTTTAAAAAGTCTCGTCCTAGCACTATTGCATTGTGCATTGTGTCATTTTTAACAACAAATAAACATAAATTGACATAACTGTTATTAAACTTAACATTACAATATACATTTCCTAACATAATTAATTTAGAATTGTTAATACCTACATAGTCATGCATTGGAGATGGTACAGTTGTCATCAAAAATGGCGGAACATAGCGCTGCTGCACAAAGCTGATCGGGCTTCCAGTATCTATCATTGTCATCACATGCATTGACAAGCGGACAGCTCTAGAGTCATCTTCTTGAAATCCATATTCGAAAACACCATAAAAATCAGGCAGAATGGAAACCATTTGGTTTTCTGTTTGTAGTTCAGTAGGCTGAACCACAAGAACTGATGTTGATTGTGGACAATCCTTTACAACATGTCCCTTTTGTCCACAGCGAAAACAGGAACCTTTTTCTCTTCATGGCTTTGGGCAAGTGGTTGATATATGCCCAGATTCATTGCAATTGAAGCACTTGACAGTAACCTTAGTACTCGTGCTTGATGTACTTCTCGGTTGAGGAGACGTCTTATTATAGAGCGGTATAGATGGTTGCAGATCACATTTCATCTTCTCATATTTTCGTAAAATGACCTTCAGTTCAGCGATGTTATTTGCAGTCAATAAAATTTGTTTACTGAAAATCGAGTCCGGAATTCCCTTGATGACGTAGGTAATGACGTCCTGTTCTTCGATGTCTGCTAGGGATGCTATCTCCTGCATCGATAGGACATATTGTTGAAATGATTCATCCTTCCGCTTCTTACGGCCTCGCAACATATTGTGAACGTCCGTAGCTGTAGCGTGCTCATGAAACTCTGTGAGCAAGGCTGATTTCAACTCACCCCAAGAACGACACGATGTAGATCTCAGAAACAACTTTGCTGTTCCCTTCAGCAATCTCTTGGCATAAACGAAGCTTTCTGACTCATTGAATTTGTACAACAGTTTTGCATCCTCAAAGCTGCTGATCCACTTTGTAACACGATAATTATCATCTCCCGAAAAAGTTGGCATTTCGTCTTCAACATCACGGAACGTACACGAAGATTGGTTCTCTCTTACTGGATTATTTAACTCAGCTAACCTTTTTTGCAGTGAAATAATTTCTTCTTTTTGTTTAACCATTTCACGCAATTTCTCTAACCTCTGAGAAATAATTACTTCCTCCTCTTCCAAATCTGCGGAATTTTCGTCGTCATCAATGCTACCACCAACATCAAGCGGGAAAAACTCTTCCAATTGACAATCATCAAGTAGAGCTATCCCCTCACCCAGACGCACCTTCAACGCGGCTTTTATTCCATTCGTAGACAAACCGATCTCCGCCAGTTTGTTTTTCAATTTGGGTACAGTTGCACTTTGCAAAAAATTAGCAGCGCGTGTACTCGCATCCATTGCAAAACAAATTATTATGCCAAATCAAAATTAAACAAAACTTTGACAAATTAAAAAAAATTAGCAACGTAGCAGGTACTCTAATCCCACTTCTGAATAATTGTAATGTAACTTTTTAGTTTATTTAAGTGATATAAAATAAGCATAGACCGAACACGTCTTGTTTCAATAATCGCTTTATTCAGACTCTCTTGGCGAAACCAAAAAATGACAAACAGATCATACATAAAAGAGCTTACGGTCAATAGTTTACATAAGAAACTGTCGTTCGATCGAACGATAATGCAGCTATTCATTGTATATTATTAAAGTAAAAGTAAATACGTTATTCATTATACATTTGAACATTTGACAAAAAGATCACAGGGTGGCCAAGAGACATTTTAACAAGTTAAGATTTGAAACAAAATATTAGAAATGTCTTACACGTCAAAATTAATATACGCTTAGAATAGAGTCGGGCGCAGTGGCTCAATGGTTAGTGTGTCTGCCTACTAATCGAAAGGTCCCCGGTTCAATTCCCGGGCCAAATAACATCTTAAGTTTTTTTCCAGTGCCCCACCTCTTGTCTTTGTTGACGATGCTTCCAAGATGGTCCCAGGAACAGCGGATGATCCTGCTGTCCCGAGCATCTCTTCGGCTGCCTTCTTGCCCTGTATGTCTAGATAAGATAGAGATAAAATAGGAAGACTGTTTTTTTCGGAAAAGTGTACAGGGTGCTCCGTTAAATAAAGACAAACATTAATTTGTCATACATTTTTATTAAAAATTAAATAAGAACTACATGAGTATTTTTGCTTGTTGTTGGCTTTTTTGATAATCATATTCAATTTTTTGATATTGTGACACGCTCGAACGTATAATTCGAATTCTTTGTTTTGATTTTTACAGCAAAAGGAATCAAATTAATTTTTTAATATATTATACATTTTCATTTCAAAATTACTTATTACAAAGTACAAATTGGAAAAACGAGAAATAAATTGTTGCTCCCAGGCTCTCTATGGCATCTAAAAACTCTTGAGAATTGCGTGTTAAATGCGCGACCTTATATTCTTTGAGGTGTGTGAATATGGAGGAAACACTAGGTTTCTGACTTTATTTCAGCTCACATTTGTGTTTTTGACGCTTTTTTTAAATGTAGCCTGCAAACTAATAAAACGTATTTTCGCCACCGAAATCAACAGTTTTATTGTCAGATTCGGTTTTGGAAATATTGTCCTTCTTTTTGGGTGATTGTAACTGCACTTCAACGCCGGGAAGTTCTAAATTCACAGTTAGCTCGCAGTTTCCATGGGTTATATCCTCCATGTACTTTGCTGAAAATGATCTTTTAAATGAAAAAATGAATTGAAATGGAGTCAGTATCTTGTTATTTCCTCGTCGGTTGCATAAAACCGCGAAGGTTTTTTCCAGACAATCTTGATTGAGGTTTCTCGTTAAAAGGAACTGAATACCATCTGCCCTTAAATCACTTGAAATGCCAATGAGAGCAACTATATTCTGTTGCCATCCTTTTAAAAATCGCATCTTTTTAGTTACATTGGCAGACTGATCAAAAAAAGTAATATTTTAAAAAAATATACGAGTATTCATTTCATTTAAGAAATTGACTTGCTCTTCAAGTAAAAAAATGCCCTTCTGGATTTTTTGAGGTCTTTAAACTTAGACGAATTAAAAATATCGTATAACCTGTCATATATTTCAGCAGTATTGATAGATATATTACAATATTTTTAAATGAAAAAACAGTTGACCTTTATCTTTTAAAATACACGTACGCTCTTATTTGTTTTCTCTGAGAGCTAACTCGCGTCACTCGGTATTGTATTTTACGCCTTTAAAAAAGCATTATGAAATAACCCAGAATCTTACGAAGCACGTCGCATGTAGTGGTAGAGGCAAAATATATTGTGCACCCTTTTTCCACAGCGGTCGTTCCATAAGGGTTAAAACACACCCTTTTGACCTGCTTCCACGTATTGTAGGAGTTTTTCTGCATTTTGCTTTGTAGTAGTAGGAAATGCATATGTAAAGAGAGTGTCCCTACCCATTATATGGATTGGATATACTATGGTGAAGGACTCTTTAAAAAATTATGTTTGGCAAACGGCCAGGCAAGTGACAACCGGTAGCTTCGATTAAATAAAATAAATATTCATAACTGATAAGTTTGAAAGCATTTCAAATTGTTTTCTTCCGAGAGAACGTATCAAATAAAACCTCTTTGTAATCCCAAAAGTCCCAGGATTGGAGATTACAATCCCAAGATTGTTTTAGAGCTTAAACCATACGGGATCCATCCCGGGATTGTATTCCCTAGTCCTAAATAATTAGTTTACGGATTGGAATGCTAAAGCTGTTGTGTCCCACATCCAAATAACAAAGATTCCAAAGCCAGCAGCCTTAAGTCAAGAAATTATTTACATTTCGTGGTATGCGAATATGGCAAGATTTTTCTTTCCGGGCACCAGTTCAAAAACAATTTTTTAAAATTTTATTTCTTCGTTAAAGGGCCTACAACAAGCATGATGTAGAACAAATTTTGTAATGCTCTCATTTAACAGATAAGCTTTTAAGAAGCCCAATTTTCGAAGATAAAATTGTTGGATTCATGCAATAATTGGTTTGTCTTAGACTAAAAACGAATACTTACTTACTTAACAGGCTCCCGACCCGTAAGGAGCCTCTGCCTGAGACACTGCACCCTTCAATCCTCTGCGATCCCGGGCAAGCTGCTTCAAGTTCCGCAGACCAAGCGCTCTGTCATCCGCGATGGCTTGGTCTTAAAAACGGATGTTTGGTCTTTCTTGCCTTCTCGAACCATGGGGCTGGGAGTCGAAAAACCTCTTGGCACGAGCATTATTCGCATAATGTGGCCTCTTGCGAACGTCTGACAAACGTCCAAGAGTATCAATTGTCATGAGAAGCTTCTCAAATTTGCCGTTCGGATTCGGCTTAAAATTGTAGGTCCCTTCCACTTCGCAAAGAAAGTGGTTGGATTTTAGGCCCTCTATGGGCCGTTAATGCCTAATATTTATTTATTTTTTAAAATAGAGTATAAAATCCCGTGGATTCTACAGTAAAAAGGTTGCTACCATAGAAGGAGTCCGGGTAAGTGTCATCACTTGGTTTGATAAAACCAGTTTATATGCTTTCAACTTATGTTGGAATTGAACCAGCAACTACGAAACAGTGATACTTTAAAAAAGAAAAACAGTTTAAGAATATAAACTGCCATCAAGACAATCAGCATAGGGGAGGTGTTTCTTTTTTAACTAAATGCTGGGGTTACAGAATTCAGTTGCGCTCCAAAAAGTGGTATACGATAATTTGTATTCATATGGTTGATATGTGTGTTGTCAACGCTTGGATACTGTGACGAAGGAATAATCCAGAAACATATATGTCTCCATTTGCACGGAAAAAAGGACGCCCACTACTTTTGCAGGTATAATCAAAGCAGAGATGGAAAGCCACAAAGGTGCGGAGGTTATGTAAGTCACAGAAATCCAGCTCCATCCAATCCGGAAACACCAACTCAGCTAAAAACATCTAGAGCAAAAAAAGCTAGGAATCAGGATATTCCTTTGAATTCAGTGCGAACTGATAATGTTGACCATTTGCATGAATGGCAGAAAAGCGCCAAATATGCCAATGTTGTGGACAGAAAACACATACAAATTGCAAAAATGTAACGTGTTCTTATTTACATGAAAATAATAAGAAAAATCCAATAAGTTTATCCTTTAATGCCTACTTAACCATATATGTGTAGTACTGTTTCACTGTAGAGGCTGCGGATTAAATAATGACACGTCCGTTTTCTGTGAATGCGATCATAAAACTGACGCTCTCTTTATTCTTATTCTTAATCTTACACGGGTATGACTAGATGTGTATATAATTTATGAATATAAATATGGTTTGACAGTGTGAGTTGCATGCTTAACTATTACAATAACTACTACAATTCGGCCATCCTGACCATTAAGATCACCTGATCTTGCAAATTTACAATCAATCATTCGCTTTACTCTTGTTCAACCATGGTTTCATATTGCTCAGCTTTAAATTCATTTTAGTTTTAACTACCGATTCCGTAGGGCGATCGGCAAACAAATAATTTGACTTATACAATGTTTTAAGTTTTTCTTTATGAACATAACATACGTCTTCACCAACTTCTAAATCTATCATTATCTTTACAGTCGATTTACATGAGTTGTTTTTCAAAATGTTCACTATCATTGTCTATTTCATTCGTGTAAGTTATATTATCTCTTAACTGTGAGACTAGTTTGAATTTTCCTTATTTTAGAAAATCCCTCCCCAAGATTGCCTCACAACTCGTCGATCCATCGTCTATTACCATAAAATTTACTATTATTCAAACTTCTTTATAAAAAACGATGCACGACAACATTCCATATATTTTAAGCAAACTTCTATTTAACCCGAAATATTTTTTTGTGTGTTACATTTATATATGAATATATTAGTCGGTATACACGATCTTCTAACCATACTTATCGGACTTCCGGAGTCTGTGAGGCAGTCTAAGGGAATACTATCACTTATTTCCGAACATCGAAACAACGAATGGAATAAAAAATTAAGTTCACTTGAGAAAAACGCCAAACCTTTCTGGAATATTGCAAAGAAGTTAAAAAACAAAAATAGGCAACTTCCCTTCTTGACAGATACAACAAATTTATACTCCACTGATTTAGATAAAGCAAACGCTCTTGCGTGCAGATTTACCCATAATCACTCTGTCGCATCTAATTTAGGGGATGCAAATACAAATATTTTTATTAATAACACTATTCAAAATTTTTTGGCAAGTCATACCAATCAACCATCTCAAAGTGACTATATCACGGTAGAAGACACCGAATTATTAATAAACGACTTACGAATACGTAAGGCTGAAGGCTTGACTCAATCAAAAATATCTATATTAAACAAATGCCCATATCTGGACAAACAGTTCTAACATTTATCATAAATGCCTGCATAAAGATGGAATATTTTCCTGATAAATGGAAACTGGCGAAAGTAGTGCCGATAAAAAAATCTGGTAAATCGGCTGAAAAAGTTGAAAGTTACAGGCCAATTAGTCTGCTGAGCAGCCTCAGCAAAATCTATGAGAAAGTCTTAAAGGAAAAAATTGCCAAGCACATTTCCCACAATAATTTGTATCCAGAGGAACAATTTGACTTTAGACCTTTTCATAGCACAACTCATCAAGTGCTTAGGATTTGCAACCATATCAAAAGTCATCGTTCAGTAGGCAAATCTACTGGAATGATACTACTCGATATCGAAAATGCTTTTGATATCGTTTGGCATGACGGACTTATATACAAAATGATAAATTTTAAATTTCCCGCTTATATCTGTAAAATTGTCCGCAGTTTCTTGTCAAATCGTTGTTTTAAAGTCCACGTCAATAGTGGTGTCTCCAACCTAGTGTCCTTTTATTCAGGAGTTCACCAAGGCTCAGTTCTTGGGCCTATTTTATATAACCTTTATACATCGGACTTTCCGCGTCTTCGACATTGTGAGGCAGCTATTTTCGCTGATGATACTGCAATATTCTCGTCTCATGAATTCGCTCTTGACATTGAGAGGAATCTAAACAATGCGATGGAAATACTACAAGGGTATTACAATAAATGGAAAGTAAAATTAAATGAGGAGAAAATAAAAGCAATCTTTTTCACTAGAAAGAGAAAAGCTTGCTTTCTCCCCAGTGGCCGCTTACAAGTAAATGGGAAAGACATTAGTTGGGAGCCTGCTGTAAAATATTTCGGAGTATATTTAGATACCAAGGTGACATTTAGTACTCATATTTCAAATACCCTCAAAAAAATTGCGATTGGGATTAAAATGTTGTACCCTCTTATCAATAGAAAGCAGCCTTAAGTCAAGAAATTATTTACATTTCGTGGTATGCGAATATGGCAAGATTTTTCTTTCCGGGCACCAGTTCAAAAACAATTTTTTAAAATTTTATTTCTTCGTTAAAGGGCCTACAACAAGCATGATGTAGAACAAATTTTGTAATGCTCTCATTTAACAGATAAGCTTTTAAGAAGCCCAATTTTCGAAGATAAAATTGTTGGATTCATGCAATAATTGGTTTGTCTTAGACTAAAAACGAATACTTACTTACTTAACAGGCTCCCGACCCGTAAGGAGCCTCTGCCTGAGACACTGCACCCTTCAATCCTCTGCGATCCCGGGCAAGCTGCTTCAAGTTCCGCAGACCAAGCGCTCTGTCATCCGCGATGGCTTGGTCTTAAAAACGGATGTTTGGTCTTTCTTGCCTTCTCGAACCATGGGGCTGGGAGTCGAAAAACCTCTTGGCACGAGCATTATTCGCATAATGTGGCCTCTTGCGAACGTCTGACAAACGTCCAAGAGTATCAATTGTCATGAGAAGCTTCTCAAATTTGCCGTTCGGATTCGGCTTAAAATTGTAGGTCCCTTCCACTTCGCAAAGAAAGTGGTTGGATTTTAGGCCCTCTATGGGCCGTTAATGCCTAATATTTATTTATTTTTTAAAATAGAGTATAAAATCCCGTGGATTCTACAGTAAAAAGGTTGCTACCATAGAAGGAGTCCGGGTAAGTGTCATCACTTGGTTTGATAAAACCAGTTTATATGCTTTCAACTTATGTTGGAATTGAACCAGCAACTACGAAACAGTGATACTTTAAAAAAGAAAAACAGTTTAAGAATATAAACTGCCATCAAGACAATCAGCATAGGGGAGGTGTTTCTTTTTTAACTAAATGCTGGGGTTACAGAATTCAGTTGCGCTCCAAAAAGTGGTATACGATAATTTGTATTCATATGGTTGATATGTGTGTTGTCAACGCTTGGATACTGTGACGAAGGAATAATCCAGAAACATATATGTCTCCATTTGCACGGAAAAAAGGACGCCCACTACTTTTGCAGGTATAATCAAAGCAGAGATGGAAAGCCACAAAGGTGCGGAGGTTATGTAAGTCACAGAAATCCAGCTCCATCCAATCCGGAAACACCAACTCAGCTAAAAACATCTAGAGCAAAAAAAGCTAGGAATCAGGATATTCCTTTGAATTCAGTGCGAACTGATAATGTTGACCATTTGCATGAATGGCAGAAAAGCGCCAAATATGCCAATGTTGTGGACAGAAAACACATACAAATTGCAAAAATGTAACGTGTTCTTATTTACATGAAAATAATAAGAAAAATCCAATAAGTTTATCCTTTAATGCCTACTTAACCATATATGTGTAGTACTGTTTCACTGTAGAGGCTGCGGATTAAATAATGACACGTCCGTTTTCTGTGAATGCGATCATAAAACTGACGCTCTCTTTATTCTTATTCTTAATCTTACACGGGTATGACTAGATGTGTATATAATTTATGAATATAAATATGGTTTGACAGTGTGAGTTGCATGCTTAACTATTACAATAACTACTACAATTCGGCCATCCTGACCATTAAGATCACCTGATCTTGCAAATTTACAATCAATCATTCGCTTTACTCTTGTTCAACCATGGTTTCATATTGCTCAGCTTTAAATTCATTTTAGTTTTAACTACCGATTCCGTAGGGCGATCGGCAAACAAATAATTTGACTTATACAATGTTTTAAGTTTTTCTTTATGAACATAACATACGTCTTCACCAACTTCTAAATCTATCATTATCTTTACAGTCGATTTACATGAGTTGTTTTTCAAAATGTTCACTATCATTGTCTATTTCATTCGTGTAAGTTATATTATCTCTTAACTGTGAGACTAGTTTGAATTTTCCTTATTTTAGAAAATCCCTCCCCAAGATTGCCTCACAACTCGTCGATCCATCGTCTATTACCATAAAATTTACTATTATTCAAACTTCTTTATAAAAAACGATGCACGACAACATTCCATATATTTTAAGCAAACTTCTATTTAACCCGAAATATTTTTTTGTGTGTTACATTTATATATGAATATATTAGTCGGTATACACGATCTTCTAACCATACTTATCGGACTTCCGGAGTCTGTGAGGCAGTCTAAGGGAATACTATCACTTATTTCCGAACATCGAAACAACGAATGGAATAAAAAATTAAGTTCACTTGAGAAAAACGCCAAACCTTTCTGGAATATTGCAAAGAAGTTAAAAAACAAAAATAGGCAACTTCCCTTCTTGACAGATACAACAAATTTATACTCCACTGATTTAGATAAAGCAAACGCTCTTGCGTGCAGATTTACCCATAATCACTCTGTCGCATCTAATTTAGGGGATGCAAATACAAATATTTTTATTAATAACACTATTCAAAATTTTTTGGCAAGTCATACCAATCAACCATCTCAAAGTGACTATATCACGGTAGAAGACACCGAATTATTAATAAACGACTTACGAATACGTAAGGCTGAAGGCTTGACTCAATCAAAAATATCTATATTAAACAAATGCCCATATCTGGACAAACAGTTCTAACATTTATCATAAATGCCTGCATAAAGATGGAATATTTTCCTGATAAATGGAAACTGGCGAAAGTAGTGCCGATAAAAAAATCTGGTAAATCGGCTGAAAAAGTTGAAAGTTACAGGCCAATTAGTCTGCTGAGCAGCCTCAGCAAAATCTATGAGAAAGTCTTAAAGGAAAAAATTGCCAAGCACATTTCCCACAATAATTTGTATCCAGAGGAACAATTTGACTTTAGACCTTTTCATAGCACAACTCATCAAGTGCTTAGGATTTGCAACCATATCAAAAGTCATCGTTCAGTAGGCAAATCTACTGGAATGATACTACTCGATATCGAAAATGCTTTTGATATCGTTTGGCATGACGGACTTATATACAAAATGATAAATTTTAAATTTCCCGCTTATATCTGTAAAATTGTCCGCAGTTTCTTGTCAAATCGTTGTTTTAAAGTCCACGTCAATAGTGGTGTCTCCAACCTAGTGTCCTTTTATTCAGGAGTTCACCAAGGCTCAGTTCTTGGGCCTATTTTATATAACCTTTATACATCGGACTTTCCGCGTCTTCGACATTGTGAGGCAGCTATTTTCGCTGATGATACTGCAATATTCTCGTCTCATGAATTCGCTCTTGACATTGAGAGGAATCTAAACAATGCGATGGAAATACTACAAGGGTATTACAATAAATGGAAAGTAAAATTAAATGAGGAGAAAATAAAAGCAATCTTTTTCACTAGAAAGAGAAAAGCTTGCTTTCTCCCCAGTGGCCGCTTACAAGTAAATGGGAAAGACATTAGTTGGGAGCCTGCTGTAAAATATTTCGGAGTATATTTAGATACCAAGGTGACATTTAGTACTCATATTTCAAATACCCTCAAAAAAATTGCGATTGGGATTAAAATGTTGTACCCTCTTATCAATAGAAAGTCACTGCTCTCAAATGAAAATAAAATAATTATCCATAAGGTAATTTTTCAGGTAATTCTGCTATATGGATGCCAAGCATGGGGAAATTGTGCAATGTGCCATATTAAAAAACTACAGACATCTCAAAATAAGCTGTTGCAAATGATGCTTAATTTACCGTGGTACCACTCAACATTGGACATTCACGATAAAGCGAATGTTGAATTGATCTTATATAGAATTCAAAGACTTAACTTACGTTTCCTAGACCGCTGTGAATTTGCTGACAATCCTCTTGTAAATAATTTAAATAACTTAGAGTGGAGATGTACGCTATTATTTCTTCCATTTTGTGTTTATTCGTTGCTTGTATAACTATATTAACTTATTTGTATAATAAATCATTAATTATTGATTTATTTATTTGTTTAACTATGTAATTATTTATTTACCTATTTATTTATTTATTTACCTATTTATTTATTTATTTATTATTTACCCGATTATTTATTTATTTATTTTTTATGTATTTATTTAATTATTTATTTATAATATTGATTTACTTATCTATTTTTTTATTTTAATTTATTTATATCTGTGATAATTTTCTTCTCTATTTATTAACCTAATCGATTATTTATTTACTTATTTATTTATATATTTATTTTTTTCATTTATTAGTATATTGATTTATTTATTTATCTATATTTATTTATTTATAACTGTGATCATTTTAATAATAAGTTTTTAATTAGTACCTGATTTGGCGTCTTTCCTTAGTCAAAAATTGCTACATAAATTTATTAAATATTAATATCTATTATATACCTATTACGTTTTTTTTTTTTTTTCTTTTTTTGTAATTGGAGGTTTTTTCGTATTTTCCTTCAGTATTGTATAATTTTTCGTTTTTCCAATTTAAATCACTAATGTTATGTAGATAATATTTCAGAAGAAAGATACAAATTATCATATCTCTGTATACTATAAAATGCCTGTCGGGTTGGTTACCCACCAGGCGCGTCCCCAGGTGGTGGATAGGGGGACCTCGGTACGATACGTTCGTGATCCGAGGTTTTAGAGTCATAGCGGCGTTTTATACACCGTCAAAGCTCTATCGCGAACCAAACCAAAAAACAAGTATGCAGGAACAACTTAATGATTCAAATACTCCAGGTGGTACTCGCATGGGCGAAAATCCACCCGTGGTCTTTTCGACCACGGTCGGGGCACGGATTCTGGAGGCCCCAACGGACATACATATACCCCCCGCCTGTACAGGCGTTGACCTTCGAGTTGCGAAAAGGTTTGCTTCCGAAGATTCCTGCAGCTCTATCTCCGACACGTTCGGTAGACTGGGCTGGAAACATGAAGAAAGTGGCGGAGAGGTTCAACCTGATACGCTTAATCTTCAGACCAATAGA
The DNA here is from genome assembly GCA_949715645.1 of Portevinia maculata. Lineage (NCBI taxonomy): Eukaryota > Metazoa > Arthropoda > Insecta > Diptera > Syrphidae > Portevinia > Portevinia maculata. The sequence goes on from OX454525.1 coordinate 193,920,027, forward strand.
CAGACAGCCGATAGGTGTGATGCTGCCGACGAGGCCTGCGAAACCGAACAGGTGAAACGGGCCACAGAGGCGGCGTCCACTGGTCAGCGTCCATCTAAGAGCCAGCGAAAGAGGAAAAGGAGAAAGGCGGCTATCGTGCGGCGCGAAGAAACTGCACCGCCAGTTGAAAGCGCAAGCGCTGAGAACTGCCCTTCCCCGGTGGCGACGGAAAAGAGATGCAGGTCGGCAGAGGTTACCCCAACCGAAACCAGACAGCTGACTTAAACCAACGCTGCCTCCCCTTCCAATAGCTCGAACAGGAACAAACGGAGGAAGAAGACCTCAAGCACTCCTGTCGGTGGAACTGCACGCGCACCTTCTGCGTGCCCTTCCACTAGTATGACTGATGTATTTCCAATGATTGGATTTACTCAGATTAACCTTCAACACTCCAAGGCTGCTACTGCACTCATCAGTAAGAAGCTTTCTGTGTTGAATACAAAAGCCCACATAATATCCATACAGGAGCCATGGGTGTGGAAAAATCGCATCTGTGGCCTTGGAGGTGTCCGTGGCACTACGATACTCTGTGACGAGCGGTCCGAGAGACCAAGGGCTTGTCTTGCTGTGTCGAACCTTTTCTCAGCGACTAAGCTTGGACAATTTTGTGGCCAAGATTTGGTTGCTGCAGCCATTAGCTACGAAACGAATGGAAATTGGAAGACCTTCATCGTGGCGTCAGCTTATCTCCCCTATGATTCGGTAGTGCCTCCACCACCGAGGGCAATTGCTGAACTCATTGACTATTGCGACACCAGGAAGATGGGCCTAGTTATATGCTGTGATGCCAATGCTCAAAACACTGTTTGGGGCAGCAGCAAATGCAACATGCGAGGAAACCATCTCCTGGATTTCATTCTATCATCTGATCTTACTATCAACAATGTTGGCTCGCAACCAACTTTTGTGACGTCAAGAAGACAGGAAGTGATCGACCTAACTTTATCAAATAGATACTTTAAGGCGGTTACTAACTGGAGGGTCTCTTCGGAGGTGTCCCTCTCAGACCATAGATATATCGAATTCCAAATCGAATGCGAAGCCATAACTTTGCAGGAGAGGAGGAATCCGAGAAAAACCAACTGGATACGCTTCAGGGAGGAATTAGGGAAAACTCTCAAAACTCCAACCAAACTCAGGACGAGACAAAAGGTAGAGGAAGCTGTTCAAGACCTGAATAGTGCCATTACTAGCTGTTTTGAACTGACGTGCCCAGTAAGCAAACCCCCTGGCAGAACACCGGTTCCCTGGTGGAGCTCGGAACTGCAAAGAATTCGTAGAGAAGCTAGAAAGCTTCTAAATAGGTCACTCAAGACTGATTTGGAGACAGACTGGAATCTCTACCGATCGAAGCAGAAGGAATATAAGAGGCTAATTCGGGTATCGAAAAGTGCTTCTTATAAGAATTTCTGCGAAAAGATTGAAAAGCTGGGTGAAATTAGTAGGTTGGTTAAAGTTCTGAAAAAGGGCAAACCAGCCAAACTGGACTCACTTAGAAAACTTGATGGCACCTTCACTGAGACGAAAGCGGAAACTCTTAGTTATCTGCTGGAGTCTCACTTTCCGGGTAACCAGATTACAATTGGTTCACAACCAGCCCCGATTACCGAGACTATGAGTGAGCCAAGACAAACAACTCGGCGTAGCTGGTATATTGCGAAGGCCGTGGTGACGGACGAGGCCATTAAATACGCATTTGCGTCTTTTGACGGCTTCAAGTCGCCTGGTACGGACGGAATATACCCAGCCATGCTGCAACAATGTACAACTCAGCTGCTACCGACTATGAAGAAAATCTTCACCGCTGTCCTAGCACTGGCATACATTCCAACACCCTGGCGTACAGTTAGAGTGGCATTCATACCAAAAATTGGCAGAAGTGACTACTCGCTCGCCAAGAGCTTCAGACCAATCAGTCTGACTTCTTTCTTGCTGAAAAGCTTGGAAAGGCTGGTCGAGCTTCACGTGCGCAAAGGTGCTTTGCGATTGCACCCACTATCTCCGATGCAACATGCCTATCAACACGGAAAATCCTGCGAGACTGCGCTCCAAAATCTAGTTGGTAGAATTGAAGGCGCGCTTGACAGAAAAGAATACGCGATGGGCATTTTCATCGATATTGAGGGTGCTTTTGACAATGCGACTTTTGATAGCATGTGCAGCTCCGCCAGACAACACGGAGTAGACGAACCATTGGTGTTGTGGATTAAAGCAATGCTAATGAATAGAACGTTGGTTGCGGATGCGGATTGTGGCCGCTATGTTATGGCGGGGGTAAACAGAGGCTGCCCGCAAGGCGGCGTCATGTCTCCACTGCTGTGGTGTATGCTGGTCGACTCTCTGTTGAACGCACTCAACAGTTCTAATATTTACGCTCAGGCGTACGCGGATGATGTTGCCGTGCTTTCTGTTGGATCATGCCTAGCGACTGTATGCGCCAAGGCGCAGGCGGCCCTTGACGTGATCGACGAATGGTGCACTAGGAATGGGCTCTCGGTCAATGTATGAGATATGTATCTACGACAATATATATATGTAAAATTAAAAAAAAAAAATATGTACTATCCTTTTTCAACCCCTAGATAATAGATAATGTTAAAAATAATTTCATTTCATTTCGTTCATAATTCATGCAGTAAAGGGCTCCAAAGAGGTCCTACCGAGGTGTGATTATTGCTAGTTAAAACCTTAGCCAAAACGAAGGGTTTCTAAGCCTGTCAGAGTTCCGGCGCTGATAATTTTGTTAAATGTGACAAAATCGGGCTTTATTCATCACTCTAGGTATACAGATTTCCATCCATCTTCCAAGGGGAGATCTAAGCCATTGTAATGGCTTTGCATTGTGTTCTGAATGAGAGGAACGTCATGCTAAAATCACGGAAATGACAAATGAGATTTTTAAGAAATTTGTTCGTCTCAGAACCTGAATCAGACTTAAGTGTGCCGACATTTCTCCTAGGAGACTAGGTCTCCAATATAAATACTGAGTATAATATTCGATGGCATGAGTCTTTTGGCTGCATAGAGACCAACCTAGTTCGTCCAGAATATGTATATACACCTGACACAATCGACAGAATATAAATTCTCCAAACACACCCTACTGTCCTTGTAGCCTACTTTCCTATATGCATAAAGTCAACTTTTCTTGAGAGGCTTTCCACTTCGCTGTCCTTTTTAATTTTTTTTTACTAAACTGAACCGATATATCACTAAACAAGTATATTATGCGTTATTTCAAGCACTGTTAATTTGCCCCGCGCCCTCCACTTTATTTACCGACTCCCGTAGTGTGCCACTCTTCGTATAACTGCACGCCGCCATCCTGCCATCAAGCCACCGACCTCTAATGGAAGCGAAATCAATACAGATACAAACACCAGTGAAATTGTAAGAGAAAGCAGGAAAACTCCCCGCGGGGACTTAGAACACAACAAAAGAATCCAAATCCTTAACCTCACCCAACAATATGCCAGTCGCCAACAATCGTCTTCTCACTGTGTCTCACCCACTAAGAGGAGCCAGACAATGTGAAGGAAAAAATGTCGTCTCATTTGCCCCCTTAATAAAACAAAAAAAAAAAGGATTACACATTCATTTATGTATAGTTCCAACTGGAATGGAGGATCAAACATAGAAATTCGAAAACAAAACAAAACAATTCAAGGAAAAAGATAATAAGAAGATGGAGCCTATTCTAGTTCAGTTCACCAGGCTATTGTGTGCGGTGTCTATTTTCGTACCCAAATGCGATGCGGTTGCTGATTTTATTCCTTCAATGCTGGCTCTTTAAATAGAATACGGTTTTGTGTCGGTTGGCGGTCCTGATGGAGATACAGAAATACCGGCTTTATACAAATAGAAAGATTTTAGTATTACGTGCCTCGCATAAAACCAGAAGGTCTTTACGGAGTTGTCCTGCAGACTTTTGGTTGACATGCATAGTTGATGTTTTGTGCAGTTTTTGTAGCGTAAGGGAACCACTGGGAATGGTATTTGCATTCGATTCAGTGGATACTGCATTAATTCACATGCTTGGTTATATTAGTCATAATGAGGTGGCAGGACGAATTAAAGGAAGCGAGGATTTGAAATGAGTTTGCTGCATAGTGTCAGGGAACTGGCATTCTCAAAAGACTACAGTCACGTATATGGGGCTCGGTATAACACAAATATGTTGACTCTGCATTGCATAGGTACCTCGATTACTTAACTCTGTTCTCTAAGGGTTGGGACAACCAAATCAGTCTGTATAGCATTTACAGTCTGTATACATTTTGGGGCTCAAGATAAACTAATACAAAAGGAAGAGAACTGTATGCATTGCACGACCAATGAATTGCGGCTTTCACTCAAGCGGGACGCCAACATACTAGCCAACAGATATGAGTAAAATCCCGGATCTAATCGATTTCTTTGTTGGAAAGGGCATATCCGCCAACTATATTAAAATAGAAAATAAAGATGATCTTTCATCAGATCACTCGCCTGTTCTTATGACAATCAGCGACCAAAAAATTGAGGTAGATAACACACATCGACTTGTAAATCATAAGATAAATTGTATGTTCTTTCGACAACTGTTAGATGATAACATTAATCTACAAGTGCCAATGAAGAACCGATTTCAAGTAGAAGAAGAAGTTAAGCTGTTTAATAGAAACATACACCGAGCAGCATGGCAAGGCACCCCTATCTGCCAAACAACAAACAGGGTTGATATTAATTACCCTAACGAAGTAAAAAAGAACTCCTGCAAAGAAAACGAAAAGCACGAAAAATTTGGCAAAGAGTACGAACATCTGAGAATAAACGCACTATGCTATGAACTAAAGATGCTGATACAAAAAGTTAAAAACGAGTCCCTCGGTAAATATATCCATAGCCTCTCTGCCCATACAAATACAGATTACTCACTTTGAAAGGCGGTGAAAGGTCTGAGAAAACCAATGAAACAAGCCCCACCTATTAAACAGGATAACGGGTCTTGGGCGAAAAATGCCAAGGAAAAGGCAAATCTATTTGCTGATCATCTTGAGGAAACATTCTAACCATTTCCTAGACAAACTACAAAAGAAGATTTGACTGTGGTTGAAAAAAACGATCACAAAACCATAGACAAAATAACACTGCAAGAGTTACGGGACGAAATCAAGCACAACTTAAATGCAAAAAAATCACCAGGTTATGACTTGATAACAGGGCAAATATTAAAAGAATTATCTGAAAAAAGCTATGCGAAAACTATTACATATAATTAATGCAGCTTTCAGACTTAAGTATGTCCCTAGTAAATCGAAGTTAGAAGAAGTGATGATTCTGAAACCGGAATTCACCAAATGAAAAGACATCCTACAGACCGATTTCTTTACTACAGATAATTTCAAAGCTATTTGAAAAATTATTCCTAAAGAGACTCAAACCAATAATAGAGGACAGGCATTTAGTTCCAATCCATCAATTTGGGTTTAGAGAGAAACACTCGACTAATTTTTTTTTTTTTAATACACTATCAGCTCTGTGTCGTGGAGTGCTTAAAGCAAGCAACTATCACGAGCAGAAATTGCCGGCACAAAAAGTGCTCTCACAGGCTCATCATTTAGTGCAGGTGTTAGTAAGGACAAAACAATTAAAAATACAATAATTATGTACCTACAAAATACTAACACAGACACAAAATAATGCAAACAATTTAAGACATTAAAGCATTATTACGCAAAATATTTTTTAGCTTAATTTTACTAACATGCAAGTCAATCACATGATCATTTAAATTATAGATTCTACTCATGCGACTAATAGGCTCATGCCTCCCATAATTCGTTCTATGATGGGGGCTAAACAATAATTCAACACTGCGCAAATTATGGGCACCACCACGAAAATTAAAGCCAATAGACGACAGCAAGTCAGGTGGATCTATTTGACCGGATATAAGCTGCTGTAAAAAAATGATATCGCTATTAAGCCTTCGTTGAGAAAGGGGTAACATTTGAAGAAGCTTGATACGTTGACTGTAGGGAGGAAGGTTAAATGGATCATCCCATGGAAGTCCTCTAAGTGCAAATCGAATAAATTTACGTTGAATGGCCTCTATTCGATTTGAATTAATGTTGTAGAACGGTGTCCAAACTTGAGAGGCATACTGTAGAATCGGACGGACGAAACAATTGTACAATGACATAGAAACGTAAGGGTCATTAAATTCTTTGGCCCACCTTTTTACGAAGCCCAGCATAGAATTAGATTTATTAATAATAGAATTAATATGCTTAGCAAAAACCAGTTTGGGGTCGAAATAAACCCCAAGATCCTTAAAATTATCAACATTACAAAGAATATGTTGAGACAGAGAATATTGAAAGGTGGAAGGGATAGTCTTTCTAGAGAATGTCATATTTTGACATTTAGTTGGGTTCAGGGATAAACCATTTTTATCACACCAATTTGCGAAGCTATTAATGTCAGATTGAAGAAACATTCTGTCTTGCTGACTAGTGATAGATTTATATATTTTCATATCATCAGCGTAGATCAGGATATTACTGTGATTTATACATGCCTTAACATCATTAATGGCAAGTATAAATAAAATTGGTCCGAGGTGACTTCCTTGGGAAACTCCAGACTGAGCTGTGAAAGATACAGATAGCGATCCTCTAAAATTCACTTGATAAACCCTTGATCTAAGGTATGAATTAACCCAATTTATGAAACATGGTGGGAAACCAAAAGCCCTGAGCTTAGATTCGATTATTTCATGGGACAGCTGGTCGAAAGCCTTAGAGAAGTCAGTGTATATGCAATCCATTTCGCCCTTATTCTCCAAGGCATTAGAAAAATCATGCAAGAAACTTAACAGATTAGTGACAGTGGATCTGTTTCTTACAAATCCATGCTGTTCATTACAAATTAAATTGCGACAAAGAAATATTAACTTTTCGCAAACAATTTGTTCAAAAAGCTTAGGGATACACGAAAGCTTTGAAATAGGCCTATAATTAGTGATATCACCACGTTCGCCTTTTTTAAATACAAGTGTGATAAAAGCACTTTTTCATAGATTAGGGAATTTACCTGTACTAATGGACAATTCAAACATATACTTTAGATATGGAGCAATTGCATGAATGCATTTTTTAAGAACAATCGGTGCAATGCCATCAGGACCTGATGAATAGTCATTCTTCAGAGAAGAAATACATTTTAAAATTGTTTCCAAATCGAATGAGATACTACTACTTTGGGAACAGCTAACTAAAATATTGATCATCAATGTGAAGAGGGGTCTCCCTAAATGACTTACTGAAATGATCTGCAAACATATTGCTTGCGTCTAGCGAATCAGCAGTTGTAGAACTATTGTAAGTAAGCTTCGATGGATAACCATCGGTTTTTTTCTTGGAATTGACAAAACCCCAGAAAAGTTTGGGGTTCAATTTTAAAGAGCATTCCATTTTACTTATATAGTCAATATATAAGTTGCAGGATAAATATTTGAATTCATTGAATAATGTGAAATAGAGTTCAAGATCTGAGTGGCAGAGACTTTTTAAATAGTTCTTCGAAACCCTATTACGTCTGTTTCGTATCGATTTGAGCTCTTTAGTGTACCAGGGATGGGACGCTTTCAGATTCCTAGAGGATTTCACAGGAATCACTTTTTTCATGCAGTTATCCATCAAAGAATAAAAAGAACCTACTGCATCTTCAATATTAGATAAGGCAGTAAGGTTAAAATTAAAGCTGTTAATTTCATCAGAAAGCCTTTAAAATTTGATTTCCGAAAGTAAAAAGATTGCGAACGGTCATACGAATTACTATTTTCGTACAAATGTGCGCCTAGTTCAATAAATACATCCAAGGGTGGATGATTGTCATCTATGTTAGTTATACTGAAGTTGGATTCCAGAACCACAGTACTAACAGAGTCAGAAGAGAAAACAAGATCGAGAGTTCGATTTCTGAAATTTTTTATACAGCTTGTTTGCTGTAAGTCAAAAGACAAAATGTTGTCAAGTAAAGCGAGCTCTTGTTGGGCAGAGTCAAAGGATGGAATGAAATGAGAATCATCCTCAGAAGGTACCCATCCAATATGTGGCAGATTGAAGTCGCCTATAAGTAAGACAGTGCTGCCACAACAAGATATGTCAAAAATATGGTCTAATGCCATAGAAAGTTCCGAATACAAAGAACATAGACGAGACGATGGAATGTACGCATTAACAACATATAACTGTTTGTTCTTAAGTGTAATTTTTACACAGATAACTTCGACATTAAGTTGAAATGGAAATCTTTCGTGACTCAAGGTTGGAACGAACAGCGATCAGGACACCTCCTCCAAGCGCTTTCAGGTCATTGTTATGACGGTCGTTTCTGAATACGGAGAACTCATGATTGAAGAGTTCCGTGTCTAAAATTCCGGCATTAAGCCATGTTTCCGTCAAGGAGAAGATATCGTGAGAGAGGGCTTGGGAGTTTAAATATACTTCAGCGGTTTTTGTGCGGAGTCCCTTTACATTTTGATAGTAGAGGGACAGCCTACTAGGTTTTTTAACACGGACGGACAATCTTTCCTGCGACTTTTTGTCGAACGGGGTGTAAATTCTTTAACTAATGTATTATGAGGCCATGCAGTGCTATTGCACAGCTTTTCAAAATATACTGAAGGGGCAACAATCTTGAAAGACGCAACAAACCCATCAGCCTTGCTGATTTTGGTGCATTTGATTGAGTCATCTTTTGGAATCAGGTTTCTCGAGACCAAATGGTTCAGGACATCGTCTGAAGAAGCGTTGGGTTTTAGTCGAGAAATAAAAATAGATTTCGGCCTGGGAATCGATTCAATAGTTTCAGATTCTGTACCTAACGAATGATTTATATATGTCGGACTAACATTAAGAGTGGGCGCTTCGTTTGAGTTTTTTCGCTGACTCCTAAGGTTAAACCGCTTTGCCTTTGGATTCAACGCAGAGGAAGGCATATCGCGATTCCATTTGCCTGCGAGTAGAGTAGATGAGGGCGATGCTAAATAGACAATGGGCTCAGGGGTAGCTTCAACAGTTGGGGAAACTGTTGTATCAAATGAAATCAATGTATCCATGCCCCGCTGGGTACACTGCTTTACTTCATTAGTCAGCAACTCAGGGTCAGTAGACGTTGAGGCATCTGCAGAAAAATGAAGATCAGAGAATGTTGATACGTTGAGGACGGTGGTATTGAAATCGTCGAATAAGTCTTTAAACCCCTTCGATAATTTCAGTATGTCAGCCTTGAAAACTGACATTTTGAAAGCAAGGGTGGAAAGTGACAATTTTCGACACGGAGAGCAGTACCATAAGGCGATCTCCGAAGCTTTGACTTTATCCATAAATGCATTGGTTGAGCCAACACATTTAGCATGGAATATCATGCCACAAGGGCCGTAACAGGCAAAAAGAGGATTGGAGGATTTTTTGGATTCCAAGCATTTATTTGCGCTGCAATCCATTTTAGAACTGGGATTTTAAATAGAAAAAAAAACAATAGAAACAGAAAAAAAAAATAAAAAACATAGGGACGGGCTACAGTCCGCTTGGGCGAACTGTTGGATACCCTATTCTTATTCCTATCCCTCATAAGTGGGCGTGACAAAAGTCTAAGTATGGTTGAATTGTTAAGAACGCTCTACATATTTTGTTATATAACATTTAAAGGATTTTATCAAAAAAAACGCTCCCTAGCTCAAACTTAGGTGTTTCAATAAAATTGTTTTATTTAATTGTGGGCGTGTCAGTAGGCGGATTAAAAAAAAAAAAAAAACACATGAGAATAAAGGGCCCCTAGAGAGTATATATTATAAATTTCAGCTCCCTAGCTCAAACTTTGAATTTTCAAAAAAAAAAAAAAAAAAATTGTGGGCGTGTCAGTGGGCGGATTTTAAAAATATTTACACATGAGCATAAAGGGCCCATAGAGAGTATATATTATAAATTTCAGCTCCCTAGCTCAAACTTTGGATTTTCAAAAATTAATATACCCTTAATATACCTTAGTTTTATTTATTTGTGGGCGTGTCAGTGGGCGGATTTTGAAATTTTTTTTATCCTGAGCAGTTTTAGGAGTCATAGATCATATATACAAAATTTCAGCTTTCTAGCTCAAAATTCGATTTTTTCCAAAATTTTGTTTTTTTTTTAGTTTGTGGGCGGATTTCAAAAATTCGTAAACTTGATTATTTCGGGACCCTAGAGAGTATATGGTTAAAATTGCAGCTCTCTAGGTCCAGTTTAAAGGCCTAATTTTTGCCGACGGATGGACGGACGGACATGGCTAGATCGACATTACTATCGATGCTGATCATAAATATAGTAACTTTTAGGGGTCTACGGGCAATATTAAGGTATGTTACAAACTATGCGTCAAAATTAATATACCCTTAGAATAGGGTATAAAAACTGCAGAATATGTTACAACCAGTATTGAACTCGCGCACTATAAATTACATGCACGACACAATAGCCAGCTACACCAAAGGAGTCACTAATAAATCGGGACAAATTCTAGGAATAAGAAAAAACAAGGAACTAAACTGCACATATATAAATATAATATTGAAAGGAAGAGAACAAGAAGAAAAAAAAAGAACAGTTACAATCGCTTACCAAAAAATACCAAGAGACCTTTTATTTCACAAAAAGCCGATCAATAGAAACAATTAAAACAATTAAAACAAACTAAATGATCTAATATTAAGGAAAGTATAGAACACTACACTAAACACTAGTTTTTTCACGGATAACAAACTAAATTAAATAAATAAAACACGCACAAAACAAAACACGTCAAGCTATGACAGTCTATGTTGACTATGTTACCATTACATTATTCAACAAGTACATAGAATTGGGAGAATTATAGAAAAGGCACTGGAAACCAAAAAAGTTTATTCGGCCATTTTTTTAAGATGTAGCCCAAGCATTTGATAAAGTTTGGCATCAAGGATTAGAATGTAAATTGAAAGCGGATCTTCCTGATGAGTTCTATTGCATTCGTAAATCATATATTTCATTACAGGTATTTCCGTGTAAGATATGAAAATGAATACTCGGACCTGAAGACGATAACGGCAGGTGTACCACAGGGCAGTGTCCTGGGGCCAATCTTGTATCTTTTGTATATAAGAGATTTGCCTGAACAAGAAGAAGCTAGCCTTGCCACTTTTGCTGATGACACAGCAATAATGGCAATTGGGGACAATGCAGAAGACGCAGCACAAAAAACTACAAAGATCCATAAGATCTATTAGTGACTGGACGAAAAAATTGAGATTTAGACTTCATGAGAATAAATCCGCTCATATTAACTTCACCAAGCAGATCCTAAGACACGTATGGACATATGGAATTCAGCTTTGGGGTTGTACGAAAAAATCGAATCTACAAATGATTCAAACTCTTGAAAACAAAGTACTAAGAAGTGGTGTTAATGCTCCATGGTACATTCGAAATAACAATCTACACAGAGGACAGAGATCTAGGGGTAGGGTATATCAAAGATATACTAAGAAATTATGCGGTTAAGCATTATGACGTAATACACAAACATGTGAATACTGCTATACAGCACATGGTGTAAGAAAATCACAATGCATTAAGAAGGCTTAAGAGATTGAAGACAAACGATTTGGTTACGTAATATCTATAGATTGAAAACGAATAACGACCCCTTTTCCTTTTTTTTTAAACTCCCATCCTCAATCCTAGTAGCATATTATTATCTAAATCGGGACAGTTTAACGCCAATAGACGCGAAATGAGAAAAATAAAGTAAATTTAAATAACTTCGGGACTAGCAATTGGGCTATATCCCACCAACCGTTATCAAATACACTAAAGTAGTATTTGCTAAATGAGTCTAGCTCAGTCATAAATAAAAAGGTAGGTGGTTTTAGTGGGTGGCTGGTCCCATACTACTAGCTTCACTAGTTTCTTTCAAGATTTGCACTTACCCTTGGAAAAAAAAAAAAAAGTCTGTATAGCATTCGGTTGCCTCAGAGTTGCCCTCACTTTCATTAAATCTGCAGCAGAAATTTTTTTCTTCACTTTAGTCTTCTCTTTTAGTAGGTACATTTATAAGAGTGGACTGGTCAGTGCGGGTTGTATGCTGGTCATATAATGCACACCTGCTTCGTCTTTTTCTTCCTTAAAAATGAGTTTATGATCTGGACTATAGATAACATTACCCTCGCACTTCACTGCATCGCTACTAGTCCACGTGCTGTGTTCGCCGGTTTCAGCTCAAAAGGTATCAGGTTCGGAGCGATTCAACTTTGGGTTTGCATTGTGTGAGCCAGATTTACGAATAAATGCGAAGTCATTCCGAAAGAGAAATCCCGACTCTGCTGCGAACCGCCCAAAAAAAGAAATTCGAGCATACGCATACCATGAGTAGTTAGAGATTGCAGGAAGTTGGAAACTCTCCACAGGGAATTCATCTACAACAGATACAAAACCAATGTTTTCGATATAGATACATCAAGAGAGTGGTACCCAAAACCACCATAGACTACCAACCCCATACAAAGATCACGTTCTATGATGATGTATAGGGTGGCGACGGTTTAGAGGTTAGTGTGTTGGCTTGTGACCCGTGCGGTGCAGGTTCAATCCCTATGGGGAGCAACAACATACGCCACCCATTGTCCAGCCTCTACACCAAAAGGAGAATTTCTGCCTGGTAGTACAATGGACCGTTACCGAGTCTGAGTGCTCTGGACTTTGGATTTCCTTTTTAAGAAAAAAAAAATTATGATGTATGCTAGTTTTGGAAAATTCGCCAAAAGATGTAGGTGCGAAATCGCTGTAGCACAAAATAGCAGCGAAGTAAAACATATGCGCCAGGATAATATGCGTCGAGAGAGTATTGAGATCTAAGCAACATGCGGAGGTTTTATAAGAAAGCCATGCAACTGGCTGCTGGCCGTAAGGAATGAGCAGAGGGAGAGAGAGAGAGAGAGAGAGAGGGCGAGAAAGAGAGGAGGGGAGCGAGAGAGAGAGGGGAGAAAGAGAGGGAAGGAGAGAGAGAGAGAGTGATAAGACAATAACAAAACTCACATCCAGTCACATTGAACAACCTGTTCTACTAAAAAGTATAGGCAAGGTTTTCTAAGCTTAAGATACAGACTCCACGTTTTTGATTTTTATCGTTAACAAGCTGACCCGACAGACACTGTTTCAATAAATTTGTTTATGACCGCTTTGTAAAATTGTGAATAGCTATTGGACATGTGTAAGCAAAGTAAAAATTAGAAAAAAACCTCAACTAAATGATTTATTTTATTTCATTAAGTTTAAAATCGCAATGAATCTCAAGGTATTTTGTTGCAGAGTATATTGTTCGAATCAAATACGTGCGTTAAAACGTTAAAACAAAAGTAAAAATCAATGTAATTTTTTTAAAATTTAGGCAGGAATGCGTTTTGCTGATTATTCCTGGAAAAATGGAAAAGATATGCTTAATCAGGCAGCTGATAATAGTGATGTTGCTGATGAGGCCCAGGAAACCGGACAGGCTGAACTGGCTCTAGAAGTGGCAAGCACAAGTGGGCTTCTGTCTAAGATCCAGCCAGAAAGAATACACAATGGGCATTTTTATCGATATTTAGGGTGGTTTTGACAATGCTACTTTTGACAGCATGTGTAGCTCTGTCAGACAACACGACGTAGACGAGTCATCGGTGCTGCGGATTAAAGCAATGCCAATGAATAGAACGTTGGTTACAGATGCGGATTATGACTGTTATGTAATGGCTGTGGTAAACCGAGGCTGCCCCCAAGGCGGCGCTATCTCCACTGATGCTGCATGCTGGTTGACTCTCTGTTGAATGCCCTCAAGAGTTCTAGCGTCGACGCTCAGGCGTACGCGGATGATGTTGCCGTACTTCCTGTTGGAACATACCCAGCCACTGCGCCAAAGCGAAGGCGGCCCTAGACGTGATCGACAAATGTTGAACTTAGTTAATCGTCTCAAAACTGAGGTTTATCTCCTTATGAAGAGGAAGCTGATCTGGTTCACTTAGCCAGTGCTAAAAGACGTCACAATCCAATGAAGCAAAATAGTTGGGAGTCATCCTGGATAGCAAACTTCTTTGATCGAAGCATGTTGACCTGAAGACTGCCGCTTTTGGTTTTCAGGCATTGCAAGGGCTTTGTCGGCAAGACGTGGGGCTTATTACGGAAAAGAGTCCCATGTATTTTTTTACGGCTATGATAAGAACATTTTTAGCATATGCGTTGGTTGTTTGGTGGAGTTACTGCTGCTGTCGCTAAATTCCAAACGAACGTAAGTCTCCGCTGCACGGGGCTTTCTCCAGCACGCCTGTCTCCGATAGTGGCTTTTGGTATAACTCGCACTGGAGTTTCGATGATCTTGTGCGACGGTTGTACTTCGACTCCTGTCTTATGGATATGCCATCCTATGCAATGACACTGAAACTTCGGCTGAAGCGCAAATCACGAAGTCGACTTTCTTCGTGTTCAGATTTGGCTCTGGTGAGACTTTGAGCCTGGAAGGAATGCAGTCCAATCTTCACGGATGGCTCCAAAACCGATCAAGGATTTGGTCAACATTAGACTTTTATTCTCGTTAGGCAAACATGCATCAGTCTTCCAAACGGAGACTCATGCTTAACTAATGGCTGTGGATTATGTTGTAAGGAAGAAGAGGAGGGTGCGGATTATCTGCGACTGTAGCGACAGTCAAGCTGCGTTTAAGGCCTTGATCAACCCTCTAACCACCTCCAAAATAGATCGTTAATGCAAGGTCGCTCTAAATTCGGTCGGAAAGCTGAATTCGCTTAGTCTTATCTGGGTCCCGGATAATAACGGTATCAGAGGAAATGAGATCTCTGATGAACTGGCTACACAGGGCTCAGAGGAAGACTTTCCAGGAGCTGAACTGGCGTAATGTCTTGCTGTGTCCTCCGTCAGGGCTTCCATTGACGGTTGGGTTTCATATGAACACAATCGCAGATGGGCTGACTCTCCAGGGTGCAGACAGACTAAACGCATTCTTGACGACTTCTGCTCCATCGTAGATGAAAAAAAAAACTTACAATCCGACTCCGAACGTCAAATTTGTGATGCTCCTCATGACAATTGATACTCTTGGACATTTGTCAGACTTTCGCAAGCGTGGGGCAGTGGAAAAAAACATTAGGTGTTACTTGGCCCGATTAGAAGTTCAACACACTAACCATTGAGTCGCTGCGCCCAGATGGGCCTTTATTACAAGCATCGATAAGTCTTTCCATAGTTTTAAGAATAAAAGATGTAAGGTACATATACGATTCAGGCAGTTATCTTAGCCTATTGTCAGGTCTAGGTATGCAGATCACAATCACCTGTCCGCAGGTTAAAATTACGTATCTCAGTTGTAACTTGCTATAAATGAGGCAATAGAAGGCAGGATGACATCGATCGACCTCTAAATTAGAGCAGGAAATACAGCAGTATCCGCCGGGACCTCTTAATGCTTCGAAAGACAAAACTGGCCAGTTAAAATTATCTGAACTGCATATTTGTCCCGGAAATTATTTACTCTTCTTCTTTTAACTTTTTTTCTTTCATTAACGATGAGGTCATGATCTGGACAAAAGGGATCATTACCCTCCCACTTCACTGTCGCTACTGGCCCGCCTGTAGGGTTCGCCAGTTCGACATCAGAAAATAACGTCAGGCCTCCCAATTTTGAATCACTTCGTCACTGAGTGCCAATTAAATGCAAGTGTTGTTGCATTTGTGTGTTACAGGCCTGCCTCTCTTTCGCGATTTTATGGGAACGTTGATTGATATTGCCTTTTTGACATGGTTTGTAAGATCTCTCCTTTGAACATGACAGTACCATCTGCTTTGACGTGACGGCTTCCTCGGATTTTGGAGTTTCTTATTCGATCAATCTATGTAACTGCTGCTGTCGTGCGACTCTTCTTCTTTTTTAACGACCGGCGGGGTTGTAATTAGGATAAGAGTGATCATCACTATTAAATATCTACTACATTTAAAATTGTTTTAAATTAAATCCTTCATTTAATGTAATTGTTATCGCGTGAATTATTTCACTTCTTCAATTCAGGTCATGAACACCGACAACTGAAAATCACCACCGAGGTTGACGCCTTACAAGAAAACCCCTTTCTTAGCATGTTCCCAAAGCAAACATGTTAAATGTCAAGACCTGCGATTAAGTACTTTACTTTCGAAAATTGCGTGTTTAACTACACCGCAAGAAGAAACTCCTCTGCTTTCCAACAGTCCCACATTCGCTTCACTTATTTTATCGTTCTCATTAACATCTGAACCCAAAATCGCAATAAAATTATTTTTATCGTATACACAGCGTCCTTGGGCTTCCATATCCATGCACAGGCACGCACTTCGTATTAAAAACTGAACAGAGAAAATCAAACACCCAAAATAACAAACAAATTAAATGTAATATCGGACTCAAATGGCAGTTAATTTCTGAAATTGACTTCATCGCTATGCGATAGCGCAACTACCAACAGCGAAAAAAACATTTGCATCAGCTTGATCAGATGGTCCCGCAGCAGCACCCATTCATTTCTGTATCTTTTCTGTTTCTTTCTTCTACTCGTCCATTATCCTGGAATTATTTGTACATATATAATATTTCGTTGGTGCGTGCGCTCAAGTCATTCTGATTTCCATAAACCGCGGTTGTTTATTGGCATTCTGAGGTTATGGTGAAGTTCCGAGTTTTACAAGTGCGTTGTAAATAACAATAACCCATCACCCCTAATTATTTCGGGAGTAGCTTCTCCCGCCCTTAGTGTGCTATCTGAATCGTTATAATGTTTGTTGTACATATTTAATGTCAGAATTTATGTTCCACCTAGAGTTATCCTTGGACTGCAAGTTTGCTGGCTTCTTTCGTTCACTCTTTTATCGATTTCATCCATAATACTCGTATTCGATGCTTCAATAGGTATTTCAAAGGATTTAAGGGATTTGTGTGGAATAAGGATTTATTGTCTGGTAATTTGGATTTACCTCTAGCTACGGCATGAAGAAAAATCGTATTGAATCATTGACCCTCCTCAGTCCGCTGCAAAAGACTTATGCTATCATGGAATGAATACAGAAAAGTTTCACTGTACATGCAATCGACAGAGCTTGCTAATTTAACGAGAAATGAGATCATGTACAAAATGATTTTTCAAATCACACTGAATGAACAATTCGAATTAAATGATGATTAACTTTTTTTTTTCATAATGTAGATAGGAAGAAGTTGCGTTTCAATTTGATTGAAAGGGTTCGGGTTTATTTTAAGTAGTAAAAAGTTTACACATAAATGTATCTATATACTAATGTATATGTTTGCGTTCGAAGCATACGACTAGGATGGATGTAAGGCAACGAGGGCACGTGGATATCTTTAAAAAGTCAAAAATTATAGGTTAAACAGCAAAGATTGATCACTTGTATTTGAAATGAGAACACAAATTCAGTGATCGACAATCTGTCAACCGGTGCACATCGTTACTTGCGCGAACAAAGTATTTATTGTGTTATACTCGACGTGGCGTTGATCACTTTGGCTAATCGCAAACGATTACGGGTCTCATCAAACCCTGATGAGCATTCCCCAGCTGTAAAAATGAATCGACATAAAAAATCAACAAAAAAAAAAACGGGAAGCTCCCAACATAATTTAACTACGTATAATCGCTTTAGTGATTTTTCTGACCTTTCGGATAACGAAGAAGAAACGATGCAAGATGCGGTACAACCTGAAACTCCCATAAAAATAGAATTACCTCCCATTCATTTGATAGGAAAAAATAGTGTTTTTGTGGCTCAGTGCATGAAAGATAACGGCATCGCCAGATTTGATTGTAAAAATACTTCCATTAAATGCCGTTTTAATCTCTACACTCAAACTGAGTTACATAAAATTAAAAATGCCTTTCGCGAAAAACAACTGCAGTTTTTCACCCATAATAATAAAAACAAAAAAACCATTTAAAGTAGTGTTGTACGGATTACATAAAATGAGTCTTGATGACCTAAAATCTGAACTGTGTACAAATTTAAAGCTAGAAGTTCTGCAAATTTCTATAATGAACGTCAAAAACCCTAAATATAAAGAACAGTGTAATTATTTAATTTATTTAAACAATCAAAGTATTAAAATGAATGAACTTAGAAGACATGCTAGATTTGTCAACCACGTGTCAGTTTATTGGGACTTTTACCGCAAAAATCCACATTTCGTGCCTCTATGTCACCAATGTTTAATGTTTGGACATGGTTCAACGTTTTGCAATGTCAATAAAGCATGCTCCCACTGCGCTGAAAGTCACAGCTCTGACGAATGTCCAAACAGAGAAAAGCCAACCTAAATGTGTTAACTGTAGGGAACACCACACAGCCACTGACAGCAGCTGTAAAAAGAGGTTAGAATTCATCGAAATTCAAAATCGTCTCAAAGCCAGAAATAGGAGAAGACATTTTGGACCTGAGCAGGTCATCCACGATCCACCTTCGAGCAAATATAATAGCTTTACTCTCAACGCTGCTGATTTTCCAGGATTAGCTCCAAATAAACGAAGTTATCCAATATTTAACAGCACATCTGTTACCAGCAACATCCATCCAGCGTCTAGCAAGAGAAATCTAATAGCTCCAACCGCCAATGGCAATACCCAGGTTCCTGCTACAACACCGCAACATACTGGCACACCACCCAACAACTTATTTACTTTTGAAGAGCTTATTGCTCTTAAAAATGAAATGTTAACGAAGTTATCTAAATGTAAAAGTAGAGAAGATCAATTTAATGTCATAGCGGATTTAAGCATAAAATACCTTTACAATCATAATGTCCAATAATTTAAAAATGCTTTTGTGGAACGCCAAAAGTTTAAAAAATAAAGAAATAGAATGCTTCAATTTTGTAATTGAAAACAAAATAGATATCGCAATAATAACCGAAACTTGGCTTAAGCCAAACAAAAGTTTACATAACAGACAATTCTATTGCTACAGATTAGACAGGTTATCGGAGAGGGGGGAGGTGTGTGTATTTTTGTTAAAAAGTCAGTAAAACATAAGTTGGTTCCAATTACTAAGACTTCATTATTTGAAACTTTGTCAATTGTAGTAGAATGCACTCCTGCAAAACTATTTAAAATTACAGCGGCCTATTTCCCGGGTGGAAGAGTAAATGCTGAAAGGAAAAAATATTTTAAAGCAGATATTTTGAAGCTTATAAGAACGAATGAAAATTTTCTGATATGTGGAGACTTTAATAGTCGTCACTCTTCATGGGGTTGTGCTCGCGCAAACTCTTGGGGTAACATTTTAGCTGACCTGAAGGTCTTCGAAGATTTTGATATTGCGTCCCCACCTGAGCCGACATATTTACCTTCCAATGGAAGAGGACTTCCCTCACCCTTAGATCTGATTCTTACCAATAAAATGGACTATATTTCCCTCCCAACTGTTATAAATGATCTTTCATCTGATCACCAACCTGTCGTTTTTCATCTTAATCAATCAGCCAACACTTCCAGTCCAACTGAAAATTTTTACTTTAAGCGAGCTAACTGGAAAAAATTCAAACGTTGCGTAAATGATTCACTCTCTGACTTTTCTCGACCCTCTAACTTTAGGTTAGAGGAAATTGATGAAAAAGTTAGCTCATTCGAATGCGCCCTTAATGAGGGAATAAAATCATCAGTTCTTTTAATTTCAGACGCTCAGAAAAACAATAAAAGAATTCTATTACTAACAGATGACATTAAAAAAACGATAACTTTTAGGAATTCAATTCGAAGACGTTATCAAAGAACTAGGGACTTTTTTCTTAAATTTCAACTCAACTTGCTTAATAAACTAGTCATCAAAAAAATTCAGGAACTCCGAAATAGAGACTGGAACCGAATGTTATCGCAAATCGACAAACACGATAAAAAGGTTTGGAAACTTTCCAAGATATTTAAGAAAAAAAACAAAAAAATCCAATATCTCGATCAAGTATAGATTACATTAATTTGTCATCAATTAATGAAAATAACCTCCAGATATCTGCCTCACTTATTGTAAATACAATTTCTTCTCTTCGAGTACAAAAAGCAGCAGGTAGTGATAACATTCCCAACAGGGTACTCAAGAATATTCCAATGAACGCGGTCCAGTATTTATCCGTACTATTTGAAAGCTGTCTTAGACAGGGATACTTTCCAAAAAGATGGAAGATTGCTAAAATAATTCCAATAGCTAAGCCCACCCAGCCAGGGACCATGATATCAAGCTATCGCCCAATCAGTTTGCTTAGCTGCTTAGGTAAACTTTTCGAAAAAATCATTTTCCTTAAGATGAACGACTTTGTTGAAACTAAATATCTTATTCCGATTGAACAATTTGGGTTCAGAAGAGAACACTCAACTACTCACCAACTGAAGAGAATCACCAACGAAATTAAAAAAACATAGGGGCGGGCTACAGTCCGCTTGGGCGAACTGTTGGATACCCTATTCTTATTCCTATATCTCATAAGTGGGCGTGGCAAAAATTTAAAGGATTTTATCGAAAAAACTAAGCTTTTGTAAATAAAAACGCTCCCTAGCTCAAACTTTGGTTTTTCAATAAAATTGTTTTATTTAATTGTGGGCGTGTCAGTAGGCGGATTTAAAAAAAAATTAAGTATGAGCATAAAGGGCACCTAGAGAGTATATACTATAAATTTCAGCTCCCTAGCTCAAACTTTGGACTTTCAAAAATAAAAAAAAAATAATTGTGGGCGTGTCAGTAGGCGGATTTTGAAAATATTTACACATGAGCATAAAGGGCCCCTAGAGAGTATATATTAAAAATTTCAGCTCCCTAGCTCAAATTTTGGTTTTTCAAAAAAAATATTTTATTTAATTGTGGGCGTGTCAGTGGGCAGATTTTGAAAATTTTATGTCCCAAGCAGTTTTATGGGCCAAAGATCACATATAAAAAATTTCAGCTTTCTACCTCAAAATTCAATTTTTCCCAAAATTTGTTTTATTTAATTGTGGGCGTGTCAGTGGGCGGATTTTGAAAATTGTATGTCCCAATCAGTTTTATGGGCCATAGATCATATATAAAAAATTTCAGCTCTCTAGCTCAAAATTCGATTTTTTCCAAAATTTTGTTTTTTTTGAGTTTGTGGGCGTGTCTGTGGGCGGATTTCAAAAATTCTTAAACTTGATTATTTCGGGACCCTAGAGAGTATATGGTTAAAATTTCAGCTCTCTAGGTCCAGTTTAAAGGCCTAATTTTTGCCGACGGACGGACGGACGAACGGACGGACGGACGGACATGGCTAGATCGACATTACTATCGATGCTGATCATAAATATAGTAACTTTTAGGGGTCTACGGGCAATATTATGGTATGTTACAAACTATGCGTCAAAATTAATATACCCCTAGAATAGGGTATAATCAATAAAAAATAAACAGTCCGTAGGCATGGTATCGTTCGATATTCAAAAAGCATTTGACAGTGTTTGGCACGATGGCTTGCTACACAAGCTCTTGTCACACAATTTTCCCTCTTATATACTTAAAATAATCCAAAGTTTTCTCTCAGATAGGATTTTTTATGTCCAAAATCTTTCTGATTCATCTCCTATGTTTCCCATCAAAGCAGGTGTCCCACAAGGATCAACCTTATCGCCCACCTTATATAACCTGTATGTCTCAGATTTCCCCAAAACTCTTCACTGTGAAAATGCATTCTTTGCAGACGACACTGCCATATTCTGTAGCTCAAAAGATAGCCAATACATATTACATAGCTTACAAAACTCCTTAATAATTATAGAGAAGTATTTTCATAAATGGAAAATTAAAATAAATCCATCAAAATCCCAAGCAATGTTCTTTTCAAGAAAGAGGAAAGTTTCAAACCTTCCCCAATATAATCTACTAATCTGTAACACTCCAATAGAATGGACAAATACTATAAAATACCTAGGACTGACTATGGACAAGACGCTGACATTTTCAGTTCATATTAACGCATGAATTAAGAAAGCGAATATTTTAACCAAAATTTTTTACCCACTTATAAATAAAAATTCTTACCTCAGCAAGGAAAATAAGCTTATTATTTATAAAGTTGTTATACTTCCAACATTATTATATGCATCTCCTTGCTGGAGTAAGTGTGCCGAATGTCATCTCAAGAAACTCCAAGTTTGTCAAAATAAGATTCTTAAAATGATTTTGCATCTTCCATAGCATTTTTCAACACTGGCATTGCATGATATAACAAATATACCAACAATTAAATCCAAAACGTCTTTACTCGTAACGAATTTCGAGAATAAATGTCTAACCCATGACAGTTTACTTATAAACTCTCTATTTTAGAATATAATATAGCTTAAGATATTTTTAAGTAGTTGTAAGGTGATTTTACCACATTGTTATTTTTTGCATCCGTTGAGTTTTTTTTTCCGCTCATATTTTTCTCATACCAATGTTCACTTTCATATGAATTTATTCCATTCTGAATTACTTTAGTTGCTAAGAATCAATGTATTCTAATCTCTATATTAAAACTATCCTTACATGTACATAAGATAATTTCACCGAAGAGAATAAATAAATTTGAATTAAATTTGAGAACACAAATTTTCTACCCATTTCACCAACAGCCTTCCCGCAGCATGTTGAGTATAAAAAACATAGGGACGGGCTACAGTCCGCTTGGGTGAACTGTTGGATACCCTATTCTTATTCCTATACGTCATAAGTGGGTGTGACAAAAGTCTTAGTATGGTTGAATTGTTAAGAACGCTCTACATATTTTGTTATATAACATGTTGCAGAATAACTTCTAATCTAATGATCTGAACACTACCACCGTGTTACCATATGCTGACGAATAGAGGGACGTCAAATCATCATGCATCGTATTACCTAAGTTGGCACATATGAATTGTCTAACCTCGTTTTTTCTGGCGTATATAAGAACCTCGTGAATTACGAAATTGGTTTTTTTTGGCTTCTTTAGGTAACCAATTTGTGACACATAATAAATTAAAGCAAGAGTCTAAAATTGAAATATAAAAAAAACTGAATTGAAACAAAAAGGCTTGTTTTAATTAAAAAATACATGGTGACCCCGACGTGATTGTCACATAATCATATCGTAATTATCGACGATTACGCATTCATCACTTTACACATAACCAAAAGCCACGATGCCGACGGAAGAATCATTAACAAAGGCTGCTAGAAGAATTGATGCACTGAAAAGTCGACGCACCGTAGCGTGCAAACAAATTGAGCGTGCCAAGGACTTCGTAGCTGCCATGCCAGACGACGTGTCAGTGCAACAACTGGAACTCCGATTAGCTGCACTCGACAACAGCTTTACCGCCTTCGAAGAGCTTCAAGGTAAGATCGAAGAACTAGATCAAGAGGAAGTTACAAGCAAGGAGGATATTCGTGCCATGTACGAAGAAATTTACTACGTTCTTCAACCCCAAATCATGGTAAGAATTCAGTCAAAGCAACCAATTAAAAAGGACATTGATGTGAGCATGCAATTTAAGTCAAATGAACAATTGAAACTACCCAAAATAAAATTGCCCTATTTTACAGGTGAGATCACAAAATGGTTGGATTTTCACGAATCTTTCAAATCCCTTATTCATTCCCATCCTTCCCTTGATAAAACGTCAAAATTTCAATATCTAAAATCATCGCTTGGTGGCAGCGCCGCCCGCGCAATTGACTCTTTAGAAATCAACGAAGTAAATTACGATGTAGCAGTCAAAATTCTTGTTGACCGCTATGAAAATAAACGAGTCATCTGCTCCGAACACATACGCAAAATATTTGAAGCTCCAGCAGTTCATAAGCCATCCGCAGCTTGTCTTCGAGAACTCATCGACGAAACAAAGGGTCATCTACGCGCCTTATTATCACTCGGACGCCCAGCCGACAAGTGGGACGACGTCATTATCCACATTGTTGTCTCTAAGCTCGACATGGCCACCCGGAACAAATGGCAAGAAGAATGCACAACCGATACCCTACCACCGCTCTCCAGATTAGTGCAGTTTATTGAAAAGCGATGCCAAGTCCTGGAGTGCTATTCCTCAACAGTTAATACACAGGCAAGTACCAGTACTAATTCATCTTCAAGGCCAAATAAAGGCTGCCCCGGCAAAAGCCTAGCCATAACTAAAAACGCAGACCAAGGTAGGCTCAAATGCTTGTATTGCAATGGTATAGGTCATTTTATTCATAAATGTTATAAATTTCTTAATTTACCTCAAAACGAGAAACATGGATTCATAAATAAGCAGAAAATTTGTGCCAATTGCCTAAAAAATGATCACAACCTCGAATCGTGCCGATCGTCCTCATGCCGCAAGTGTGACGAGGCACACCATACGATTCTCCACACAACTAATTATCCATCCACCAGTCGTGCTCCTACCACACTTAATGCAAATGCAGATGAGTACGTTGCCAAAGACCATAACAAAGTCCTCCAGGCTACTGTTCCGGGTGATCAAAGCCGTACCATACTGGCCACAGCCATTGTCCATGTTCTGGACAAACATAACACTCCTATTCCATGTCGTCTTCTTCTTGATTCCGGATCACAACTAAATCTCATAACCGATCGTCTTGCACAGATCCTAGGAATACAGCGAACAAAATTTCACACGTCTATATCTGGTATAGGAGCCAATACAATATCCTCTAAACAAAAAACAAGCATTATGATAAAGTCGCGTTTCAACGAGATCAGTCATGTTGTAGAAGCCATCGTGATTAAACGAATCACACAGTTAGTACCTGAAAATCAAATCGATATTTCCGATTGGCGTATTCCCGAAAACATAAACCTCGCAGATCCACAATTCAATAAACCACAGCACATTGATTTGTTGCTTGGTGCTAGCCACTTCTTATCACTTTTGTCAATTGGACAGATTCGCATAAATGAAAATTTGCCAATTCTTCAAAATTCGGTTCTTGGATGGATAGTCTCAGGAATATTCAAGGGCAAAGGCAAACACGACAGCATTTCATCGTGTCATCTTTGCACGGATGACGATTGCGAGAGCCTCGAACAGATTATGAATTCATTCTCCAAGACCGAAAACATTATCGAAACCGCACCGTTAACAAAAAATGAGCAGATATGTGAGGAACTGTTTCTCAAGAGCTTCGAACGTTTACAAACCGGTCGTTACAAGGTACGACTGCCGTTTAAAATTGATTCACAGGAACTAGGCAGCTCATATAACACAGCAATGCGTCGATTCATCAGTTTAGAAAAAAAAATACATAAAAATCTGAACATAGCGACAGATTACATTGAGTTCATGAGAGAGTACATCTCTCTCTCCCACATGAAGCTTGTTGATCATGTAAATTACAGCGAACCTCACTTCTTCTTGCCTCATCATTGCGTCGTCAAGCCAGAAAGCTCCTCCACAAAGTTACGCGTCGTATTTGACGCTTCTTGCAAGACCGATAGCGGACTTTCTCTAAACGATATCATGCATGTGGGGCCAGTCATGCAGTTGGATTTATTCTCCATTGCTCTTAAGTTTCGTTATCATAAGTATGTGTTCACGGCTGACATCACCAAGATGTACCGGCAGGTGCTCATGCACGAAGATGACCAAAGATATCAATATGTACTTTGGAGAGAATCGCTGGATGAACAAGTAAACATATACAAACTCTGCACGGTTACTTATGGTACCGCTCCGGCTTCTTATCTGGCAGCTAGGGTATTGTCTCAGCTAGCCGACGATGAGCGAGATCTTTATCCAATTGGTTCTCACGTCCTCAAAAATAATTTCTATGTCGACGATGTACTCTCGGGCGCTAACACTATGGAAGAGGTGCTTAAGATGAAATATGAACTTCAATCTATTTTAGTGCGAGGCGGCTTTCAGCTACGAAAATGGTGTGCTAATGCAGAAGAAATCATACAAGACATTGCTGCAGAGGACAGAGAAAAGTTATTCCAATTGAAGCAGGATAATGTAATAAAAACGTTAGGCTTAATATGGGAGCCCCGTAACGATACTTTCCAAATACAAGTCAATCTGCAAAGGCTCAGTAGAGTTACCAAAAGAAACATACTATCTGATGTGGCTAGGCTATATGATCCCTTGGGTCTCATTAATCCGGTAATAGTACGAGCAAAAATATTCATGCAGGGCCTATGGAAAAGTAAGCTTCATTGGGATGAGGCTCTCCCTCAAGATCTGCATCAAGCTTGGTTATCCTTCAGAGAAGAACTGGTCGATCTGGAGCAAATATCGATTAAGCGGCACGTCTTAAAGAATAATGTCCATGAGGCAGAGTTGCATGCGTTCTCAGATAGTTCCGAAAGAGCATTTGGGGCATGCGCGTACGTTAGATCGCGAACAAAGGATGGTGATGTGTATTTGAACTTGCTCTGTGCGAAATCAAAGGTAGCACCAATCAATAAGCAACGGATAACATTGCCCAGGCTCGAACTATGTGCGGCCGTAATGATGGTGCAACTTGTCCATAAAATCAGGACGGCTACCAAACAAGATTTTAGGAAATATTATTATTGGACGGATTCAAGCATTGTCCTGCACTGGGTGGCAGAGGAAACGCACCAATGGCCCACATTTATAGCTAATCGTGTTTCAATAATTCAAGGTCTATCTGAAGCTCATCAATGGCACCACGTTAGCGGAAAGTGCAATCCTGCAGATATATTGTCAAGAGGGTCCACACCGATGGAGCTGATTAATAGTGACATGTGGTTCTCTGGCCCAGCCTTTTTATATAAAGGAGAAGCAGAATGGCCCACGTGGAAAGAGAAACCCAATCTCTCGGATGAAGAGTTAGAGCGAAAGATACAGAGAAACGTACTCCTTGTACATGAGCTCATGGACATATTTTGCCATACCAAATTTAAAAACAATTACATAAAATTTATCCACACAGCGGCTTATGTCCTACGATTTATCAAAAATACGATGGCCCGAATGAGGAAAGAAGTGAGGCAACTCGGGGAAATTACACTGGATGAATTTAAGGCAGCCATCAACGTTATCATAAGGGCTGTGCAGAAACAGCACTTCGCTTGTGAACTATCACAATTACAGAAGGGACAACAGGTGAATATGAGATCTCATATGTCATCGTTAAACCCATTCCTAGATGATCATGGAATAATCCGTGTTGGAGGACGACTAAAAAATGCCGCAATTGGATATGAATTTAAGCACCCCATTCTACTACCGGCTAGAAGTACATTCACGGAAGCGGTTATGCAGCATATTCATGAAAAGAATCACCATCTGGGAGCACAGGGACTGCTGGGTTTTGTAAGACAGCAATACTGGCCAGTCCATGGGAAGGTATTGGCAAAAAGGACCATACGTCAATGTGTTAAATGTTTTAGAACCCAGCCAAGGACGGATTATCCACTCATGGCTGATCTGCCATTACATCGTATTAGCCCGTCACGGCCATTTGCAGTAAGCGGCACTGACTTTTGTGGACCATTCGCAATTCATTTCAAACGAAGAGGAACTACTCCAATAAAGGCATACGTTGCGATTTTTATCTGTTTTAGCACAAAGGCAGTGCACTTGGAGTTAGTGGGTGATCTGAGCACGGCAAGTTTTTTAGGTGCTCTAAGAAGATTTTTTGGTAGAAGGGGCCTAAGTAAGATAATTTATAGCGACAATGCCACCAACTACATAGGAGCAAGAAACGAATTAAAGGACTTATATTTGCAGTTGGCATCTCCAGAACATCAAAGAGAAGTTACGAATGCGTTGACTCAAGAAGGCGTTGAGTGGCGAACCATTCCTCCAAGGTCACCACACTTTGGCGGCATATGGGAGGCAGCAGTTAAGGCTGCCAAGCGTCACATGAAGCATGTGCTGCATTTAGCTTCCTTGACGTATGAGGAGTTAAATACTGTAATAATTCAAATCGAATCCATCCTGAATTCCCGTCCCCTTTCCCCACTTTCCGAAGATCCGTCAGATTTCCAACCATTGACACCTGGGCATTTCCTAGTTGGTAGTCATTTACAATCCATACCCGATTTAGATATTAGGGACAAGAATCTGACTTATTTAACCCGATGGCAGAGAGTGCAATGGCTGATTCAACAATTTTGGCAAAGATGGAGAGAGGAGTATCTTCACAATCTACAAGCAAGGTCCAAATGGCGCAAGGCAAACCAAGGACTCCAGGTTGATGATGTGGTGATGCTAAAGGACGAAAACTTGCCCCCACTAAGATGGAAACTAGCCCGCGTTACTGAACTTCACAAGGGAAAGGATGGAGTCATTCGTGTGGCGACTCTTAAAACAGCGACTGGCACGACTACAAGGGCATTAAGCAAGCTCTGTCCCCTACCTAAGATTGAAGATCTTACGACCATTCAAGGCGGGGAGAATGTTGCAGAATAACTTCTAATCTAATGATCTGAACACTACCACCGTGTTACCATATGCTGACGAATAGAGGGACGTCAAATCATCATGCATCGTATTACCTAAGTTGGCACATATGAATTGTCTAACCTCGTTTTTTCTGGCGTATATAAGAACCTCGTGAATTACGAAATTGGTTTTTTTTGGCTTCTTTAGGTAACCAATTTGTGACACATAATAAATTAAAGCAAGAGTCTAAAATTGAAATATAAAAAAAACTGAATTGAAACAAAAAGGCTTGTTTTAATTAAAAAATACATAACATTTAAAGGATTTTATCAAAAAAACGAAGCTTTTGTAAAAAAACGCTCCCTAGATCAACTTTGGTTTTTCAATAAAATGTTTTATTTAATTGTGGGCGTGTCAGTAGGCGGATTTAAAAAAAAATTAAAATATCAGCATAAAGGGCCCCTAGAGAGTATATATTATAAATTTCATCTCCCTAGCTCAAACTTTGGATTTGCAAAAAAAGTTTATTTTAAATTGTGGGCGTGTCAGTAGGCGGATTTTCAAAATATTTACACATGAGCATAAAGGGACCCCTAGAGATATATTATAAATTTCACCTCCCTAGCTCAAACTTTGGGTTTTCAATAAAATTGTTTTATTTAATTGTGTGTCACTGGGCGGATTTTGAAAATTTGATATCCCGAGCAGTTTTAGGAGTCATAGATCATATATACAAAATTTCAACTTTCTAGTTCAAAATTCGATTTTTTCCAAAATTTTGTTTTTTTTTGAGTTTGTGGGTGTGTCTGTGGGCGGATTTCAAAAATTCGTAAACTTGATTATTTCGGGACCCTAGAGAGTATATGGTTAAAATTTCAGCTCTCTAGGCCCAGTTTAAAGGCCTAATTTTTGCCGACGGACGGACGGACGGATGTTTGAGCTAGGGAGCTGAAATTTATAATATATACACTCTAGGGGCCCTTTATGGTCATGTGTTAATTTTTTTAAATCTGCCTACTGACACGCCCACAATTAAATAAAACAATTTTATTGAAAAAGCAAAGTTTGAGCTAGGGAGCGTTTTTTTTTACAAAAGCTTCGTTTTTTTTGATAAAATCCTTCAAATGTTATAAAGGGTGATTTTTTTAAGGTTAGGATTTTCATGCATTAGTATTTGACAGATCACGCGGGATTTCAGACATGGTGTCAAAGAGAAAGATGCTCAGTATGCTTTGACATTTCATCATGAATAGACTTACTAACGAGCAACGCTTGCAAATCATAGAATTTTATTACCAAAATCAGTGTTCGGTTCGAAATGTGTTTCGCGCTTTACGTCCGATTTATGGTCTACATAATCGACCAAGTGAGCAAACAATTAATGCGATTGTGACCAAGTTTCGCACTCAGTTTACTTTATTGGACATTAAACCAACCACACGAATGCGTACAGTGCGTACAGAAGAGAATATTGCGTCTGTTTCTGAGAGTGTTGCTGAAGACCGTGAAATGTCGATTCGTCGCCGTTCGCAGCAATTGGGTTTGTGTTATTCGACCACATGGAAGATTTTACGCAAAGATCTTGGTGTAAAACCGTATAAAATACAGCTCGTGCAAGAACTGAAGCCGAACGATCTGCCACAACGTCGAATTTTCAGTGAATGGGCCCTAGAAAAGTTGGCAGAAAATCCGCTTTTTTATCGACAAATTTTGTTCAGCGATGAGGCTCATTTCTGGTTGAATGGCTACGTAAATAAGCACAATTGCCGCATTTGGAGTGAAGAGCAACCAGAAGCCAGAAGAACTGCCCATGCATCCCAAAAAATGCACTGTTTGGTGTGGTTTGTACGCTGGTGGAATCATTGGACCGTATTTTTTCAAAGATGCTGTTGGACGCAACGTTACGGTGAATGTCGATCGCTATCGTTCAATGCTAACAAACTTTTTGTTGCCAAAAATGGAAGAACTGAACTTGGTTGACATGTGGTTTCAACAAGATGACGCTACATGCCACACAGCTCGCGATTCTATGGCCATTTTGAGGGAAAACTTCGGAGAACAATTCATCTCAAGGAATGGACCGGTAAGTTGGCCACCAAGATCATGCGATTTGACGCCTTTAGACTATTTTTTGTGGGGCTACGTCAAGTCTAAAGTCTACACAAATAAGCCAGCAACTATTCCAGCTTTGGAAGACAACATTTCCGAAGAAATTCGGGTTATTCCGGCCGAAATGCTCGAAAAATTTACCCAAAATTGGACTTTCCGAATGGACCACCTAAGACGCAGCCGCGGTCAACATTTAAATGAAATTATCTTCAAAAAGTAAATGTCATGGACCAATCTAACGTTTCAAATAAAGAATCGATGAGATTTTGCAAATTTTATGCGTTTTTTTTTTTAAAAAAAAGTTCTCAAGCTCTTAAAAAATCACCCTTTATAACAAAATATGTACAGCGTTCTTAACAATTCAACCATACTTAGACTTTTGTCACGCCTACTTATGAGGGATAGGAATAAGAATAGGGTATCCAACAGTTCGCCCAAGCGGACTGTAGCCCGTAACCCAGAGTACTATGGGAATCTAACCGCACTAAAAACATCTCCATAATCATGACCAATCAAAGAAAAACCCACATAATGATTTTAGTTTCAACGTTCGGTAGAGATTGAGAAGGTATTATAATTTAAATACGGGTTCTCATATTTTTAGATTATAAGGTCTAGAGGTTTAGTTATTCCTAATCTACGAATATTATATCGTACATTTAAGACGTCTTCTTTCTTAGGATTAATATTCATCGACAGACGCTCATTGTGACGAATAGCGTATTTTTATACCCTATTCTAGGGGTATATTAATTTTGACGCATAGTTTGTAACATACCTTAATATTGCCCGTAGACCCCTAAAAGTTACTATATTTATGATCAGCATCGATAGTAATGTCGATCTAGCCATGTCCGTCCGTCCGTCGGCAAAAATTAGGCCTTTAAACTGGACCTAGAGAGCTGAAATTTTAACCATATACTCTCTAGGGTCCCGAAATAATCAAGTTTAAGAATTTTTGAAATCCGCCCATAATATATACTCTCTAGGGGCCCTTTATGCTCATGTGTAAATATTTTCAAAATCCGCCTACTGACACGCCCACAATTATTTTTTTTTTTATTTTTGAAAGTCCAAAGTTTGAGCTAGGGAGCTGAAATTTATAGTATATACTCTCTAGGTGCCCTTTATGCTCATACTTAAATTTTTTTTAAATCCGCCTACTGACACGCCCACAATTAAATAAAACAATTTTATTGAAAAACCAAAGTTTGAGCTAGGGAGCGTTTTTATTTACAAAAGCTTAGTTTTTTCGATAAAATCCTTGAAATTTTTGTCACGCCCACTTATGAGATATAGGAATAAGAATAGGGTATCCAACAGTTAGCCCAAGCGGACTGTAGCCCGCCCCTATGTTTTTAATTACTTCCGTTATAAGATCAATCTGCAAGTCACGATGCAAGTCATTATTTCTTATATACCATGGGGCATTTACTATTCCCCGAAGGACTTTGTTTTGAAATGTCCAAACAGGTTTTTGTATCTGATTATACAAGGTGGCGCAAAAGTAATCCTCCTATCAGAAAATGCTATAAATTTTGCGATTGGCCCCTAATGTCAGTTCTGTTTTGACATTTGTGTAGTAAACACATGCGAAATACACGTTAATAAACAATGTTACGCTACACTGCTCCAGAACGCGGAATATTGGTGACTATTTATTTGAGCAATAATCGGTCGGTGACTTTGGCACAACGTGAATTTCGTCGCAGATTTCCTACCCGTCCAACGCCTACTGGTGAAACACTGCGACGTTTAGCCGCTCGCCTCGAAGAGACTGGCACAACACGAGATGCTTCCAGGCGTGGCAGACCCCGGAGTAGCCGTTCTGCAGAGAATATTGCTGCTGTAGCCGAAGATGTCATGGAAGCGCCGTCGACATCGACCAGACGACGTGCCACGCAAATGGGTATCAGTCGATGGTCTTTACAGCGAATTTTGGTACAAGATTTGAAGATGTTTCCGTACAAAGTCCAGACGGTGCATCAGCTGTTAGCTGCTGACCGCCAATCGCGTCTAACATACGCTCAAGCCATCCTTAATCACCACCAAGAGGAAGATGATTTTTCATCAAAAATAATCATGAGTGATGGGCCCATTTCCATCTTAGCGGGTACGCAAATAAGCAAAATTTACGCTTCTGTGGCACTGAAAATCCGCGTGTAACCCACGAAGAGCCATTACACCCGCTCAAAGTCACTGTATGGTGTGCTGTTTTCGCTGGAGGAGTCATCGGACCTTTTTTCTTCGAAGACGTCGCGGGCCAAACGGTTACTGTGAATGGTGAGCGCTACAGAGCAATGATCAACGAGTTCTTTTTGCCGCAACTTGATGAATTGGGATTGGAAAACATGTGGTTCCAACAGGACGGTGCAACGGCACACACTGCACGTGCCACAACCGATATGCTGAAGGATGCATTTCCCGGGCGCCTAATCTCCCGTTTGGCGATTTGCACTGTCCAGCAAGATCGCCTGATTTGACCGCTCCAGACTTCTTTTTGTGGGGCTTTTTGAAGTCGCGGGTTTATGTCAACAAGCCTCACACTCTTGCAGCTCTTAAAGACAATATCCGTCAACAATGTGAGGACCTATCGCCGGAAGTTTTGGCCAAAGTGATGGAAAATGCCATAAAAAGGGCTCAAATGACAATCAACTGTGGCGGCGGCCATTTACATGACATCATATTCTCGACTTGATGTAAAAAAAATTAAAAGACCAAATAAAAATAATCCACAAGAAGAATCAAAGTTTTTAATTTTCTTTTTAAATTACAGGCAAAAAACATCGGAAGGTTATTTTTGCGCCACCTTGTATAATAAAATTTTATTCATAGTGGACATTTCGGAATTATGTCCTAGCAACCAATAAAGTTTTCTGTATCTAATATTTAGCTCTTCTACTTTCTTTTTCACATGTTCCTTCCATTTGATCTTAGCATCTCGATTCATATGCTTAGCTGTATTGGAATAAGGAACTACTTGGATATTAATAACCACAGGAAAATTATTTTTTTTTATTTGTGAAATTGATATGGGTGGACTTTGACTCATTAAGTCTAATTCGCAATCGTTGCGCCCAATCACATATCTCATTTATTGAATTTTGTAGCTTTTCTGTTGGTTTAACCACGCTTCCATTAGTTCATAGAAGAGCAGTGTCGTCTGCGAATGTTGCGTTCATCGTATCATTAGTGTGTGGTATATCAGTAGTATACAATAAGTACAGGGTTGGTCCAAGAACACTTCCCTGTGAAACTCCCGCCTGTAATTATTTAAGTTCAGAATACGCTGAACCATTCCCAACTCTAAATTATCTATTTAAAATATAAGATTTAAGTATCTCATAGTACACTCTAGGTAGATCCCTATGAAGTTTATAGTCCAAGCCCTTATGCCAGACTTTATCAGAAGCCTGTGCAACTTCTAAGAATAATGTAGAACGTTATAATATAGAATGTTTTTCTTCTAGTGATTTTTCTATAATATTAGTTATACGATGTACTTGGTCTAATGTTGAGTGCTTATTTCTAAACCCGAGCTGGTGGGTGGTAATAAGCCTTCTTTGCTCTATGATTCTATCTAACTTTTTAAGAAGCAGTTTCTCAAAAAGCTTCGATAATACTGGTAAAAGTGAGATTGGCCTATATGAGGCTACCTCTGTTTACCTTGTTTAGGTATAACTATAATTTCTGCTATCTTCCAGTAGTATGGAATATATCTTAATTTAAAGTGAGCATTTAATAAAAGCTTAAGTTTTGTCAGTGCTATGAAGGGTAGTTCCTTCAAGATTTGAGTAGTTATTAGATCGTAACCTGGTGATTTTCTATTAGATAGCCCATGAATACATATGCTGATCGCTTTCAACGAAACATAGGAGATTACGTCTTCGTCTATTCTATCAGAGAATTCAAGTCGTTCGTTCGCCACGATAGGTGGAAAAGGTTTAAAAACATTTGTCAGATGCTCCGAAAAAAGTTTTCTTGCCCTTGGGGTCTCTTTAAATATTTGGCAGCCTTTCAAAGGGAGTAGTGTGTGAATTTGTCAGCAGTTAAGTTGCAAAGGTAGTTAGTTAGTGATCTATTTTTAAATGAACCAAGCCGGGATATCTTGTCATTTCCCATTTTCTTTGAGCTCTTCTCTTTTCTAATATTAGTTCCCTAATATCTGTGGGGTATTTTACCGATGATTGCTTATGTTGTTAATAAGTTGGAGTACCTACTATCTTCTGCTGCCTGTTGTATATCGGCAATGAATTGTTGCACTTCGATGTCAATATGGCTTGTTGTGACCAGTGGAGATCTAAGGTTAATAGAACCTTCAACTAATGCTTTAAATTTAGACCAGTTTCTTATTTTATTGGTAAGTGTTTCATTGTTTATCTGTTCTATTGACATGCCGTTGACCGTTAGGGTTATAAGTGTATGATCCGACTACAGTTCATGACTGATTTCAACTGTAAGTTATTTTCTATTGATTCCTTTCGTTATGTAGAAGTCGATGAGGTCTGGTATTTTATATACTTCAATAACTGCATAAAAAGTTAAAGAATGGAATACGAGTAAACCGAATATGTCAAGCACTTGGGACTATCTAACCAATACCGCGCTAAATATTGGTTTCAATAGTTTTGTGTTTTTTCAGCATGCACCGAAGACTTTACAAAGCCCTACAATTTCAATGGCCACTTCAATGGTCCATTTTGAAGTATAATGTTATGGTTAAAACAATCCCTCAGTAAGTAGACAACATACGCCACCCAATCACATGCCTCTACACTAAAAGGAGGATTTCTGCCTGGTAGTACAATGGAACGTTACCGAGTCTGAGTGCTCTGGGATTTGGATTTCCTTTTTATTTAAAAAAAAAAAAAAAAAAAGTAGATGGTATAATAGCACGTACCGCTGTCTTGCTAAAATATAGGTATCGTTCGGATTAATATCATCCATATTTTTGAAGACCATACCAAACTGTGCACTTGTCTGGGTGCAAATGAGGCTTATGCGCCACTTTTGGATTTGCCACACAACAGAAACATCCGTGTTGCTTGCTTACAAACCTATTGAGTCAAATTGAGGCACTTCACTTAACACAATTTTAAACAGTAAACAGAATTCAGGGTCTTGTGGCCTAAGTTCCTTCAATAGCAGGCTCTGCTCGTTAATGAATGGCCTTGCGTAATGTAGAGCGGTGCGAAATGAAGCTACAAAACGACGAATACCTAAGGTGGTCAAATTTCAGAACCATACAAATTTCCAAATCTACCCTACGTTTCACGAACTGAAAACTGATTTCCAAAATAAGTGTACGGCTATACGGAACTACCAACAGCGAAAAAGGTTCTTCTAGTCTAAGTCTATTAATGATGATTCGTGTTCTAATACAAACCAGTTGCCAAAGAACTCTCAGCAGAATGACGGCACAGTTTTGAAAGTTATCTATTGAAAGATCTATCGGAAAAAAAAATGTTTGCACTACTCCTTACTCTGAGTTCATTAGTCCTTTGTCCAGGATGATAGTGTTGTCGTCCATTAGCGCTCTTTTTACTGCAATGGTTTGGACATGAAAACCCGTTCAATGTACAGAAAAACTGAATGACTGTCCCTTCATGTACACATGCTGAGCCGGAGCTAATAGGAGCTCAGTTAATTCCCCGTATTTAGCAAAACAAATGGCTTTTTACACAAATGTATTGGTCTATACATAGGAATAGTTTTCTTCCAGCCACTAGGGTTACCAGCCTAAGATATAAAAAACCACTGAAATGTTCGCTATAATTTTGAAATATTATTCAAAGTTATACAGCGCCGTTCGAAAACCTTTACTCAAACCGTTCTTCTTCTTTTCGGGGCATTTTGGGGAATTTATGAGAGATATGTTGCTTATTTGGCTAAAGGGTAGTGATGCGAATATATGAGAGCACAGTCGTTCTCACGATAGCCTCTCACTACCAACTCCTACTCTACACCTCCACGTTGGTGGATGCTGGGTGAGTAGTACCTCGGCTGAAGATTGGGTAACCAACCCCTTTGGAAGGTCGTTGGTAGCAGCGGACGAGAGAACGGGGAGGAGTGTTTTTTCACACTGAGACAATTCCTCATGGTTCAGACGGCAGCGGAAGAATTTCCTAGATGAGATCAACGGTGGCGTCTACCAGTTCCAGTCAGGGTGAACTATTAGTTTTATCCCTATATGAACTATTTCGAACTATCGAACTATTTGAATACCAGGTCTTTTGGGGTCTCCAATGATATTGGAAAAGAGTTGGTGGCGGATGAGCCCTAAATGGGGAAACGGCAGCGCTGATATCCTCGAAGTGGGTTACAAACTCCGGAAAAACCCGGCTCTTCGTCCTAGGGGTAAACAATTAAACTGGCCCTCCAGGGGGTTGTGCCGCCACGTGAAACATTAATAGTTTTGAGAGAGACATCTGAAGCCTAGGATAATGGATACCCTCAAATGACCACCAGACCCGGAACGACAAAGGACTATGATATAAGGGTATGCACCTGGAACGTGCGTACATTGTACACTCCTCCAGGTGCTACTCAAAAACTTGATCCAGGAGATACGATTGATAGGATCAGGTATGATGAAAAGAAAAAATTGCAACAATTATTACAGCTGCCTTAAAAGATTGCATATGTTAGGGTGCGGATTCGTCGTGGGAAATCGGCTTAGCATAAAAGTAATAGACTTCAAGCCGATAAGTGATCGCCTGGCTGTGATGCGCATCAAAGCTACATTTCAAAACATTAGCCTAATCTGTGCACCCGCCACTACCGATGAGGATGAAGATCCCATCAAGGAGGAATTCTATGACCTCCTGGACGGAGCCCACGGAGCCTGTGCGGAGTACGAATGCCAAAGTTGCGCTCGGGAATTTTAATGTCAAAGTCGGTAAATGAAACATCTTCGGAGGGTTAGATGGTAAGCACAGCCTTCACGACACGACAACATAACGGCTACCGACTAATCGACTTTGCAGCAGCTCGTAATACGGTGATAAGTAGCACTAGGTTTCCAAGGCTCAGGATCCACACAGAAGCCTGGCGCTCCAGATGGTCGAACCGCCCGAGCTCCTTCATGTGGTAATCGATGCG
This sequence comes from Portevinia maculata, assembly GCA_949715645.1. Classification (NCBI taxonomy): domain Eukaryota; kingdom Metazoa; phylum Arthropoda; class Insecta; order Diptera; family Syrphidae; genus Portevinia; species Portevinia maculata. Next base: position 193,957,744 of record OX454525.1, read on the forward strand.
AGGCACGCATCCAACACCATAAACGTGCACACATTCCGAGGGACAAACGTCGACTTTGACCATTTATTTGTCACGGCTAAACTTAGAGCTCGACTTTCCAACGAGAAGAAGCTGCGAACTGCTCAAAAGAAGAAATTCGACGTTGGACCTTAGCACACCTGGAGTAGCCAGAGTCTACACAGAGCGGATGAGCGCGAGACTCTCCTCTGTGCGTTCACCACCCACAAGCGCCAACAATATATGGAACCGATACCGTGATATCATAAAGGAGGTAGCCGAGACCACCGTAGGTTACCGGCCACCCCAGAAAAAAACCCGTGGTATGATGATGTTTGCGTTTATCGGAAGAAGGTGACAGAAGATGTACATTTAAAAACGCTGCAGCGCAAAACAAGGGCAGCGAGGGAATATCGAGCCAAGAGAAGGGAGGGGAAGAAGATCCTGCGTAGAAAGAAGAAGGCGTAGGCAGTCTCCCAGCTCAAGGAAATCGAAGAGTCTCGCGATTGACACAACTTCCAGAGACTTTACAAAAAAGCAAAGCAACTGGCTGCTGGCTTTAAAACCGGAACGAAGTCTCTTCGAAACAGCGACGGAAACCTAGTCACCGAAGCGTAGGGAAGAGTAGATGTATTTAAGCAGCATTTCCAACAGCTGCTAAATGGGCATCATGTAGAGAGAGTGATAGGGCAAGAAGAGAACCCACGTCCTGTCAATGAAGAACATATTTCACCACCCAGTAGCTTAGCTGTAAAAAAGCTAAAGAAGATTCTAGTCAACGCTCCTCTTAACAATGCGTCAATGGTGGGAGGCGTTTTGGCCCATTTTGGCAGACAAATTTAAAAAAAATATCACAAAATTATTATCGCGCCCACTTTGGGAGATAGAAATATGGATAAGTTATCAAACACTACCTATCGAAGGAAAGAAGTACCCTTCATTTCATAAGCGATTATAGGCACTCTAACTCATCAATATCACACATTGGAGTATCTCTCAACTGGTTAAAATTATAGTCGGCAGAAATGATTCATTTTTGAATTCTAAATATCAATTCCAACTGAAAACATTATACTTAAAATGAAAAGTTTGTCTAAACTAACACTTGCAAGAGACAAGCTTTATGTTTCACTTTTAAATTCGGCACAATGATAAATCGAACGAACAAGTATCTTTGACACAAAAGTATATCTGTGTCAAAGTTCCTCTCGATTCCCTTTGAAGTCGCAGAGTAGTCTTTCGAAACAAAAGCATTCGAGTACATACGAACTTTTCTTTGATTTCAGTGCTTTTGTTTTCCTCTGTCATTTTCATTTTACTTTAAAAACTGGGTAACAAAAGAAAAACATGGAATAGAAATAGAATGTACATATTGGAAGTCATAACCAATAGTTTTCCAGAAAAATAGCTCCCACTGGCACTCTGCCTTATCCGTTTGCATACATATGTTGGATCAACAATTTGGGTGAAGAAAAGTTTTACGCTTCACACTCTCCCTGAAAAGTTTACTTGGCGAACGACAACGACTTCTATGTGTGGTTAGTTAGTGGAATCATTTGTCACCCGAAGATCTGAAGGGTTAACTGTGTCACAAAATTTAATTAAAGTTTTTGCAGCAGGACACTTACAGGATGAGTTGGTTCTGACCGCGGATAGAAAATTCCGTTTAATTTATCACGTGGGTGTAATACAACTGGTTAATGGTGTTTGTTTGGCAAAAAAGGGAACGAAAATAATTTATTTTTATTATAGATCTTTGGAAGGACATTTTGTTGAAATTAAGTGCAACGAAAGAAGAATGGTATTATTTAGAAGAGACTTTACTAATGCACTTTGCCTTTTGAATGAAGTTTACGATTGAAGTGAAAATAAAGGGCTTAATATGATAAAATTGGTATTTTAAGTTATTTGGCACATGAGGGATTATTTGGACTTTGTGCCTCAGCTTGAAAATTCGGTTTATAATAGGGTTGTTGTCCCACAGATTACAAAGGAACAGAGATGTAATGGAATCCACTCATTTCTATCTACTGTCCAGACTGGAGTAGCCAGAGTCTACAGAGAGTGGATGAGGGAGAGACTCTCCTCTGTACATTCACCACCCACAAGCGCCAACAATATGTGGAACCGATATCATGATATCATCAAGGAGGTATCCGAGACCACCGTAGCTTACCAGCCACCCCAAAGAAAAAGCCCGTGGTATATGAAGAAATTGACAGAAGATGCACATTAAAGAACTCTGCAGCGCAAAACAAGAGCACAGAGGGAAGAGTTTCGAGCCAAGAGAAGGGAGGAGAAGAAGATCCTGCGTAGAAAGAAAAGGGCGTACGCAGTCTCCCAGCTCAAGGAAATCGAAGAGTCTCGGGATCGAAACAACATCCAGAGATTTTTCAAATCAATTCTGGAAAAGACAAATGAATTTCAAGTCGAGACCCACCATCTTTTCAGCGACTTTAAAGCCGCATTCTTCGTCAGGAGCTCTACGTGGCGATGGCCGAATACGGGAACCCGGCAAAACGAAACGAAACGTAATGTGTAGTTTGGAAGCAGCTCTTCCGAATTATTCCAAACTTGTACCGGATTTCGGCAAGGAGATGCGCGTGGCGTGTTAGAGGCTTTCACGGCGATTGAAGAACAGGCGAAATTGGTTGGCCTTAAAGTAAATGAGGAGAAGACAAAGTACATGCTATCAACAAAATAAAGAAACATCTGTCCACCGCGTAAGGACAAAACGTCACTGTTGATAGCAATAACTTCGAGGTAGTTAAGGAGTTCATCTACATCAGTTGCTGATTGCCCCCCGTCGCGTGCGGACGCGTTGCTTTTGGATCGCAATTTCAGTGCCCGTAAATCGACAAACATATACCGGCCAAAACAGTTCGCGAAAAAAAAACAAAATCGCGCAGTGTGTGAACAAACAAAAAATTAAATCCACATAGAGCCAGTGGCGGTGACAGTGCTGAAAAAAAATCGAAACAAAAGCGAAAAAAGCAACAGCGTAGGGTATCCCTCCGTCCCCCATTCCACTTCATCGCTGTTGCTCTTTCTTGACTATTGCATGTGTCGTTCGATTATCGTTTGTGCACTTGCAATGCTTAGGTAAAGGCAGCATCGGGCGAATAGCGCGTCGTGAATTGTTGATTTTGTTGGTGGACCAAAACAAATTACCGTACGGGCATAACACCTGCGGTAAATTGTTTTGGAAATCTAACGTATGTTTTCAATTCACGGCTTATACTTAGTTAGTGTCGGAGTTATGTTTTCTTTTATGTTTGTATTTTATAATGTGTAGGAATTTCGTAGTGGATGTCAGCAACATTCGTGGGTTGAGAAAAAATGCCCCAACTTGGACAGACAGTCACAGTTCCATTACAAGAATTGTGACCCTTCATCCTCGTTCTGAAATCGTTATTGCAGGCGATTTTAATATACACAATTCAAGCTGGCTTCGACATTCTGGTCAGACAACACCCGAAGGAAGGTACGTCGAGATCTTTGGTGAGGTAAATAACCTGACTCAGCTTGTAAGTGAGCCGACACGAATACCGGACATTAGCAGCCAAACTGCCAACACTTTGGACTTGTTTCTTACCTCTCACCCCGATAAAAACGCTTTGAACGTATTATCGCCTCTAGGTTCGTCAGACCATTGTATCATATCAGCGAATTTCTCGTACTCCAACCACATAGTTAAAGAACAAACTCCTAAAAGAACCGTATGGCAATACGAGAAACCAATTGGGAAAAACTAAACGGTTTATTTAAGAGTTTTAACTGGTCGCTGTACTTCCTCGACAGCAACGTGGATGCTGCTGCTGGTATGATCACAAACATAATTCACCTGGGCATGAAGTCTTTTATCCCTAACAGGATAAAAAGTATCAAACCCAAGTTTAACGCGTGGTGTGACTCGAGCTGTAAAGAGGCTATCAGGTTAAAAGAGGTAAGTTTTCGGCTATTCAAAGCCAACCCATCTGAGGAAAGCCGTAAAAAGTTTAAACGAGCCAGAAATGACTGCAATGCCCACATTAATCGTGTCAAATTCTCATATGACCAAAAGTTGAGGCAAAAAATACTACAAAGTCCCACTGGTAGTAAAAACTTTTGGTCATTTGTTAAAAAAACATCAAGAATTCGACCTCATCATCTGTCCCGACACTCATTTACAATGACATTCCAGCTGTCAGACCTATAGATAAGGCCAATCTGCTTGCTGCTCACTTTGCAGTCAGCTCAACGCTCTCAGATTGTGTTACAAATCCGCTGGTCCAGATGTTATTTCCCCTATCGTTCTGAAGAGGTGTTTTCTTCCTCGCTGACAAAACCATTGCGTAAGCTTTTCCAACTGTCCTATTCTTCAGGACTCTTCCCGGGAAGATGGAAAACAGCATTTGTCCAGCCTGTACCAAAAAAAGGCGAATATTCTTCTCCCTCCTCCTACCGACCAATTGCACTTACGTCCCTTCTTTCTAAGGTCATGGAAACGCTGATAAACCGTCAGCTAATGAAATATCTCGAATCGCGAAAACTACTGAATGACCGGCAGTACGGTTTTCGGTGCAACAGATCCACCGGTGATTTGATGACATATCTAACCGAAAAGTGGAACCAATCTCTTCATCAAGGTGGTGAAAGTAAGATTGTTGCGTTTGATATTTCAAAGGCATTTGACAGAGTTTGGCATCAAGTTCTCTTGTCGATAATGCGTGCATTTGGAATCGATGATACTTCTTCAATGGATTGGAATTTACCTTTCGGACCGTTCAATTCAAGTTGTTTTCGACGGTTTCAAGTCTGCAACTCACCAAATAAATGCTGGTGTCCCCCAAGGCTCTGTTCTGTCCCCGGCTCTCTTTCTCATTTTTATAAATGGTCTCCTGTCTGTTACTTCTAATCCAATCCATTCCTTTGCTGATGACAGTACCCTCAGCTTCTCATATTCGTTTCTTGGGTCACGCCCCTCATCTTCGGGTGTGGAACTGGAACGGCAACGTATGTTAAGCTCATTAAATTCCGATCTTAACAATAGAGTGGAATTTAATGCTTCCAAAACACAATGCTGTTTCCTGTCATTAAAGGAAAACCCACTCTCACTGCCATTATCAATGAATGGCACTTGCATCGCTGACACCGAAAGACTTTCCATTCTCGGTATATGTATTAATGACAACCTTCGTTGGAATGACCACATATTCGGTGTCGCCAAGAACGCCGCGAAATGTCTAGGCTTCCTTAAGCGTTGTAAGAAATATTTCACCCCTTCTGATTTGGCTACAATTTACAAGGCGTTTATTCGCCCGAAACTCGAGTACAACGCTCATATCTGGTCCGGTGCACTAATAACTTATTTGGAGTTACTTGACAGGATCCAACAACGCGCGATAAAATTCATTGGCGACCGTGACATCGCGAGATGGATTGAATCTCTTAGTTATCGTCGTAATGTCTCCTGCCTTTCGTTATTTTATCGTTATTTCCACCATAAGTGCTCAAACAAAATAGCCAGTTGCATTCCTCCCATTGAACATTTCAACCGCAATACCCGCCATGCAAGGAATGCTCATCAGTTCACCCTCAAGCCTGTGTTCGGACGTACAGTGAAGTTCAAAGAATCATTCCTCAGCCGTACAATACGAATGTGGAATGCTCTTCACCGCTCCATTTTTCCTACACATTATAACCTACAAACATTCAAAACCAACGTGCATCGGCATCTCTCCTCTTCTTCTCACCCTAATTTCCTTAACGCCCGCGCTGTGTAGCTAATATATTATAAGTGTCCCAAGTGCGCGCTTATTATAAAAAAAAAAACTGGGAGTAAACATCAACTCTACGAATGACAAGGAAGCCGTTGCTACTTCGGTTTAGCAAAACAAATGGGTTCAAAACTATTCACTCGAAGGACAAAATGCATGATCTATCGAACCTTAATCCTACCGGTCCTGCTTTATGGTGCCGAGTGCTGGACGATAAGAGTAGAAAAGGGAAGGTAATATTGGGTTCTTTTGAAAGAAAGATACTCCGTCGGATATTTGGTCCTGTCTGTGAGGAAGGCGAATGGAGTAGAAGATACAACCGCGAACTCTATGTGAAAGTGCCCTTATTTCACTCACCCAAAGTGCAGTAAGGCGAAATGCTCAAAAAAAAACTCGCAGATTCTCCAAATCAAGCACTGATCCCAATAAGGCGGTTGCCGTGGGGCAGCATGCCCCCTCATACGCATTGCACTGTTTATAGGATCTACTTGTGATTTCGCGACTCATCCCATAAATTTGAAATTATTTCATTTGGCGTTATTTTACTCCACCCACAGTGGTTGCCGTGACATAAAGCCATATGACATAGGGCCATTTTTTAATGTATGGCATTATGTGATAATGCCATGTGCTTATGTCGCTTTCAAGACATAAAGCTCATTAACAGGGCTTAAAGCTTTAGGCACCTCTTCTTCAAATCCCGCCGGGGCTAACTACTCGTAACATGGAAAAAGTTGTTCTCCACGGCTCCAGGAAATAACCCCCCAATGAAATAACCCCCCAAATGAAAAATGAAATAACTCCCCAAATCGAAGAAGAAATAAGTCCCCAAAATGGTATGAAATAAGTCCCCAAATAAGTATGCAATAATTAACCAAAATGGATTTCAAGTGTTCAAGGTGTTATGACTCAGTATGGCCTTCTGAAAGTGAAATAAGGCCATACGAATTCATTTACCCAAAGTGGTTAGAACAAATTGACTTTCTTTCCTTGTTTTCCCCTTATCGTTCACCGCGTTTGACTCCTCTCTGTTTGATACCCGCTTCCTTATGCAAAAATATAACCCGCTTTTCAGCGACTTATGTAGCTGAGGTGAGTTCTGTTTGAAAAATTCAGTTGTGAAGCAGACTGGGATGTGTAACTTAAAGTAATATTGAGTGGAATTATTGTTGTGCAATATATAATTATTTAAAGTGATCGAAAACAGTCAAAAGTGTGAGAAGCTGGCATTACCATTCCCGAATAGTTAACGTTATTTTTAACTGTAGATTAGATATTATTGAAACTTTTAAGCAAATATTAGACCATCCAAAAGAATGGGACACTGACGCTCTTTCAATGGCCGAAAGTTTATTGCTTAAGTTAGAAGGGAAAGATTTTTGCTTTTTACTGCACGAGTTATGTACACGACACATTCCCTCCCAAACATATTAGATATCCGGTTAGCGGATACCCTTAATTATCTACACGATACAACAAGCTAAATCATTTCGTGTTCCCACACATTTATTAAGAGTCAGCAAATTCTCTCACGTAGTAGACGGTAACCTGAATATCCGTCTGTTTATTCGGAGAACTGCACTGATGAAGCGGTTAATGAAATGATCTTGGAAAATGTCATTTGAAGTTGAGTTCGTAGTTAGTCGTGAAAGTGTTAAGACGTTTAACTAAAGAGAATACAAATAAATACAAATAAAAGAAAAGTGATTTGTTTTTTTGTTTTAAAAACGCAATCCTCGGTCGGTATTACTAAAATACAAATAAATACAAATAAAAGAAAAGTAATTTGTTTTTTTTTAAAAACGCAATCCTCGGTCGGGATTATTTAAGTGGCGCAGTCGGTAGGATAACTCTTTTACGGGTTATCTAGTGGTACGGACCAAGAAAAAAAATATTGTGAAAAGTGCATTAACTCGAATTAAAATCGATCACGATTACGAGGAAATAAAAAAAAAATAAAAGTGTACGCAACATACAATACTGAGTGTTGATGATCACACGACGACAAGCGAGATTTGACGAACAGAGGAAAAACATATCGGTACTTAACATGGAAGCAGCAAACGTCGAACTCCAACAACAATTGAGAGTGAGGGAACAGCAATTAGAACAACTAACTAATGCTTTCCAACATCTCCAGGCAAGAGAAACAACACGATCGGATCGTGAGAGGATTCTTCGTGAAGTAGCTCATATGAGCACTTTCACCGGAAAAGGCGAAGTGACAATAAACAGTTTCCTTAAGAACGTGGAATATTATCTAAATGATTTCCCAAATGAAGACACCAAGAAATTCATAATACGGACAGTATACAATGAAAAGATCCAGGGAGAGGCAAAGGAGGTCATCATTAACGTACGGGATCCAGAGAACTGGGAAACCATCAAGAAGCAGCTAAAACTGAGGTATCGACCAGATGTGGAGCCGTCAGACATCTACAAAAATATTCACGCCATCAAAGTTAATACCGTAAGTGAGCTATTAATAGAAATACAAAAAATTAAATTTAAAAGTGATGAACTTATAAATTTTTATAAAGATAATAACGCCATAGATTTAAGTAACGTAGATTCCCTATTAGTCAATATGTTAAAAGAAATATGCCAAGGTACACTATTAGAAAAAATCTATGAGGAGAAAGAAATTGATACAATTTTTGAAATAATGTTAAAAAGAAAGTACGAAGATACTTGCATAAGGGAAGAATATAGAAAAACTAAATATAAAATGGGGAACAATAACCACCATGGATATGTAGGGCAATCTAGAAATATAGTTACGTATTCGGGCCAAAATCGCCGAGAACAGAATACAAATACCAACCCTAGAAATTTTGCTATGCATTCGGGCCAAAATCGCCAGGAACAGAATGTTAATAACAACTATAGAAATTTCACTACACATTCGGGCCAAAATCGCCAGGAACAGAATGTGGGCAATAACTATAATAATAATCAAGGAACGAATAATAACTATCGAAACCCACTATAAAAATAACCATTAACAAAGTAAAATATTTAGCACTAATAGACACAGGGTCATCTTTTAGCATTATGGACTCCAAAATTAAAGAGTTCAAAACCGTGAAAATAAAGCCAATTCCTTTTACCACAGTTAATGGTAAAGACGAAATTAGAATAGAAGCACATTCTCCAGCACCCGAAGAACTAAATCTTCCTAAAGGAGCACTCATCAGGTGGAAGGTAATAAATTTACATAATAGGAAATACCATTTCATAATTGGAATAGATATTCTAAATAGACTAAACACCCTTATAGATTTAGAATCCAAAACCATGAGTCTAAACGATCAGAAAATACAATTAGTAGGTAATCCATATACATATAACGAAATACATACACTAGAAAAGGTTGACAAAAATATTTTATCGCTATTAAAGCTAGACCATTTAAACAATGAGGAATATGAAGCCATAAATAAATTAATTAAAAGATTTAATAAATTATTCTTCCGGGACGGGGATAGACTGACTAGCACACCAGTAGTAGAACACGAAATCAAAACAACAACGGATCAGCAAATAAATTCTAAACTTTATAGGTATCCCCCTAAACATGAGAGTGAAGTTAGGAGACAAATAGCCGAAATGGAGGAACAAGGTATCATAAGAAAAAGCCATTCGAAGTATTGCAGTCCACTAATAGTAATCCCGAAAAAAAATGATAATTCCGGAACTCAAAAGTACCGACTAGTCATAGACTATCGGAAACTAAACGAAATTACTATTGATGATAAATTCCCACTTCCTAATATAGATTCTATATTAGATAAGTTGGGAAGATCCCAATATTTCACAACGATAGACCTGGCAAAGGGCTATCACCAAATATTAGTCAAAGGAGAGGACAGGAAAAAGACGGCATTTGTAACACCGCATGGGTTATATGAATTCGTGAGAATGCCGTTCGGTCTGAAGAATGCCCCAGCGACATTCCAGAGACTTATGAACGAAATTTTCAGGGATTACATTAATAAAACTTGTGTGATCTATTTGGACGACATACTAATATTTAGTACAACTCTCCATGAACATATTAACGCAATAACAGACATTTTTAAAGTATTAGAATCAAAAGGTTTAAAATTGTAAATAGACAAGTGTAACTTTCTAAAAAAAGAGACAGACTTTTTAGGACATGTACTGACTAGAGACGGACTGAAACCCAATCCTAAGAAGATAGAGGTGATCGAACAGCTAGAATTTCCAAAATCACAGAAACAAATAAAAAGCTTCTTAGGGCTAACAGGATTTTATAGGAAGTTTATAAAAGACTACGCAAAGGTAGCTCTTCCAATCACCAAATACCTTAAGAAGAATGCTAAAATTAATGTTAACGACCCACTATATGTAGAAGCATTCGAAAAGATGAAAACTTTGATTACTACCCATCCAATCCTGAGGTTTCCAGATTTCGGAAAACAATTCCAACTAACAACAGATGCATCCAATTATGCATTAGGTGCAATCCTTTCACAGGAAGGGCACCCAGTTTGTTTCGCATCGAGGACTCTCAATAAACATGAATGCAACTATTCAGCTACTGATAAGGAGTTCTTAGCAATTATGTGGGCAGTAAACTATTTCCGTCCATATTTATACGGTAATAGATTTAAAATATTCACAGATCACCAGCCGATAAAATATTTACATTCTAAATATAAAGGTAAAGACATCTCCCCAAGGCATCAACGCTGGCTCCTTAAATTAGGTGAATACAACTTCGAAATAGATTATATAAAAGGAAAAGAAAATAGGGTAGCCGACTTTTTAAGTAGAATTCAGACTAACAAGGACACTAATTCTAATGAGGGCGAAAAGATTTTCCTAAATAATACAGACGATAACGACTCAGACTTGGCAATACTATTTAATACTGAAGAAGATAGCGCAAACGAGGAGGACGATGAAAACGAGAACGAAGAATATGACGCATTAACAATGGCTACAATGCATTCAGCTGAGGAAGAATTACTAAACCACATCCCCATTAAAGAAGAAATAGTTAACAAATACAAAACTCAAATAATCTTAACTAATAATAAAACGGAAGAGGTAGAAATAATACACGATAAACGTATAATTTATATTGCAGAATATGATTTCGAAAATCTAGATGACATACTTAGAAGATTTATAAAGAAAGGAATAACAGGAATATACTCCGAATTAAATGACCATCAGTATAATGTAGTACAGGAAAAATTAATCCAACTATTCTCCAATGACAATAAAATAAAGTTTATGAAGTGTTCCTATAGGGCACAAGATATTAGAACAGAAACAGAAGCCGTAAAGCAAATTTCATTTTACCACGTGAAAGAGAGTATGCACTCCGGCATTCAAGAAACGTTTAACGGCCTGAAAAACAAAATATATTTCCCAAAATTACTCGAACTAATCCAAATTGTTATTAATCAATGCGAAGTCTGCCAACAAGTAAAGTATGATCGTAAACCAATACGACCAAAATTAAATCTTACTGAAACAGCTACAGAGCTAAATGAATTCATACATATAGATACATTCGTCATTCTTAAACGCAGTTTTCTTACTATAATAGACAAATTCTCCAAATTCGGGTTTGCGTACTATTTAACGGACAGAAATCACATAACTCTAGTAGAAGAATTAGAGAGTCATTTTACCAAAGCAGGAAAACCAAAAACTATAATTGCAGATAATGAATTCAACTCAATACAAATAAAGGAATTTCTTCAAAATGAAAATGTCAACATTCATTTTACAAAACCGAATTCACACACCGGCAACGCAGACATCGAAAGATTCCATAGCACCCTATTAGAAAAGTGTAGAATTTTAAAATTAAATACAACAAATATTTCCGTTAAAAGATTAGTGCAGCAAGCAATTCGTAATTACAATGAAAGAATTCACTCAACAATTAAAACAGGTCTAAGCGTAGTACAGTTTCACAAAATAGACTTTGATAGAATTAGGAATAAATTAAAAAGCGAAAAAAAGAAGTTTATCGAAAAAGCAAATAAAAAGAGGGTAATTTATAACGAAACAAGATCTACCGGGTTTATAAAAAACTATAAAGCAGTCAGGCATAAGCATCAACCTAGATTTAGGAAGAGTAAGCTTTCTAATATACATTTAACCAATATTAAACGCCAACCTAAATTTGCAGCTATTCATGACGGCATTACTACTAATACTATTGGCAATACCAACTAACGGACTACTAAGTATTGAAGAAATAAAAGAGCAGACTGGATTCACAGAAATAAAAATTAACGAAGCAGACATAGTCACCAAAACCGACATAATAATTCATTTAATTAAACCACAAGAAATAATAGACATACTAAACGACATTACGAAAAACATCGAAAACCTTGACGTGGGACACAAAGAACTACTTAAACTAGAACTTAAACATTTGACAAATAAAGTAAAAACCATTATTCCCAGAGAAAGCCGACAGAAGAGAGGATTAGTAAACATTGTAGGTAGTGCATCCAAATGGTTGTTTGGCACCATGGATGAAGAAGATAGAGAACATATTGAAAATCATTTAAGGAATGTAGAAAGTAATAACCATAATGCCATAACCAACTTAAATCAGCAAATTTTAATTAACGATAACGTCAGCAAATCTTTTAAGCAAATAAAGGATATAATAGAAAAAGATAGAACGATAATACTAGGACAGTTAAACAATGTAGCAAGTAAAACAATAAATCAGAATCTATTTTATGACCAGTTGTTTAAAGTTCAAATAATAAAAGAAAAAATTGAGCATATCCAAGATAATTTAGCCTCAGCAAGGTATGGGATACTACATCCGAATATACTTACAGATGAAGAGATAGAAAAGTATAATATAGATTTAAACAAAATGAAATATATAAAATTAGGCATAACCAAGTTCGAAGAAAATGTATTAATATTTGCAATCAAAATTCCAAAAGAAAGAGAAAAAATACAACTAAGAATTATTGTTCCAATTCCAAACAAAAATAGAAAAGAAATAGATTATCCAAATGAGATTGTGTTCAAAAACAATAACTTGACATATCAATATAAAGAGCTAAGATCATTAAACGAATTAAGCTTAAGTAAACATTGTACTATTCAACGTAATTGTAAACTTATAAAGAATAATAATACCGAAATCCTGACACTAGACGATGAAACTATTGTAATTAAAAATGCAAATCAATTAAAAATAAACCAAAATTGTGATGAAAGGAATTTAAATATAACTGGAAATGTATTAATCCATTTTAACAATTGTGAAATAAAAATTTTAGATCATTATTTTTCAAACCTCAAAGAGATTTTCCAAGAAAGATTCTACTACCCCAGAAATGGAAATTTTAAGAATTTTAGCGACAAGATAACATTAGATGATATTGTGCTAGAGAATGAAAGTAATATTAATAAAATAGAAGAATTGCAATATCATAGGAATGTATCCTACGGAATAAATTTGAGCTTAATTATTATCATCTTCATTATAATATTGATCCTTTTTACATTTTGTAAAAAGCAACAATCTATTAAAGTAAATAATAAAATTCAGGAGAATTTCAATCTAAAGGGGGGAGAAGTTATGTACACGACACATTCCCTCCCAAACATATTAGATATCCGGTTAGCGGATACCCTTAATTATCTACACGATACAACAAGCCAAATCATTTCGTGTTCCCACACATTTATTAAGAGTCAGCAAATTCTTTCACGTAGTAGACGGTAACCTGAATATCCGTCTGTTTATTCGGAAAACTGCACTGATGAAGCGGTTAATGAAATGATCTTGGAAAATGTCATTTGAAGTTGAGTTCGTAGTTAGTCGTGAAAGTGTTAAGACGTTTAAATAAAGAGAATACAAATAAATACAAATAAAAGAAAAGTGATTTGTTTTTTTGTTTTAAAAACGCAATCCTCGGTCGGTATTACTAAAATACAAATAAATACAAATAAAAGAAAAGTAATTTGTTTTTTTTTTTAAACGCAATCCTCGGTCGGGATTATTTAAGTCACGCGGTTTCCGAAATATTTGCTAAAACCGATGTATTGTTTAATTTAATAAAAAATAAACAAACAGATGTTGAAGTTGCTAAGCGAGAAATCGAGTGTTTTGAGTCTTGGCTTTCTACTGAGTTTCTAAACAAATTTGATTTAATTTTTGAAAGTATAAATGATTGTGCTGAACCTCCACGGAAACGCAGATTACTTGATTTTGATTTAAAGACTCACTATAAGCGCCTTTTTGTAGAAATAAAGGACAATATTATATCTCAAATTAAGACACGATATAAATCTTTCACGGATTTAATTTTTAAAAGGTAGAAGAATAGACTTAGAGTACAAATAAAAAAAAAATATTTAACAAAACTTTTCATATTTTTTTCCAAATTCTACTGTTTTTGATTTTAAAAAATATTAATCATTAATATTTTCTCTTTTTAACTTTGTACAAAAACTATTTTTAAAATATTTTTATATATTAAAATATTTTAATATATTATAGATATAAAATCTATACATTTTTGTAAATATTATGCGTGAAGCTTTTTAATTTAAATTTTTATTTGTGTATTTATTTATTTAACAAACCGTGATTTATGAAGTTCCTTTTTTTATTACTTACTATCAATTTTCTTTAAGGTACAGCATTTGCATCTGCCAAAAAGGTTTCTTTCGAAGCCACTTTTATTATACTTTAGGCTCATTGTAAATTTAAGCTTAAATGACTTGAGGTATACAAAATTGGCTTGAATTGCTTTACTTCTATGCGATTTGCAGTATAATTTCAGAAAGCGTTTGCAGGTGCATATTTTTTCCGACTTACCATTTAACATTTTCCACGCCACGCCACTGCCCTAGGCCCCGGAATGAAAAGTTTTGGAAAACAACAAAAGACTTGTAATTTGTGTGCCCTTCAAAATTTCATATTGGAAAAATGACCCAAGTTCACTTATGTTTCCAAGAAGAAAAACGTATAAGTCTACTTATGTTTGCTTTAGTTTGATTAACCGTTGGACCATAAGAGCAAATGATTGTTAAGAAATCATTACCAATGCTGTTTTCCCGTATTTATATTTATGGGATAATGACTTGTGTCGTTTTTACGGTTCCGTAGCCAAATGGCAAAATATGGAACCCTTATAGATTCGTCATTTCTGTCTGTCTGTCTGTCTGTCTGTCTGTCTGTCCGGAAATGTCACAGCCACTTTTTTCCGAAACTATAAGAGCTATACTGTTGAAACTTGGTAAGTAGATGTATTCTGTGAACCGCATTAATATGTTTACATAAAAATAGAAAAAAATAATAAATTTTGGGGGTTCCCCATACTTAGAACTGAAACTCAAAATAATTTTTTTCATCAAACCCATAAGTGTTGGGTATCTATGGATAGGTCAAAAATGATATCGAGGTTTCTAATATCATTTTTTCTAAACTGAATAGTATGCGCGAGAGACACTTCCAAAGTGGTAAAATGTTGCCCCCCCCCCGCTCTAACTTCTAAAATAAGGGAATGATAAAACTAAAAAAATATATGATGTACATTACCATGCAAACTTCCAACGAAAATTGGTTTGAACGAGATCCAGCAAGTAGTTTTTTTTTAATACGTCATAAATCGTAAACCGCAATTTACCTTTCATTAAATCAACTCAAATATAAAAAAAAAACTCGCACTTGGCCACTTTTTTCCTGTTCGACAACTCAGCAACCATAAAGGATAATGAAACGAACAACTGTGTCGTTATAGAATCGAGAATGATGCATCCAATGGTATCCAAATTCGACATAAGTCGACTTGTCCTGATTTTCCTTGTTGTCACAGAGTTGTTCATTCAACCATTCAATTTGCATGACAATTTCGAAATAATTCGAAAAATCCCAGTGAAACCAAGTTCAAAACACGACCCTGCATGAATAGTGATTCTGATTATTATTCAGAAAACAAAAGATTTCGAAATCTGGAACAAGTATGGGAACTCTTCTATTATTTTAAACTTCCCAGCACTGGGTAAGTTATTGTAATTGGTCCGAAAATGAAAATCCTGATTTACAGAATATGTTTTTTAAATGTTTTTAAGATGTATGTGTGTGCGTGTGTTTGTTCGTATGTATGGGCCTACGTACGAGTGGGAATTTACGTTCATGTTTTCTCGCGTACAAAAATAATATCGTATTGATGTTGATATGATCTGAAAGAAATTAATTTGAATTCGGTCAAGCCGTTTTTTTGTTGAAAAAAGACTGTTAACAAAAGACAATAAAAAATATAATATATTCCTGCATGAGTCGTAGTTGCAATGCTCCAATAAACATTAATCTCTTAACAGTTTTTCAACAAATTCAAAAAGTCGGTTTAATCGTCTCAAAATCTCCTTCCGCCATCTGTTAAGACAACAATTTAGCAAACCTGCCTCTATGTCTGGCTGCACATAAAATTTATCACGGAAATATTAATGGCGTGGAAGTATTGCTTTGCTGACAACCAGCCCATGCCTACGTAGATTTTTTTTTAACAGAATTTCATGACTGAAATTACGTAACTTACATAACACAGTAAATGAAATCATATCTTATTCCGAATCGGATACAAAAAGCTAAAAACGGGACAAATCTTTAATAATTGAACCGTTCTAATCTAATAACCGTTAGCAGGTAATTACCACCGACGCGACACCAACGTCATTATATTCAGAAATAATACATTTCTCTGTTTAGTACTCTCATCGCGAGGATAAATGTTAATTTATAGCCAGAGAGGATTAAATCAGCATAAAGTCGGTTTTTCTTTGAGTGACTTACCTGCACGATTTCTGCATAACCTCGGCACGATTGTAGCCGCTAATTTTGCAAAAGGACTCATTGCAATAGACAATTGGGAAGTCAACAATTTGGGCATTGGCCAACAGGAAGGAGCTGTCCGCTGTAAAGAAAGGAATAAAAAAAGTTTCCGTTATAACCCGAGCGGAATAACAATTTCTATAAATATTTTAGTATAAAAATAGGAAAACATACCCCATGGGGTTGGGGGTGGTAAGTGCCTACCTACTTATTTTAAGTTCTCCTCCGCGAGCATAGTTTCATAATGAAATATTTATATTTCTTTCTTTGTGGGTATGAGTAGGTACCCCACGCGGAGAGTGATACACACAGTCATCTTTATTCAATTTTTGAAATTCATGAGGTAATTTGTTATTCACGAAAGTACTTACCTAACCTTCAGCCAACAACAGATAGAGCGGGCTCCAAAGAGGGTGTCTACTGTTGAAGTAGAACGTGCATAACTTGCCGAGTTGGTGCAACTCAAATTTCAACAAACATATGAAGAAGAAATTATGTAAGTATGCTGCGTGCAACTTAATTTGGAAGAACGTGCAACTTTTAAAAAAGTTTTACAATTAGCCATGAAGGAAAATATAACCAGCAATGGGGCTCAAGTAGGTATTTTTGCAGAAATGTTTCATTATTTGAAGACCAATGCGTACGACTTTTTTTTATTAAATACAGGGTGGAGCACGAATCGTGCTACAAAATCAAAGCATACTAACTTTTTCCTGTGTGAGTAATCGGCTTATTTTTGTATTTTACTATTTAGATTTATTAGAATAAATGCTTGGGATACATCAGAAAAGAAGATTTGGATAGTGGAGCGGTACCATGCTTTACAGTCCTTCATTTCCGTCCAAGGGGAATTTAGGCGGGAGTTTGGCGGCACTACCCGGAGTAGATGGACCATTATGAGGTTGGTAAATATGTTTGCCGTATCTGGAAGCATCGCATAAAGACCGTATCATCGAGATCCCTATGTTCGGGTTCAAGACACAATCGCGGCTGTAGCATCGTCAATTCAGGCAAATCCAAGCGTTTCGACTCGAAACTTATCGGCACAAAATGGAGTTAGCAATACAATGGATAATTCATGATGACTTAAACTTGTTTCCGTACAAAGTCCAAATTGCAAGCAAGTAAACTCCTCTGGATTTGCCTATCGCTTGAAGTTTCGCCAAAAAATTATTGAAATGACCGAAGAAGATAACAGGTTGATAAATTGCTTGTTTATGCCTGACGCGGCCGATTTTGATCTAAACGGGAATGTAAATAAGCAAAATTGCCATATATGGAGTGAATCTAATCCATAGAAATAGGTACTCTATGAGACAGTACTGCATCCAGAACGACTTACTGCGTGGTGCGCAGTTTCATCACGGTGCGTTGTGGGGTCTTACTTCTTTGAAGAAAACGGTTTAAAAGTAACTGTCAATGGGGACCGTTATTAAAAGATGTTGAAGGAGTTTTTTTACCCAGAACTGCGCCGAAGAAGTATCCGTTTTAACCGCATTTAGTTCCCGCAATATGGAGCAACTGCACACATAGCCAGACCGGTTATGGCGGAGCTCCAACGAAAATTCCCAAACAAATTAATATCCAGAAATTCCACTTTCTACCTGAACTCACTGCACCAGACTTTTTTGTATGGGGTTTTGTCAAGCAAGAGGTGTACAAAACGAAACCAAGGAATTTGACTGAATTGAAGCAGTTTATTAAAACAATAATTGAGACGATCCCGACTTCAACCCTTCAGACCGCAATGAATAATTTTCTAATCAGGTGTCGCATAATATGCGTGGATGAGCATGGAGGTCATTTACGGTCTATCATCTTCAAAAACAATTAGTAATATAAAATAAGATTGAATTTTCTATAGAATAAAAAGAAATGAAATACATTGATTAAAAAAAAATATTTGAATTTCTTATTGTAGCACAATTGTTGGGGAATGGAATTATCTCTGAAAGGTGAAATATTGCAACGTCAAGTAAAATCGTCGCCGTCCATTTCACCAACCTCAAATTTTTAATAAAATTGGAATTCTTTTGATTTTGTAGCACGAGATTGAAAAGGAAATAACATTAATTTTTCTTGAAACCAAAAACAGGGCTTTAAAAACTGTAAGAAATATGTTTGAGTTTAAGAGTTATTCAACATTCGTGTATGGGACTTACGGTTCCGCACCGATTGTAGATGGCAATTTTGACAAGTTTCACATGGCAATTTGTAACCCTTCGACTCCATTTGAGCGGCCTGGACTTCGGGACTCATCTTTTTAAAAATCAATGCAATCGTACTCCTCATAAAGAGGTAGGACTCTTGTTTCTATAATTCTACCATAATATTTTTAATCCGTAGAATACTGTAAAATATTATCTGTATTCAACCATTTTAATGAGTTCATTCTACTTTTTCTGTAAGCACCATTAACTTGAAACGAAATGAAATAATTGCATGTATTGTGTCGATGGCTTTGTGCAAAAACTATTAATCCTACGAAGTGCATTATTCAGCGCATCGATAAACAGCGTGGTGAAAGTATCTACAGCCTCTAGAGGCACGTGTCTCAATACGAGGTTTGGGACATCACCCTTCCCCGTCGACTTTTTATGTTATTTCTTATTTCGACACGTTAGGTGCGCATATAGAAAGGCTCAACAGCGCTATATTCTCAATGTCGTCGATGCGGCGAACAGGATTGTTCACCAAATACACGGCCTCGAAACAACCGCCCAGCAAATCCACTTTCTCCAGTGGGTCCTCGTCCACGAAAAAACAGTCGTTTGAAGCGACACTTTTCGGAGTTATACCAACAGTCAGTACTTTCTGTCTGTTCTCTATTGTCTGGGTGATTCGGATACAAGGAATATTATTGTGATCCTTCCTTCTGAACAACTTATTTATCTGTAGCTCTCCACAATCAGTATGGCAAAATGGACAAGCGACTATTGACTTCGATTTAACAATCTACACAATCTACACCAAGTACAAGAGTTTTTTCGGAATCATTAAACATCTCAAAATCGAACAGACTTTCGGATACCGTCAGCGTTTTCCAGGCGCAGCTTCTAGCTATCCGTAAACCCTGTCGCCAAATCGAACTACACTCAAACATAATGCCGATGCAAAACATCGCTATACGTATTGACAGCCAGGCTGCCATTATATCGATCGCGTCATTCACTTTATCCTCTAAATTAGTACTATAATGCCCCAATGAGCTAGAACTGCTAGATCAGTTCAAGGTTGCCCTG
Organism: Portevinia maculata; assembly: GCA_949715645.1. NCBI lineage: Eukaryota > Metazoa > Arthropoda > Insecta > Diptera > Syrphidae > Portevinia > Portevinia maculata. Next base: position 193,977,606 of record OX454525.1, read on the forward strand.
AACATGCCGATGAACTGGAAAGGCTAGGCTCAGCTCTCCACTGCTCACTAGCGAAACTAGTCCACGTTCCGCTTGGAGCAGTAAATTCAAACATCCCCTCAGCCACCCTAAGATGGAGTAGGCTTCATATCCAGAAAAATGTGGACAAACTACAAAAAAGCAACACGTGAATTGAACGAACCCAAAGGATTTTAACTTTATCGCTAACACACGGCTTTTTTACTTAGTGATTACAGCACACTCTGTTTATGACCATGAAACTAGAACTTCTTAAATTCATAAAAGGAAAGAGGAAAGAAGACCCTCTTGATTCTACGTTGCTATGTTCACCAATAAACACTAGGCTTAACTTGTGCATTTATCTGATTGGTTTTTGCTTTGCAATTACAAAAAAAAAGTGACTCAACTCACTGAATATTCGCAATAAAACAGTTGTCAGTGGAAACAAAACTCACTATCAGTATATTTTTTTTAAGATTGAAAACCAGTCGGTGCCGAATTCAGTTGAAAGATAGAAAATTGATTTTCGCCATGGTTACCTTTGACCACTTTAATAAAAGTCGCACAAAAAAAGTCACCTGAGATCAAACAAGGAAGCCATTGTAATATCCCCAATTTCCATATAATGCACATGCATGCCAGACCTAGGTCATAGTATTAAGAATGAAATTTTGCTGGCGCAAGTACACTACAAAAGCTACTAAGGACCTTGTGTCGCCATGGCTTTGCCAGGAAGCAAAGGTGTATAAAATTCCTGTCAAAAAAATTTTAGAATAAAGCGTGATTTTTTTCATATTTTCTATGCGGTACTATTCTATATCAAGTCATCCATAGCCAGACACTTGGTATGGCGGAAACGATCCGTCAGACGCCTTGAAAGTTTAATAAATTGTAATTGTACTTGTGTTGCAGTATAAAATCTAAACTTAAAATGTGTTACTTGGGCAACTATTCAAACATGTTTCAAAAGTAGCCGGATAGCTTCGATAGTTCTTACACCCTATCGGAGTTTTGCTTTTTTTTTCATTGTGCTGCATTATGTTATCCTGATCTTATTATTTTCCAATTCCGTTTCAATTTTATTTGCTATTTTTTTCACGCTTCCGATGATCATACCATTATTGTTAAAAAATGTTTTACTTACTTACTTACTTAGGTGGCGCTACAGTCCGGGGTGGACCTGGGCCTCAACCAATACGCCTCTCCAGTTGGCACGATCTTTGGCTAACTGCCTCCAGTTGCGCACATCAAGTTGGTTGAGGTCCCCTTCCACTTGCGCGCGCCACCTTAGGCGAGGTCTTCCTCTATTGTGTTGTCCCTCCGGGTTGGAATCGAAGACTCTTCGGTGTTCGGTGTTAAATCTCCTCCTCTAAAGTCCGTCAACGTAAACGGGACCGAAAATCATTCGAAGAATTTTGCGTTCGAAACGACCAAGGAAATCTTCACGGTAGAGCAGGACTGGGATGATGAGGGTCTTATACAAAGTCTCCTTAGTGTTTCTTGACAAGGCCTTACTAGTCAATTGCCTTCTTAGGCCAAATAAACAGCGGTTGGCAAGCGTAACTCTTCGTTTGATTTCTGATGTGATGTCGTTTTCAGAATTTATAGCGGAGCCAAGGTAGACAAAGTCCCTAACTACCTCAAAGTTGTAGCTATCGTGACGTTCTGTCCGATTCGTCGATGTTGTGTGTCCCTTCTTGTTGACAGCATATACTTGGTTTTGCCCTCATTCACCACTTAACCCATTTTTGTCGCTTCTGTGCTTATATACTTGCAAACGCACCAGTGATAGGTCGCTGTGTTCTGCTAATTATGTCAATGTCGTCAGCATATGCAAGTAGTTGCACAGACTTTTGAAAAATTGTGCCTCTAGTGTTGGCTAGCGAGTTTCGCACATTTTTCTCAAGTATGATGTTAAAGAAGTCACATGACAGCGCATCACCTTGTCTAAATCCTTTTTTGACATCAAAGCTCTCGGTGAGATTGTTTCCGACCTTTATGGAGCAGCGGGCGTTCTCCATCGTTATTCTGCACAATCTGTCAAGTTTGGCAGGGATGCCAAAACTAGAAATGGCTCTGTATAGCTCGTCTCCATAGATGCTGTCATATGCGGCCTTAAAATCGATAAAAAGATGGTGGGTATCGATTTGGACTTCTTGGGTTTTCTCCAGGATCTGCCGTAGTGTAAATATATGATCGGTCGTGGACTTACCGGGCCTAAAACCGCACTGGTAGGGACCAATCAGGTCGTTGACGAATGGTTTCAGGCGTTCACACAGTACAGCAGATATGATCTTATAGGCAGTATTCAGGAGACTGATGCCTCTATAGTTGGCGCAGTTTAGAGGGTCTCCTTTCTTGTGGATCGGGCAAACGATGCTGTTGTTCCATTCATCAGGCATACTTTCTTCTGACCATATCTTGGAAACGAGTTGGTGTATGCTCTCCACCAGGTCATCTCCCGCTGCCTTAAAAAGCTCGACATTCAAGCCGTCTGGTCCAGCACTTATGTTGGATTTTAGTATGGATATCGCTATCCTCAATTCGTTTTGGTCAGGTGGACGGAAGTCTTGGCTTTCATCGTCCAATGGTTCGTTCTGCCTGATAGCGTAATTTGTGTCGTCTTCGCCGTTTAACAGTCTGCAGAAATAGTTTTTCCATATCCTCAGCACCGACTGTGACTCTACTACAAGATTTCCTTCCTCGTCTCTATAGGTCTCTGTTCGGGTCTTGTTTCCTTTACATGTCCTTTTTACCTTTTGGTAAAACTTCCGAACATTTTTCCTGGAGTAGCACCTCTCTGTTTTACTGTGTTTTACTTTTTTATAATTTGCGCGTGAAAAGGACTTTTAAGCACATTAACATAATTACACAGCACAGGCATTAAGGAAAGAGGAACAAGGAACGACAAGAACATAATGTTAAACAGAGCGTGATAGAGCATTCCACATTCGTGTTGTAAGGCTAAGGAACGATTATTTGTATTTCACTGTAAGTCCGAAAGTAGGCTTAAGAGTAGGCTAAGAGAATCGCGGTTGAAGTGTGCTAGCGGTTAAATGCAGCTGGCTATTTCATTAGATCGCTATTGGGGGAAATATCGATAAATAGGCAGGAGACATTACGACGACGGCTCAACTAGCAAGCGATTTCTCGCATCGCTTAAGGAATGTGTATGTCAAGATCTCTAAATACTCTGCCACTGTACGAGTGTAAAAATGGATTGGTCCCATGGAGTATACTACGCGCTCGAGTACAGGGCGAGATAAAGCCACAGGGAGCGTTGAGCTATCTGCAAAGTGAGTAGCAAGCAGATTAGCTTTATGTAAAGAGCTGACAGCTGAGATATCATTGTAAATGAGAGTCGGGATAGATGACGAGTCCGAATTCGTGATGTTTTTAACAAACGACCAAAAGTTTTTACCACCCGTGGGACTTTGTAGGGGACTACCTAAATAATCTCAAATACAAATTTAAACAGAAAAAAATTAACATTTTATCATGTTTTGTGTGTTGAATGCTACCCACACCAAAAACCACCCGCCAGTGTTTAGAAAATGGGCCACAATATACCAACCACTGCCAACTTCACAGGCGGAAATTAGCGCCCGACGGCCTTCCTAAACTCCTCTGCAAGAATCCATTGTTCTTTTATTTTTGACTATCGGCGATGGTGGTATTGTCTACCACAAATGCAACGTGTCGCGTACAAGAAAATAGAGCAAAAATAAAACTTAATCACAATAGTGATACTTCAATAGTTCGGATCGGTGCATCCTTTAAAATATTATTGAAAAAGGAGTTAAATATTAACTGGAGAACTCGAGTGTTGCTTTCCCAGAAAGCCATTTTTTTATACGCGCGTTTGCCACTTCTAAGTGCACAAAAAAAAAGGCGAAGAACGAATACTCCACCATCCACCCCACGTGTCGGCAAAGACCGCCATCGGTACGTACAAAGAATTGTATATTTCGGAAACATATATTAAATGTTGCTATCCATCCCCAAGCCGTCATTATTGGATTTAATGTATGTTTTTTATTGGCTTTTATCGGCTTGGTTATTGCACGGATCGCAGCCTTAACTCGCCTGTTTGAGTCCTAACTTTCTGTCGCTGTTCCGATTCTTCAACCGCCAATCGATCGAGCAGGGCGCTGGTTGCAGATCCCCGTCATCAAAGCACCCACGAGATCTACGATCAATCCATCCACGCGATCAAAGCCACCCAGATCGTGCAAACCAACCCAGGACGATTAAAAAAGCGAAGCACCAGCAACAACAAAACACAGATCGTGCAAACCAACCTAGGCCAATTAAAAAAGCGAAGCACCAGCAACAACAAAACCCAGTTTAGCTGTAATACCCGCTTAAGCAAATCAAAAAAAAATAACCCAAGAAAAAAAAAGGACAAATCATCAAAACTAGTGACAATTCACTCGACCGATTAATGGATCAGATTCGATTAATTCGTCGCGCTCAGCACGCATCTGCACCGGCATAAATCTGTCAATCAATTTTTTTTTTAAAAACTTAAAAATATCCACACAACTCTAAACATTACAAAAACAAATTTAAAAGCTAAGTATAACATTTCATAGTGTAAAGGGAGTTCAATTGCGTTAAATTTCTTGTATTTTCTTTGTTAGCATAATATTTATATAGCTAGAACGGTGCAGGGAAATAACTTCACGGGCAATAACTTCACCTGGGCAATAACTTCACCTCGAGTGGGCAATAAGTTCACTTTTTTGTGAACTTAATGCCCACTGATGGCGAGCAATAACTACACTTTTTATTGGGAAATAAATTCTCTTGACATTTTATGATAATTCAAGAAACGTACCTCGCACCTACCCCAAATCAAACAGTGACCCCAAGCAGGGGGGTTGCAGGGGGGGCAGCATGCCCCCCCCCCCCCCCCCCCCCCCATATGCATTGCACTGTTTATGGAATCTACTTGCGATTTCGCAACTAATCCCATAAACAGTGCAGTGGGGTCACTGTTTGCTTTGGAGTGGGTGCAAGGGTCTTTAGTCATAATAGACAAATTCTCAAATTATAGGTGGGAAATAACTTCACAAAATTTTGGGTGAAGTTATTGCTCACCATCAGTGGGCAATAACTTCAGAAAAAAAAAGTGAAGGTATTGCCCACTCGAGGTGAAGTTATTGCCCAGGTGAAGTTATTGCCCGTGAAGTTATTTCCCTGCACCAGCTAGAACACGATCAACCAAATGCTGTGCACATCATCTTGGGACATCAACAAAATCATCATCTTAATCCCTAAAGCGGTGAGTTAAAGTTATTATTTACAATTTAATTGATCAAGTGAACAACTTCTAAATCTAGTCGAGTAAACATTTTTTTTTTGTGATTACATATTTTTTTAGTCTCTGATTTGAGACCTGAGACAGTTATATTTTTGGTTTACTGAGTGTGTGGCGGAGAAAGTTTGAGTCGTGCTGATAAGAGCAATTAGCGTAGTGCCTATTTGTAGGCAAAAGTTTTTAATTGAATTTTGTTTGCCGAGAAAAAATATTAAAAGTTACAGATTCTGTGCCTATTTGAGGTTTATTTATAATATACTTGCTGCACCCGCCGGCTTTGCCCGTGCCCGAGAATTCTTTTGGCCAATATGTTCGAGTAGACTTCCTTATTAAGGTCTATAGCGGGTATCCGGCGTACCTATGTTGCTGCCCCTAAAAAAAGAAGACCGATTTTGGCCAAACTTCACAGAAACACTGCGAATCAAACAACAAAGCGAAAGTAAAAAACTTCGATAGAATCACTTTTCATTCACTTTCATACCGATTGTTATCAATGTGGGAAAAGCAACTTTCCGATGTCCGATTCACAAAAAAAATGCAAAAAAATTCAATAAGAGTTATTTGAATAAAACATTGAACACACGATATCTCAAGAATAAAAGTGCGCACAAACACCACAATAGGCTTGAAACGTTGGTCTGGTCTCCCTCTTTCATATTCCCCAGAATTCTATTGGCCAATATGTTCGAGTAGACTTCCTTATTAAGGTCTATAGCGGGTATCGGCGTACCTATGTTGCTGCCCCTAAAAAAAGAAGACCGATTTTGGCCAAACTTCACAGAAACACTGCGAATCAAACAACAAAGCGAAAGTAAAAAACTTCGATAGAATCACTTTTCATTCACTTTCATACCGATTGTTATCAATGTGGGAAAAGCAACTTTCCGATGTCCGATTCACAAAAAAAATGCAAAAAAATTCAATAAGAGTTATTTGAATAAAACATTGAACACACGATATCTCAAGAATAAAAGTGCGCACAAACACCACAATAGGCTTGAAACGTTGGTCTGGTCTCCCTCTTTCATATTCCCGTTCAGATAACAAAATAGGTGACGTCTGTAGGATGGTTTTTTATATGTGCGGTCTCTGTATCTGCATCGGAATTTACACGCATATGCACATATGCATGTGTACTCACTCAAATGCCCATAATTCACCCACCGATGCAGATACAGATATCGCACATACCAAACATCCTTAGTCCAGACGTCACCTTTCATGGAAAAAAATTTCATTGGAATCGGTTAACGCGTTTGGCCAATGCCTATAATAATTTAAATTCGTAATATACCAACAATGGATATTTAAGTATAGTTATTCATTTTAGTTCTTAAGTTTTTATATTATCTTCATCATTTACAATAAAAGAGTGCCATTTTGTAATCACGTTATGAATTACCTCAATTCTTTTTATTTAATTGGATTTTGAGCTGAACGCTTTTAAGCATGTTTAGGGACTGAGTTCGTGTTGTGCTAGAAGGGAAAGCGAGTGTCTATGGCTAAGAATGTCGGAGAATATGTGAACGAGGTTTAGTTTATCATTCATAAGTGAGCATTAGGGGCTATCACAAATAGTATAGCGATGTGTTAGCCAATGATGGGCTCTATTCCATTTCCCGGATAGTAGCCTGTGGGAGGGCAACGCTCAGGAAACCAACCACACCTTCCGGTTTCCTCGATTTCAATTCTTTATTTTGGTTCCGGCCCTTTACTTCCATCTTAAGATAAGGTTCATGGTTTCGTGGTTCCGATTGACAATTAAATTAACCCCAGGCATGAAAAATGTGCGGTCGTCCGGCAGTGAGTGTAAGAACCCACGCCTCCGTCGAGCTAGTGTCGCGCGTGTGCAAGCATACCTGCTCATACTTTGCTGTCAGGACAACCTGCCATCGACCCATCGATTTCTGTAGGAAATCCTGTACTTCTAGAGGTCGATGGGACTGCAGTTCATCGCTTTCGTAAGGTAGGATCAACTTCCGTTACAACTTTGTAGTATCTTTTTCCTCAGCTTTTGGCCGTAGGAGAATTTGACACGATTTATAAGGGCATTGTCGCGTAATTCCTCATTTTGTGATTTGAAGCTTTTCGGGAGTCACTAGTTTTTTCACACTATATTCGCACAACTCCTGAGTAATCTTTATTGTAATCAGTCTCTTTATGTACCGTGCTTCGATAGCCATTAGTAAATTTTAATTTCGCGACCGTTCTCTTTAAGTGATTGCTCAAATTCATGTTTATACTCTTTGTGATAATTTGTATTTTTCTCAATGATCAGCTGCATGGCCTTTAACACAGAGTCAACATTAGAAATATACTCAATGCATTCCTCGCACATAATACAAATCATTGCATTAGTACGAAACATACCAATACTGTATCCTTCCAAGAGTAGCGGAGCGAGGGGGGGGGGGGGGCGGGCAAGGGGGAATAGGTCCCGGGCGGCAGGTTTATTATTATAAATATGTCCAAAAAATTTACAAAACAGATTCTTTTTTCAGTTCGACGAATTTATTTACAAAGTTTACCAGCATTAACAATGCTTCACAGTAAGTAATCAAACATTCCTTGTGTTGCGTAACAACAAACAAAATCCAATGAACGCTGCTCCCTAGAGCATGTCACTACATTTTATTAGAAATGACATCCCTTTACAGCACACACAAATTATAACACAGTACACATCCTCAGCATTCGAAAATACTCTATTTCTCTTTGCTCGCTAGCAGTTGTATGTATGCGTTGCTTATGCATCTGTAAGCGTTGTATTGCTGGAGACTGGAGTGGAGTTCGTGCGAATAAGTTATTTTGTTTTTCTATTATTAGAGGTATCTAATAAAGGGTGTTCAAATTTGAGGTATCATTTTAGATTTTGAATGAAAGACATAAATTGTGAGAAATCTGTTTATACCCTATTCTAGGGGTATATTAATTTTGACGCATAGTTTGTAACATACCTTAATATTGCCCGTAGACCCCTTAAAGTTACTATATTTATGATCAGCATCGATAGTAATGTCGATCTAGCCATGTCCGTCCGTCCGTCCGTCCGTCCGTCGGCAAAAATTAGGCCTTTAAACTGGACCTAGAGAGCTGAAATTTTAACCATATACTCTCTAGGGTCCCGAAATAATCAAGTTTACGAATTTTTGAAATCCGCCCACAGACACGCCCACAAACTCAAAAAAACAAAATTTTGGAAAAAATCGAATTTTGAGCTAGGAAGCTTAAATTTTTTATATATGATCTATGACTCCTAAAACTGCTCGGGATATAAAATTTTCAAAATCCGCCCACTGCCACGCCCACAAAAAAATAAAACAATTTTATTGAAAAACCAAAATTTGAGCTAGGGAGCTGAAATTTTTAATATATACTCTCTAGGGGCCCTTTAAGCTCATGTATAAATATTTTCAAAATCCGCCCACTGACACGCCCACAAATAAATAAAACAATTTTTTTGAAAATCCAAAGTTTGAGCTAGGGATCTGAAATTTATAATATATACTCTCTAGGGGCCCTTTAAGCTCATGTATAAATATTTTCAAAATCCGCCCACTGACACGCCCACAAATAAATAAAACAATTTTTTTGAAAATCCAAAGTTTGAGCTAGGGAGCTGAAATTTATAATATATACTCTCTAGGGGCCCTTTATGCTCATGTGTTAATTTTTTTTTAAATCCGCCTACTGACACGCCCACAATTAAATAAAACAATTTTATTGAAACACCCAAGTTTGAGCTAGGGAGCGTTTTTTTTGATAAAATCCTTTAAATGTTATATAACAAAATATGTAGAGCGTTCTTAACAATTTAACCATACTTAGACTTTTGTCACGCCCACTTATGAGGGATAGGAATAAGAATAGGGTATCCAACAGTTCGCCCAAGCGGACTGTAGCCCGTCCCTATGTTTTTATTTATATTGGAAATTAGTGTACATTGGTTCCGCTTAATAATGAAAAAGAATGTCGTCCAAGTGACCTCCTCTTCTAGCTCGGCAGACTGTCAACCTTTTACCAAAATGTTGAATCACTTTTTTGGTGTGATGACATAATTGGTCCTTTTTTTTCGAATATGAAAATGGCAATGCAGTTACAGTGGATGGCTCGATATCAAACGATGATTAGAAACTTTTTGTGTAGCCAATTGGAAAATATTGATGTGCAGAATATGTGGTTTCAACATAATGGTGCAACATGCCACACAGCAACGAACTCAATCGATCTTTTGAAAGAGAAGTTTAACAATTGCATAATTTCCCGAAGAACAGACGTGAATTTTCCACCAAGATTCATTATTAACGGGAACCAATGTACATTAATTTCCAATAAAAATCTCCAACACATATTTTGACTGTTGACAATTCAGATTCTAAGGTAGTACGAGAACTCAACAAAGATATTCTGCTACCTGAAGTTAATACTTCAAATATGTCAACTTCAGCTTCACGTCCTTGTCCTTCTATTGGAAATACAAATGCTTCTGTACCTCAACAGATTCCTACAACTTCTCAATCTGTAACGACATGTTCAAATATAGTTGTCAGTAGTTATGGTCCCGACTCCGGCTCTGTCTTTGATTCTGACATTGAAGACATTAATAACACTATGCAACAAATTAAAAAAAAAACTTTTTCACTCGGTATACAGTATGTGATCATAATTCGTCACCTTAAAACTATTTAAAATATATAAATAAAATTGTTACATCACGTCAGATTTAGTAGATTAAATTTATTTAATTTTATTGATTAAATTTAAATTTGTATGAGGAGTAACATACATTTTTATTGTACATTATAAAATATTTTTTTTTGGAACGATTGGCTTAATATTATTACAGAGCACTAATCCATCCTCTTTTGAATAAAAAGTAGCTAAAGAGGTATTCCGATTTCGATAAGTTGTAATTTTAACTCCAGTTTGCAATAGATTCCATTGTTTTAATCTCGAGCCTAATATTTCTGATTTTTCTTTGGTCAAATCCAAATCTTTGACAAGGTCATTGAGTTCTGGTTGGCTAATCAAATGTGGTTCTGTACTTGCTTGATTTCTAAATACCTCACCACTGCTAGAAGGGCCTGCTTCGTCGGCTTCTTCTATAAGACTTGAACTCGATGAACTAGGAAATCTTTCCGGTACCGGAATGTGTGTAGAATGAGGTAGCGACTCTGACACTGATGATACATTAGCATACTTCACCGAGAGTTTTGATTTTTTTGCAAAACCTTTCAAAATTGTCAAACAGAAGTAACAGTCATCTATGTGATTTTTAGGTTCACGCCACTGCATTGGTACACCAAAATATATCTGTTTTATAGTACCTTTGTGCTAACATTTTAAACAACACACTTTAGGCACCCACGATTTGTCTTGATTTTTAATTGAAATCTTAAAATAAGCTTCATATACTTTATTAAACAAAGGAGAAATTGTTTTTTTTTACTTTTAGGAGTGAATTGACCGCAAACATAACAAAATAAGTTTGGAGAATTAACACAAACACGCGGCATTTTGTAAAAGTATGCGTAATCAAGTGTCTTGATGACTTTTGTACACGGTTATGATATATTTTTATGATTACCCTCTTAGAAGTGTTACGGAAAGTAAACAAAGAACGATTTCAGTTATTTTTTTTTTTGGGACGTGATATCTAAATACAAATTTTATTTCTGTTGTCTACTAAGTATACCTAACACGAATCACCATTCGGGATAGCGGTGATTTTTTTGCTGTTACATAGTGTAATGAAACCGATAAAGCATTGGAATCAGCTAAAAATTTAGATGATATGGGAAAGTGGCCTAATAATATAGATGAAAATATGAGATTCCAACTTGTACAACGCGGTCCAAAAGTAGTGCAGCTGCAGCATGTTAGCGAACGACGAGGCGGCTAATGAAAGAATGGCCAGACTTCGAACAGGAGAGACAATTGATAAAAGACAGTAAAATATCGTAGCCAAAGAAACAAAAAAATGGCAGATAATTCTTATTAGAATGGTCGATATTATTAAATTCCTCGCGAAACAGATTTGGCTTTTCGTGGCCACGGAGAAGAAATTACAGTACAAATAGGGAAAACTTTTTAGAACTGGTGAACCTAATCGCAAATGACGATCCAGTGCTTCGAGAACACATATCACGAATAAAAATGGGTGGAAGAGTTATCACTTATGTCACCACAAATTCAAAACGAGTTCATTAATATTTTAGGAGATTCGTCAACGAATTTTCTGTAAAGTTAAAAATGACAAATTATATTCCATTATATTTGATGGCACCCCAGATGTATCACACAAAGATCAAACCAGTCAAGTATTGCGTTGTCTTAAAATTGAAAATCAGAAAGTAGTAGTAGAATCTTTTATTGATTTTATCGAAACAAAGAACAAAACAGCTGAAGGCATTTCTGACATATTTAGTTTTAAGTAAGCTTAAATCTGATGGTCGTGATATAATGGATTGCAGAGGTCAAGCATATGACAATGATGCTGTCATGGCTGGAAAATATACTGGAGTACAGCAAAGACTGAAAGACATAAACCCCAATGCAGAATTTATACCCTGCTCCAATCACTCTTTGAACTTGGTTTGCTTACATGCTGCTGCTGTTGAGTCGGTAATTTTCTTCGGTACCTTCGAACGCATATATTCATTTTGGGAAGTTCTGCTTGGTACAAGAAACAAGATGGAGTTCAATGGCTGATGCAGTTGAGAATACCTGGAACAATTATGAGGGCATTTTTAATACCTTCGAAAAACTGATGGAGGCAGACGAAAGCCTTAACACACGGACGGATGCAGGAGCATTGCTAATAGCATTGCAATCGTTTTCTTTTTTGTCTTTTTTTGGATTTTGGAAACCAGTAAGTACTGCACGAAGTTAATGATGTCCTAATATACTTGCAAACAGAAGGACTCTGGGAAAATTTAAAATTTGAGGCTTCATTTTTGCTTCAGTTAATAGAAAGTAGTACAAACAACAGTTGACAACATTTTGAAGAGAAATTTTACCAAGTTCATTGACATACATAATATGTGTAGGATGTAGGTATAACTGGTTGAAACCGTAGACAAAGGTTTTTTTTGGTTTAGTGTGTGAAAAAATTACTAGGGGCGGCACAAATTGGGTCTGCCCCGGCAGCCAAAACCCACGCTACGCCACTGCCTTCCAAACCGCTACATTGTGCTGCAGAGTGATATCTTTACAACAAACACCTTCACACCTTATGCCCGATTAACCGCGAATCGTATTTTTTTGCATTTAACGCAATCATTCATGGTGTTAAAGAAGGTTATTTATTAGAAAAATGTATATCAGGTCCTATTTGCTTTAAACTATTTTTTTCACCAATGTGGGACAATTGGTCTTTGTTGTTCGCTCTTATTTGTGCTAGTTATTTAAAACACATCCGATCCTATCAAAAGATATGGTTTTGTTATAAACAGATACTCAGAACCCCAAAAAAGGTCCATAAAACAAGAAAAATTATATTTTTTCTTAATTAAATCAAAGTCCTCTCTGTGATCTCATGCTGCTTAGAAAGGGTTTGTGTTACCCAGATTATATCGGACGTGTCTCTCCACGCTGCGTTCCAGAGTTTTTAGAGCAAAAGTTGGATCCGAAGTCCTTCAGGCCGAAGTCCCACAGGCCTCAAGTGGCTTGTAAGGGGAGAAGTTGCCGATTGACCATGAAATAATTTCGTTGGTGATGATTGACTAAGTGTCGCCCCATGGTGTAGGTTCTATTACATGTGAGATTTTACATCCTGGGAAGTGAGTGTTCATGAGGAGTTCCAAGAATTATTAAGTGGACTCCGCCCATACACCATCAGCACGTTTAACTAATGACCGGTTAGAATGCTATTTAGACAGAATTTCGCTAAAGCCTATCAGCATCCTTTAGGGTTTAAATCAACTGGCAGTACTCTGCCCAGGACTGTGTCTTGGTCTTGCTTATCGCCTTTTGCTATAGCTAATGACAGTCTTTCTTAGGTTTGTAGAATTTGTGTCCTTGGAATAATCTCCTTGTCATTTTTCTTGGGTCAGAGAGATCTTCGTTCAACCACGGTCTTACTATGATCAGGATTTGTGGGCTTAATTGCTAGTGCGTTGGACTACCGATCGAGGAGTCTTAGGTTGAAAACCCGGCGGATCCCAGTTACACCAAACGTTTCTTCCTCGACTTTCCCTATTTCGCGAAAGTCCTATAAACACCCAATTCTTTTAATTCTCATAAGAAGCTTCTCGAATCTTAAAATTATAGGTTCCTTCCATGTCGCACCAGCAAATGGTTGGAGGAGCTAGGTGTAAAACCCTTGAGCCGTTAACTCCCATCATTTGTTTATTTTTATCATCCGGATTAGAGGTAATCATAGGGGGAGCGGGTCGAAATTCTGCTTTCAAAATTTTGCTTTGCAAAATTCTGACTTTTAACACAAAAATTCTGCTTTTTTCTGTTATGTCTTACATAATTCTGCTTTTCAAAATTCTGTTTTTTTAAATTCTGACAGGCAATATTTTAAACAAATAAATTCTGATAATTCTGCTTTTTTTCCAATTTACGAATTTAAAGAAAACAAAGATTTCTCAACCATGTCAACAAACTACAATATATTTCTTATAAAGAAGGTACACAGGTGGGTACCAGGAACACACAAGAAAAACAGCCAAAAATAACAAATTATTTCATAATTGAAATTACAAAAAAAAAGAAGAAACAACAGCATTAAGAAACTAAACAAAGCACACGTTCACTCACAAAGGTATACTAATAGAATATTTGTCTAAACCAAGAGAGCAATCTTAAAACCAATAAAAAAACTACTTTCACCTCTTCTTCTATAACAAGTAAGTGGTGGAATGTTTTACAAAATTCTGCAAATAATAAAAAAAGGTTTGGAAAATGGTAAAAAGCGCGCGCTTTTAAACATTTTCCAAACCTATTTTTTTTGAAAAGCAGAATTTTGAAAAAAGAATTCTGAAAAGCAGAATTTTGAAAGCAGAATTTTGTTAAACGGAATTTTGAAAGCAATCCAGTCATAGGCTGTTAGTTTCCCTAATACTTTGTTACTTAAAGCAACTCAAAGTAAGTTAGAAAACATTTGCAGAACCAATAACCTAAGGTTAACAAAGTTATAGACATGAATAAATAGCTCAACGTCGGTTTTAACAGAATTTCAGAGTTTCGATATATTGATAACTCAGTAAATATTTTTATTTTATCAAACATCCATCTGTCGCACTATTCGGTAAACATCAAGCCCGACAGTTATTCCAAATTGTCGTCGGAAAGTTATAAAATAATGTGAGGAACCTTACCAACTCTTACATACATGCTCTGTCTTAATGTCACACTACCAAGCTGAACAAAGGACAATAAGAAAACGTGATAAAAACATGAAACACATCATGCCATCTTTATTTTCAATGTCACGAAGCCATCCGAATTGAAGGCATTCATTCCACTTTCTTTGGAAGTGAAATTAAATTTCCAGCACGGCCATTTGCCACCAAAGAGGCGAACCCATTACCACCAGCCACCGCCACAGCTACCATTTCACACAGCTACAATTTCGATATGCGAAATTGAATTCACAATGTCAAGTGAAACAAGCCGCGTGAATGCACACATAGGAACCTGTATGTTCTTGGCTTTGCTTCTCGTTTTGACATTCATTACGTCAGGCATCCACGTTAGCTGTCTAAATCATCACCTGCACAATCTTTATGTTATTCTAGTACAACAATTGCAATTTCTGTCAGTGGAACTTTGCCGCGCCAGCGTATCGTCAACCTCATCGGCATACAGCGCTCTTTGTACTGTTCAAGTACAAAACTGAATCGTTGAAGGTTGTTGTTGATGGGGGTGTGCTGGCACTTTTTATAAACCTTTGACATTGAATTCAACAATGCGTCTCTACACTATCGCTATTGTGGGCTCGCCGCTTGCCACCCTACTAGCCACATGACACGCTGCACACCATTCAGCGCATATTCATCCATATAAATAGATGGGCATGCAGTTTATGAAAGCGAATTTTCTGTATGAATGCCCTGTGAGGCAGCAGCGCATAGTATTTCCTTCTTTTGTGGTGAAAAGTTTATGGCCTCCGAGGATTTGTGAAAGAGGGATGTGTGGCAATGTTTAGGAAATCCCACATAAGAATGTCATGTGACAATGTGAGGGCCGATATTGTTATTATGTTTGTGTCTTTGTCATGACCTGCTACTTTGAGTGCTTGTCTACAAGTTAATTGACAAGCAAAGGCATACATAAGTGAGCTTGTTGTAAAAGAGTGAATAGAAAGTAGTTTTTATTTTGTTGAAGGTATTGTTGTCTACTGGCACGATGAATATGACAGAACAGACTACAACAAATTACTTGAAAGACAGCTTGCATGTACATATCTACTTAAATCTCAACACTTTTTAAAAGACACCATATTAAAAAAGCAATCTGCAGCCTATTCAATTGTAAGGGTCTTTGTCTGCCCTACTATATTGCTTCTTTTGTGGGCCAGTTACTCTCGGATTCCAGAACGTGTTGTGCAATTTCGAAGGTGAACTATACGAAGTCTTTTTCCTGCTATTCCAATTTCTCTTTAGTGTCGATTTTTCAAATGTCAGATAAAAGATCTGATTGCTAACTAATGATGAAATTTCGGTGGCAACAAGGTAAAACAGCAGAAGTCAACTTATGCCAATTTTGAATAATCGATACATACCATTGGAAGCGCCATGCTCGATTGTATAATGTCACACTTTGTTCTTTCATTACCTTTTATGGTTGCTGATTTATCGACCAAGAAAAATCAAAATAAGTCATTATCCCGTAAATATACATAAGGAAAAAAAGCATAAGTAAAGATTTGTTATCAATCATTTGACATTATGCTGTTATGCTCCAACGGGTAATAAAACTAAAGCAAGCATAAGTAGACTTATTGTAGAAACAGTCCAACCTTGAGTCACGTGAGATTGACTTTCCATTTCCACTAAATGTCGAAATCATCTGTGTAAAAATTACACTTAAGAATAAACATTTATATGTTGTTAATGCGTACATTCCATCGTCTCGTCTATGTTCTTTGTACTCGGAACTTTCTATGGCACTACACCATATTTTTGTCAAATCTCGTTGTGACAGCACTGTTTTACTTATAGGCGACTTCAATCTGCCACATATTGGATGGGTACCTTCTGTGGATGATTCTCATTTCATTCCATCCTTTGACTCTGCCCAACAAGAGCTCGCTTTACTTGACAACATCTTGTCTTTTGACTTGCAGCAAACTAGGTGTATAAAAAATTTCAAAAATCGAACTCTCGATCTTGTTAGGGTTCCGTAGCCAAATGGCAAAAAACGGAACCCTTATAGATTCGTCATGTCTGTCTGTCTGTCTGTCTGTCCGGGAATGTCACAGCCACTTTTCTCCGAAACTGTAAGAGCTATAGGTACTGTTGAAACTTTTTTTTTTTTTTTTTTTTTTTTTCGGGGTGTGTGAGACTTTCTGCACTGGAGCACTCAGACTCAATACTGGTCCATTGTACTACCAGGCAGACACACCACATTTTACTGTGGGAATATACTCGTTTTTCTAAGAAAAACGAGAAGGCGCTTCAATGATAAGGGCTGTTGAAACTTGGTAAGTAGATGTATTCTGTGAACCGCATTAAGATTTTCACACAAAAATAGAAAAAAAATCAATAAATTTTGGGGTTCTCCATACTTAGAACTGCAACTCAAAAAGAAATTTTTCATCAAACCCATACGTGTGGGATATCTATGGATAGGTCTTCAAAAGTAATATTGAGGTTTCGAATATCATTTTTTTCTAAACGGAATAGTTTGCGCGAGAGCCACTTCCAAAGTGGTAAAAAAAAGTGGCCGCTTTTTTTCTGACTCTGTTAGTACTATGGTAGTCTTGGTCCAAGAGCCCTGGGTTGTCAACAACCTGGTTCGTGGACTTAAGACCCCTGGATACTACCCACTATATGTGTCCGACAAAGGTAAACCTAGATCGTGCATATTGGTGAAGAGTACTCTTAATGCATATTTGCTCCCTAATTTCAGCGATCGAGATACGACGGCTGTCAAACTAGAGACTGCTGGTGGTATATACTGGTTGGCATCAGCGTATCTTTCCCACGACAACATGGGACCTCTCCCTGGTGGTAACCTGGAGAGCTTTATCGCGGAAGCAGAGAGGCGAAAAGCTGCACTCATCGTCGGATGCGACGCTAACGCGCATCACATTGCATGGGGCAGCACTGATATTAACAATAGGGGTGAGTCGCTTTATGAATATATTTTAAGAACTAACCTCATTGTGTGCAACACGGGTAATGAACCCACCTTCATAACTAAAAATCGGCAAGAAGTCTTAGACATTACTCTTGTCTCCGTAAGCATCCTCAAAACGATATCGAGTTGGAAAGTTTCGGCTGACCATTCTTTCTCCGACCACCGATATCTCACTTTCAATCTTAACAACGCGGACACCCCTCGCCAATCAGCATTCCGAAACCCTCGGAAAACAGACTGGCCCAAATACAGGGATATTATGCGTGTACATATTACCTCTGAACTATTAAGTCCCCCTTGCAATCCTAGCGAGCTTGACGACAAGGTTAATAAGCTCACCAGGGCTTTTAATCTAGCGATGGCTGCTTCCTGCCCCCTCATACTACCCAGGGGGAAAAAGAAGCCTCACTGGTGGTTACCTGTATTAGGACCACTGAGAAATGATTGCAGGAGACTTTTCAATCGCGCCAAAAGCTCAAGATCCAACACTGACTGGGACTCCTATAAGACTTCCCTCAAAATATATAAAAAAGAACTTAGGAGAGCCAAAAGATCATCGTGGAGACTCTTCTGTGGCAAAATAGAAGAATCCTCGGAGGCATCAAGGCTAAGAAAAATCCTTGCTTCAAATCCAACTATGCCCAGCTGCCTAAAGAAAGCAGATGGCTCGTGGACTACATCTAGCGAGGAATCGCTCAATCTGCTACTTGATACACATTTCCCAGGTAGCTCTAATATTACCGATCATAGCAACCTAAACAGGTCACCTATGTTTTCACAGATAACAAATTCTCAGTGTCAGAGTCTGATAACTAGGGACAAGCTTCTTTGGGCGCTACAAAGCTTCAAGCCCTTCAAGTCTGCAGGACCTGACGGCATAATACCAGCCGAACTTCAGATGACTTCGGATATCATCCTTCCAACTCTGGAGATGATTCTGACAAGTTGCTTAAAGCTGATCCACATTCCTCAGGCTTGGAGAGAAGTAAAAGTGGTTTTCATACCCAAAGTAGGCAAATACTCCCATGTTAATCCCAAAGACCTCAGACCTATCAGTCTATCATCTTTCCTCCTCAAAACACTGGAGCGTCTGATTGATATCCATCTTCGTATGAACATAAACCCGCAACTGCTGTCTGCGGCCCAACACGCGTACAATAAGGGTAAATCGGTGGAAACCGCCCTTCACTCCTTGGTACGCACTATTGAATACTCCCTCTACCACAAGGAATACACTATGGTTGCTTTCCTAGACATAGAAGGCGCTTTCAACAACGTAAACACATCTGCAATCGCAAATGCACTGACAGAACTGAATGTGAATGGCTCGCTTGGGGAACTGATCAATCTTTTGCTCTCAAGCAGGATTATCAATTCGAAACTGGGCGATTCATCCGCTAGGAGGTCTGTCAGTAGGGGTACGCCACAAGGTGGTGTCCTTTCCCCCCTTCTGTGGAACTTGGTGGTGAATAAACTACTGACATGCCTGGAGGGGGAGGGTTGCAGGGCGATTGCCTATGCGGATGACGTTGCTATTGCCGTCTCAGGGAAATACCTCAACACCCTAAAAGAGCTACTTCAAAATGCTCTCAATAAGCTGACAAGTTGGGCAAGAAGATGTGGGTTGGGGGTTAACCCTCATAAAACCGAACTTGTCCTCTTCTCCAGGAAATATAAAATCCCTCACATCGATCCTCCTTCCATTAACGGTACGAGCTTAACATTTTCCGATGAAGCCAAATTCCTGGGTCTTATCCTCGATAGGAAGTTAAGCTGGAAACCCAACTTACAAGAAAGAGTAAAAAAAGCGACAGTAGCACTTTTCTCTTGCAAAAAAGCCATCGGTAATAAGTGGGGCCTTCAGCCCCGCATATCTCACTGGCTATACGTTTCGGTAGTGAGACCGATTCTGACATACGGGGCGGTTGTCTGGTGGACTGCTCTTGATAAAGCGGTAAACCGAGATAAGCTAAGCAAGGTGCAACGTACAGCTTGTCTGTGTATCAGCGGAGCACTCCGTACGACCCCCTCCGCCGCACTAGACATCTTACTGCATCTGACACCCCTGGATATTTTTAGCAGGCAGATGGCTGCCTGCTCCGCTGTCCGCCTAAAAGCCACCTCACAGTGGATCAATTCGAACATTGGCCACTCTATCATTTTGGACTCACTTGGGTCCGTACCTAGAAACATCGACTACACCACACCCCAACTACAGTTCGAAAAGAAGTTCCAAATCACTATCCCCACCAGATCATTCTGGGAGGATGCTGGTTGCACGGAAGTTAAATCGATCCACTTTTACACCGACGGATCAAAAACTAGCGAGGGGGTAGGTGGGGGTGTTTACTCAGAAAGACTAAATATCAGTCTCTCCTTCCGTCTTCCTGATCATTGTAGCGTGTTCCAGGCGGAAATCATGGCGATTAAGGAAGTCCTGTCGTGGCTGAAGAGAAATGTGATATCCGCTAAGGATATCTGCATTTTCTCGGATAGTCAAGCCGCGCTAAAATCCCTGGACTCAGTCTCTCACAATTCCATCGTAGCCTTAGACTGCCGTTCATCTCTGCAAGAGATGGCAGAGCAGTTCAATATTCACCTTTGTTGGGTGCCGGGGCATAGAGACATCCCAGGGAATTGTAGGGCAGACGAACTCGCCAAAAACGGAACCACATTACCTCTTCTACCTGAGAAAGGTTTTTTAGGTATGCCTATTGCTACTTGCAAACTTATGATCAAGCTATCCGCAGTCGAGAGTACAAACCTCAGGTGGACAGGTAGTGATACATGTCTAGCGACTAAGGAGATCTGGCCAAAGCTGGATCTGCGACGCTCTTTGAGTTTGATCTCACTCAACAGACTGCACATTGGCTCTGTCATAGGTGTCATCACAGGACACTGTCTAATAGGCAGGCACGCATCAAGGCTTGGCGTTTACTCAAACGACTTCTGCAGAAGCTGCAGGGATGAGGAGGAGGAGGAGACTACGTCTCATCTCCTCTGCACATGTCCTGCACTCTCCCATAAAAGAAATCTCTACCTAGGAGCCTTCTTCGTCAACGAACTCAGTGACTTAGCTAATACAGATGTTAGAAGTCTATCGCGCTTCATTAGAAGCTCCAAAT
The DNA here is from genome assembly GCA_949715645.1 of Portevinia maculata. NCBI lineage: Eukaryota > Metazoa > Arthropoda > Insecta > Diptera > Syrphidae > Portevinia > Portevinia maculata. The sequence goes on from OX454525.1 coordinate 193,998,366, forward strand.
GGTTTTAGCGAGTAGGGGTCGAAAAACCCGATCCATGTGGCATCACAACGGACCTCATTGGTCTAAGTGGGTTGGCTTTTTGCTAACAGCCACTTCAACCTAACCTAACCTAGTACTATGGTTCTGGAATCCCACTTCAGTATAACTAACATAGATAATAATCATCCACCCTTGGATGTATTTATTGAACTAGGCGCAAATTTGTACGAAAATAGTAATTCGTATGACCGTTCGCAATCTTTTGACTTTCGGAAAGCAAATTTTCAACGGCTTTCTGATGAAATTACCAGCTTTAAATTTAATCTTACGGCGTTATCTAATATTGAAAATGCAGTAGGTTCTTTTTATTCTTTGATGGATAACTGCATGAAAAAAGTGATTCCTGTGAAATCCTCTAGGAATCTGAAAACGTCCAATCCTTGGTACACTAAAGAGCTCAAATCGATACGAAACAGACGTAATAGGGGGCTCCAGGAAATAACCCCCCAAATGAAAAATTAAATAACTCCCCAAAATTTGTATGGTGGTGGTTATTTCATTTGAAATAAACCCCCGAAATTGGGGACATATGGGTTTTTGGGGACTTATTTCATAATTCAAATTGGGGGGATCATTTCATAGTGAAATAAGTCCCCAAATTCCAATTTAGCCACAAGGCCAAGTGCTAAAATAAAAACTCGCACCTACTCCAAATCAAACAGTGACCCCAAGCAGGGGGATGCAGAGGGAAGCACGCCGCCCCACATGCATTGCACTGTTTATGGGATTAGTTGCGAAATCGCAAGTAGATTACATAAACAGTGCAATGCCTATGGGGGGGGGCATGCTGCTGAACTACTATTCATCAGGTCCTAATGGCATTGCACCGATTGTTCTTAAAAAATGTAGTAATGCAATTGCTCCATATCTTAAGTATCTGTTTGAAATATCCATTAGTACTGGTAAATTCCCTAAGCTGGGAAAAGTGCTTTTATCACACCTGTATTTAAAAAAGGCGAACGTGGTGAAATCACTAATTATTGACCTATTTCAAAGCTTTCGTGTATCCCTAAGCTTTTTGAACAAATTATTTGTGAAAAGCTAATATTTCTGTGTCGTAACCTAAAAATTTTTCCTTTTAATGTAAATTTTGATTTTGAGAGTGAAGTAGTTGATACTTTTGCGCAATTTGACCTTCGGCAAATTAATAATATTAAAAATTCTTTAGACCATGCTCTTGACTTAGTGTTTGTCGATACTGAGTTTAGTGTCAACATTAGTAAATGTATCCTTCCATTTGTGCCAGATTCAATCCACCATGTTGCCTTAAGCCTAGATTTTCAGTTCTACAAATTTGTTAAGCCAATTTCTGTTTCAAACTTTAAGTATAATTTTTATAGAGCCAATTTTGGTAATATTAAAAATTGTCTAAATGGTATTGCGGGTGGCAATGGTGCAGTAGTAGTGTATTCGCTTACGGAATAGAAGGTCGTGCGTTCGAATCCCGGCCAAGTCCATTACTTTATACCGAATACATGAAATCGTAATCTCCCTTAGTAACTTAGACACCACCCGTGGAGAAAAACCCTACAACTGCACCCAAACACTTCTTTCCTATCTCTCTATTCTTTCTAAAACCAAGTAGCTTACACTGTGTTCTTAGCATTATAAGGGTACTGTAACAACAGAAAAACAAATACCTTTAGCGTAAGCAAATAATAAAAAAAAAAAAAAAAAAAATATGCTCTTCAATAGTCTTGGAGCCACAGTTGCACGTTAGCTACCTAAATTGTTATCTAGCTAACGCCATAACTAGGTAACTAACGTAGTTAAATTAGCTGCTCTAAAAATGCAATCGATTTGGTGGTTAGCTATCATAATGACAACTAATTTTAGCTATTAGCTATTAGTTGCAGGTTGTGTAACTAAGCACGTTAGGTTGCCAAAGTTAGTTGCGGATGACAACTAAAAGTTGGTTAGCTTTTTAGCTGTCTAGGTAATAACTAATAACTAAATCAAAATTTATTGTTTTGCTAAAATGGCGATAATTTATTGGGATTTATTATGCATATTGCGTTTAAAATAAAAATTGATTGAATGTCCCTTTTATTTTACATCAGGTTAGTTTACAAAGAGGTCCTTGGAGCCACAATAAAGGTCCTTTAATCCCGAAAAAGTATATTTTTCCAAAATGTCTTTAAAAACGGCACGGTATACATGAGTTCAATGTTATTTAAATAAGGGGTCCTAGAAACAACAAACATTTTGGAAAAATATCCTTTTTTCGACTTTTAAGGACCTTTTTGTTGTTCCAAAGAACTCTTAGTCAAATAACATTGAACGCAGATATACCGTGCGGATTCTAATGACATTTTGGAAAAATATCCTGTTTTCGACTATTAAGGACCTTTTTTGTTGTTGCAAGGACCTCTGAGTCAAATAACATTTAACACAGATATACCGTGTGGATTCAAATGATATTTTGGAAAAATATCCTTTTTTGAAATTTTAAGGACCTTTTTTGTTGTTGCAAGGACCTCTTAGTCAAATAACATTGAACACAGATATACCGTGTCGATGGGTGCCTGGCCATGTTGGCATTACGGACAATGAGGCAGCGGACTCTCTGGCAAGAAAAGGGGCAGAGCAACCCTTCATAGGACCTGAACCATTCTGCGGGATAGGAGAACACACTATACGCGAAGAGTTCAGGAGACTGGAGGAAGAAACAAAGGCCAAAACCTTTCTCAACCTCCAAGGTCTGAGGCAAGCAAAGAAACTCTTAGGAAATTACAACCAAAAGAGATTCAAAGTTTGTATCGGCCTTAACAAAAATAACCTAAGAATCCTAACAGGCCTCCTCACGGGGCACTGCAGACTCAAGGAGCACCTGAGGAAAATGGGCATATCGGAGGACGGGCTCTGCAGATTCTGCAGTGAAACCGCCGAAACTCCAGACCATATACTGGAATCCTGTGGGGCACTGACCCACAAAAGGATGAAACATTTGGGCAGGCACCAAATAACAGACAAGGACATACAAACCATGGACCCACAGCTCATTCTCAGATTCATCAAAGAAACTGGACTGGACTGTTGTTGCAAGGACCTCTTAGTCAAATAACATTGAACACAGATATACCGTGTGGATTAAAATGATATTTTGGAAAAATATCCTTTTTTCAAGTTTTAAGGACCTTTTTTGTTGTTGCAAGGACCTCTTAGTCAAATAACATTGAACACAGATATACCGTGTGGATTCAAATGATTTTTTGGAAAAATATCCTTTTTTCAAGTTTTAAGGACCTTTTTTGTTGTTGCAAGGACCTCTTAGTCAAATAACGTTGAACACAGATATACCGTGTGGATTAAAATGATATTTTGGAAAAATATCCTTTTTTCAAGTTTTAAGGACCTTTTTTGTTGTTGCAAGGACCTCTTAGTCAAATAACATTGAACACAGATACACCGTGTGGATTCAAATGATATTTTGGAAAAATATCATTTTTCCAAGTTTTAAGGACCTTTTTTGTTGTTGCTAGGACCTCTTAGTCAAATAAGACTGAACACAGATATACCGTGTGGGCTCAAATAATATTTTGGAATAATATCCCTTTTTCGATTTTCAAGGACCTTTTTTGTTTATTACAAGGACCTCTTAGTCAAATAACATTGAACACAGATATAAGGCGCGGTTTTCTTGGAATTTTGAAAAAAAAAAAATTGGGTTTAAGGACCTTATTTGGTGCTCCAAGGACCTCTTGGTAAATAACCTTATGACAACTAAAAGTGGCATTCTTCAATCGGCCATCGGTTACCTCTTACCTTCAACTGATGTACAACAAATTTCAAGCTATACAACCGCAATTATTCAAAACTTATCGAAGACAAATCTACTTCCACACTATTTTTCCCCGTGTTTCGTAGGCACATAATAATCTCTAAAATTAAACATAATTAAAACTAGAAAATGTATAACGAAATAAAAGAATCGCTCCTGTTGCTGTAAGCCTTTTCGGATTAAATTGTTTGAAAAAAATTATTAGTTGTGTTTAATCGATAGCTAAAAAGCTAAAACTAAAGCTAATTATTGTTAGTTACACTCTGGCAACTAATTTTTCACAACTAAACACGCTTAGTTACACTTCGCAACTAATAACTAATTTAGGTTCAAAATTTGTGGCAACTACAACTAAAATTATGGTTTAGTTATGTACGTGCAAAGAAACTACAGCTAATTTAGTTGTAGCTTTTTAGCTATTAGCTAAGCTAACTTTTGTGCAACTCTGGTTGGAGCAAGGAATTTTTCTAGATGCTTGGAAGAGCTCATTCATAACACCGATTTATAAATCTGGTCCCAAAAAAGGTGTTACTCACTATCGTCCAATATCAAAAATTCCCACTATCCCGAAATTGTTCGAAAAACTTGTTTGTGGTAAACTTACAGCTCTTCTTAAGTCCACAATTTCTTCGTATCAGCATGGTTTTATTGCTGGAAGATCCACAGAGACTAATCTTACAATTTTTACAAATTTTATCGCAAACAACATGGAAAATGGTATGCAGTGCGATGTCATCTACACTTGCGAAAGCATTTGATCGGGTAAACCACGATATTCTTCTTAATAAATTGCGTAACATTGGTTTTCACTCAAGTCTCTTAGAATGGTTCAATTCTTACTTAAGAGGACGCTCGCAGTTTGTTAGGATTAATGGTATTGTCTCAGATCGCATTGACGCTACTTCGGGAGTCCCCCAAGGCAGCCATCTTGGGCCTTTGTTATTTCTTTTATTTGTTAATGATATTCCCAATGTCATCCTTAATTCTGAATGCTTAATGTTCGCTGATGACTTGAAAATTGTTCGGTCTTTTAAATCACTTCAGGACTGTTTATTGTTGCAATAGATTATCAGATTGGTGTACAATTAACTGTTTAAATCTTAATGTTTCAAAGTGCAATAGCCTTACATTCTGCCGGAAACGGGCACATATTCAGTTTACCTACAGTATAACAAATCTACCCTTAGAAAGCATCTCATCCAAAAAAGACTTAGGCGTATTATTCGACTAAGCTCAATTTCAATAGTCACATAGACTACCTTGTCACAAAATGCAGGTCAATGATGGGATTTATCTTGCGAAACTCTCAAGATTTTTCTGACCCTCATACCCTTAAATATCTATATTTTGCATATGTGAGGTCTTCCTTAGATTACTGCTCTGTTATCTGGAATCCATATTATATGGTTCACTCTACAAGGATAGAGAAGATTCAAAAATGGTTTACTAGAGCTGCGATAAAAAAAGCTTAATTGGAATATCGACTTGCCATCATATAATACCAGATGCAAACTGATTGGAATCTTGAATTTATGTATTCGGCGGAGGTATTTTTCGATCATGTTTGTGAGAGACCTAATAACTAAACATATAAATTGTCCATACCTGCTTACACAGATCAGATATCGAAGAGAAATCAAAATATTTTTATTGAGCCTATGCATCGAGTACAATACGGATATAATGAAACAATAACTAGATGCTTAAGAGAAGCTAATTCAGTTGGGAATCTCATTGATCTTCACTCTAATATAAGTAGAAATACGTTCAAAAATCAATTGCTTATGCTTTTAACCAACTTTACCAAGTGTACCTCCGTTGATGAAATCAATAAATAAATAAATAAATATAATTTGTAAGAAACAGATCCACCGTCACTAATATATTAAGTTTCTTAGAGAATAAGGACGAAATGGATTGCATATACACTGACTTCTCTAAGGCTTTCGACCAGCTTTGCCATGAAATAATCGAATTTAAGCTCAGGGCTTTTAGTTTCCCACCATGATTCATAAAATAGGTTAATTCATACCTTAGATCAAGATTTTATCAAGTCAAATTTAGAGGATCGCTATCTGTATCTTTCACAGCTCAGTCTGGAGTTCCCCAAGGAAGTCACCTTGGTCCAATTCTACTAGCTATTAATGATGTAAAGGCATGTATAAATCACAGTAATATTGTGATCTACGCTGATGATATGAAAATGTATAAATCTATCACTAGTCAGAAAGACAGAATATTTGTTCAATCTGACATTAATAGCTTCGCCAATGGGTGTGATAAAAACGGTTTATCCCCGAACCCTACTAAATGTCAACATACGAGTATGACATTCTCTAGAAAGAATATCCCTTCCATCTTTCAATATTCTTTGTATCAACATATTCTTTGTAATGTTGATAATTTTAAGGATCTTGGGGTTTATTTCGACCCCAAACTGGTTTTTGCTAAGCACATTAATTCTATTATTAATAAATCTAGTTCTATACTGGGCTTTGTAAAAAGGTGGGCGAAAGAATTTAATGACCCATACGTTTCTATGTTATTGTACAACTGTTTTATCCGTCCGATTTTTGAGTATGCCTCAAAGGTTTGGACACCATTCTACAACATTTATTCAAATCGAATAGAGGCCATTCAACGTAAATTTATTCGATTTGCACTTAGAGGACTTCCATGGGATGATCCATTTAACCTTCCTCCTTACAGTCAACTTATCAAACTTATTCAAATGTTAACCCTTTCTCAACGTAGGCTTAGTAGCGATATCATTTTTTTACAGCAGCTTATATCCGGTCAAATAGATGCACCTGACTTACTGTCGTCTATTAGCTTTAATTTTCGGGGTGGTGCCCATAATTTACGTAGTGTTGATTTATTGTTTAGCCCCCATCATAGAACGAATTATGGGAGGCATGAGCCTATTAGTCGCATGAGTAGAATCTATAATCTAAATGATCATGTGATTGACTTGCATGTTAGTAAAATTAAGCTGAAAACTATTTGGCGTAATATTGCATTGATGCCTTAAATTATTTGCATGATTTGTGTCTGTGTTAGTATTTTATAGGTATGTACATAATTTTTGTCTTCCTAACTGTTTGACTTTGTGTATGTTCTTACTAACACCTGCACTAAATGATGAGCCTGTGAGTGCGCTTTTAGTGGCGGCAAAATGTGTGCTCGTGATAGTTACTTGCTTTAAGCACTCCACGACACAGAGCTGAAAGTGTATTAAAAACATAGGGACGGGCTACAGTCCGCTTGGGCGAACTGTTGGATACCCTATTCTTATTCCTATCCCTCATAAGTGGGCGTGACAAATTGAATTGTTAAGAACGCTTTACATATTTTGTTATATAACATTTAAAGGATTTTATCAAAAAAAACGCTCCCTAGCTCAAACTTGGGTGTTTCAATAAAATTGTTTTATTTAATTGTGGGCGTGTCAGTAGGCGGATTTAAAAAAAATTAACACATGAGCATAAAGCGCCCCTAGAGAGTATATATTATAAATTTCAGCTCCCTAGCTCACTTTGAATTTTCAAAAAAAAAAAAAAAATAATAATTGTGGGCGTGCCAGTGGGCGGATTTTGAAAATATTTACACATGAGCATAAAGGGCCCATAGAGAGTATATATTATAAATTTCAGCTCCCTAGCTCAAACTTTGGATTTTCAAAAAAATTGTTTTATTTATTTGTGGGCGTGGCAGTGGGCGGATTTTGAAAATTTTATATCCCGAGCAGTTTTAGGAGTCATAGATCATATATAAAAAATTTCAACTTTCTAGCTCAAAATTCGATTTTTTCCAAAATTTTGTTTTTTTTTGAGTTTGTGGGCGTGTCTGTGGGCGGATTTCAAAAATTCGTAAACTTGATTATTTCGGGACCCTAGAGAACATATGGTTAAAATTTCAGCTCTTTAGGTCCAGTTTAAAGACCTAATTTTTGCCGACAGACGGACGGACATGGCTAGATCGACATTACTATCGATGCTGATCATAAATATAGTAACTTTTAGGGATCTAAGGGCAATATTAAGGTATGTTACAAACTATGCGTCAAAATTAATATACCCCTAGAATAGGGTATAAAAAGATCAACACTTCAACTTCGACTTCGGCTTTGACAGGAGCCAGAACTTTAGCGTTTTAAGTCGAACACATTGAAAAATGCAAGTTGGAGAGCAAAACAAAAATTTGTTGTGAACAAAAGAGAAAATTTTGTCAACATAATTAATATATAGGTATATAATATATGTAAAATTAAATTATTATAGCGTATATACCCTATGACTTTTGCCTAAGTACAATTATTTAAGCTCTTTATATAAAAGTGTAATTTATTCGTAAATCTATCAGGTTCCGTTTATCATAAACTGTGTAAGATTCATTAGAGTTCGAAAAACGGTTTCGTTCTCTTTGCTGTTTAGTCGTGGACGAGTCAACACCAATTTACTTGGACGGTCAATATTAATTGGGTATCAAATCAACTGTTAAGCATTGATCAATTGAATTTATACTGTTTAATATTTGGCTAAATAATTTATTAGTTTCGTTGCGTTGCTATAATCCGTTTCAACAAGCAAAAGAGAAAAATCGCTCTAAATATAAGCAGTTGCATGTTGGGAAAACTGAAAACATCGCCCAAGGTTGATAGGATTGCCACTTCAACTTTGAATTTGGGATTTAGGTCTAACGTTGAAGTTAAGGTTGAGGTTATGTGTTTTTCCAATAAAAGCATTTGCTACAAAAAGTGGGGCGTCGTTGTCAAAGTTGAAGACGAAGTTGAGATGTTGATCTGTTTCTACCATTACGATTTTTTTCCAAAATGATATAATATTCTTTTTAGAAACATAAATGAACTGGTGTCATTTTTCCAAAGCGAAATTTTTAGGGTCACACAAAGTACAAGACTTGTGCAAATTTTTTCAATCCATTGTGTTACTTATGTTGGCAAGAGTACAATAACTCTGGCGAGAAGAAAAAATAACAGGTTTGTGTAGAACAGTTAGATACAAGCATTTTTTACTATGGAAGGGAGGGACCTATCTCGCCCCATTTGGGCGGGAGGGGCAATTTTCTAAAAAAAAAAACACTTCAAATGGAAAAAAATATTTAAAAATAACGGTAATACTTACAATTAAGTATTGCACATTTTTTAAAGCTAAAAGTCGGTTCTATCATACTGTTTTTAAATCAAGTGATTTCCATTAATAGTTTTTGAAAAAAATAATTTCAAACTTAAAATTTCGGAAAAAAATGAAAAAAAACAAGTTTATATTACCTGTCTTTATTCCAAATTGTGAAATATAGAAAATAAATATAAAATATAAATAAATAAAATAAAAATATAAATATATTTTTCTAATTTTGTCCTGTTATAGTTTTTAATCGAATACTGAAAGCAAGATGGTTTCGAGAAAATTGAAAATTACCAAATTTGTATTTATGGATTTTTTTTTCCTAGACGTCAATGAATAAATAATGATATCCTTCTAATAAGTAGAGATCAGTAAGTTATTTGGCGTTACCTAGAATGCAAGCATTACGGTACTTCGTATAAACAGTGAAGTTATGTATGGCGAGGAGGGGGGGCATGCTGCCTCCCTGCAACCCCCCTGCTTGGGCTAACTGTAGGATTTGGGGTAGGTGCGATGTTGGGTGGATGCAAAGTTTCTTTTGCATTTAAGGAATCAGGATTTAAAGAAACTTTGAGTTTGAAATTAGTTTTTTTTAAAAACTGTTCATGGAAATCACTTGATTTGAAAACAGGATGATAGAACCGACTTTTATCTTTAAAAAAATACTTAATTGTAAGTATTACCGTTATTTTCAAATATTTTTTAGAAAATCGCCCCTCCCGCACAAATAGGGCGAGATATACCCCCCTCCCATAGTCAAAAATGCTTTTAAATAACTGTTCTACACAAATCTGTCGTTTAATTTTGTTACTTGAGTTATTATACTCTCCCCCTTCTGTTGTTTTCACTACACGCATTACGCCGGAAAGGTCTTGTGAGAGAAAAAAAAATCGGAATATGAGCAATGTATCCGCCGCAACTAATTTTCTCTTTAACTAATTTTGGTTTTCTTTTTTCAAATGACCGCTTGGGGTCGCGCTCGCAACTGAAAACTATTTTATTTTTAAACGCATTTAGAATTTTAGTTTTAGTAACACATTTTTTTTTGTTCTTACATTTGATATTTAATATTTATTAGGTTTAAAAAAATTGAAAAGATTACAATAGGTATCTATAATGACGTAAATGTGATTATTAATAAATTAAATTATTACAATTTAATTCAATTAGGGTAAAACTATACAATACGCCCTACTTGTTTAGAATCTTCAATAAAACAAACAAAAATAATAATATTCTTTTATTAAATAAAAAGTAAACAGTCTCTTTTCATAGGTTTGCCAATTTCATTTGTACAAAAATATGTTAGCATATATTATGTATATATTTTTAAAAAATAGTTTAAGTGGGGCGTTGTGTAACTCAATCGTTGGGTAAAAAGCCCCGCATTAGTGACAAAACGCCCCTAAGAAAAAGTAGGTACAAATATTATAAAGTATGAAAATTAAATTATTGGTTTTGTAATATGGCCTGTCGCTTCGCTTTGCGGCCGCAGCTGTTGCAATTTGGTATGTACATAGTACAAAACTAGTGCAACCAGCCCTGGCAAGATATGCACTGAATCCAGTCTTCTGTAAAAACGGTCTTGTGGTCATTTTCAGTGCACTCAATGGATTACTTTTCGAGAAACAATTGAGCCAAATATTACCAGCCGCCTTTGTGTCGTTTGAGAAACGGTGTGCTAATCTAAGACGTTCGCCGAACCGATAAGCGAGTTCTGTTACGTCTTTTCGGTCAGGAGCAAACCCAACATTTTCCAATTTTTGTATGTGGGCAACCAATTTTGTTCTTCCTCCAACGAGAGAGCAGTTGCCATTTAAAATATGTCTCCTCAGGGTTCTGGATGGTATGTTGAACTCCCTACTTGCTTCATTCACTCCAAAAGTTTTATTTTTTACCTTCTCCATTGCTTTTTTCAGGTCTTTTTCGGACCATGATGCCCGCGGTGTCGTCCTTATGTAATTTCGTGGCATTTCTATAAACAATTAAGAAAAAATCGCTCTGATGTGTGTTATATTTCAATACATTACTGGGGCGTATTACACTTACTTTGTTGGGGCGTTTTGTAAATTTCTGAGTGCAAAACGCCCCAGCAAAAATACAGCAACCCATCCTGATTTAAAGAAATAAACAAAAACTAACTAAAAAGCTAATTTTATGTACTTTATAAATATATATTTCATTTTAACATAATGGGCATAGTTTCTGAAAAAATGAAATTATTACTGTACTCACCGCAATATGTTTTGGCGCCAAAAATATTTTGTGTAGTTTTTTCGCAACAGAGCACACAGAACACTAGCACTCAATAATACAATTCGCGAATGACTGAAACTGGTTTGAACAGGTTTGGTTATGACTGCATAACAACACCTGTGTGCGTGCTAGACTCCAGTGGCGTTTTGTAAACTGAGGCGTTTTGTATAGTTTTACCCTAATTTAATTTAATATAAATTAATAAGTTGGGTACAAAATGCTTAAATTAAAAAGGACAATTGAAAAATAGAGAAAAAATAGAATGGTTACCAGCTTAAGCAAAAAGGTTTACAAAATTATAGTATTGATATGTACAAGGTGGCGCAAAAGTAATCCTCCTATCAGAAAATGCTATACATTTTGCGATTGGCCCCTAATGTCAGTTCTGTTTTGACATTTGTGTAGTAAACACATGCGAAATACACGTTAATAAATAATGTTACGCTACACTGCTTCAGAACGCGGAATATTGGTGACTATTTATTTGAACAATAATCGGTCGGTGACTTTGGCACAACGTGAATTTCGTCGCAGATTTCCTACCCGCCCAACGCCTACTGGTGAAACACTGCGACGTTTAGCCGCTCGCCTCGAAGAGACTGGCACAACACGAGATGCTGCCAGGCGTGGCAGACTCAGGAGTAGCCGTTCTGCAGAGAATATTGCTGCTGTAGCCGAAGATGTCATGGAAGCGCCGTCGACATCGACCAGACGACGTGCCACGCAAATGGGTATCAGTCGACGGTCTTTACAGCGAATTTTGGTATAAGATTTGAAGATGTTTCCGTACAAAGTCCAGACGGTGCATCAGCTGTTAGCTGCTGACCGCCAATCGCGTCTAACATACGGTCAAGCCATCTTTAATCACCACTAAGAGGAAGATGATTTTTCATCAAAAATAATCATGAGTGATGAGGCCCATTTCCATCTTAGCGGGTGCGTAAATAAGCAAAATTTACGCTTCTGGGGCACTGAAAATCCGCGTGTAACCCACGAAGAGTCAAAGTCACTGTATGGTGTGCTGTTTTCGCTGGAGGAGTCATCGGACCTTTTTTCTTCGAAGACGTCGCGGGCCAAACGGTTACTGTGAATGGTGAGCGCTACAGAGCAATGATCAACGAGGTCTTTTTGCCGCAACTTTTTTTGTAGGGTGGCAATGGGTGGCAATGGTGCAGTAGTAGTGTATTCGCTTACGGAATGGAAGGTCGTGCGTTCGAATCCCGGCCAAGTCCATTACTTTATACCGAGTACATGAAATCGTAATCTCCCTAAGTAACTTAGACACCACCCGTGGAGATAAACCCTACAACTGCACCCAAACACTTCTTTCCTATCTCTCTATTCTTTCTAATACCAAGTAGCTTACACTGTGTTCTTAGCATTATAAGGGTACTGTAACAACAGAAAAAAAATCCCTTTAGCGTAAGCAAATTATAAAAAAAAAAAAAAAAAAAAAAAAAAAAATTGATGAATTGGGATTGGAAAACATGTGGTTCCAACAGGACGGTGCAACGGCACACACTGCACGTGCCACAACCGATATGCTGAAGGATGCATTTCCCGGGCGCCTAATCTCCCGTTTTGGCGATTTGCACTGGCCAGCAAGATCGCCTGATTTGACCGCTCCAGACTTCTTTTTGTGGGGCTTTTTGAAGTCGCGGGTTTATGTCAACAAGCCTCAGACTCTTGCAGCTCTTAAAGACAATATCCGTCAACAATGTGAGGACCTATCGCCGGAAGTTTTGGCCAAAGTGATGGAAAATGCCATAAAAAGGGCTCAAATGGCAATCAACTGTGGCGGCGGCCATTTACATGACATCATATTCTCGACTTGATGTAAAAAAAATTAAAAGACCAAATAAAAATAATCCACAAGAAGAATCAAAGTTTTTCATTTTTTTTTTAAATTACAGCCAAAAAACATCGGAAGGTTATTTTTGCGCCACCTTGTATTAAAAATAAAAGTTATAAAATAAAATATTTGACATTAAAAGTCCTAAACCTACATTAAGGATTTTTAATGTTAAATATTTTATTTTATAACTTTTTTTTTAATAAATATGAATACGATAATTTTGTAGACATTTGGTAGTTCTTTTCGAGAAGTCAGCTAATTTTTGAAATTCAAAAAGGAAGCTTAGAAGCAAACTGTCGGAAAACATTGTGTTTACTGCTGAAAATCCTGCACTGTTGATTAATTTTCTTTCCATTCAAGCCTCGGAGCATCCTTCCGCGTCAGCTATTTTGTTAATTAAGTGGTTTTTGTGTGAAAACACACTTGCAGTTAGGCTGCGATACCTAGCATATGTCAATTGATTTTGTTAAGAGTTTGCCAGTTTCTGTTTATCTGTCTGATCGAAAAAACTGGCGTCGTGGTGGAATGTAAATATGCAAGTCGGACTGATAGAAAGCGTTCATAAATGATAGGTTTTTGATAGGTATTATCCTTGTTTTGAATTTTGTAGCAATGCTGTCAACATTACGGGATTTCAAGTGAATAGTTGGGTATTGTGCGAAGTTAGCAGCTTTCTGGAATGTCTATTTCTTGGTCCTCTTGGTGGCTGCCTCGAGCCGTTCACAAGGCAAGTATTACACGATCACCCTAAAGAGTCCAGTCTAAGACCAACTCAAATCAATAAATGTTTGGCTTGTTCTTATCTGATCCACTTCTTTCAAAAATTACAGGGCTCAATCGAAAACTCTCATATAGATTTAAAAGGATACAATCGTTGCCTCTACTATCATTCTTGTAGAATACTTTCTTTTAAGGCTGAGATAGATGTCAAACATTATATTTATGTATCAAACTCCGAGATTGTTCATTCAGATAACCTAAAGCACACAAAAATCGCCTACCCTTAAGATTTCATAATTTTCATATCATCAGTTGCTCTTTATCACAACCTTTTCTTCTTTAAAATCATTATTAAACATTTACCTTGACATTAAAATAACAATGCATTCTAATTTTGTGTATTTGGACTTGGCAGTCCAGAGGCTTGTTTGCAAATACATAATGAAAGCACTTTAAAACGATTATTTACCCGTAAGCGGCATTAAAACGCACGAACACAAAAACAACAAGGACAAAATGTGACAAACAAATCTACATTCAAGATGAAAAAATTCCGAACATAAATTTAATTGTGACGCTTGCTGTTTTGGCATTTTATGTAGATTGTGCCGGGTTTATTTGGGAATCCTTGTCGTTGAAATATGACGCAGCAAGGACCTTTTTTTAGGGATACAATCACTGAAGATATATTGGTATTGCCATTTTTCTGAATTAATATATTTTTACCGACCTGCGGGTCTATTATTCCAGCCTGTTGTTCTCATTTACAACGTTAAATGAATGTGCAAATAGGGATGGAGTTGGGAAGGATGGCAGGTGTTGTGTTACAATTTCGGGTGACTTATTGCCGAACAAGGATGCCTTGAGTTGTTGTTAGGTACAAAGTTGCCGCAATAGAACTGAAAACCACGTTGTCTTTAAGGAGAAACATTGAAATTATATTGCGGTTCTCCAGACACTATAAATTTTAGAGAGAAATGCAATTTTCTGCAGCTTTAGTTTAAGGCTTTCAGGCGAATGTAAGATAAACGACTTATTGTCAACAGAAAGTGTTTTTTAGTACTTATAAAATCTACAACATAATCTTCTACATAGATAATTAGTCAGATACTATTAAATTGCGTATTACACAGTAGATGTGAGGCAGTTCTGATTTGAATGAAAGCTGCAAGACACTTTGTGTACCTTATTCAAAGGGTACATAAATTGCAAGCCGTAGAATCCTAAAAGTTACTCTCTGTGTAAGCAGCATTAAAAGGAACATACATTTATGTCAATCAAAATATGTCCGTCCGCCCGTCTGTTATCAACTTTGAGGCATTAAAATTCGAGTAAAAAGGAACAATATACTCTCTAGGGGCCCTAAATGATCAAGTATTAGGATTATTGAAATCTGCTGGAACAAAGGTTGTGTTCTTTTTGTTCATTTTTTTTACCAACTCGCCCTTCCGAAATTGTATGCCATACCTCCTTTTTGTGGACGTTCTTGACAAGATTCTTCTTAGCAACCAGCTCAATTTTTGAAAGTATTTTCTCCAAATTTTCAGGTGATTTTTATAGAAAACAGAAAAAAAAATTAAAAGGACAAAGACTCAATCCAATACCATGCGCACTTTATAGAATAGGAATTAAGATATGGTGTCTAACAGTTTGCTAAGTTCGACTGTAACCTTCCGTATGTTAAATTATTATTATTATTTTCTATTTGGACCCAGGATGGATATGAAGACATTTTTCCTGTTTTCGAAAATTTTCTGAGTTGGACTTTTTTCTCAGATAATTTTTAAACTGCCATTGACACGTTCGGCTCCATGTAAGTTGTTGTTGCAAAGAACATATATGTAAAGAATTTATTAATAGACAAGGTATTAACGGTCCATATAAGGCGTAGCTTCTAAAACCATTTGCGTGTGCGAAGAGGCAAATTTGAGAAGCGCCTCATGATAATAATTGATATTCTTTGGTTTGATTTCTTTTCAGGGCTGTGGAAAAAATCTTTAGGTGTTACTAGCCCCACCATAGTTTGAACCTAAGACTCGTAGATTAGTAGTCCGACATGCCTAATACTGGGCCATTGCGTTTGGAGTGTTGCGCCATAAAATTTAGTGTACTTGAATAGATCCCACTATACAAACAATTTCTGGGACCTTTGATATTAAATCAAATTATTGAACCAATAGCGCTTAGCACTGGCATTTCCTATTGGGCGGACTCTCTCAATGTCCCCGATCCCCGAAAACTTTTTATCTTGAATAGCGTTGAGGAGCGTAGGGACGTAGCCGATTTTCTTGTCATTCATCATCTTCTCTCAAGTTCTGTGGATTGCGCATCTCTTCACAACTCTGAGCCTCATTACTTATGATGTCCTCGTTTCTCCTGTCTAATGACCCAACACACCTCTTATGGCTCAAACGAACCAATTTCCCGTATGCTGCGGAAGGTGAACTAAAATCTTTGCTTTCTCATCTTTTTGACCGTTGCGCGATAAACGGCACGGCGGTTGGGTTAGGTTTCTGGGTTGATGGAACAGAGCGAATCTGTTACACGACACTTAGGTCTATGTGAACCCATTTTGACACCCTTCGGTTGGAGTGTTGGCCTCGTTGTTTGGCTTTGGTCGTCCGTTCTTGGTTTTCTTTCCCTAATCCACGTTGTTCAGCCATGAAAATGTCCTTATAAACCTATTAAGATTCTTGAATGTCTTGGAAGAAGTATCTTCCAAGTCTTAGGCTTGGGCAGTGACAGAAAAAGTGTATTCTCTTGGCTTTCCTCGCCACCGCAGCCTTGAGATTTAATTTTAATGTGTGGTTCCTTAGCAAATTACGAACGACCGGTAAGAGTTAATAATCACCAATTTGGTTAATAATTTCCAACAGTTTTTGTTCCTTTCATTCGGATCTTTTATTCAAATTTTTCTCTGAGATTACAGAGTGGTGGTTTGACCGACTGAAATGCCTGTTCGTGGTCCATCGCAGACACTTTCCTTGCGAGTTCATCAGCTTGCTCGTTGGCGGATATGTCCCTGTGTCGTCTTATGGCACGAGCAAAGAGCTTTGAGCTTTGAGCTCTTTGCGGAAGCGAAAAACAAGCTGAGATATAATTTCGATAGGCATATACCACTTTTATGGCCGCTTGGCTATCAATAAATATTTTAGTAGCACTACGTGGAATAGCCATCATTGAAATCATTTCTTGCAACTTCACTGATTGCTAGAACTTCTATTTGGAATACACTATACAATGATCAGGTAATCAAATTGATCTGTGTATGTTAAATTTTCTGAGAATAATCAGGCATAAGCCCATCTGCCCATCTCTTGATATATAGTTTGAATTTCAGCCTCATAATCAAAACAGTTTTCTTGGAATATTTTATTTACATCATAAAATGGCTCTCCTGAAAAATCTTTAAAAACGACTTAAGGCAGTTTACCTTTTGAGTAAGGAATTTAAGATTTCGAAATTTAAAATTATTTGTTTTTGTAGGACAGGTAAATGCTGAAGTTTGTTTTATAACCAAATCAAAACATAAACAAAAACATAGGGACGGGCTACAGTCCGCTTGGGCGAACTGTTGGATACCCTATTTTTATTCCTATCCCTCATAAGTGGGCGTGACAAAAGTCTATATTATAAATTTCAGCTCCCTAGCTCAAACTTTGGATTTTCAAAAAAATTGTTTTATTTATTTGTGGGCGTGTCAGTGGGCGGATTTTGAAAAAAATTTATCCCGAGCGGCTTTAGGAGTCATAGATCATATATAAAAAATTTCAACTTTCTAGCTCAAAATTAGATTTTTTCCAAAATTTTGTTTTTTTGAGTTTGTGGGCGTGTCTGTGGGCGGATTTCAAAAATTCGTAAATTTGATTATTTCGGGACCCTAGAGAGTATATGTTTAAAATTTCAGCTCTCTAGGTCCAGTTTAAAGGCCTAATTTTTGCCGACGGACGGACGGACGTACGGACAACATGGCTAGATCGACATTACTATCGATGCTGATCATAAATATAGTAACTTTTAGGGGTCTACGGGCAATATTAAGGTATGTTACAAGCTATGCGTCAAAATTAATATACCCCTAGAATAGGGTATAAAAAACGACAGTAGATGGTGCCTCTTGCCCCCTTCCTTAAAATTCGTGGCTCCTCAACTTTTTAAATTAGCAATGCAAACTTTACAGAATCTTTAAGATATTTGCCAGAGCAAGATTATCTCAACTACGAGTACATCTCACACATTAATGGTGTCATACAATCATAAAGATGATTAGGCAGATTGCACTACTGTTCGGATGGTTAGAGAGAAAATCATAGAAAATCGAACTTTCTTTCCGAGTGCAAAATAAAATTTTGTTGTTGGGTTTTTCGCTGGTGGCCAAACTTAATAATCCTGAATAAAGATGTAGATCCCTGAGTTAGCGCCAACACAGATCTTCGCACCATATCATTGGTTGTAGACGCTGGAACGAAATCTTTATTTGCGTTGTTTAAAACAAATAAGCAGTACGTTTACATTTCAGTATACGAGAGATATAAGTCCTTACGCAGGCAATAAACGGTCTTACAATCGTATCCGTAAAAATCAAATTCACAGAGAACATAATATAGGTTAGGTACACAGTTGCACGTTAGCTACCTAATTTGTTATCTAGCTAACGCCATAACTAGGTAACTAACGTAGTTAAATTAGCTGCTCTAAAAATGCAATCGATTTGGTGGTTAGCTATCATAATGACAACTAATTTTAGCTATTAGCTATTAGTTGCAGGTTGTGTAACTAAGCACGTTAGGTTGCCAAAGTTAGTTGCGGATGACAACTAAAAGTTGGTTAGCTTTTTAGCTGTAGCTTTTTAGCTGTCTAGGTAATAACTAATAACTAAATCAAAATTTATTGTTTTGCTAAAATGGCGATAATTTATTGGGATTTATTATGCATATTGCGTTTAAAATAAAAATTGATTGAATGTCCCTTTTATTTTACATCAGGTTAGTTTACAAAGAGGTCCTTGGAGCCACAATAAAGGTCCTTTAATCCCGAAAAAGGATATTTTTCCAAAATGTCTTTAGAAACGGCACGGTATACATGAGTTCAATGTTATTTGAATAAGGGGTCCTAGAAACAACAAACATTTTGGAAAAATATCCTTTTTTCGACTTTTAAGGACCTTTTTGTTGTTCCAAAGAACTCTTAGTCAAATAACATTGAACGCAGATATACCGTGTGGGCTCAAATGATATTTTGGAATAATATCCCTTTTTCGATTTTCAAGGACCTTTTTTGTTTATTACAAGGACCTCTTAGTCAAATAACATTGAACACAGATATAAGGCGCGGTTTTCTTGGAATTTTGAAAAAAAATATTTGGGTTTAAGGACCTTATTTGGTGCTCCAAGGACCTCTTGGTAAATAACCTTATGACAACTAAAAGTGGCATTCTTCAATCGGCCATCGGTTACCTCTTACCTTCAACTGATGTACAACAAATTTCAAGCTATACAACCTCAATTATTCAAAACTTATCGAAGACAAATCTACTTCCACACTATTTTTCCCCGTGTTTCGTAAGCACATAATAATCTCTAAAATTAAACATAATTAAAACTAGAAAATGTATAACGAAATAAAAGAATCGCTCCTGTTGCTGTAAGCCTTTTCGGATTAAATTGTTTGAAAAAAATTATTAGTTGTGTTTAATCGATAGCTAAAAAGCTAAAACTAAAGCTAATTATTGTTAGTTACACTCTGGCAACTAATTTTTCACAACTAAACACGCTTAGTTACACTTCGCAACTAATAACTAATTTAGGTTCAAAATTTGTGGCAACTACAACTAAAATTATGGTTTAGTTATGTACGTGCAAAGAAACTACAGCTAATTTAGTTGTAGCTTTTTAGCTATTAGCTAAGCTAACTTTTGTGCAACTCTGGTTAGGTACCTATAGGTGCTAACGACCAATTCGTTTATGAAACATCATTTCTTTGCCGAACCAAAAAATCTCCAACTCAACCTCTTTCATTCATGAAACTGCCGTTATCTGGGGTAACATCTGCTTTTAAAGCATATATGCCCACGTCGCGTCATTGGCCTTGTTTTAGCGTAGCATTTCAATGAGCAATGACAATCTGAAAGCCAACTACAGTAGACTCCCGCTAGCGTGAACACCGGTTAGTGTGAACACCGGATAACGTGAACAGATTTTTGCTTCAGGTTAACAGTAAACTGTTTGAGCAAGTGTATTTTAGCTTGAAATTCCTTATTCGTAGTACCTACAATACTTTGTTTTGCACAGTTTAGAGTTTTTTGCACGTGAGTTCGTGTCAGTTTGTTTCTCGTTGTTCCTTGCAATAATTGTTTTTGATTGATCTGCTCGATTTTCGCGATTTTCTTTGTTTTTTTTTTGTCATCATAAGTTTTATACGCATTACAGTTTTGGTTTTATAGTTCTTGGCTTAAACATGTCCTCAAAAAAAAAACAACGTTTTTGTCACTTAAGGACGCGCGATAATGTAGCAATTCCGTAGTGGCTCCAATGTAACAAGCTGGTTAGCCAAAATGACATTAGTGTCTTAAGGCGCTTATATGTTCCTATGCAATAACTTTTTGTTTAAAATTAAATAAATGAACGGAATGTACTCGTAATAGTAAAAGCGCATTATTTTTAATTTGTTAAACATAAGACGTTTTAAAATGAAAATCTACAGTGGGATTGCAATATTCTTTTATTAAAATTTGACCTTCGCAAACGTGAACTCTCCCGCAAACGTGAACTCCCTTGGTTTTTAATTGTTCACTTTATCGAGAGTCTACTGTATTACGAGTTGCAAAGAATAAAAAATTGAATCCATCGTAAAATGTGGATGGAAACCCATTGAAAGGGTTTTCTTTATCGCCGAGAGATCCTTGCAGAAATATAGATTCTTTGCTTTTGAAAAAAGAAGACTAGTCATTCAGCGGCCACAAAATCG
This sequence comes from Portevinia maculata, assembly GCA_949715645.1. NCBI lineage: Eukaryota > Metazoa > Arthropoda > Insecta > Diptera > Syrphidae > Portevinia > Portevinia maculata. Next base: position 194,019,127 of record OX454525.1, read on the forward strand.
ACTACCACTTCTGTGATAGTTTTACTGCTTGTGAGAAAAAAATGTCAACTACCAAGATCAACCATAAAAGGATAAAAGCATGAAGCAATGAAAATAGCAATTCTCACAAACACACACACGCTATAATGAGTTTACCAACGGACATCAGCCTACAGTTTGGAATGCTTCATCCTTTTCCGCACCCGCACTCAGGAAATAATACTTTACGGAGTAAAACGGTAACCCATGTGTGTGTCTTGTATTCCGAAAGGCTGACAGGAATTTTTTAGTCATCAGTACATGTCTTTATATGATACCGATTTCTCCTCAAAAATTGATAAAATAATAAGCACGCACTGATTGATAGAGCTACTTAGAAACAAATTGGAATTGGAAATTGAAGTGTGTGTTAAATGCACATTGGAATGACCTTCGCCATTTGGACAATGTTCGGAAAAGTGGCCATTAGCCTTCCGTATCACTCTCATCGAAGGGTTTGCAGGAATAAAAATGAAACCAAAATCCCTTGACAACCACAGACAGTTTAAAGTGGATAGAAAAAAATTGAAGGGGGACTCGACGTGGAAGAGTTGTTTATCCAACCATCGCTCATTATACACGAGCAATACCCTTCCGAGGGTATTAAGAATCTCTCATCGAAAGATGAATGATGTGCTAGAGTGCAAGATACTTGAGTGTATTATAAGCCATAAAGTAGGTTGGTACTATGTCTTTGGCTCTCGTATGAAGTGATCTATGTGCAACAGTTTTAACTTCAACGAAAGGCGTCAAAACATTGATGGTGACAGCTTAAGGAATTTAATTTTTAAAGGCGTTAAATTGGTTGTTGTACATTACAAAGATATATTTATTAAAAAAAATATATACAAGTTTTAAGACCTTTTCGAGTAGTTTAAGGAACGCATCACTAAACGTTACAAACAGAAAAATTAACTTGAACAGCTTTTTTTGCTACGAGAGCAAGTTTCAGATAATTATTCGTTCGTTTTTGGAACACTTAATTAATGAAAACGGAACAGGGACAATTTGAAGTTAAAAATGAATTTTGAGGAACGTCAAGAGTATAACAAAGCTATTGCTGGTTGCCAGAGTTGTGAAACAATGCATTACTTTGGTGTTGTTTCATTTACAAGAAATTTTTGTCATCTAAAGATCTCTTACCGCTGGTGGGGGAAAATTAGTGGTGAAATAATGAACAACTCTCTTGTGTGGTTCAAAAAAAAAAAATAGCTATTTTATTTAGGTCTTTCTTTTTATACCCTATTCTAAGGGTATATTAATTTTGACGCATACTTTGTAACATACCTTAATATTGCCCGTAGACCCCTAAAAGTTACCATATTTATGACCAGCATCGATAGTAATTTCGATATAGCCATGTCCGTCCGTCCGTCTGTCGGCAAAAATTAGGTCCTTAAACTGGACCTAGAGATGTGAAATTTTAACTATATACTCTCTAGGGGCCCGAAATAATCAAGTTTAAGAATTTTTGAAATCCGCCCACATCATTTCTTTGCCGAACCAAAAAATCTCCAACTCAACCTCTTTCATTCATGAAACTGCCGTTATCTGGGGTAACATCAGCTTTTAAAGCATATATGCCCACGTCGCGTCATTGGCCTTGTTTTAGCGTAGCATTTCAATAAGCAATAACAATCTGAAAGCCAACTACAGTAGACCGGTTAGTGTGAACACCGGATAACGTGAACAGATTTTTGCTTCAGGTTAACAGTAAACTGTTTGAGCAAGTGTATTTTAGCTTGAAATTACTTATTCGTAGTACCTACAATACTTTGTTTTGCACAGTTTAGAGTTTTTTGCACGTGAGTTCGTGTCAGTTTGTTTCTCGTTGTTCCTTGCAATAATTGTTTTTGATTGATCTGCTCGATTTTCGCGATTTTCTTTGTTTTTTTTTTGTCATCATAAGTTTTATACGCATTACAGTTTTGGTTTTATAGTTCTTGGCTTAAACATGTCCTCAAAAAAAAAAAAACGTTTTTGTCACTTAAGGACGCGCGATAATATAGCAATTCCGTAGTGGCTCCAATGTAACAAGCTGGTTAGCCAAAATGACATTAGTGTCTTAAGGCGCCTTAGGGAAAAAGCAGTGAGAATGCTTTTGGAGAAGAAGAAGATGCAAAAATAAATGACGGATTTGTTCCATTTTTCGTATCGGTAATGCCCGTGCTCAGTCAATATTTAATGTTACTTTTTATGACATAACCTTTTATTTTATATGTTCCTATGCAATAACTTTTTGTTTAAAATTAAATAAATGAACGGAATGTACTCGTAATAGTAAAAGCGCATTATTTTTAATTTGTTAAACATAAGACGTTTTAAAATGAAAATCTACAGTGGGATTGCAATATTCTTTTATTAAAATTTGACCTTCGCAAACGTGAACTCTCCCGCAAACGTGAACTCCCTTGGTTTTTAATTGTTCACGTTATCGAGAGTCTACTGTATTACGAGTTGCAAAGAATAAAAAATTGAATCCATCGTAAAATGTGGATGGAAACCCATTGAAAGGGTTTTCTTTATCGCCGAGAGATCCTTGCAGATATATTGATTCTTTGCTTTTGAAAAAAGAAGACTAGTCATTCAGCGGCCACAAAATCGACTACCACTTCTGTGATAGTTTTACTGCTTGCGAGAAAAAAATGTCAACTACCAAGATCAACCATAAAAGGATAAAAGCATGAAGCAATGAAAATAGCAATTCTCACAAACACACACACGCTATAATGAGTTTACCAAACGGACATCAGCCTACAGTTTGGAATGCTTCATCCTTTTCCGCACCCGCACTCAGGAAATAATACTTTACGGAGTAAAACGGTAACCCATGTCTGTGTCTTGTATTCTGAAAGGCTGACAGGAATTTTTTAGTCATCACTACATGTCTTTATATGATACCGATTTCTCCTCAAAAATTGATAAAATAATAAGGACGCACTGATTGATAGAGCTACTTAGAAACAAATTGGAATTGGAAATTGAAGTGTGTGTTAAATGCACATTGGAATGACCTTCGCCATTTGGACAATGTTCGGAAAAGTGGCCATTAGCCTTCCGTATCACTCTCATCGAAGGGTTTGCAGGAATAAAAATGAAACCAAAATCCCTTGACAACCACAGACAGTTTAAAGTGGATAGAAAAAAATTGAAGGGGGACTCGACGTGGAAGAGTTGTTTATCCAACCATCGCTCATTATACACGAGCAATACCCTTCCGAGGGTATTAAGAATCTCTCATCGAAAGATGAATGATGTGCTAGAGTGCAAGATACTTGAGTGTATTATAAGCCATAAAGTAGGTTGGTACTATGTCTTTGGCTCTCATATGAAGTGATCTATGTGCAACAATTTTAACTTCAACGAAAGGCGTCAAAACATTGATGGTGACAACTTAAGGAATTTAATTTTTAAAGGCGTTAAATTGGTTGTTGTACATTACAAAGATATATTTATTAAAAAAAATATATACAAGTTTTAAGACCTTTTCGAGTAGTTTAAGGAACGCATCACTAAACGTTACAAACAGAAAAATTAACTTGAACAGCTTTTTTTGCTACGAGAGCAAGTTTCAGATAATTATTCTTTCGTTTTTGGAACACTAAATTAATGAAAACGGAACAGGGACAATTTGAAGTTCCAAATGAATTTTGAGGAACGTCAAGAGTATAACAAAGCTATTGCTGGTTGCCAGAGTTGTGAAACAATGCATTACTTTGGTGTTGTTTCATTCACAAGAAATTTTTGTCATCTAAAGATCTCTTACCGCTGGTGGGGGAAAATTAGTGGTGAAATAATGAACAACTCTCTTGTGTGGTTCAAAAAAAAAATAGCTATTTTATTTAGGTCTTTCTTTTTATACCCTATTCTATAGGGTATATTAATTTTGACGCATAGTTTGTACTCGTAACATACCTTAATATTGCCCGTAGACCCCTAAAAGTTACCATATTTATGACCAGCATCGATAGTAATTTCGATATAGCCATGTCCGTCCGTCCGTCTGTCGGCAAAAATTAGGTCCTTAAACTGGACCTAGAGATGTGAAATTTTAACCATATACTCTCTAGGGGCCCGAAATAATCAAGTTTAAGAATTTTTGAAATCCGCCCACAGACACGCCCACAAACTCAAAAACAAACAAATTTTTCGAAAAAAAACGAATTTTGAGCTAGAAAGCTGACATTTTTTATATAAGATCTTTGACTTTGGCTGGTCTAGGTTCGAGTCCCAGTGGAAGTGATGGATTTTCGGGATAAAATGAAGGAAGGAGACAGACCAGCACCATAGAAGGAGTCTGATGATCGGTTGTGGCGAACCGTGAAACAGCGCTGTAACTCCAGTCGTCCACTTCACGTGGTAAGGATTGTAAGATATATGGTTGTTCATTCAAAAACAATATAAAGCGATTTGTCTTGTGCAATTGTAAAACGGCAATATATAAGCCTTTTTATCTTTTTAAGGTGTAATTTCGCATTGGGGCTTATTTCATTCGGCCCTTTAAAGTATCGCGACCGGTACTGCAGTCATATAAATTTAAGTCATATGACTGAAATATTTTTGAATGTAATACTTTAACTTACAGAACAACATTCAGCGGCCATTATAAATATTCTGAATTAACTGGCTCATAATGGCCTTATGACGCTATCGCAAAGCGACACAAAGCCAGACATTAAAATATGGCCTTATGTCGGCACCGCTTCCTTATTCAATATGCGACCACAAAATTGTTTTCTTTTCACTTGATTACGAAAAGTAACTAAATCTACCTGATAGATGCTTAAAAGATCAACACATTTTTTTCAGAATAAATTAATAAAGATTATAACAATAGTTTTTAATAATCGCTGTATTACTTCAAGAAGCCTCATATGAAGAGATTTATACAGTTCTTCCAAGTAATTAAGTGAAATTTCGGACCAGGCTTATTTTATGGTGCAGGAAAATAAGTCCACGGGAACTAAGTCCACTGAGGGACTTGCAGATTGTGGATTTGTAGTCCGACACACTTTTTGACCTTTATATTAATTTGTTTATTTATTATTAGATATCAACTTACGAGTACATACTAGACAAAAATGATTAAATCTTACTTAAAATTAATTGGATACTTATTCTAAACTAATGGTCCTTATGCAGACGTTCTTAACTTAAATGTAACCTTAAAATTATTGCCTTTCGGCCTAAAAACTATTTTACGAACTAATTTTACGAACAAATTTAAAAAAAAAACTCGGCATCATTATTTAGATTTTAAATTTTATATAAAACAAATTAAAAATTACCTATTCTACTTATTTAAACTACTTAACGTATTCTAACTATAATTGGGAATCTGAGCACTCGTTGCCTTACGCAACATCAAAAACCCAATTGCTTTATGAGTGCCTAGCAGTCGTTAACGTGTAAAAGGCGCCGGCGTAAGGCGACTGAAGCCTTACAGCATCAATAGCCTCCCGGAAGCACCACCACAAGCTGTCGAGCCCGGCCTCTCTCAGAAACGATCTAGCTAACTTAATCTTACTTATAAACTAAGACGATGTTACCGAGAGTAACGCACAGTCCTGGCAGGGTATGTTGACCCCTCCCCACTCAATAAGCCACCAAAATTCATAGAATTTCTTTTCCGTATCGAATTTACCCCTCTCCGCTATTGCGGTACTATTGGCGACGTCACCGCCATAGATGAGCCGCTTATCTCTCGCGCTGCGGAGCAGTGGGATAATACCGGGATACCATCCCTCGTCTGGACCAGCCCTTTGGATCAATATGGATAAATGCCTCCGGGGGGATAAAGCCAGACCGGAGCGTTCTCTCTATGTACATTTCATTGGGGTAGTAAGCCCGAAATATCAGGCTATTGTCGCTGGCCATCGCCCTTGCAACGTGCCTTCGAGTAAGCTTAATGAGGAAATTGTCAATCCTATTCAACTGAACCTCATCGTATACGACGTTATTGGGATAGTATTTTATATAGTTGGATTCAGGCTTTCGGAACAACCGGACACATGCCCTAAGGCATTGTCTCTCCAAAACCCGAATCTTTTCCATACAACTAGGCGCTATATTACACCACAATGGGCGATGATCAGCCTTATAAGGGCCACGTAGCATATGACTTTCAATCTGGAATCAAGTTGACTGCTATGAAACAGTCTCCTTGTCAGGTAGTCCGACACACTAACCACTGAGCCATTGCTCCCGAAAAACACATATTACACATATTGCATATTTGATTTAAATTCGGCAAATTCCAGTTTCCAAGAAATTCCCTTAAATGAATGTTACGTATAGTTTATTATGGCTTGTTGTCAATATTTTATATTTTTACCGACTGTCAGACGAACTCCCAGCACGGGTACATTTTTATTCTTAATTTGTTATGTGAAAACGAAAGCAGTTAAAAAAGAAAAACACATAACTTCAGAACGATATTTCTGAGAAAGTGCGTTAAAGGAAATAAACCTTACCAATATTTAATTTTTCTCCTATAAGTTTGTTGAAAGCAAGATCGCTCTTTTTGAGAAATAAAGCTTCGCGAAATAAACTTTTGACCAAGACATTTTAAAGTTTTTATAGCATTTATGGCTAGTTTTATGTCAGTATAAAAACACATTAAATTAACGGTGTCGCATATTGTTATATACTCATTTAAACGATTTATTTACTCTGGGGATATTAATATAAGCCAACCGGGTGAAATGAAAAAAAAACTTTTTTAGTGCTCGACTATGACAAATTATGTAGGTAATACGCCCGTGCTTTGTTTGTACAAATCCAAGACATTGTGTGCGTCATTTATTATCACGTAGGACACTGGTTGTTTATTTTGGCATGGAAGGATATTAATAACACATCCTAGGTTGAGCGTTGAGTGAGAATGACGTTGAAAAAATTGCGTTTACGCAGATGTCATGTTATAAGATAGATGTACGGAGAAGTAGACAGCCAACCAAAGTGAATGGTTTTACAATATTCTTAGAATATTTTTTTTGTTGTTAATGATAATGATAACTCAATTTGATTATAAATGAATAATAATGTTGCGTACAACACAAAACCATTTTTAAAAATCACAAAATGTCAAAACATCGATTTGACAACATCTCAGTTACATGCACAATTACAGAGGCAATTGGGTAAGAAAATATTGAAAGCCTTTATCCCAGCGTGTTATCCCACGCCTTCTAAAGAAAATTTTTCACATCAGGGAATGTGTATAAATCAAACAACAAATCTGACAAATGGGGTTGTAAGTTTCAAATGTCGAACTATTAAGAGTTTGACGATTTATATTGTTTTGTTTCCACAAAATTGTGTCTTCTTCTTCTTACTCAGTGATGGATTAGGTTAGGTTAGGTTAGGTTTATGTGGCTGTCGGCAGAAGATGACACACTTAGACCAATTTAGGTCCATTGTGATACCACGTATATTATCTACCTCAACTCTGTAGATGGGACTGGCCAACGACACGCGGTTGTTCTCAAACGGTCCCCCATCTACGTACTAACCGCGCCCAACGTCGTTTAATTACGGTGATCTGACGAGAACCGATTAACTCGACGTGGTATGGTCGTTGGTTCAGTGATGGATTATAAAAGCGACGAAAACTCAAGCACTAATTGCGTGCTCCTGTCCATTTTTTCAAAACCTTGCACCATAATATATCATTGGATGATGCTAACTGTTTTCTTATGATGTTGCGAAAATAAACCGGAAAGAATAATTCAAAAAGTACCGCTATTTTTCCCCTGGTTCTCTTACAAAGCATTCAATATGGAAAAGTGCAGTTTTATTTTGCGTCAACTGAATAGACACAAATATTGAAATTGGAAATAAAAGTTATTGGGTTTGAATGAAACAAGTTTTTCTTAAAATAGTTTTTTATTGGTTAATTTTAGTAGTGGGTACTGCCGCCTTTATTCGTAATAGTTTCGTAAATTCGATCCGGCATGGAATCGTATAGCCTATTAATGTAGTCCAGCAAAATTTCCCTCCAGACCAATTTAATGGCTGCAATAAGGGATTCTCTGTCCTCAAACTGACGGCCAGACTCATAAACTTTTCTTACTAACCATCCCCAAACGTTTTCTATAAGGTTCAGGTCCGGTGAGTACGGCGGCCATTAAAGCAATTCCACATTCTGCTCCTCTGTCGAATTTTTTACTATGCGCTCCGTGTGGAAGGGGGCGTTGTTCTGCTGAAAAGTTCAGTTTATGGGTCCAAAAAATGGGTGCAAATTTAGGGAAATTTCTTTTCAAATTTCCTTTATAACTTAATGCAGTCATTTTTGAGATTTGCTAACTGCTCCGCATACCATGACACCACCTTCTCGACTATGATGCCGCGCTAAAAATCGTTCTTCTTTCCTCACATCGTGGAAGTAATAATTAAACCTATCAGGGCCATCAAAATTAAATTTCTTCTCATCCGAAAAAACTACGTGACGCCATTCATTTCTCCAACTCATATGGAGTCTAGAGAATTCTAACCGCGTTCCTTTTGAATTTTCATCCGTTTTAGATGTTTGGCACTATTAATAACGCACTTCGCACTGTTGAAACAACACCATCTTTCTGCTTTATTTTTGCCGCAGAGTCGCTGTAATTAGAAAAATTGCTCTTCGATCAACTGCTGTTGTTGCCGTTTTTTGACCTTCTTTCATGTTTTTTTCCGTACGAATCTCTGCTTCTTAAATAAGAATAGACCACACTAAAACTTCGTCCAATTTTGTCAGCTATAGAACACCCGGTTAGTCCTTGTTCTTTTAGTAAATCGATTTAAGCTCTTTCAACACTATTTAGAGATTTTGAACTACCCATTTTTCTTTGAAATACGAGTACAATTAATCAAATAAAATTCACTTAAAGCACTTCAACTGTTGATCTAATGTTTTGACGCAAAATAAAACTCCATTTTTCCATATTGAATGCTTTGCAAGAGAGCCAGAGAAAAAACATAGGGACGGGCTACAGTCTGCTTGTACGAACTGTTGGATACCCTATTCTTATTCCTATCCCTCATATGTAAGTGGGCGTGACAAAAGTCTAAGTATGGTTTAATTGTTAAGAACGTTCTACATATTTTGTTATATAACATTTAAAGAATTTTATCAAAAAAAAAACGAAGCTTTTGTAAAAAAAAACGCTCCCTAGCTCAAACTTTGGTTTTTCAATAAATTTTTTTTTTTTAATTGTGGGCGTGTGTAAGCGGATTTAAAAAAAATTAACACATGAGCATAAAGGGCGCCTAGAGAGTATATATTATAAATTTCCGCTCCCTAGCTCAAACTTTGGATTTTCAAAAAAGTTTTTTTTTTAAATTGTGGGCGTGTGTGTCAGTGGGCGGATTTTGAAATTTTTTTTTCCCCAGCAGTTTTAGGAGTCATAGATCATATATGAAAACTTTCAGCTTTCTAGCTCGAAATTCGATTTTTTCCAAAATTTTGTTTTTTTGAGTTTGTGCGCGTGTCTGTTGGGCGGATTTCAAAAATTCGTAAACTTGATCATTTAGGACCCTAGAGAGTATATGGTTAAAATTTCAGCTCTCTAGGCCCAGTTTAAAGGCCTAATTTTTGACAACAGACGGACGGACGGACGGACGGACATGGCTAGATCGACATTACTATCGATGCTGATCATAAATATAGTAACTTTTAGGGGTCTACGGGCAATATTAAGGTATGTTACAAACTATGCGTCAAAATTAATATACCCTTAGAATAGGGTATAAATAGCGGTACTTCTTGAGTTATTATTTCTGATTTATTTTCTCAACATCATAAGCAAACAGTTAGCATCATCAAATGATACATTACGACACAAGGTTTTGAAAAATTGGACAACGAATGTTAACAAATTGTTGTGCTTATTCAGTTGAAGCGACGTGTTCAAGGCTGCTGTCATCAGCAAAACTATTAATTTTATTATCAGTCGACTGCGAGAAATAGAAAAAAAAAATGGAAAAAAGTATCAATCCTACGACACACCTGCATTTTAAGCAAAGAATTCTGAAGCCTATCAATCGACCACAGACTTAATTGATCGTCTTTTAAGCAAATTTTTCATTGAAGCACAGAGTTGACCCGATATTCTGTAAGAAATTACTTTGGGGCTCCAGTCTCGATCAAACGCTTTAGTGGCTTTCTAAATATTTGACAAACTCTTTATTACCTATTATCGTTCATTTTGAACGTGAGACTCCTCGATTAATAGTCCAACACATTAACCACTAAGCCACTTTGCATACACAGTAACTCTTTTGCAGTTATTTATTATTGTTGCAATGGTATTAGGTTAGGGGAATTCTGAATTACCTGCCGTAAGGAGAGCAGATCGGGTTGATTGTAGCAATGGAATCCTCGGAAAATTCACCTCGAGTGAAGTGAATGCTGCAATCGCACCTCAAACCGCACTCTATTCTATCGCAGGAGAAGATTAGGGTGACGGAAGTAATCGAAGCCGAACCTCAATGTGAAGAAACTGCGACGTTGAAGCTCGAACTATTACCGCTTTTAGAGCGAACAGCTGATATGGGGTGACTGAAACAAACAAGCCCCAGATCGATACTCGATTCGATCAGATAAGTTGGCCGCACAATCAAATTTTGGACTATTATCTCTTTTCGGAAGGAGAACCGAGGAGAGTTACTGAAGCAGGCAAACTTCCATGAAGCAGTAGGCTGAACTAACTGATACAATCAAATCTTAAGCCACTCTGCTCCACGGGGGAGGTGCAGATAGGAGTGGCTGTCACAACCTAAGGTTGGAAGGTTCACGTTAATTAAACCTTTGAACTGTGTGATGAATTTGCTGGTGCAGAAAATATCTATTTCACCAAGAATACTCAAATCTTCGAAGAAGTAGTCGCTGAGAATCTATTTCCTTGTATTGGCAAATCCGTTGCATCAGTAACATAGAAGGAGTATTGGTTTCTTCTTCCCCGTCGTCTCTTCGGTTTCTGCAGAAATCTTTGGAGCGTACTCCCATTTTGGGGGCATTTCTGCCTAAAAGGCAGTGACCATAGTAATTACTCCGACCACCGAGCCGATGATTTGCATTCTTATAGAGATGAGTCTGGTTGTTCATTTCTCTTCAATTCTAGTAGTGATGTCGTTCCACCAACTGTTTGTTACTTATGAGATAGGTCGCATTTTATCGTTTGTATGGATACGGCGTCCCTGTTTTCAGAAACGTATTTCACGGTTCCTACCAAGGCTAGTTCATCTGTCTTGGGATTGCCCGGAATATCGCTGTGACCGAAAAGCGAGAACAAAGCCCAACGGAATATCACATCTTTCGGCAATCAAGCGGCTTTAGGCCGCCCTGTATGTACCGTTAATGCCCAATATTTATTTAATAATTTATTTATTTTTTTATCGCTGCCTGGCTGTCTATTTAAAACACGAAGATGCCGTCTGCCCGGTACCTAAACGGATGCGTACTAACTGATGGAACAGTGAGATAGGTTCAAAGAAGCGGGAAATAAGGAAAAGGGCTCTACTCAGTACTATGATGAGAAAAAACTATTCAAGTACTTGATTAGACAGTCCCAAAGAAAAACATGGAATCGGTTCTGTGAATCCACCGCAGAAGCCCAAGAAAAATAAGGCTGCACATGCACAATAGCTCTCAAAGGAGGCTAACGTGCCAAGCTTCATACAAAAAAAAGATTGCCCATGGGCGGAGAGCAGTCTGAAACGCTTATGGAAACTCGATTTCCGGGATGCTGCACGCTTGAGGAGGGACAGAGAATGCATAGTCTCAATGAGGAAAATACCACGCTATCTCACGAACAGATAGAAGGTATTGTCAGTTGCATGAGGATACAATGAGCTCGCAGCTTTTTTGTTATATAGAAGGTGCCTTTAATAACGTCAAATTGTCAGCGATCAAGCATTCTCTTGAAAAGCTTAACGTTGAACAGGGTATCACCTATTAGCTTTGCAAAATGCGAAGCAAAAGAAGAATTTGTTCAACAATTGGGAGCAGTACTATCAGAAACTCAGTATCTAGCGGCACCGCCCAAATGGGGGTCATATCCCTACTACCATGGGTCCCGGTTATCGATGATATTCTGCGCAAACTTAAAACTAGGTGTTCAGGCAAAATAGCGTATGCAGATGAATTCCTTAACACAATGAGTGAAATTGTGAAGCTGCCTTAAACACTCTAAGCAAATAGGCTTAACACTGCCAATCCAGCAAAAATGGAACTAGTTCTCTTCACCAGAAAATATAAAAAAAATCATCTTTTAAAAAGCCACTAATAGATGGGGATGAACTGGTCTTATCAGACCATACTAAATACCTCAGCATCATTCTGGATAGGAAATTAAACTGGAATGTCAATATTGACGATAAAATTAAGAAAGCCTATAACGCACTTTTTATGTCCAAATGGGCGGCGGGAGAAAAGGGGAACGGCCTAAAATCAGCAATATTGCATAGGCTGTATGTATAGTGTATATAATGATAGTCAGACCCATCCTCAGCAATCGGGCCATTGTCTGGTGGAAAGCCACAAACAAGAAAAATATACAGGGGAAATTGGCAACGGTACAAAGTACGGTCAGTGTTGCTGTCATGGGTACCTTGCAATAGTGCCAATCCAATTTCGGCCTGTTAGAAGAACAATTTACCACTGATCTTTTTTTGCCATATTCTATATCGGAAATTAAGTCAAATCGGATGATATCCTTTCTAAGCTTGACTTCGATCCCAACAGAGCGGAATGGCAGAATAATGCGGTCATTATTTCATGTGACATTGCAATAGTCACGCATGGCTCCAAAACCGGTGATGGCAGAGGATCCGGAATTTATTCCGCCGAAACAGAGTTGAGGGAATCTCTGCGGCTTCCAAACTGTTGCAGATTCTGCAGTATTTATGGCTGCGGAATTAGTGCTTATGAAGTTGATATCCGACCGAGGTATCACATTTTACCTTGACAGTCAGGTCACCTTTACGGCACATGGAATCATGTGTCTATACATCCGAAACAATCTGGTATTATCGCACTATGTTTAAGGAATTATGCCCAAACACTTCTTTCCTATCTCTTTATTCTTTCAAATAGTAAGTAGCACCGAAAAGCATGCAATGAAATACGAAAATGCCAGGCGCTGCTGGCTGGTAAAACACAAATGCTTACGCTGGGTTCTTAGCACTATAAGGGTACCTACTGTAACAACAGAAAAAAAAAACCTTTTAGCATAAGCAAATTATAAAAAAAAAAAAAAAAAAAACTAGTAAGGAAAGGGGGAGAAATGAATGTGCAAAACTGAAGTTATCTGGAGCGGCCAAAATAGTGGGTAGTCAAAGATGGAATCACAAAGTGAGGCACAAGGTATCCGAGGCCCTGCAACCCAACTTGAATAAAGAGAAAACTTGGGCGATGCTGAAACCTTGAAACTAAATAGATGGCAGCTAAAAATAATAATCGGCGCCCTTGTCGGGCATTGCCTTCTAAAGAAAGATTAGAACTGCAATGATATTTACGTCACGAAAAACACATACTTTGTTAGTGCGAGGGTATTGTTCGACATAGAAGAAGACGCCTGGGCAACTATTTCTTTAATAGTCTAGAAGAGGTAGCGTCACACACCCAAAATTCTGGGCGAACAGAGCTACAACATCAAGTCTCAACCATTCTCCGGGAAGAGAGTCACAACATCTCCATCATGCACGCCATCTTATTTGCAGCTGTCAACTTGCCTTTTCCGGCCTCTTGGATCTTGACAGCGACGGCGAGAAGATGTCTTTTAATATTCACGTGTCTAATTTTTCCAATTAATTTAAAAAGGTAATTTGAGTTAGAATAGTTCTCAACAGCAACAAATTAGTGAGTTTTTGTAGGGAAATAAAGTGCTTTGATGAAGAGGTTTAGGATGACGACTGGCGTTATAATTAGTTGGTTCCCCCAGGGATCGCGATGGGTCCATTATGATGCCCATTGTTGTCAGTCATAGCCCTGACTAACCTTACCTAACCTGGTTCTACAAAAAATATGGAGCGGTTTTTGTTAGGAAGTCAGAGAGTGGGAAAAGCTTTCTCATCGGAAGCTCTGCAGATTTGCTTGCTGCTGCTGTGACGCAACAATGATCATCGTACTCTTATTGTAAGCTTATATTTTAAAATTGTACTTTTGTTGTCATATTCTTTTTCTCAGTTGTACTGCACTTGTCAGATTCTCTTTTTCTTTTTTCTGTTACTTTCCTCAATTTTTCCTCAACTCTTTCTAAGTTGTACTGCACTTTTCGTTTGTTTATTTGTTCAATGAATACTGCTTGCTCTTCTAATTACACATACAGTGTGCATGAAGAATCGACGAATGTTATGGTAAATGTCATCTCCAAGCGTTATGAGGGTCTTAATGTTTGTTACTTAAATGCACGTAGTCTAAACAATCGTAAATTAGACTATCTAAAGTACTTATTTTCTAGTTCATCCGTTGATGTTATCTGTGTAAGCGAAATCTGGTTCAAGCCGTTTGTTAATGAATTCTCCTATAAAATCCCGAATTATGAGATATTTAGAAACGATAGAGTTACTGATACCACAGGCGGGGGAGTAGCAATCTATTGCAAATCGACTCTCAAATGCGATGTAGTCACTAAGTCTAGTGACTCCCACACGAAGTGTATAGTTTCCTGTGTTTACAGTAATAATCGTAACTGCTCTTATGCTCCGTTCTTTTCTGTTTTATCCGACATCTGTGCAATCTACCAACACATAATCATCTGTGGCGGCTTATACAATACAGACCTGTTAAAAAACGATTCTTTAACTTTTCGAATGAAGGACTATATTTCATCTCTAGGGCTAAATATAGTAAATACAACTTCCCCAACACGTTTTGCTTGTAATCGATTACCCAGTCTTTTAGATCTTTTTATTGTCTCTGATCTGTCACTAGTTCTTCTGTTCGATCAACTATCGTTTGATTTTGTTTCTGACCATGATCTCCTGTTATGTACCTACAATATCAATTTGACTAAGTCTGCTGTCTTTGAGAGCTTCCCGTTTAAGGATTTTAGTTCTATAGATTTAAATGCGCTTCATATGCAAGTGACATCTGCTGCCTGGGAAGAATGTCGGTTAATTCCTAACCCGAACGCTAAATTGAACTATTTTCAAGCTATTTTATCTTCGTTGTTTGACAAATGTGTTCCGAACAAAACGGTACGAAATTTCGCAACTTCAATACTGCGCACGTCGAAGAAAAATTATTATGCTTCAAAACTCAACATTTCCCTACCTGCAAAAAAGCTCTGGAGCAACCTGCGTAAAATCGGTGTTTCCAGTAGAAATAATAGTTCCAAATGCTGTCTAGATCCTGACGAATTAAATAACTTTTTTCTTGGGACCGATTCAAGTGAAAGTGGTTTTGATTTTGATCAATCTGTAAACTCATCACATCTCAATGTTAGGCTAGAAGATTTTGAGGTGGTCACAGAAAATTATGTAGTTGAGTGTATAGCCCCCATTAAGTCTGACTCCATTGGAGAGGACGGTGTGCCAATACGTTTTGTCAAACTTATCTTACCCGCAATCATAACTCACCTCACCCAGGTTATCAACTGGTGTATTATAACCTCAACTTTTCCGGACTTTTGGAAAGTTGCACGAGTTTTGGCTATTGCGAAAAAACTAGCCCCACCTCCCCTGCTGATTACAGACCGATTAGCATCCTACCCTGTTTGTCAAAGGTTTTCGAAAGGCTAATATCAAAGCAGTTAACGAAATACATTTTAAACAATAATTTGCTAAGTTCTCGACAGTCTGGCTTTAGAGCTAACCACAGCTGTTCCACTGCTATGGTTAACTTACTGGAGGAATTTAGGCAAGATTTGGACAGAAACAATATTACGCTTCTCTGTTTATTAGATTTTTCGAAGGCTTTTGATAAAGTGAACCATGAAATTCTACTTTGGAAACTTAAACAGTTATTCGGGCTCAATGACAGAGCAGTTAATCTGATAAATAGTTTCCTCTCCGGAAGGTTGCAAAGGGTTACCACTCATGAAAACCATTCTCAGTTAAAAGCAATCACACGGGGAGTACCACAGGGATCAATTTTGGGACCGATCTTGCTTTGTATTTTTATAAACGACCTTCCATGTGTCTGTAAACACACATCAGTTCACCTTTATGCAGATGATGTTCAACTTCATGCCGCAAGATCGTTTGCTAACCTCGCCGAACTCGCTGTCCTTGTTAACGAAGACCCAGAGCGGATACACAAGTGGTCTCTAGAAAATGGACTACAACTTAATCCTAAAAAGTCGCAAGTTATCCCCATATCATAGAAAAATGTTGATCTTACCCTTTTACCGGATATATGGCTAAATGATACAAAAATGTAAGCAGTTGAATCTGTCATCAGTCTAGGCTTTGTAATAAACTGCCTATCCAGTTACAATCACATCAGTATGGTCATTGGTCGAATATACGGATGCCTACGTAAATTATGGCTTTCTGCAGACTTTACTCGAATTGAAACTCGGCGGAAGCTTACAATAACCCTTGTACTACCTCTCATTACGTATGCTGATGTTGTCTACAGCACTCTCGACTCATTATCGCAACGTAAACTACAAGTTGCCTTTAATGATGCGGTGCGATATGTTCATGGCCTTCGTAGAAGCGACCACATATCCGTGTATTCTCCGAGGCTTCTTGGTTGCGCTCTGCAAGATTACATCAACGCTAGAAACTGTCTATTCCTTCACAAAATCATATACAGCCAATGCCCTGTATATCTGTTCAATAAGCTTAATTTTTCTCAATCTTCTAGAACTATGAATATTATCCCCCTTCGATACACGCACCTCAACTCCTCACGTCTATTCTTCATTCACGCTGTCAGGCTATGGAACTCTTTGCCTACCCGAATAAAAACCATCGCTAATTTCAAAACTTTTAAAAGTGCTGTTCTTCTTTATTTCTCATCGACTACTTCTCGCATCTAATACCTCTCACTATCTTTTAGTCTCCCTTTCCTTTATAGCTTTCTCTTATCTGTTTAAAAATAATATAATTTAGCTTTAAGACATTTGAATTTAATGTAAATCAATCTTAACGGTCTAAGTACTATAACAGATACTTGTCTTAATGTACAAACCAACAAAATAAATAAATAAATTGAAATTGAAATTGAAAACCTGCCGTCTGTCGGACTCAAAAAGAGTCCGCATGCTGCTTTCCGCATACCCACTACTTCTGCCCGAAATATGCCGCAGTGGTCTGGTGTTTCAATGATTTCAATGAGAATGCGTTAAGCAAAGTCTCCAAGGCAGCCGTCGGAGTGGACCTTAAGGCTCCTGGAACCCATTTGATTACTTTTTTTATACACGTTTATGAACCTTATGCTTTTTATAGTTTCGTTCTATTTTGTATATTCCATATCCTTATACACTTAAAATCGGTTAAAACAAACTTGAAGGGACTGGGAAATTCATTCGTTATAACCGATATACCAGATTTTTATATTCCAAAGAAGAAGACTATAAAAAAGCAATAAAACGCACGAAAAATAAGCAAAGAGTGAAATTAAACATACAAAAAATGGACGACCAAATATTTCTTTCAAGGACTGATATCAAATCGAATATGAGTATCTCAGTCGAATACTTTTGATATTTTAGCTTATCAAATGACAGGACAAGGATAAACAAGACACCTTACTTAACGTTTTTGACACAATTTTCATTGTCTTGCCCTTGAAGAACCATTTATCTTTATTTGCCTCCTTTCTAAACATCATAATTTCAGATTTGTTTAAATATATATTATGTCTACGTTTCATACATAACATTATCTTTTAAGTCTATTAATCATTCCTTGAAGAGTAGTTTAATGCCTTCGGCCAGTATGACATTATCGTCAGCATACATCAGTAAGCGAACATTGGAATTATTATTGTGAATAGAAAAACAACCTTTCAATTAATCATGTAGGTAGTTTAAGTAAAGAGCAGACACTGATATTTGATGAAGTAATACTGTAAATTTTATCTATAAGACTCTCAAAAGTATGTAAGATACCCCTTACTCAAGAAGTTTTAATGTATATGATGGTACTTCATCAAATGCAGCTTTGAAATCTATAAAGAACATTCCTTTCTGAAAATTTAATATGAATGGTTAATATAAGGTCATCTGAGAAGTGAAAACCCTTTCTTCAATATTCAGTATATTGCGCTTTTGCTATTCCATTTGTGATTAGAATAACCTGTTCACTTCTCTTTGTACTGATCTTTGATTAGAGACCCGAAGATCACGTCTGTGAAGCTTACAAAAAAAAATGTTGGTAAAATAAACGGGATGTTTTATTTTATAGACTCAAACGCCTAAACTCCAGACAGGTTGGAAATTGAATTTGAATATGAATTTTATTTACTTTCTTTATCAATTTCTAACATAAAACAGATAAGACTAGATATAAATACAATGATCAATAATTAAATTAATAAAGAATCTGCAATCTATAGTTCATACGGAACTAGAGGCGAAAGCAGGAGTTATAACTTAACAGTATTATAATAACATGAAGTGGGGCTACGACAAGACTTTGAAATTAATAATAACAATATTATTCTTTATAAATTATATTTAATTTTGTTAATAATACATAAGTAACAAATAGTGAAAGTGCCAAAGTAAAGTGATTACATGGATCACAAGCGAAAAACTCACAAAAAGAACACTTAAGTAATTAAACATAGCAAATCATGGATATCCTTATAATTTAGATCAGAGAGCCAGAGTTTTACTCTTTTGAGGAAAATGGATTCATTTCTAATTATTCTAGGAGCAATTGACGTACTCGTATAAAAATTGAGAAATATTTGAAGATTGTGATTTGGTACTAGAGCAAGATGTTGACTATTTATTCTAAGGCTGTAGCTAGAAGAGCACCTGCTTAATAGATGACCAGATCTGACGAAAAATATTTTCAAAACTTTGTAGAAATACAAGTGTTTCAGAGGTAAAATTTTGAGACTTCTGAAAAGCATTAAACTATCATAACGACGATTTTTGTTACAAATCAGACGAATAACATGTTTTTGAGAAACTAGAAGCGGATTAATTTTGTTGTTATGAGTACCACCCCATGAAACTATGCCATATTCGACCTTAGAATGCACCAAACCATAATAAATACACCCAAGAAGATCCCTCGAACAATACTGTTTTAACAAGTAGAATTGCCTTGTAGCAGCCATAAGATACTTCTTAAGTGCATTCGTATGGCCGGACCAATTCATCTTCCAGTCAATCAAAATACCAAGGTACTTGTAAGACTTCACACACTCAATACTGAAACAATGATTTGAACAACGACGTGCCTCAAAAAATGACTGAGAGTTCTCTTCCGAGTTACAGATGGGTTTACAATGAATAAATTTAGTACAGTTTGTAGAATGAAACAAGAAAGGTCCGAAAACCACCTCTTTACCACACACATTAAAAAACATTATTTTGGTTTTGTCACTAATAATCATTTTATGCATTGAGAACCAATGTCTTAAGACTTCCAAATCATGGTTTATGTCAACAAAAAGGTTTAACATAGAATCACTTTGGAAAGCACATGCCATGTCATCAGCGAACGCTATTATTTTACTTCGGAATTGTTGTAAAAAAATCGAATTAATAAAAATTAGAAAAAGGGTAGGACCATGCACAGAACCTTGAGGAACACCTAATGACAAGAAATGCACAGAGCTGAATTCTCTATTTACTCTGACCCTTTGCCCTCTTTCAGATAGATAGGAGCAGAACCAATTATGTATTACTCCTCTAAATCCACATTTATACAGTTTGTCTAGGAGTATATTATGATCGACGGTATCGAAGGCTTTTGTTATGTCAATGAATAAGGCAGCAGTTAGCTTCCTGTTATTAAGACGTTAGAAGAAAAATCTAAAAGTGCACCTTCAGTTGAATAACCCGTACGAAAGCCATATTGACACTCACTAAAGAAATTTTGTTTATCTAAGAACTTGATCATTTTGTTTTTGACAGCTTTTTCAAAAATTTTTGAAAACACCGAGAGTAGAGAAATTGGCCTGTAATTATTTAATGATATTTTATCACCTTTCTTGAATAAAGGCACAACTTCAGCTACCTTTAAATCATCAGGAAAAAGGCCAAACGATATACTCTTGTTAACGATATGGCATAAAATATCACAAATATTGAAAGCAATTATTTTAACGAATGTTGGCTAACGTAGAGCAGCGTTGTCGTTTTTCAAATTTAATGAGGAGATTTTGGGGAGCCATTTCTGTTTTTGGGGATCCAATTTTGTAGCCACCGAAAAAGTAGCGAAATTTCGTGTAAAGATGAAGAGATACTGTCGTCACTTCAAATAAAAAGGAAAAGTCTAACGATTGTGAAAGGAAAGACCCAAATTCGTTAAGAAAATGTAATTACTTACTTACTCAACGGGCTCCCGACCCGTGAAGAGTATCTGCCTGAGGCACTGCAGCCTTCCATCACCTGCGTTTCCGGGTACGCTGCTTCCAGTTCTCCAGGCTTGGTCTCTTAAACGGAGGTTCGGCCATCCTTGTGCCTTCTCGAACCTGCGTGCTGAGAGTCGAAGATCCTCTTGGCTGGAGCATTATTATCCATTCGCTCAATGTGGCCGAGCCAATGTAGTCGATGTGATTTAGCTTTTCGGACACATCTTGGTATAGCTCATAGAGTTCGCGGTTGTATATTCTCCTGAATTCGCCCTCCTCGCACACAGGACCAAATATCCGACGGAGTGTTTTTCAAAAGAACCCAATTTTAGCTCCTCTTTCCTACTTATCGTCCAGCACTCGGCACCAACTTTAATCCATCAGGACTGGCAAGATAGAGCACGCATTTTGTTCTTCGAGTGAGGAGTTGGTGTTTACTCCTAGGCAGATGAACTCCTTAAATACCTCGAAGTTATTGCTATTTGATTGTTTGTTGATAGCATATACTTTGTCTTGTCCTCATTTACTTCAAGACCAACCAATTTCGCCTGTTCTTCAATCGAAGTGAAACCACTAACACGGCGCGCTGGGAACGGCCGATGATGTCGATATCATCCGCATACCCTGGTAGCTAGACGGATCTATTAAAGATAGTGCCTTCCGTGTTGACACTTGCCCTTTGCACTATTTTCTCCAAAGCATGATTGATGAAGTCACGTGATGGCGCATCTCCTTGCCGAAATCCGGTGCAAGTTTGGAATAATTCGGAAGTGCTAATTCCAAACTGCACATTACGCCGCGTGTTTTCAAAGATCAGTTTTGCCGGGATTCCGAATTCTGGCATCGCCACGTAGAGCTCCTGACAATGAATGCCATCATATGCGGGTTGAAAGTTGATCAACAAGTGGTGGGTGTCCGCTTGAAATTCATTGGTCTTTTCCAGGATTTGCCTTAGTGTGAAGATGTGGTCTATTGTCGATCTGCCGGGCCGGAAGCCACACTGGTACGTGCCGATTAGTGTGTTGCAGAACGGATTCAGACGTTCACACAGTACGTTAGATAGGATCTTATATGCGACATTTAGCAAGGATATGCCTCGATAGTCCTTGCAAGACTTAGGATCGCCTTTTTTGAAGGTGGGGAAAATGGAGCTGATAGTGCAGTCATCGGACGTGCTTTCTTCCACCCATACTTTCTTGATGATTTGGTGCATGCGCACTACCAAACGTCACCTCCGTATTTAAATATCTCCGCTGGTAAACCATCAGAGCCGGCGGCCTTATTATTCTTTAGCTTTCTTATAGCTAAGCCAACCTCTTCTATACTGGGTGGTGAAATCTGTTCATTGGCAGGTCGTGGGTTCTCGTCTTGCCCTCTCACTCTCTCTACATGATGCCCATTTAGCAGCTGTTACAAATTCAGCTTAAATACATCTAGCCGAAAGCCCGTTGCTTCGCTTTCTTGTAAACTCTCCGGATGTTGTTTTCTCTTGATGATTTCATGATATCGGTTTCACATATTGTTAGCGGTTGTGGGTAGTGAATGCACAGATTAGAGTCTCTCGCTCAACCGCTCTCTCTAGTAAGAAAATATATCTTCGCTCAAAAACAACTTCAAATTATAAATTCATAATGGTTTAAAAACAAAAAAGGAAAGCATTGACAAAATTAACATACATTTATGTACTTCTCGAAGTCATTTACTCTCCATTTAAGCTACTTTAATAATATAAGAAGAAATATTAAAGCTAAAAAAGTATATAAGAGTAACAAAACAAAATATAATGCTTTAACAAAATAAAATAAAAAAAATAAAAACCATTTTTCCAAGTAAATAAAATTAAGTATGCCATATCAATGCGCGGAGCTTAAATCAATCAAAAATAAATTATATTTCGCATATTTTTAATCGATCTGGTGTTGATATCATTTGTGTCACAGAGACCTGGTTCAGGCCCGACGTTGAAGACCAGTTGTATAATATTCCGGGATATAAATTGATTCGCAACGACAGAATCACGCTCACAACTGGAGGTGGAGTAGCGGTTTATTGCAGTGTATCCCTTAAGATAGGCAAGATTCTAGGAAAATCCGTGGGAAATGGGATTAAATATCTTATCTTGGAAGTTACAGATGTAAATATAAAGTGTGTCATGGGTGTTGGTTATAGTCCGAATAGAAGTTGCTCCCCAGAACCATTGTTTCGTGCAATATGTGAATTCTCTGCTTCTTATGAGCACATTATTATTTGCGGTAACTTTAACGCTGATCTTTTAAAGTCAGACACTAAAGCTCCCCAACTCCTGGACCATATCACTGCCTCTGGGCTTTCTGTGGTCAATTTATATGCCACACGCTTTGCTCCAAATTGTTCTCCTAGTCTCCTTGATCTATTTTGTGTATCTGATCACTCTAATGTTTTGCTTCAAGACCAGCTGACCTTAGAGGGCATGTCTGATCAAGACATAATTTTTTGTACCTACAATATTGGTTTATCTCGTTCCACTATACCGTTAACTTTTGAATTTCGAGACTTCGCCTCTGTCGACAATAATGCATAGCCTTCTCCCATGGCACTATTGTTATTTCGTCTCCGATGTGAATGAAAAAGTAAACCATACGAAATCCCTATTATTCGACCTTTTTAACAAGCATGTCCCTTTAAAGACTGTTACAGTGCATAATAGGAATTGCCCTTGGTTCACATCTGAGGTCCTCACTGCTTTGAGGACTCGCCGAAAATTGTATTCGAAGTGGAGGCTATGCCCCACTAGCCTTAATTGGGAGACATATTGTCGTGTTCGAAATCATGCAACTTTTGTAACACGCGGAGCAAAAAAAAAGATATTTTATGTCCAATCTGGGTACCGATCAATCTTCCAAAAAAACTTTGGAGTAATCTGCGTTCAATCGGTATTGGAAAAAAACATGATTTTTTGGACAACTTACCGGATTTAAATGATTTAAATAATGCTTTTCTCTCCACAATCATTGACAACACACTTTTTGTCCCCAAAAGCGAACCTTTTGTTGAGCGCACGAATGAGTTTGAATTCGAGGTTGTATCGGAAATTGATGTCATCGAAAGCATTGGATCTATTAAGTCGGATGCTGTTGGGGAGGACGGAATTCCTATTTGTAAAAACGATTCTCACGCACATGGTGAGCTGTCTAACGCACATTATAAGCTTCTGCGTAACCTCATCGACTTTTCCGGATAGCTGGAAGTTGGGGAAGGTAATTCCCGTGCCAAAAAAAACTCAGCCGTCTTCAACCTCTGATTTCCGTCCCATCAGTATCTTGACTTGTTTGTCAAAGGTTTTTGAAAAAATTCTTGCTAAACAAATCTCAGGTCATCTGGACCGAAATGAATTGCTGTCCTCAATACAGTCTGGATTTCGTGCTAACCACAGCTGTTCTTGTGCTATGGTGAAAGTACTTAATGATGTACGGATTAACTATGACTTTTTTTTTTTTTTTTTTTTTTGTAATTCTGGCTCGCCAAGGCGATTTATAAAAGAGGGGGTACTTCGACCTAAAAGATCTTTTGTACCGTATGGGCCAGAAAAATTTTAAACTAGTAAAATTTCCATTTTCCGTGTAAAGCGGACAATTTTACCACTAGAAGAATTCTTTATGTCCTCGGGGCTCAATTGTTCCCTGAGAAAGATCTTCTTTCTAATTCCATTAAGGGCTGGGCATTCACATTTTATGACTTAGACTTAGACTTAGACTATATAACGGTGCTCTGTTTGCTCGATTTCTCTAAGGCCTTTGACAGTGTGGATCATGACATTCTGTGTAAGAAACTGAAGTTGTACTTTGCCTTCAGTGAAAGATCGGTACGTCTGATACAAGATTATTTGTGTAAGCGTTCCCAAAGAGTAGTAGTTGGGCGAAAATCTTCAGAATTACAAGCATTAATGGCAGGAGTACCGCAGGGCTCAATCTTAGGTCCTTGACTTTGACTTTGAAATTCATTTTTTTATTCATTGATAAATATCTACTTACATACTAGACAAAAATGATTAAACCTAACTTAAAATTAACAGGATACTTATTCTTATTTATTGGTCCTTATGCGAACGCTCTAAACTTAACTATATCTTAGAATTATTGCCTTTCGGCCTACGAACTATTTTACGAACTAATCTTACATATATATTCCTCGAGAAAATTTACTAAAACTCGGTATCATTATTGAGATTTTATATAAAACAAATTACAAACTACCTATTCTACTTACTTAAACTACTTAACGTATTCTAACTATAATTAGGATTCTGAGCACTCTTTGCCTGGCGCAATAAGTGGTCAACGTGCACACGCGCCGCCGTGAGCCGACTGAAGCCTTACAGCGTCAGTCAACTTCCGGAAGCACCACCACACGTTGGCGAGCCCGGCCTCTCCCAAAAACGCCCTAGCTGACTTAATCTAACTTATAAGCTAAGAGGATGTTACCTAGAGTAACGCACCGTCCTGGGAGGGCATGTTGACCCCTCCCCCCTCAACAAGCCACCAAAATTCGGCGAATTGCTTTTCCGTGTCGAATCTATCCCTCTCCGATATTGCGGTACTAAAACGGAGGAGCTCATGAGCATTGGCGACGTCCCCGTCATGGAGGAGCCGCTTATCTCTCGCGCTGCGGTAGCGATGGTATAAGACCGGGATACCATCCCTCGTCTGTACCAGCCCTTTTGAATCAATATGGATAAATGCCTCTGGTGGGATAAAGCCAGACCGGAGCGTACTCTCTATGTACATTTCATTGGGGTAGTAAGCCCCAAATATCAGACTATTGTCGCTGGCCATCGCCCTTGCAACGTGCCTTCGAGTGACCTTAATGAGGAAATTGTCAATCCTATTCAACTGAGCCCCATCGTATAGGACCTTGTTGGGATAGTATTTTATATAGTTGGATTCAGGCGTTCGGAACAACCGGAGACAGGTCCTAAGACATTGTCTCTCCAAAACCCGAATCTTTTCCATATAGCTAGGCGCTATATTAAACCATAATGGACAACCATAAGCGATGATCGGCCTTATAAGGGCCACGTAGCAAATGACCTTCACTCTGGAGTCAAGTTGACTGCTATGAAACAGTCTCCTTGTTAGAGCATAAGCCTTCTTGGCCCCAGCAAGACAAGCAACTATATGTCTATCGAAATACAGATACTGGTCAAGCCAGATACCTAGATATCTAACTGCGCTTCTCACCGCCAATGGCTGCCCATTTTGTCCAATAATGGCCAATTTTTTCCAGTTTTTTCTGGTATCCCTAGAGGCCCCAGCCAATGGAGTTCTGAACAAGATTGTTTCCGTCTTCTGAAAGTTGATTTTCAACTTCCAGTCGTCGCAATATCGCTTAATTTGATCGAAGTCACGCTGCAAAAGGATATTAATGACCTCGATTTTAGGACCTGATCTGTATGCCACCAAATCGTCGGCATACGCTATAGCATGGCTGAGTGAACCCACCAGATCACTCGTGTAAATGTTAAACAGGATCGGAGAATTGACCGCCCCCTGCTGTAAACCGTTTTTAATTTCAAAGACTCTGCTCGAAGTCACGTTGCCACATTTGACAACGAACTTCTTTCCCATAAGCATATTATACATTACATATAGCAAAGGTTTGTGCATCCCCCGCCTGGTCAACTTGTAGAAAAGTCCCTCTAACCATACGGTGTCGAAAGCCTTCTCAAAATCAACCAGACAAGCACCCGTGCATTGGTTCTTGCATTTATTCCACTGAATGTCGGAAACCAGTTTCGACGCGGCATGAATAGTGTCATGCCTCGCCCTGAAACCAAACTGGTTGTCCGGAATTATGTTATTGTCCTCGACCCACTTTAACAGGGCTCTATTGACAACCTTTTCAAAAACCTTGCTAATATTCGGAAGCAAGCTAATTGACCGGAGATTGGCAGGGTTCGTCCTATCTTTACATTTTTTCGGGATAGGGTGTACCACAGCTACCTTCCAATGCGCCGGATAATATGCATTATTCAGCGCATTGTTAAACAGCGTGGTGAAAATATCTACAGCCTCCAGAGGCAGGTGTCTCAATACGACGTTTGGGACACCATCCATCCCCGCCGACTTTTTATTCTTTAGTGTCTCGAAGATGCACAGAAGATCATCCTTCGACACGAACAAGTGCGATGCATCTCGGCCATTGGCGACAACTGCATTAGCATGGTTTTCATCACTGAACACGGTGAATCCGTTATTCTCAGATCGCCAATTCTCAAGTTCGGTGCGCAGATCGAAGTGGCTCACCAGAGCCCTATTCTCAATGTCGTGGTTACGGCGAACAGGATTGTTCACCGTATACACGGCCTCGAAACAAGCGCCCAGCAAATCCACCTTCTCCTGTGGGTCCTCGACCACGAAAAAATCGTCGTTTGAAGCGACACTTTCTGGACTTATTCCAGCAGTCAGTACCGTCTGTCTGTTCTCTGCTGTCTGGGAGATTCGAACACAAGGAATATCATTGTGATCTTTCCTCCTGAACAACTTATTTATCTGTGGGAACATATTCGGACTACAGGTTTTAATAGCCCGAATTTTATTGCCCCAATACAGACTTACAGATTTTTTGTAATTTTCTTTTATCAGCTGTTTCAGGATTCGGATCTCTGAATTCAGCATCCTTACCTCCGGGTCGTTGCGATCAGTAAATTGCCTGTACAGCCGTTTAAGCCTCGAGAGCAGTCTACTTTTCTGTCGGTATAGTGCGTCGATTGTAGGGTTTCTGTACTTTTCTGTCTGGTCGTCGTCGGAACGTCCTACTCGAGGAATAGTTCGTTCCATAGTTCGTTTGATGGCGTCGTTCATTTGCAATAAATGCCGATCAATGTCATCATTTGTCATGTTACTGTTTGTCGGTGGGTCGATCCCACTCGAACGTATATCTCGCTTTAAAAATCTGGAGAAGCGCGACCATTGTGCCCTCCGATAATCGAATGAACACACTGCTTCGTACTCCTCCAGCAGCGTTTGCTCGTTCGGGATCCGTATTGCGGCGGCGAGTCCGTAGTGATCACTATCGTACTCAAACGCACGCAAACAGTTCCGCGTGTTTTGATCTATGTTCGTCAGTTGAAGTCTTGCGTCCGTTAAGGCCAAGTCCAGGAAAGCACCGCTTCTTGGGAAAGAAGGGATATCCGTCGCGTACAACTCGAGGTTGTACTCAATCATATTGAGGCGCCACCAGTCGTGAAACTGGTTGCCCCTGGGATTTGCAGTAACATTTCCCCATGCCGCATGTTTGGCATTAATATCTCCGGCCAAGAAGTAATAATTCTCCTCCGAGTTCAGCTGCAGACCACGAAAAAGTGTCTCGAGCTCTGTCATAAATTGGTTTGGTGGAGGTGCTGCAGGTGCGTAAAGCGACACCACATACATTCTCCTCCGGCTATGGAGAGGAATGCATATGATGCATGCTTCCAACAACTGGAACCTACGTACGTCCCCGCTATATATAACCCTATGGCGCAGGCCTTTTCGAATTAAGATTCCAACCCCACCTCCTTGAGTGGAGTGAGGCCGGTCTCTTCTTATTACATGATAGTTTTTGTATCCCAATTTGTGCTTCTGATTTAGCTTAGTTTCGCTAACCAAAAGCACATCCGGGTTTTCGGTTTTCAACAAGTTGGCAAGTGACGTTCTTTTCTCGATCCTGACTAGTGAATTAACATTCACAGCAAGGATCTTTAAGTTTCCCTCATCCAGCGTAGCCATTAGATTTATGGCACACCAGACCCCACAAACAGCTCCGAATAGATAAAGTCAATTCGGGCCGCTTGTTCATTTAATTGTTTCTGGAACTTATCGATCTTTCCGTGCAGAGACAGAAGGATCGATTTTAAGTCCAGATCCACCTCTGGTGCCTTTTGGGCTACCTTTGGTTGGTTTGATGTCATGTGGGCTTGACCCGGTCCAGCTGCCATTTGGGCAAAGGACACGTTGGGTGCCACAAAATTTGCGAACGAGCGACTCCTCTGACGCCTATCATCTTCAGACTGCTGTTTGCGGGCCTGGACTCTCTTTTTCAATTCTTGGTACTTTGGACAACCCCTGAAGTTGGCGGGATGTCCAGAGTTCCTGCAGAGCACACAGGAGAGTACACTCCGGTCTTCGACTCTCTCCTTACCTAGAGAGCATTCACCATGTATGTGGTCCTTATCGCACTTCACGCATCTAAACTGCATGTTGCAGTTAGCTGCGGCGTGCCCGAACCTTTGGCAGCGCATACATTGAAGTATGCGATCTGACCTCTTTATTTTCTCCCACCTTACAGCATGGTAGTACAGGAAGCGGATATTTCGCAGCCTGTCGATTTTGCTGTCGGGAGTAAGCTGGACTAGGAAGAATGGTAAGTGACGGTTACCACCCCTTGCCACAGCGGAGGAAAACGGCTTGACCCCCACGAAATGGAGGTCGTCGCTTTCAAAATTCTTTAGCTCTCTTTCAAGCTCCTCCGTTTTAATTGAGGGATCGATTCCCTTCAGTACCACGGTTTTTAACTTTTGCTGCCTTGGGGTGTACGTGAAGTACTCGGTTTTCACCTCTCCCAAAGCGGCGCGCACCCTCTGGTACTCCTCTATTTTTTCACATATAATTATGTGATTGTTAGCAGAAAGCCTTTTCACATGGAAACTTTTTGTTATTAATTTACAAATCCTAATGCTGTCTACAATGTCGAAATTACTCACGTTAATGGGTGGTATTTTGTCCTTCCGCGACTGTTTAGATTGTTGTTGTTGTTGTTGTTGTTGTTGGTGTTGTTGTTGTTGTTGGTGTTGTTGTTGTTGGTGTTGTTGTTGTTGATGTTGCCGTTGTTGTTGCTTCACCTCCAGTTGTTGTTGCACTTGCTGCTTGAGCACAGCTTGTTGTTGCTGTTGCTGCAGCTTCTTACTGCGCAACTGGTCGCGCTTCTCCAGCAGCTCTTTTATGAGCTTGTCCAGCTGCGCCTCCTCATCATCCTCTTTTTCTTCGTCCATTTGGACGACTTCCTCGTCATCGACCGGTAAGTCCTTGAAGGAGTTTCCCTCTCCGACGTACCGGCCCTCTCCTCCATCATACTCATAAGAGCTGGAGTGTGCTCCGTCATCATCGGATGCAGCCACCGATGATGCCACACTATGGCCTGCCAAGTCTAACCTTCTTTTGGCTGAAAGGTTCGGCTTCGTATTTAACTTCCGCCGCCGTTTTTCCACTGTCCTATACTCCTCGCTTACAGTTACTGCTGGCGTTGTAGCGAGAGCTTTTATTGTTGGCGTTGTTGTTGTTGCTGTTGTTGATGTTGTTGTAGCTGGTGTTGCCTGCGTAGACCCCCGCCTGGGCAACGCGGAACCCGCTGTTGAACTTGGTGTCACTTTAATGGCATTTAAAGCTGCCCTTGGCATACAAGCTGCCGCTGTTTTCATTACTGCTATTGTTGCTGCTGATTTTTTTGCCGGCTCACGTGTTCGCACAACACGTCGCAACGGCACACCCACACCCGTAAGCGAGACCACCGATTTTCCGGGGTCCATCGCCTGATAGGTTGCGGCACTTTTGTTTTTTTTTTTTTGTTTATTTTTGTGTCTCTATCACTATTTTCCCGAAAAAAATTTAAAAATTGAAAACTGACCGAGAATCGAACCCGAGCCTCCGGCGTCAGAGCGGGACACCTTTTACTTTTACTTTTAAATTCATTTTTATTAATTATTAGCTTATATCAACTTACATACTAGACAAAAATGATTAAATCTAACTTAAAATTAACAGGATACTTATTCTAGATTATTGATCCTTATGCGGACGCCCTAAACTTAACTGTATCTTATAATTATTGCCTTTCGGCCTAAAAACTATTTTACGAACTAATCTTACATATGTGTTCCTCGAGAAAATTAAATAAAACTCGGCATCATTATTTAAATTTTATATTTTTATATAAAACAAATTACCAACTACCTATTCTACTTACTTAAACTACCCAACATATTCTAACTATAATTAGGATTCTGAACACTCGTTGCCTTGCGCAACAAGTGGTCAAAATCCTAATTGCTTTCCGGGTGCCTGGCAGTCGTCAACGTGCACACGCGCCGCCGTGAGCCGACTGAAGCCTTACAGCGTCAGTCAACTCCCGGAAGCACCACCACACGTTGGCGAGCCCGGCCTCTCCCAAAAATGCCCTAGCTAACTTAATCTAACTTATAAGCTAAGAGGATGTTACCTAGAGTAACGCACCGTCCTGGGAGGGCATGTTGACCCCTCCCCCCTCAACAAGCCACCAAAATTCGGCGAATTGCTTTTCCGTGTCGAATTGATCCCTCTCCGATATTGCGGTACTAAAACGGAGGAGCTCATGAGCATTGGCGATGTCCTCGCCGCGGATGAGCCGCTTATCTCTCGCGCTGCGGTAGCGGTGGTATAATACCGGGATACCATCCCTCGTCTGTACCAGCCCTTTTGCGTCAATATGGATAAATGCCTCTGGCGGGATAAAGCCAGTCCGGAGCGTACTCTCTATGTACATTTCATTGGGGTAGTAAGCCCCAACTATCAGACTATTGTCGCTGGCCATCGCCCTTGCAACGTGCCTTCGAGTCACCTTAATGAGGAAATTGTCAATCCTATTCAACTGAGCCCCATCGTATAGGGCCTTGTTGGGATAGTATTTTATATAATTGGATTCAGGCGTTCGGAACAATCGAAGACAGGTCCTAAGACATTGTCTCTCCAAAACCCGAATCTTTTCCATATAACTAGGCGATATATTAAACCACAATGGACAACCATAAGCGATGATCGGTCTTATAAGGGCCACGTAGCAAATGACCTTCACTCTAGAGTCAAGTTGACTGCTATGAAACAGTCTCCTTGTCAGAGCATAAGCCTTCTTGGCCCCAGCAAGACAAGCAGCTATATGTCTATCGAAATATAGATACTGGTCAAGCCAGATACCTAGATATCTAACTACGCTTCTCACCGCCAATGGCTGCCCATTTTGTCCAACAATGGTCAATTTCTTCCAGTTTTTTCTGGTATCCCTAGAGGCCCCAGCCAATGGAGTTCTGAACAAGATTGTTTCCGTCTTCTGAAAGTTGATTTTCAACTTCCAGTCGTCGCAATATCGCTTAATTTGATCGAAGTCACGCTGCAAAAGGATATTAATGACCTCGATTTTAGGACCTGACCTGTATGCCACCAAATCGTCGGCATACGCTATAGCATGTCTGAGTGAACCCACCAGATCACTCGTGTAAATGTTAAACAGGATCGGAGAATTGACCGCCCCCTGCTGTAAACCGTTTTTAATATCAAAGACTCTGCTCGAAATCACGTTGCCACATTTGACAACGAACTTCTTTCCCATAAGCATATTATAAATTACATATAGCAAAGGTTTGTGCATCCCCCGCCTGGTCAACTTGTAGAAAAGTCCCTCTAACCATACGGTGTCGAAAGCCTTCTCAAAATCAACCAGACAAGCACCCGTGCATTGGTTCTTGCATTTATTCCACTGAATGTCGGAAACCAGTTTCGACGCGGCATGAATAGTGTCATGCCTCGCCCTGAAACCAAACTGGTTGTCCGGGATTATATTATTGTCCTCGACCCACTTTAACAGGGAGAGCGGGACACCTTGCTTACTAAGCCAACTTCGGACTTAAAAATCGCTTGACTAAATCGCTTATATTCGATACACTTTCCTTTTTTTTCCGCTGAACACTAACTAGCCGCCCTATCTCGAAGAGAGCTGCGGAACGACTGCAATCTTAGGTCCTATTTTGTTTTGTGTGTTCATTAACGACTTACCAAAAGTATGCTCGAACGTATCTGCCCACTTATATGCTGATGATGCTCAGATTTATCTTTCCAGACCAATTGGCCTTACTAAGGATCTCGTTAGCCGATTCAACGAAGATCTTGAGAATATATACAACTGGACTCGTTGCAATGGACGTACCCTCAATCCAGCCAAATCGCAGTTGATCTTAATCTCCAAAAAACTTTATGACCCCGCAGAGTTACCGCCTATTTATCTGAATAACTCCCAACTTATATTTGCAGACGTGGTTACCAACCTTGGCTATAAGGTAAATCGCTCATTATCTGCCGTCAATCATGTCAATTACACTATTGGCCGAATTTATGCCGGACTGCGTAAACTCTGGCTTCTCTCAAGTTTTACGCCAATACACACGCGACTAAGACTCGTTAAAACTCTGCTCGTGCCAGTTATTGATTATGCTCTTGTCGTTTATTGCAAACTAGATTCCCTATCCCAACATAAATTAGTCGTTGCTTTCAACGATATGGTTAGGTATGTGTTTGAACTACGCAGATATGATCACATTTCAAACCACCACAAAGCGATCCTTGGCGGCACACTTCAGCAGTTCATGGACTTCAGGTGTTGTGTTTTATTGCATAAAATTATCCAAAATAGATCGTCGCCATATCTTTTTGAAAATCTTCAGTTTGCTCAATCAGACAGAACGTTTAATTTAATAACTCCCCTACTCAAACTATTTCAACTCCTCGCGCCTTTTCTTTGCCCATGCTATCAGACTTTGGAATACTCTCCCCCCTGCAATTAAACAGATTGTTGAGG
Organism: Portevinia maculata; assembly: GCA_949715645.1. Lineage (NCBI taxonomy): Eukaryota > Metazoa > Arthropoda > Insecta > Diptera > Syrphidae > Portevinia > Portevinia maculata. The sequence continues at coordinate 194,052,230 of OX454525.1, forward strand.
TCACGAATTTTAAAAAAGCTGCTTTCAAATATTTTGCGAATTGATTAATCTTTGTGTATCAATGTATCTAATCTACTTTCCTCTAAAAAAAATTTCTCATGAAAATTTGTTTGGTATAACACTTGCTTCCATATTTCTATGTAGTACTAAGGGTATTTAATTTGAATTTCTTTGCGTTTGTTTTCGAAATTGCACCTTTAGTCACAGGGTGGCGCACCAATTGTGCTACAATAACAAATTCAAATAACTTTTTTTCATCAATGTATTTCATTTTTCTTTTTATTGTATAGAATATTGAATTTTATTGTATATAACTAATTCATTTTGAAGATGATAGACCGTAAATGACCTCCATGCTCATCCACGCATATGCGACACCTGATCAGAAAATTATTTATTGCGGCCTGTAGAGTTGAAGTCGGGCTCGCCTCAATTATTTTTTTAATGAACGACTTCAATTCAGTCAAATCGATTTTGTTTTGAACAGCTCTTGCTTGACATAACCCTATAAAAAAAGTCTGGTGCAGTTATCTGGATTAGATTCACTCCATATACGGCAATTTTGCTTATTTACATTGCCGTTTAGATCAAAATGAGCCTCATCAGACATAAACAAGCAATTTATCAAGCTGTTGTCTTCTTCGGCCATTTCAATCAATTTTTGGCAAAATTCTAGGCGAATAGACAAATCCAGAGGGTTTAACTTGCTTGCAATTTGGACATTGTACGGAAACAAATTTAAGTCATCATAATTATCCGTTGTAATTACCGTCTGCTAACTCCAAATTGCGCCGATAAGTTTCGAGTCGAAACGCTTGGATTTGCCTGAATTGACGCTGCTTCACCCGCGATTGTGTCTTGAATGACGGTGCGGTCTTCGTGTGACACTTCCAGATTCGGCAAACATGTTTACCACCCTCATAATGGTCCATCTAACCGGGGGAGTGCCGCCAAACTCCCGCTTAAATTCCCTTTGGACGGAAATGATGGACTGCAAAGTATGGTACCGCTGCACTATCTAATTCCTCTTTTCGGTATTCCAAACATTCATTTTAATAAATCTTAATTGTAACCTGCCAAATAAAAAACATAAGCCGATTACTCACACAAAAAATAAGTTACTACGTTTTGTTTTTGTAGCACGATTCGTGCGCCACCCTGTACCTATATTGATTGCCACTTTTGCCCAAATATCGTCGACGCTCAAATAATTGTTTTCATCACCAATATCAACATTATTTTGTAATGGATTACATATAAATTCCGACTTGGTCCAATTCTGATTTATAGATTTGAAATACATCTTAATCGTTGGTATGGTGGGTGTTTTTCGGGCTTCAGCCGGAAATTTTATATTTATCTTGTTTGTCAAGTCACAAATGCCAAATAACGAAAAATATGTTCAATTTATTTTAATTAATTGACAAGAAATGTTGTGAGCCAAATCCACATTTCGGTCTAGTTCGAAGTCAAGAAAAAATGTTGCAGAGGAACCCATCGCTCAATTAATCTCGAGAACAACGGTCTTAGGGGAGGCACCTGTTTGAATTTTGTGAACATTTACTGAAAAATATTTTTGAATTTCTTTAAGTTCAAGTTGTCTTTTGGGAATATGTGCAAAAAAACTGTATATATTCTGTGTTAATGCCTCGATATGGGACTCCGGACATCTTTTCCATCATGACCGAGGCATTGTCCGATGCGAAACCAACAAGACTGAAAGGAACTTGAATTTTTTGAAAAATATCTAATTTAATTAACCTCTAAATCTAGTTTTAGAAACCTGTCTTTTACCTTACTCAGGACGAAATCTAAGTATCTTGTCATTTGGTAGTGCTGACATCCGTTGTAACATCAATAATAGGGGCAGAACTTTGGTGTCTTAGAATTTGCCAAGTTTCCTGCAGTCGCTCTTCTAAGAAAATCGTGTTAGTGGTTTCAGTAGCCTTGGTTTTTCCGCATTTAAATCCTTTGGATATTTCAGAATCAGGAGCCACAGCATTAATTAATGTAATAAATGCCGTTATCAAAGAAGATTGTAAATTATGCGCAATTAAAAACAGCTCAGCCGTTTTCAGTTGATTATTTATTTTAGCTTGGAGCTTGTTTCTGTACTGAGTGTTCTATTTTTGGTTGATTTCTTAAAGTATTATGTCGTTTGATATGTTGTTTTAATTCCTCATTCCTCAACAATCGAGGCTTCTTATTGGGTAAGAACACTCTACACTCGCTTCAGAATGGCCTTAAAAAGCTCTAACCACTTCAGGTGAAATAAAGGAACTCTTTTCTTACTCGTGCAGGGTTCATCGTTAGAACTGTCGATTTCTTTCGATTTGTTGTTTTTTTCCTTAGATTGTGGCTGCGGCAAATTACATATGCAACGAATATTCGCTATGGAGTTGTAATTACTGTTCAGCATAGGCATTTTAATGTAAATTAATATTTTTGTTCTTTGCAAATCTAACTTTAAAAATTGGGAAGCCTTTTTGATTTTTGATTCCTAAAGCAGCTCTTCCGACAGCGCAGCCGTGGAGTAGTGTTTGTTTTACATACTTTCATTCTCTACCAAAAAAGATTTAATTATTATTAACAATTATTATTTGATATACAGTTAGATAGATGGATATGTTTTTATTTCGTATAATTTTTTAACATTAGTGTTGTTGCCGCACATTTTACATTACAGGGATTTGATAATTTTATCTTGCCACTAAAATATTCGTCGGGCGCAGTGGCTCAGTGGTTAGTGTGTCGACTAATCGAAAGGTCCCCGGTTCAATACCCGCCTAGTCCCAGTAACATCTAGAGTTTTTTTTCCACTGCCCCACATCTTGCGAACGTCTGACAAGCATCCAAGAGTATCAATTGTCATGAGAAGCTTCTCAAATTTGCCGTTCGGATTCGGCTTAAAATTGTAGGTCCCTTCCATTTTGCACACAAGGTTTGAGAAGCTAGGTTTTAGGCCCTGTATGGGCCGTTAATGCCTAATATTTGTTATTTTATTTTTTTCACTAAAATAGCGTAACGACTACAATTTTTGGCACACCTAAGGAATTTTAACTTTGATCAACTATAATATTTTTATTTCTAAAGTTGTTTGGATCTGTTGTTTGCCAGAGTATAAAATATTAAATTTCGTATTAATTGAGTATTATAAATAAAGATTTAATAATTGAAAATATATTTAAAATGCCAATTTAAAAAAAAACTTACTAAAAACTACAATTATTGGCACCCTGACATAATTATATAAATACTTAACCTTCATCCCACCCTTGTGTAGAAAACTACACATAAGCTACCTCTTTTCTTGTTTTTCAAAAACCACTTATAACTAATTTCCGGAATTTTCTGACTTTATTATAACCCTTATTTTACATAAAAAAAAGTATTTCCCCATAAAAAAAGTTTATGACGATTGTTATTGTTATAATTACGTTAACTACCTACTTGTGTAGATTTCTACACATATGAATAATAAGTGCGTATATATTGTGAATTTAATAATAATAAAAAAAAACTATGTCGAGACCAAGATATCGTACATTTGAAAAAAAGGGAGCATTTTTGAATGAAAGTAATGGTGATATTTCTGGAGACACTGATGACGAATTTGTGCCAGAAGAAAATTTTGGTGATTTCGTCAATACATGCCGTCGAAACCAGTAAAATATTGATTGAAATTCTGGTTGCTGGTGTGCTCTTCCTCATGTTATGTTTGGAGAATTCAACCATATTTGGGAAAAGCAATTGGTGCAAGTTCATGTGAAAAAAGACAAGGCGAACGTGTTTTTTTTGGATCTCGTTGTTGGTTTGAAAGATCACAACATAACAATGGATAACTTCAATCTTCGTATGATCTTGGTCAAAAATTGTTGTCAAAAAATCTGACAATGGTTGGCACTTTTAGAAAAAATAAAAGAAGCATTCCACCAGAGCTTCTTGAATGTAAAAAAAGGTCGTTGTATGTACATTTGCATTTACCGACAACACAGCACTTGTTTCGTACATTGGAAGCAAAAATAAATGTACTGTATTCCAAAGTACTCTATTCAAATTGGATCTGGTGAAAAAAAGTTACCATCAATTATAGAGTATTACAATAAAACAAAATGTTTGTTCACATACACTGCCTCTTCAAATTTCAAGTAACCTAATGATTTTTGTTTTCGTTCAATATAGGCGGTGTAGATACAGTTGACAAAATGCTTTCTTGCTACAGCTGTAGAAGAAAAACAAATAGATGGCCTATGGCTGTATTTGCAAATGTGATTGATATTTCTGCTTTTAATTCATTTATTATTTTCAAAGAAGTGAATCCGAATTGGCAAGCACAAAAAACAACAATACGAAGGAATTTTCTACGTGAACTTGGATATTCACTTGCAAAATCATATATGGCAGCTAGAAGTTTTAAACCAAGATCGGCATCATCAGCATCTTTGCTTGCAACTGTTTCAGGAGAAAGTTCAGCAGCACAATCTTTAGACGCTATTTCTGCATCATCTTCATCAAATCCACCAAAAAGGTCAAGAAGCGTTATACTACAAATAAAAGATAGAGCAAGATGTCACGTTTGCTATGAAGAAAAGCCTGCCACCAAAAATAATATATACGAGACAATTTGTTGTTGTGCAAAATGCATTCAAGAAAAACTAATTTTAATTTATATTCGCTTGTTTTTTTTGGAATAAAATTATGGAGTATTTTTTTTATTTATCTTAATTAAAAAAAAAAAAAACATTGATAGAAAACACTAAAATCCCATATATGTAGAAATCTACACACAAGGGTAGACAACGTTTCTGAGGATGAGATGAAGGATAAATAAATACTTTTTATATTATTTTTAAAGGAAACGAATAAAAATTAGTTTCTAATTCAAGTTTTTTTTTCGACATTTTGCTCAATTCGAAAAACTTTTGTTAAAGCGCCTACATCCGATTATCGAAGAACGTCGATTAATACCTGATCACCAATTCGGATTCAGGACTAAGCATTCTACAATCGACCAGGTTTACAGAATAACCAATGTAATTGTTCTGTTTTAAATGTTTATATTTAACCAACATGCATAATGTACTCTATTTCTGTATTTGTAATTTAACTGAAACTATTTTTTGCTTACCATTCTCTATTAATTGCTGCTTGCTGTGCTTTAACATAGAGTACAGTAACTTTTCTATTCTTAAGCTCTCGTATAAGAGAAACAATTATTTTATTTTTCTTTGACTTAACATTCTTCCTTTTCTTAATACGTCTTACTAAAATTCTCTATACCATGTAGGCCTCTTGTAATTCGACCGTCAAGCAGTAAGCATAAGCATTCGTCATCCAATTATTGTAAAATTAAAATTAACAAATTCTTGATTTCATGTCTTTTTTTATCTTCGTTGATAAATCGACACTAGATCGGTTTATCATAATCATCTCGTCTGCAATCTTCTTTTTGTGAAAATAATCCAAAACATTTTCTGGTCCTTCGGTAGCCGAATTTAATCGAAAAAAAAACATAGGGACGGGCTACAGTCCGCTTGGGCGAACTGTTGGATACCCTATTCTTATTCCTATCCCTCATAAGTGGGCGTGACAAAAGTCTAAGTATGGTGGAATTGTTAAGAACGCTCTACATATTTTGTTATATAACATTTAAAGGATTTTATCAAAAAAAAACGCTCCCTAGCTCAAACTTGGGTGTTTCAATAAAATTGTTTTATTTAATTGTGGGCGTGTCAGTAGGCGGATTTAAAAAAAATTAACACATGAGCTTAAAGGGCCCCTACGACGTTGGGCGCGGTTAGTACGTAGATGGGGGACCGTTTGAGAACAACCGCGTGTCGTTGGCCAGTCCCATCTACAGAGTTGAGATAGATAATATACGTGGTATCACAATGGACCTAAATTGGTCTAAGTGTGTCGGCTTCTGCCGACAGCCACATAAACCTAACCTAACCTAAAGGGCCCCTAGAGAGTATATATTATAAATTTCAGCTCCCTAGCTCAAACTTTGAACTTTCAAAAAAAAATAAAAAAATAATTGTGGGCGTGTCAGTGGGCGGATTTTGAAAATATTTACACATGAGCATAAAGGGCCCATAGAGAGTATATACTATAAATTTTAGCTCCCTAGCTGAAACTTTGGATTTTCAAAAATTAATATACCCTTAGAATAGGGTATAAAAAAATTATTTTATTTATTTGTGGGCGTGTCAGTGGGCGGATTTTGAAAATTTTTTAACCCGAGCAGTTTTAGGAGTCATAGATCATATATAAAAAATTTCAGCTTTCTAGCTCAAAATTCGATTTTTTCCAACATTTGGTTTTTTTGATTTTGTGGGCGTGTCTGTGGGCGGATTTCAAAAATTCGTAAACTTGATTATTTCGGGACCCTAGAGAGTATATGGTTAAAATTTCAGCTCTCTAGGTCCAGTTTAAAGGCCTAATTTTTGGCTACAGACGGACGGACGGACATGGCTAGATCGACATTACTATCGATGCTGATCATAAATATAGTAACTTTTAGGGGTCTACGGGCAATATTAAGGTATGTTACAAACTATGCGTCAAAATTAATATACCCTTAGAATAGGGTATAACAATTGTGGGAAAAAAGTGATAAATTCACTCAGCTCATACACGTGTTAATTGGACTATTAATAAAGTTCCCAATCTCATCATAACTCTTGCATTAAAAGTAAATTATCTGCAAATTAATCGTCACCTCGGTATAGTGCGCGTGAATTATTAGATACATCCTTTTAACAATTATTGGTAGATTCATATTAATAGCCATACATATTCGTTTTGCAGTTTGAGTTTTTGTTCTCTTCTTCTGTAAGGTGTTAAAACACCAGCTATGAACATTGTTAAAGCAAAACGCGGTCGCGCCAAGGGCATTATAACCAGAAGTGCTACATTTGCTGAGTCGGTGGATACCAATACCACGCTTTCTTTGCTTGAAATTCGATTAGCAAAGTTAGAGGAAGCGTGGAATGATTTCGTTGCGTTGCAGAACCAGTTGTATGCATTTGCAGCTGATGCTGAATTTGAAGATCCAGAACCAGAATTCGAAGAGTATGAATCCAAATATTTTCTGTCTCATTCGATTCTGATGAATTTCATTTATATTAAAAGGTTGGCTGATTCTCCCAAAGATTCTATCGCTGACAAATTAGCAAGCCAACAAGCTTCGTTTCTTAAGCAATTGAACACCAAGTCTTCATCGTCTTCAGTTAATTTACCTAAGATCGTTATTAACTCCTTCTCGGGCGATTATAAGGATTGGCCAGAATTTAGTGACCTGTTTACGGATTCGGTTGATTGTAACGTGTCACTAACTTCAACCCAAAAATTTCATTATCTAAAATCGTTTGGTAGCGGGGAGGCCGCAAATCTCATAAAACACATAACGATTTCCGAAAACAACTACTTGGAAGCATGGGATAAATTGGAAAAGCGTTATGGTAGAACCAATCTTATCGTCCAATCGTACGTCGCACATTTTCTTTCGTTGCCATCGACCAACTCATCGAATGTTTTATTACTTCGAAAGATCACCGATGGGGCCGATGAAGCAATCAGGGGTTTGAACGCGTTAGATTCGAATAGCCGGGATCCCTGGTTGATATATTTGCTGCTACAAAAGCTTGATCCAGATACGAAGCAGGCATGGGCGGAGCATATAGGATCGAGAGATGATTCAAGCATCCATGACCTGCTTGACTTTCTGCAAAATCGTTGCATCTGCTAAGAATCGTGTTATTCGCCTACTCGTTCTTCTCAATCTCGTGGCAAGGCCCAAGGGCAAGGGGTTCTACGTGCACATGTCGCAGAAACAAGACCAGGTTGTCCTAAGTGTAAGGGGGATCACAATTTGTTTAGCTGCACAGACTTCTTAGCTCTCTCAATCGACATTCGTCGAAGTTTTGTTAGGGATCAATCTCTTTGCTTTAACTGCCTTCGACAGGGCCATAACTCTAACGTATGTCGATCAAGTTTTCGCTGCAAAATATGCCACTCCAGACATCATACGCTGGTTCATCTAGATTCAACCAATTCTTCATCAAATCGGGAAGATTCAAACAACATAGTTTCTACAAATGAGTTATCATTATCATCGTCCTCATCATCGCAATCACAAAGAGCTGTTTCGCCGGTTATAAACAATCATTCCTTAGAGCTCAATCGGCATCTTCAAACAATCCTTCCCACTGCTGTCGCTATAACACAAGACAAAAACCGATGCTATCAAAACATTCGTTTACTTCTCGATACGGGCTCACAAGTTTCGTTCATTTCGGAACAAGCCGTTCAACGCTTGGGATTATCCCGTACCTATTCTCGGATTCCTGTCATGGGGGTCGCTTCTACGTCAGCCGGAGTTACAAACGGAGTGGTACCTCTGAGGCTGATATGTCGGTTCAACTCTGATTTGTCGACATCAAGTGTCATGTATTATCAAAGTTAACATCATCGTTACCGCCATCCTCATTGAATGCTATTAACCTTTCTTGCTTAACGTCATCCGAGCTAGCTGATCCACATTTCTATCAGTCTAGACCAATTGATGTAATTGTCGGTGCTGACAAGGTTTTCAGCATCATTACGGGTCCATCCAATACGCATGTAAGCGGAATTCCCGATATAATTCCTACTATATTTGGATCAGTTTTAGCGGGAAGCTCAGATCAATTTCTTTCAAGACATAGCGTCGAAACCTTCTGCACTCAATTAGATTTCTCTCAAGAGTTTGATCTCGAGAGATTTTGGCGTTTAGATGAAATTAATATTGAAGCGACTCTCTCGATCGAGGAACAGCAAGCTGAAGAACATTTCGTAAACACCCACACTCGTTTACCAGATGGTCGCTATATGGTAGAGTTACCATTCAAGGATGACAAGAAGACCAGTTTCGGAAATTCATTGGATATTTCTCTAAGCCGTCTTCACTCTGTTGAAAGAAGATTCGCATCAAATTCATCTTTAACAAATCAATACCGTGAATTCATGAGGGAGTATTTATTGTTAGGTCATATGGAAGAAGTGCCTCCTGATGAAATTATGCAGACACCAGAAAGATGCTACTATCTTCCCCATCATGCGGTTTTTAAGAAAGATAGCAGCACCTCTAAAATTCGGGTAGTTTTTGACGGTTCGGCAAAAACAAATACATCCATATCTCTTAACGAGTCTCTTCTTGTTGGCCCCACGATCCAGCGTGATATTTTTTCTATCTGTCTTCGATTCCGCCGTCATCGATATACAATATCTGGAGACATAGAAAAAATGTATAGGCAAATCCGAATCTCAGACACTCACTCCGATTATCAGAGAATACTTTGGCGAGAAACTCCCGAGGACCCCATCAAACACTATAGATTATTGACGGTCACCTATGGTACAGGGTCAGCACCGTTCCTCGCAGTTCGGACACTGAGGCAGTTAGTTATTGACTCATCTGAGACACATCCTCTAGCGTCGGCAACTGTCCTCAATGATTTTTACGTCGATGACGTGGTTACTGGTGCAGATACTGTTGAGGAGATAATAGCTCTTCCAATCGATCTTGTCAACCTACTCAAAACCGGAGGATTCAACCTAAGAAAGTGGACGACCAATTGCTGGCCTCTACTCATCTCTCTACCTGAGGATCAAAGAGAGCTTTCTCCAATCGAATTTGAGGAATTCAACTCGGTAAAGGTCCTTGGATTACAATGGTGCCCTTCTAAGGATTGCTTTGCCTACAAGGTATCGTTAGGCGAAGAGGTACTTCTCACCAAACGTCGCATATTGTCTGATGCATCCAGAGTATTTGACCCATTGGAATTTCTTGCTCCAGTCATCGTAGCAATGAAAATCCTTCTTCAAGATATTTGGAGAGAGAAATTGAACTGGGATCAGGAAGTTTCAAAACAACTCGCAGATCGTTGGAAGATAATACGCGATGAACTACCACTCGTACAAAATATTTCAATTCCGAGGTCTTATGGACGGATAAGAAGTGTTGGGAGCTACACGCATTTTGTGATGCGTCTTTGGATGCTTATGCAGCAGTTGTGTACTGCAGAAGTACAAATGCACAAGGAGGTGTGCACGTATCTCTTGTAGCAGCAAAGAGTAAGGTATCCCCCATTAAGGTAGTGTCTCTTCCCAGGCTGGAACTCTGCGGAGCCCTTCTATTAACTCGTCTAATCAACAAACTTAAACTTTCTTTACAGGAGAAAGAAATAAAAGTTTTCGCTTGGACCGACTCATCGATAGTGCTGCATTGGCTTTCTGCCCCACCAAAGAAATGGTCAGTATTCATCGGCAATCGAACTTCAGAAATATTATCTTCGATACCATACAAATTTTGGAGCCATGTTCGGTCGCCCAGTAACCCAGCCGATGGTGCTTCGCGAGGGATTTCACCATCTCTTTTGTCAACGAATGAGATGTGGTGGAAAGGACCTTCGTGGCTTTGGCAAGAGAGAAGTCAATGGCCGAAATCAAATCCCAGCATAAAGGACCTACCAGTGGAGCAGTTTGAAGAAAGGTGCAGATACAAAACGCAAGTATTCGTATCCAGCGTTAAGGCCGAAAATATTTTGGAAACTCTTTTATATAATTCATCAAACTTGTGCAGATGTTATCGAACAACCGCGTTTATTTATCGTTTCATGTTCAACATTCGTTCGCCGACTGATCTCCCTAAAGCAATTTAGGCGCCACCTGTTGAGAAAAAAAAAATCCCATCGCACCAAACTTCTTTCCTATCCTTCTATTCTTTCAGTAAGTAGCTCCCAAAAATAGGCAATGAATGGCTGGGAGCTACTTGCGCAACAAACTAAATGCCTGCGCTGTGGTTTTACCATTATAAGGGTACTGTGTCACTACAGAAAAAACAAATCCCTTTAGCACACGCAAATTATAAAAAAAAAAAAAAAAAAAAAAAATCGCTCGCAAAAATTATGCCTTATGCACAAATGAACTTTCTGATGCAAAAACAAAACTTTTGAAATGTGCTCAGCTGTGTCTTTTTCCTTCTGAAATCGCGACTTTAAAACGGGGCAATGAACTATCAAAAAACTCCAAACTACTCTCTCTTACTCCGTTTCTGGATTCTCATGGGCTACTTCGCGTCGTCGGTCGCATACAAGCATCTGAACTTTCGTACAATGAAAAACATCCAATTATAATTTGCAAATCACATCGAATATCGGAACTCATTGCACAATACACCCATAAGCACTATCTTCATGCAGGTGTTACACTAATGTTTGCTTTAATTAAACAAAACTATCATATACTTGGTTGCAGAACTTTATTGCGTAAGATAGTACATAAATGTATTTCATGCTTTCGACAACGTAAACTTTCGTCAAGACAGCTCATGGGCAATCTTCCGGTCGAACGAATTCGCTTCTCGCGTCCATTCAGTAAGGTAGGATGTGACTATGCTGGCGCCATAATACTAAGACTCTCCCGCGGTAGAAATTCAAAATTCATAAAAGCATATATCGCCCTGTTCATCTGCTTTGTGACAAAGGGGATTCACCTTGAACTTGTGGGCGATCTTTCATCAAACGCTTTTCTGTTCGCTTTAGACAGGTTTAGTGCGCGACGCGGAAAACCGTCTGAAATATGGAGCGACAACGCAACGAACTTCCACGGAGCTAAACGTTTGTTAAATGAGATGTATGAACTTCTCCACAGTCAACAGCACCAAAACATCGTTGCAGAACACCTCTCCAAAGACAACATCACATGGAAGTTTCTACCACCGACCGTCAGCTCCTCATTTTGGTGGTCTGTGGGAGGCAGGCGTCAATTCTGTGAAACACCACATCAAAAGAGTCATAGGAGATGCTAAGCTCACCTTTGAGGAGATGTATACACTTTTAACAAAACTCGAAGCACTCCTTAATTCTCGACCAATGTGGCAAACTTCTGACACAGAACCTAGTGCGCTTACGCCATCACATTTTATGATAGGGGAACCGTATACAGCGATTCCTCAACCCGATTATTTAAATTCAAATGTATCTCCTAAAAATAATTGGTATCTTCTACAGATCTTAATGCAAGGGTTTTGGAAACGATGGCATCAGGAGTACTTGACGTCACTTCAACAACGATACAAATGGGAAAATACTCAACCAAATCTCGCAGTAGATGGCATCGTGCTGCTAAAAGAACCCAACCTCCCACCATCAAAATGGATCCTCGGACGAATCACACAAACTCATCCAGGAACTGACAATAAAGTCCGAGTTGTCACAGTGCGAACTACTCGTAAGTTTGGAGATTACACTCGCCCAATAGTCAAGGTTGCCCCACTTCCACGTTCTGAAAGACAGGAGTCTTTCAGGGGGGGGGGGGGGGGGGGGGGGCTGAATGTTCTGTTTTAAATGTTTATATTTAACCAACATGCATAATGTACTCTATTTCTGTATTTGTAATTTAACTGAAACTATTTTTTGCTTACCATTCTCTATTAATTGCTGCTTGCTGTGCTTTAACATAGAGTACAGTAACTTTTCTTTTCTTAAGCTCTCGTATAAGAGAAACAATTATTTTATTTTTCTTTGACTTAACATTCTTCCTTTTCTTAATACGTCTTACTAAAATTCTCTATGCCATGTAGGCCTCTTGTAATTCGACCGTCAAGCAGTAAGCATAAGCATTCGTCATCCAATTATTGTAAAATTGAAATTAACAAATTTTTGATTTCATGTCTTTTTTTTTTCTTCGTTGATAAATCGACACTAGATCGGTTTATCACAATCATCTCGTTTGCAATCTTCTTTTTGTGAAAATAATCCAAAACAGTAATTGAAAAAGCCCTAGAGGAGAAAAAAATATGTTCTAGTGTTTTTCTCGACGTCTCTCAGGCCTTTGATAAAGTATGGCATACGGGCTTGAAACATAAGCTAAGACAAGCTTTTCCGAAACAGTTATCTGATATCCTTAGTTGTTACTTATCAGACAGACTCTTTCGTGTAAAACACGGAAATTTATTACTCTTTATTTAAAGAAATCGCGGCAGGAGTTCCCCAAGGAAGCTTTCTTGGACCGATCCTATTTCTAATATACACTAGTGATATTCCTCAAGAAGAAGGCACAGCAGTAGCCACATTTGCAGACGATACAGCTATATTAGCGGTCAGTAATACCGTTGAATCAGCAACTAATAAACTCCAACGTTCTATTGACAAAATTTGTGATTGGACAAAGACTTGGCGTATTGCTCTCAACGAGGCCAAATCAACGCACGTGAATTTTACTTATAAAAATGTAGACAACTTACCCATTTTCATTGATTCGGTACGAATTCCGTACGCAAACGAGGCATAATATTTGGGAATGACACACGATGCGAAATTAAAATGGAAACCGCACGTCAAGAAGAAACGCGAAGAGCTCGCCATTCGATGTAAACAAATTGTAATCATTTAATTGCTGTATAAATTGATTCTAAGTACCATAAAAGATAAATATCTTAATGTACCATGTATTTATATATTTTAATAATAATAATTGAATTGAATTGAATTGAATTGAAATGCACTGGCTGCTTGGTAGATTTTCCCAACTCCGCATGCAGAACAAGCTGCTTTTATACAAGCAAGTACTAAAACCGGTTTGGAAATACGGTATACAACTTTGGGGTTGTACCAAATACAGTAATATCAAAATTTTACCAACTTTTCAAAACAAAGTGCTAAGAAGAATAGTAAATGTACCATGGTTTATCAGAAACACTGATATCCACAGAGACCTAAGTATGGCTACCGTCGAAGATGAAATAAAACATTTTGCCCGCAAACAACAGACACGCCTTCACGATCATTACAATAACACCATGCTACAAATTCGAGACGATACTAACCTAGTGCGCCGTTTACAAAGGATAAAACCATTTGAATTAACGAAATAAAATGTAACCACTGGGAAGCTGCCTGCCAAACGCGTATTTAACAGTTTAAATAAAACTACTGGATAGGAATAACCTAGTTGTAGTATGAAGGTTTCGAAGGGAGGTGGTTTTTGTTTTCTTATATTAAGTGAGAAAGAGTTGCATGTACCATTTTCCACCTACCCCTATTATTCGTCCGAGCCTAGTTCTGGTTCCAAGTCTCGTGCTTTCAACCAGAATATTTAATTCTCAGCTTGGTAACGTTAATATTACTATGACTTGGGAGTAATATTAGAAAAGAAAAAATTTTGCTCAATAAATTAATAACGGTTGAAAGATACAACTATTTTCACTCAGAAAAGTACAACTATTGGCAGTGCCAATAATTGCAGCTACCTATGATTTTATTATTGGCACCCCCCTGCCAATAATTGAACTGGGGCCAATTATTGGCACCCCTTTTATTAACAAAATATTAACTTTTTTTACAAAATATATTTAAAAGTCACTTCTTTAATGTATTATTATAGTAAATAAAAAAAGTTTTCATAAAAAAATCTAAAAGGAAGTAGTGATAAGAAACTTACAAAATTATACGTCCTTAATGAAAAAAAAGGAAATTTCGAAGGTTTTTTTTTGTCGCACGTGTTCTCACTTTATCTCCAAACTAATAACGCAGAAATGTGTGAAAAATGTGCAAGTTTAAAACAAAAAATAAATTGCCTATTCGGACCAAGGGTTACTGAGAAAATCAATGTTGAATGATGGGGTGCCAATAGTTGGGTCAAAAATTTGGGGTGCCAATAATTGAAGTCGTTACGCTATTATTTACAAGATTAGAAAGTACTTTAACAAAACAAAATATAGTAAAGTTAACACAATCAGACACGCGTATACCAAAGCCCACACGAACAGTTTTAGATGCATCAGCACTTTCCCATGATTTGTAGTTTGCAATAACAAAAATATCGGGTGCATCAACTGAATACCAGATACACGCGCTGCATGCATTTAGGCGACTCAGCGGATTGATGCGGCTACTGCATACTGGCTTAGAATAAGTTTACCTAGATACAGATGGGTTTGTCGAAACCACATCTTAAGCGCTATCTCAGGTTCTCCGGACCGCCGGAAATTAACTAAATAAAATAATATCCGGCGAACCCCACAGGCGGACTAGTAGGGATGCAGTTAAGTGGGAGGGTTATGATTCTTTTAATCCTGCTCATAGCCTCACCGCCATTATAGGGAGAAGAAGAAAATTATATCCCAACAAGGCCTTTTACGATGGGACTCAGGTAAATAGGATTGACAATTTCCTTATTATATTGATTCGAATCCACGTTTTAAGAGCAACGGCCAGTGACAATAGTCTGAGCTTTGGGGCCTACAACCCAGGTGAAATGCATATAGGGAACACGTTTGGATCTGATTATCTGATACGATGCAAAAGAGCTGGTGCAGACGAGGGAAGGTATCCTGGAATTGTACCTCTGCTACCGCTTCGCGAGAGATAATCGGCTTATCCACGGCAGGGACGTCGCTCCTCGCTTCCTCCGAGTTAGTACCGCAAAAGCGGAGAGGGATCAAATAGACAGAGAGAATGTATTCGAAGAAATTTGGTAGCTTGTTAAGGGGCAAGGGATCAACACGCCCTCCAACGACAGTGCGTTGCTTTAGGGGAAATCGTCCAAGTCTTTAAGAAAGACTACGTTAGCTAGGGCAAGCTTTGCATTTATATAACAGGCCAGGGTCACCAACATGTGGATGTAACTAAGGCAAGTTAAGTAGAGTAGGTAGTTTGTAAATTGTCTTCATAAAAAATACAAAGCTTCTAAATCACGCCGAGTTTTTAAAATATCTTATCGAAGAAAACAAACAAAATGACAACGGAATGGATTGATTGGAAGGTCGTGCATTCAAATCCCGTCCAAGTCCATTACTTAAAGTCGAATACATGAAAACTTGATCTCCCTAAGCAACTTAGACACCACCCGTGGAGAAAAACTATACAACTGCACCAAAGCACATCTTTCCAATCTCTCTCTATAATAGTAAGTGGCACCGAAATGCATGCAATGAAATATGCCATTGCTTGGTCTGAAAATACACCTGCACATGCGCCGTCATTAGTTTTTGATCCGTCGGTGATTCTCCAAGAAAACACCTTACTCCGTGGGGAAGGATCCTGAGTTTCTTCCGAATAGCGCAGTGCCACTTTCAGGTGAATGGCTACGCAAGCAGTCATTTGGCTCCTAGAGATAATGAGGAGTGTCAAGTGAAACACAATGCACAGTGCTGCGGAAAGAGTGGTTCGAAATTCTCCGCTCATACATAAAAAAGCTGAGCTTTGCTTAGCTTAGTTCACCAGATAATCACGCCGTACATAAGTACTACTATACGGCCGTACTGCCGATACGAGTCTGAAGACCTCATTTCATAACAATAGCATTTTGGCAAGAGAAGGGTGTGACCATTAGCTTTCCGAATTCTTTCATATTTGTTAGGTTTCCAGCTTAGTTGTTTCTAAATACAAATTAAGACACAAGTATTTAGCGCCGTCAAAAAAGATTAGACTTATGTCTTTGATGGATGGTGAGAATGTGAGATTTTATATTTTTTGGCGAAGAGGACAAGTTCAGTTTTGTGAGGTTTAACACCCAAACTACAAAGATCTACCCAAGTCGTAGTTCAGAACCACAATCCATGGAAAAATATACTTATATGTATATTTATCAGCTTTTAGTTGGTCCCACAGTAATGCCATCAGTCCTTCTCAATATCAACACATGTAACCACAGGCGCAGTTATTTAACCTTTCCACCATCATCGTTCCAATTATGGCTCTAATAACCCTCTGTATTGAATTCCAAATGCTGACAATATAATACAAACCAAATTTGATTTTCAATGTAACAACATTTCCCTCAGAGATGCTCTTAACAGGCAATATACCTACTGATCCTATTCTAATTTTCAATCACTAAACAAACTGAGCTGTTATACGAGGTTTAATAAACTTCTTTCCTTCGAATTCCTCGGGGCAATCAACTTCAAATTTGTAGAATGACAAGAATAATTAGTTGGCAACAACTTCCCAACCCAATTGAAGATCAACAAATAATTCTTCCATGGAAATGCATGGTATCTTCTACCCACGTTTGGACTCGGAAATGAAAGAAAACACTATATTAAAGTGACAAGCAACAAATGCCCACCAAACTGCGTGACGGAATTCAATTTCTTTCTAAAGCTTTAAGGTTTGGCAAATGCAAATGTTCTCGTTGTCACTCAAATCTGCAATCAACTTGAAAAAAAATCAAACAACGTCAAACTTTGAGTGTAAGTGAACGAGAATAAAAATGCAGCATATTAGTACGAGTATCTACAGCAAAAAACTGCTATGAAAAAATATTTCCAACAAAAACTGGAACCGGAAACCGGAAACGGGAAGTACAGCTTATCAAATATTAATGCGCGCAAAGGGGACGAAATACTCTCCCTCGTGCGCCCACATTTCTTTCCACTGTGTTGGACTTTTAGGTTTCAGTGCCCCATCAACAGCTATTAACCTAATTAGATTTACGTTTAAAAATTCAAACGCCTCGCCGATAGCAATAAAAAGACAAAAACAAAGCAATTAGGGCCACCAGCTTTTGAACCACATTCAAGGCGAGGTAAGCATCGGCCGACGTGTATAGGCCATTCGGCATAATACCATTACATAAGCATTTCACCATAGGTGAATGCTTAGAATAAGTCCACGAAAGTGTACCAAATGGATTAAAAAAGTCAGCAGGCTTAATTTATGTGACATTTAGTTCGAATCAAATGTACTAACGGACATTTAGGATGCAATAATCCAATTTGGCTAAACGGAAGAGGTGACACACACATGGCAGGCACCACCTGCATGTGCGTAGATATTTGTAAATAAATTGTATTCGGATTTGCCTAATTATATATACAAGCATTGTAAATATTGATTACTTTCAGTTGAGCCGAAAGATACGATATACAACTGTGTGCTGAATGTCGTGAATTGTTGGTTATGCTTAAGGAGGGCCACGCATCATTCTATTACACCCAGTGACCCGAAAACTACTAGTTACGTATACTACATACTTCTCTTTGGTTATATACATTCGGCAAACGGGTCGATAAAGAAATCGATGCAAATGTGTGCTAGCTATATCACTATCTAAGCACACATGCATGGCGGAATTAATCGTCTGAAAGGATGTCGCTTTTATGGGAAACATGATGGTAGCCCTTTTTGCATAAGTTATGTATACTGCTGATACAGAAACGATAAATATTAATCAGTTTGCAGTTAATTAAGCGTTTGATGTGGAAAACAATGGCAGAATATGCAATGCATGCAGGAACAATGTAAGGATTAAATAGTGTGTGTACCATTTGCTGGAGGAAACAGGCCGTTGTTTGTTGGATCCTCATAAAAGTCGGGGATATCCCTGTAAAGGGCCTAAATAGATTGAGAGCATGTGGCCTAGAGGACTTAAATGAAATATGATTGGCAATTTAAATAAATGACTAATGAGCAGGCAAATTCGATTATTTGTGGGATTTGATTCGATTCCATTACACGGCTCTGTAATGTAGATTTGCAGCTATTTTTTGTTGACTGTAAAACTCTGCCTTCCTTCAAAGTTGCTCGAATACAATCTACGGCAAAAAAGCGCAATTCTGTAAATGGTATCGCGACAAATCGCCCAAAACGGGAAAAATGTCAAATCGCCCATAAAATTGTTGGGCGTTTTGACATGATTCAAAAGACCTTAACAAATTGTCTTAGTTTTGACTCATAGTTTGTAACATGCCTTAATATTGCCCGTAGATCCCTGAAAGTTACTATATTCGTGATAAGCATCGAGAGTTGAGCTAGGAAGTTAAACTTTATAATATGTATTTATATACTCTCTAGCGGCTATTAAAAGATTTTTGAATCCGCCCAGTGACAAGCCCAAATTTGAAAAAAAAACCGTTTTTTCGAAAATCAAAGTTTGATCTAGGAAGCTGAAATTTGGAATAAATATACTCTCTATTATGCCCTTAATGCTCATGTGTAAATATTTTTAAAATGTACCCGCTGACACGCCCACTTTTTACAAGTAAACCGTTTGTTGAAGAAATCCTTCGCCAAGTATGTAGTTCAAGTCGTTTGTAAAAATTCCTTTATATTAAGCTTTCTGCCATGCAAAATTTTAAGAGGAGTTTTTTAGGTTTTTGTCACTCCCACTTAATGAGAGATATGAATAGGAATAGGGTTACCTTTTTCTATATAGCCTGTAGTCTTTTGCAAACAATAGAATATTTTGCTGGTAACATGGTATTCGACAAAAGTTTCCCATTGGGAACTTGAGATAAGGGTTGCATTTTCCGCGAGTATCTATTCTAGAAATCCTGCGTTTTCCACAATCGAAAGTGACTGGTCTTTCGCTATCATTTTCATAATGAAATCGTCAATGCTCTGTGTTCAGATGCCGAAAGTTCTGAACGTTTATCATTCACAAATAACCTACACTGCACCGTTCTTTTGATTTTAGCAACTACACCTGTTGAAGTTTCCGCTACTTGCGTATGAGCGCTGGAAGTGGCTATTGTTTGCGATTCTTCCGTTGTTATAGAGACTGATTGTGTGGCATGTATTGCAGTTGGAGCTCCCCCACCATTTGCTATGGAATAGGCTGGATGTTAAAGGCGGAAATGGTAATTTCTTGTTTGCATTTATATTTTTATTTAAATATATTTTTAATACAGGACGCATGTTGCCAAATGTAATCTATATGTAATTTAATTACAAATGAAAACAGATCTAATTCGTTTTGCATACTAAAATAATCCAACCAAAGCAAACTATTTAAACATATTGCAAATACCATAAGTTCAACGTGCAAAAAACCGTCCATGTCAGTCTAAAATCGTTCAAATATTTTTCGCAGCCGATAGTACTAAAAATCATTCATTCATTTTGTTTTTCAGTCCAAATTCCAATAGTTTCTCAATGAAAACATAAGCCAGAAGTTGGTTGCCAGTGGAACCATCATAAAACCACCCTTATAGAAATGCTTATAAAAAACGCAAGCAAACATAGATACATAAAACCCAATTGACTGAAGGGACTCGTCGAACAACTCAGTGCAAGCCAACAACAACATTTTTGCAGTAGAGCCATCGCGAGAGAGTCGACAGTGTACATGCACAGAAAAATCATTCAGTTGAAGAAAACTATCGGATTCTCGATGTAAAAGTATTTGAATGGATTTTTATTTGAATGAATGATTTCTAAATAATAGTAACTGAACGTTTTTAATTTGAATAAATGATTTCTCAAATATAGTAACTGAACGATTTTCGATATATATTGAACGAATTAATATTTTGTAACCATCGATAGATACTATGACTAGTGTAGGTAGTGTCCCCCGGACAACACAACACCGAAACTCAACTTCAAGAAATCTTTTTCGAATTCGAATCCGCAACAGATTTATGGTTCGATACCGTTGAAAAATTCTTTCTGCAAATTTCTATCTTCACATTATGGTTCTAAAATGGAATTTTTTAGTGGGAGCAGGCGATTTTTTCAATCCACTCCTTTAATTCATCCATCATGAACGGATGGTCTGCAACGGCGGTAAGAAAACCACGCGCAGGACAGACGGACTGTCTGTAGGCACAACTGTGACAGCAAACCCAGACGGACGGTCTGCGATGGCGGAGTTGTGTATCCATCTTTAAACATACTCCAAACAGACGGGCGGTCTGAAAAATACAGCGGTCGACACTTGAGTCGCTGTCACAACTAGACGGTTGGTCTGGTATAGCAATTGGGGAGGGCGAGCGGACGGCCCCTCCTGAAGACAATTGCAAAAGAAGTACCACTGTCACGGTACTGAGTCACGCACGATAGGGGGGAAGATGACGCTCTGTCCTTCAACTCCATCGTGGGAGCACCAGAGGAGCAGCAGAGAGTGTTGGCGGACGGTCGCGTATTTATACACTCCCATACTAAGAATTTCACAGACACCGGTCCCGAGGCGTACAAAGACCGGGGACAACAAAACATTTAACACGAAACACAACGATTCCTGCGAGTCCAACATACACAATAAAAACAAAAAGAACCCTTGTAAGAACTGGCACAAGATCTGAATTCCCTAAAGACCCCAAATCCGAGATAAGTAAATAATAATAGCGCGATAATTTAGAATTTATTTAGAATTTCTTCACTCACTGCACTATTCCTGAATTGCTGGGTTTTCCAATGGGTTTAGCTGATGTCTGGTCCTAGAGATTTTCGTAATCCAATCCCTCACAGGTGGAATCTTCTTTGGGCGGCACATTTGTAATTGGGGAATTTTGAATTGGGTTCCAAAAGATTGGACCCCGTGAAAATAATAAAAGAATTGAACTAAATTCGGCTTTTCGAAGGTTTTGATCGGGGAACTGTCAAAAGGGTACGGGCTGAATCGAGGCAGATTCAGGATCTGTCGGAGGGTTTGTTCATTGCTGAAGACTTAGAGCAATGGACGAATTCACTGAGTGAGAGGTTGCCTGAAGGGCGTGAGAGCATTAGCGGGACCATGTCAGCGCACTAATATGAGAACACATAGTGTAGCAGGAGATGACATGGACCAAGCGATATTGCGACGACTGGAAGTTGAAAATCAACTTTCAGAAGACGGAAACAATCTTGTTCAGAACTCCATTGGCTGGGGCCTCTAGGGATACCAGAAAAAACTGGAAGAAATTGGCCATTATTGGACAGGATGGGCAGCCATTGGCGGTGAGAAGCGTAGTTAGATATCTAGGTATCTGGCTTGACCAGTATCTATATTTCGATAGACATATAGTTGCTTGTCTTGCTGGGGCCAAGAGGGCTTATGCTTTGACAAGGAGACTGTTTCATAGCAGTCAACTTGACTCCAGAGTGAAGGTCATTTGCTACGTGGCCCTTATAAGGCCGATCATCGCTTATGGTTGTCCATTGTGGTTTAATATAGCGCCTAGTTATATGGAAAAGATTCGGGTTTTGGAGAGACAATGTCTTAGGACCTGTCTCCGGTTGTTCCGAACGCCCGAATCCAACTATATAAAATACTATCCCAACAAGGTCCTATACGATGGGGCTCAGTTGAATAGGATTGACAATTTCCTCATTAAGGTCACTCGAAGGCACGTTGCAAGGGCGATGGCCAGCGACAATAGTCTGATATTTGGGGCTTACTACCCCAATGAAATGTACATTGAGAGTACGCTCCGGTCTGGCTTTATCCCGCCAGAGGCATTTATCCATATTGATGCAAAAGGGCTGGTACAGACGAGGGATGGTATTCCGGTCTTATACCATCGCTACCGCAGCGCGAGAGATAAGCGGCTCCTCCATGACGGGGACGTCGCCAATGCTCATGAGCTCCTCCGTTTTAGTACCGCAATATCGGAGAGGGATAGATTCGACACGGAAAAGCAATTCGCCGAATTTTGGTGGCTTGTTGAGGGGGGAGGGGTCAACATGCCCTCCCAGGACGGTGCGTTACTCTAGGTAACATCCTCTTAGCTTATAAGTTAGATTAAGTCAGCTAGGGCATTTTTGGGAGAGGCCGGGCTCGCCAACGTGTGGTGGTGCTTCCGGGAGTTGACTGACGCTGTAAGGCTTCAGTCGGCTCACGGCGGCGCGTATGCACGTTGACGACTGTCAGGCGCTCGGAAAGCAATTGGGATTTTGACCACTTATTGCGCCAGGCAACGAGTGCTCATAATCCTAATTATAGTTAGAATACGTTAAGTAGTTTAAGTAAGTAGAATAGGTAGTTTGTAATTTGTTTTATATAAAATCTCAATAATGATACCGAGTTTTAGTAAATTTTCTCGAGGAATATATATGTAAGATTAGTTCGTAAAATAGTTCGTAGGCCGAAAGGCAATAATTCTAAGATATAGTTAAGTTTAGAGCGTTCGCATAAGGACCAATAAATAAGAATAAGTATCCTGTTAATTTTAAGTTAGGTTTAATCATTTTTGTCTAGTATGTAAGTAGATATTTATCAATGAATAAAAAAAATGAATTTCAAAGTCAAAAGATGACATGGACCGCAAAATGTCTGAGTATGTGTGAGGATGGGGGAGTACGAAACAGTTGACAACTTCAGCGCCACAGCTGAATTGTCGGATTGGAACTGTTGTTGGCTCTGCTTCCCCATGTATGTCTGGATGTGTGAGTGATGATACCGGCCGGCCGAATGGACAAAGCCAGCTGGCAAATCACTTCTTGGTTGTCCAGCTGTTGATATTGACGTGTTGCTTAAAATCCGGGAGTTTATTTGAAAAAAAAAACAAAAGATCAGAGCGTTCGAGGAAGTCGAACTTAGACAAAATTGTGAAGTGGGTAATTGGGAGGTCGAGAATTTGAAGGAAGATTTCACCTTGAGGAAGGTCCAGGCGGGAATCAGGACTTCAGGAAAAAGGAACAGATAAGTAGAGTGATAGTGTCCGTGTAGTGAGTTTTGCAAAAAAAAAACATAGGGACGGGCTACAGTCCGCTTGGGTGAACTGTTGGATACCCTATTCTTATTCCTATCCCTCATAAGTGGGCGTGACAAAAGTCTAAGTATGGTTGAATTGTTAAGAACGCTCTACATATTTTGTTATATAACATTTAAAGGATTTTATCAAAAAAAAAACGCTCCCTAGCTCAAACTTGGGTTTTTCAATAAAAATTTTTTATTTAATTGTGGGCGTGTCAGTAGGCGGATTTAAAAAAAATTAACACCTGAGAATAAAGGGCCCCTAGAGAGTATATATTATAAATTTCAGCTCCCTAGCTCAAACTTTGAATTTTCAAAAAAAAAAAAAAAAAATTGTGGGCGTGTTAGTTGGCGGATTTTGAAAATATTTACACATGAGCATAAAGGGCCCATAGAGAGTATATACTATAAATTTCAGCTCCCTAGCTGAAACTTTGGATTTTCAAAAATTAATATACCCTTAGAATAGGGTATAAAAAAATATTTTATTTATTTGTGGGCGTGTCAGTGGGCGGATTTTGAAATTTTTTTATCCCGAGCAGTTTTAGGAGTCATAGATCATATATAAAAAATTTCAGCTTTCTAGCTCAAAATTCGATTTTTTCCAAAATTTGGTTTTCTTGAGTTTGTGGGCGTGTCTGTGGGCGGATTTCAAAAATTCGTAAACTTGATTATTTCGGGACCCTAGAGAGTATATGGTTAAAATTGCAGCTCTCTAGGTCCAGTTTAAAGGCCTAATTTTTGGCGACAGACGGACGGACGGACGGACGGACATGGCTAGATCGACATTACTATCGATGCTGATCATAAATATAGTAACTTTTAGGGGTCTACGGGCAATATTAAGGTATGTTACAAACTATGCGTCAAAATTAATATACCCTTAGAATAGGGTATAAAAAGGGAAAAGAAATTAGGAAATCTCGGTAGGGTAGTGCTTCTCCGAATCCCGGTAAAAGAAGGGACAGGCGAACCCCGCTAATCGACCTTTGTCCCCTTCGATCAGTGTGAAAATCCACAGTAAGTACCTACTCGTACATTCGGTTTCCTTTGGTGCGATTTATTAAAATAAGCACTCGCGCTCTTCGCACCTTCATTTGACAGATCGGTAAATTTCGTTTTCGGCAGTGGCGGCTGCAAATTCTTATTAAATTTATTTCGGTGTTTTCCTCCAATTGAATTTCCTTAAAAGTAATTCTCTCGCTTAATTAAAGTGCAACAAGTGGAATGATATGGCCGACGAACTTCACAGACAACGTCCTCACACCGGTAGGATTCCGATTGAGTTGAAAATTCATACGGTTCTTGTTGGCACCGGTGCGAAAGTTTCTGACATCGTGTCATCAACGTACAAAAGGTGGCACGAGAGTCGTGTCGCTGCATTGTTCGAACAATAGGGGTGCACGAGTATGAAAAACAAATACTTCAAACAAATTTCAAACAAAATGGAAGAGAGGAATGCCTAAACACAATCTACAAACTTCCTACTCTACTTAACTAACCTAAACAAATTAATCTATAATAACTAATCAGTTCGAAGCACTTGTTGTCTTAAACAACAAGTGGAAAAAATACCGATTGTTTTTAGCGCGCATGGCAGTCAACGTACGCAACGTACCGTCAAGCATCCGCTCTTGCAAAGTGCCTTTGAGTCCCTTGGTGTAGGGCTTTGTTGCAATAGTATTTTATTAAGTTAGATTCAGGCATTCGAAACAACCGGAAACAAGCCCTAAGACATTGTTGACATACGCTTCGGTGCCTAGCGACTGTCTGCGCAAAGACGCCCTTGACGTGATCGACGAATGGTTCACTAGGAATGGGCTCTCGGTCAATCCTCTTAAAACTGAGGTCGTTCTCTTTACGGGAAGGAGGAAGCTGATCGGGTTGACGCAGTTAGCGCTTAAAGGCATCACAACCCAACTCTCCAATGAAGCAAAGTATCTGAGAGTTATCCTGAATAGCAAACTTCTTTGGTCCAAGCATGTTAAGCTGAAGACTGCCAAGGCGCTGTCGGTTTTCTGGCAGTGCAAGGGCATTTTCGGCAAAACATGAGGCTTCAAGGGGGCCTTTGCCAGCACGCTTGGCTCCGGCCTAGATGCATTATTTAACCTCCCGTCCCTTGATGTTTACAGCCTGGAAGGCTGAATTCACTTAGACTTGTCTGGGTCCCGGGTCATAAAGGGAAATGAGATCTCCGATGAAGTAGCTAGACAGGGCCCAGAGGTGGACTTCTCAGTACCTGGACCAGCGATATGTCTGCCTGCGTCCTCGGTCATGGCTTCCATTGACGGTTGGGTTTCATATGAGCCCAATCGCCGATAGCATGACTCTCCAGGACGCAGACAGACGAAGCAAATTCTAACCGACGTCTGTAAAAAGTCTGCGGCATTCTTGTTGTCCCTCAGCAGAAAACACTGCAGACAGACTACTGGCGTTCTTCCGGGACACTACGATTTTGCCAAACACCTTAAGGTGCTAGGCCTAACTGCGAAACCTGTGGAGTAAGCGACGACACTGCGGAACATTTCCTCTGTGATTGTCCTGCTTTTGCTCGTATCAGGTGGCTGTTATTTGGTGCCAATATGGTGATGGTGGTATTCGTCTTTCTTAGAAAAACAAGTAAGTTCTTACAATAAGAGTGGAGTGCCTTCCTAGTAGTACAATGGACCAGTATGGAGTCTGAGTGCTCCAATGTAGAAAGTCTCGCACCCCGACAAAAAAGTATAGAAAAAAGTAACATATTCAAATTTTCTTGTCAACAAAGAACATTTAAATAACACAAAAATAGCCTAAGCTCTTCTCGTGAAATTAACAAATATTATAAAATTTATTTCACGATAAAGTTTTTATATTTTGTCTTTACACAGTAATAGTAATGATTTGCACACAATTTACTGATTCAATGATTGGTTAAAATTGCTATGTTAGTCAAAACTTGTATACATTTTATTGCCACACGTGGGAACAAACCAACGCGCTTAATATGATTCCATATTCAAAATTATTTAAATTTTTTTAATTAATTATTTCTAATCCCCATTCAGCAATCTGGAAAACATAAACCTCGGAAGGAATTGTGAACATCTAATTTGAGTAGGTAGACAAGGATTACGAGAGAATTATCTTATTTCTATCTCCTTACCTTATTTATTATTTTAAACGAGCTTTTCAATAGATTTCGCGGAAACGGTTCTAACAATTCTCAATATAACAGTCTTAATCGAATGGTTGATTTGATTTTTGTTGACAGTGAGTTTCATATTTGTTTCGATAAGTGTAATTTCCCAGTTATTGCAAATTCAATTCATCACATTGCTATTGATGGAAATATTAATTTCTATCATTATTTAAAGAAAGAAACTAATGATAATAATATTTTATATGATTTTCGAAAAGCTGACTATGACGGTATGGTTGATTATCTTTTGTCTTTTTCTTGGGATAACGTTTTTTGTTCTTCAGAATTAGATAGCATTTATGTATCTTTTGTAAGCGTTTTGATGGGGGCAATTGATAGATATGTGCCTAAAAACCGTTCTAATAATAGTTCTTGTCCTGCCTGGTATAATAAGAGGTTGACCAATCTCAAAAATAGAAAAAACAAGGCATACAAATTGTATAAATCTGATATAAATAATTCTGAACTGCGTATAAAATATTTAAATCGTCAACGAGAATTTGATCTTCTCAATAAATTCTTATATCGAAATTATCTGCTTTCTATCGAAAGAGACCTCAAACTAAATACCAAGCGTTTTTGGAGTTTTATAAGCTCAAGGCGTAAATCAAGTGGATTACCTAGTACTATGAAGTATGTATCAAGATACAATTACTAGTGATGTACCTACAATTTGTAATTTATTCGCTGACTATTTTCAATCGGTTTACTCTTTAGACCATCCGCCTATCCAAAAGCTACCTTATACGAGTAGAGTTGCCAATATAGGTTCTTTAGTTCTAAGTCCATTTGAAATCGAATAGGTTTTATCTAAATTGGATGTTAATAAAAGTGAAGGGCCTGATGGGATTCCAGCTATTTTGTTAAGGAATTGTGGTATTGCTATATCTCAACCACTTTCATGGATTTTTAATCTCTTACTAGCTAAAGGAAAATTCTTGGATTGCTGGAAGGTTTCTTTTTTATCGCCAATTTTTAAATCGGGCTCAAAACAGGATATAACCAATTATAGACCCATTTGTAAAATTTCCTGTATTCCAAAAGTATTTGAAAAACTAGTTTGCAATAGGTAACTCTGTTATTTCAGAATCATATTTCCGTTTCTCATCGTGGGTTTGTAGCAGGAAAATCAACGGCAACAAACTTAGCATTAATAAGCAATAATATCATTACAAATATGGAAAAAGGCTTCCAAACCGATGTTATCTTTACAGATTTTGCTAAGGCATTTGACAGAGTGAACCATCAAATTTTACTTAATAAACGAAATTCTCTAGGTATCCACTCTTCCTTATTAAAATGGCTTGAATCATATTTGGATGGTAGAGTCCAAATAGTAAAAGTTAATTGCTCGCTCTCAAAATATATTTCGGTCCCATCTGGTGTTCCACAAGGAAGCCATTTGGGTCCATTATTATTATTACTATTTGTAAACGACATAAATGATATTTTTCAAATTTCAAACTGCCTCCTTTTTGCGGACGACCTCAAACTTTACCGTAAGATCTCTTGTCAAACTGACTGTTTTCTTCTATTGGAAGATCTGTCGAAGCTTGACAGTTGGTGCAAGTAAAATCACCTTCTGTTAAATGTTTCTAAATGTCAAGTTTTGTCGTATTTCCGAAATTCGAATCCCATACTTGTTTAGAGCGTGTAACAAGAAAGAAAGACCTAGAAGTAATCTTAGATGCTAATCTTTCCTTTTTACCACATTACGATTTTATTATAAACAAAGCTAATCAAATGCTTGGTTTCTTGAAAAGGAATGCAAAAGAATTCTCAGATTCATATACTTTAAAATCTCTGTACAATTCTCTGGTAAGGTCAGTTCTTGAATACTGTAGCATTGCTTGGAATCCTTATTATAAAAACTCAATAGATAGAATTGAAAAAGTTCAGAAACATTTCACAAGATATGCATTTTACAAGCTTAATTGGAGGATCGCAAGGCCTTCTTATTATAGCAGATGTTTATTGTTTGGTATGCAATCTCTTTATGATGGTCGGGTTTATTTTTCTGTTATGTTTATAAGAGACATCGTAACATGTCATATCAATTGTCCTCCTTTACTAACGCTATGTAACTGTGTAAATGCACCCTCTAGAACTACACGCCACCGGTTTCATATCGTCGTTCCAAACACGAAGTGGCGTATGTGCAAAACTTAATTTCACAGTAGAGCCAAAACAAAAATTTACGAAATTTTGTTTTCTTATGTTTTTTTTTTTTTGGTTTAATTGAAAACTTTCCATTATTTCGAGGAAGTGGTTATTATAATGTGTTGAAATTGTTTTTTTTTTCATAAACATTTACCATTTTTGAGTAATTTCTATTCCAAGAGAAAAAATGACGATATATATGTGGCAATGGGAACTTAATAAAACACCATGCTCATGAGACTGACACTTTATTACTGACCTGGTTTACTTAAGAGAGCTTACATACTATGTATACATGATCTGATTTACAGTAGTCATAATGTGTGGGTGATATGAATACTTGTATGTTGTGTTCAGAGATGTACGTAGGTACTCAACATCTCCCCCCTTGTTTTTTTTTTTTTTTTTTTTTTCACAAGGGACTTAATGTCTAATAAATTCAAGTATAGTAAAATATTCATCTACTACTATCATACATATTTACAAACTCATATTCGATACGCTACTTAATGTCTAATATTAATCTGTAACTTGGAAGAGAACTCACAGAAATTTTTTGAGGCACGTTGCTGTTCAAATCATTGTTTCAGTATTGAGTGTGTGAAGTCTTACAAGTACCTTGGTATTTTGATTGACTGGAAGATGGATTGGTCCAGCCATACTAATGCACTTAAGAAGTATCTTATGGCTGCTACGGCAATTCTACTTGTTAAAACAGTATTGTTCCAGGGATCTTCTTGGGTGTATTTATTATGGTTTGGTGCATTCTAAGCTCGAATATGGCATTGTTTTATGGGGTGGTACTCATAACAACAAAATTAATCCGCTTCTAGTTTCTCAAAAACATGTTATTCGTCTTATTTGTAACAAAAATCGTCGTTATAATAGTTTAATGCTTTTCAGAAATCTCAAAATCTTACCTCTGAAACACTTGTATTTCTACAAAGTTTTGAAAATATTTTTTGCCAGATCTGGCCATCTATTAAGCAGGTGCTCTTCTAGCTACAGCCTTAGAATAAATAGTCAACATCTTGCTCTAGTCCCAAATCACAATCTTCAAATATTTCTCAATTTTTATACGTCAATTGCTCCTAGACTATTTAACAGCTTACCTATTAGCATTAGAATAATTAGAAATGAATCCATTTTCCTCAAAAGAGTAAAACTCTGGCTCTCCGATCTAAATTATAAGGATATCCATGATTTACTATGTTTAATTACTTAAGTGTTTTTTTGTGAGTTTTTCGCTTGCGATCCATGTAATCACTTTACTTTGGCACTTTCACTATTTGTTACTCATGTATTATTAACAAAATTAAATATAATTTATAAAAAATAATATTGTTATTATTAGTTTCAAAGTCTTGTCGTAGCCCCACTTCATGTTATTATAATACTGTTAAGTTATAATTATTGCTTTCGCCTCTAGTTCCTTATGAACTATAGATTGCAGATTCTTTATTAATTTAATTATTGATCATTGTATTTATACCTAGTCTTATCTGTTTTATGTTAGGAATTGATAAAGAAAGTAATAAATAAATATTCATAAATATTCAAATATTCAATTCAATAAAACAAAAGGAGAAAAAAAAATAAAAATTTAGAGTATACCTGTCTACTGTCTAACTTTAGCTTTCAGAAATTTATATTGAATTCAAAATTTATTTTTATTTTAGGAACATTTATATCTTTTTCCACTTCTTGTTTTCGAATCTGTTATATTCGGTAATTCATTTGCTCGAATTGTTAAGCCTGACTCGGGATTTGATCTGATGTAACTACTATTTCGCCTATAAATGTGTCTGTTTGCATCTTCAATTATGTATGAGCGCGGTGTCGGGCCTTTTTTTAAAATTGTTCCCCGTATCCATTTGTTTGATTGTTGCATGTAAATAGGTTGACCATTCTGAAATGAGTTTCTCGATTTAGCATCCGCATTATAATTGTTAGTATAATTTTTAATTTTGTTTGCAAACTGCTGATGTACGTCTTTATTTAGTGTCGGAATGAGTAGTTTCTCACTGATTGGTAATTTAGTGCGTAACCGTCTATTATTCAGTAGTTGTGAAGGTGAAAATGTCATGTCTTTTACTGGAGCGTTTCGGTATTCTAGCAAGGCTATACATAAATCCTCATGAGTTTTACTTTTCTTGAGAATTGATTTTACAATTCCTACTGCCCTTTCTGCCAAAGCATTTCCTTTTGGATATAATGGACTGCGAGTTCGTAATTCCACATTCCAATTTTGTAAAAAAAACGTTGATTTCCCTAGCGGGAAAAGGATTGTTATCAACAATTATAATTTTAGGTATTCCATGTTCAGAAAATATATCCATCCAATGTCTCTTTATTTCCGCTGCCGATTTGCTTTTTAACTTTCTCACATCAATCCACTTTGAAAAATAATCAATGGTAACTAAGTAATTTTCATTTCCATATTCTGCAATATCTGAAGCTATTTTTTGCCATGGCAGGGTAGGTATTTCTTGTACAACCATTGGTTCTTTTTGACACTTATTTTGAAATGTTTGGCAAATACTGCAACTTATAATAATATTTTCAATATCTGCATCCATACCTATCCAGAATATTATTTCTTTCGCCCGTTTTTTAGTTTTAGAAATTCCAAAATGACTCTCATGCAGCAGCCTTAACATTTTATTTTTCATTGCATCTGGGATTACTATACGATTTTCAAAAAATAGGATTCCCTCATCCACGTATATAGAGTCTCTTATTTTGTAATATGGTTTTATTTCGTCACTACATTTGTCTTTTGATTTTGGCCAGCCATTTACACAGAATACCATTATTTTCTTTAAGATTTCATCCTTTCCCGTTTCAACCCGCAATTCGTTTTCAGAGCTTTCCGTCACATCCACAGTTAATACTGTTTCCATTATACTTTTTTCTTCCTTACTTTGTTCCGCTTTTAAATAGTGTCTGGATAAGTAATCCGCAACATGCATGAATTTGCCCGGAACCCATTCCAATATAATATTGTAATTCCACAGTTTCATTAACATTCTTTGTACGAGTAGCTTACTAGAAGGGACCTTATGTATTTCTTTTCTAATTAATGATACCAACGGCTTGTGCTCATTTGGAATTGCAATCGTTTGCCCATATATCCAATAATGAAACTTTTTTACAGCGAATAAAGCGGACAATAATTCTTTTTCAATTTGCGAATATCTTGTTTCCCTTTCTGATAAAGCTCTACTCGCAAATGACACGATTCTATTATTCTAAATTAAACAACACCCAATTCCCCTTTGACTTGAATCGCTTTGTATCAAAATTGGACTTTCCGGATTAAATGGTGCCAGTGCTACTGCTCTACATATCTCTGCCTTTATTTGTTCCACAACCAGACTATGTGATTCAGTCCACACAAATGTTGAATCTTTCTTTAAAAGACATCTTAACGGATAACTTATTTCAGCTAAATTGGGAATAAAATTCCTAATATAATTTATGACACCTAAAAACTTTTGAACTTCCACTTTATTCTTTGGCATTTCTAACTTTTTAATGCTCTCAATCCTGCCCTCATCAATTTGAATGTTTTGTCCATCAAATACCAAGCCTAAGTATCTCACTTTAGGTAAACAATACTGAAATTTATCTAAATTAAATTTAATATTTTTTTCTTGTGCTCTGATAAATACGTTTCTTAGATTGTTATCATGTTCGTCCTTAGTTTTTCCCATAACCAAAATATCGTCTATGTAGATCATTACCCCCGGCAAATCTCCGAAACTATTCGTGTTCATCCTCTGAAAAACTTCTGGAGCCGTGGTAATGCCAAACGGAAGACGATTAAACTGATAGTTACCAAAAGGGGTCGCAAAAGTGCACAACTCGGCCGAATGTTTATCTAGTCTCACATGCCAGAATCCATTTTTTATATCCAAAACGCTAAAATACTTTGAATCACCAATTTTGGATGTTATTTCATCCATTGTAGGCAACAGAAACTTTTCTTTCTTTATATTCTTATTTAGTTCCATCGGATCTAGACATAGCCTTATGGAACCATCTGTTTTTCTTACTATAACTACATTCGATACCCAATTCCTCGGTGTTACCACTGGAGAATTTATTCCAAGGTCAACTAATTCTTCCAATTTTGGCTTTAGTTTTTCTTTTAATTTCATTGGTACCCTTCTCGGTGCCTTAACGGTGCCTTTTGCTCCTTCAACTAACTCAATTTTGTGTATTTCTGGAAAACAGCCAATCCCACTAAAACTATTTTTAAATGCCTTCAAAATGTTTTCCTTCGTGTCCACTTTTAGATTTATCTTATTGATCATATCCACTCTTTGAATTAGCTTCAGACTCAAACATGCGTATAATCCCAAAACTGGTACATAATCATTTGAAACTATTATAAAATGTTCAACACTTACTATATTCTTAAACATGCAAACAAAATCGCAGCATCCCAGTGGAACTATTTGGTCACCTCCAAATGGATATAGTCTCACGCTGGTTGGTTTCATCTCCTCATGCCCCTTTCCTTGTTCGAATATTTGCTTAGTAATTATATTCGCGTCCGATCCCGAGTCAAGCTTAAATTGAACGATGCTATTATTTACTCTGATTCGCTCATACCATCTAGATTTGATAGAATTAATTTTATTAGTACAAAGAGAAAAACAAAAATACTCATTTTCATCACCTATTTGATTAATGGCATTAACGTTAACGTTTTTAGTATATTTACTTCTACATGCTATTGCAATATGATTTTTCTTATTACAGACCTCACATGTTTGCCCATATGCTGTACATAACCCTTTCTTATGTGATGATGCACAGTATAAGCAATTATTTATATAGTTCGATGTTCCGCTCTTGCTCATACCATACGATTGCTTTGTCATCGATCGGTCTCCACTGTAGTTGCTGTCTTTGTTATCCCGTTCATATCGGTACTTATTGTTGGTGTATGCAAATTTCTTCTCGCCTTTTCTGCCTGTTCTTACCTCCCACACTTTTGATTCTTCATCCATCCTTCCCCTTGCTGTCTCTTTTCCTGCTATTCGTACCATCATCACAGCCTTTTAATAGTCCAAATCTTCCGTTTTGATAAGTTTATCTCGCAATGCCTTGTCAGCTATTCCCATGACTATTCGATCTCGTAGCATATTACTTTCTTCGGGAAATTTACATCAATTTGCGCAAATCAATCAAAAAATCTTCAAACGCCTCGCCTGTCTCCTGTTTTCGTTTGTAAAACATATATCTATCATACAGCGTGTTTGATTTCGAAGCGCAATATTTGTCAAATGATTGAAACACCTTGTCCAGCTTTTTTGAATCCTCTCCCGATATTTCAAACGTTTTAAATGTCTTTCTTGCTGCTTCGCCTATTTGGTTAAGAAACACAGCAATTTTCTTCTCCTCTGGTTCCTTATCCAGTCCCGCTGCTACGAGGAATATCTCGAAATTATCTTTAAAATCTGCCCAGCTTTCTGTGGGGTTATTGGTTATATCCAAATCGTCCAGTTTTTTAACGAAGTCCATTGTTTGTTGTATAATTGGCTTAATGCTGTGTATCTGTTCACTTATCGTTGCGTCACAATATTCTTCTTTGTTATTAGTTCCTTTGCACGATTCACTTTTACACTTCGATCGCAATATCATATTCGATTTTTGGTTCTTTTTGCCGGCTGCGCCATGTGGCAATGGGAACTTAATAAAACACCATGCTCATGAGACTGACACTTTATTACTGACCTGGTTTACTTAAGAGAGCTTACATACTATGTATACATGATCTGATTTACAGTAGTCATAATGTGTGGGTGATATGAATACTTGTATGTTGTGTTCAGAGATGTACGTAGGTACTCAACAATATATGAACAGTTGCATCGTACAAACTATGGCCGTAATGAACCCATTACGCGTTGCATTAGAGAAGTAAACTTAATTTGCAATAGGATGGATTTTAATCTTGATGTTTCGAGAGATGCATTTAAAAAACATGTGTTAAATAATATTCAAATTGTAACTTCCTAAAAAATATAAAAACTTAATCTTCTTTCATTCATTTGTGTTAATTGTAAAATTATAAAGAAAAAATGTTAGTTATAGTAATAATGTTAATTATAGTAATATTTATTTATTTATATTGTAGGTATATTTCCCCCCAACAGCTATATAATCGTTTGTATTCAGTATCTAGTCTAAAAGATTGTTATCTGCTTGATGAAATAAACTAAACTAAACTAAACAACTAAACTAAATTTGAATGAAATTGTGTACCTAACTAATGTCTAACATTTCAACCTTATATTTACATATAATATCTTTGTCTCATCTAGGAGGGTTCGATTTCTTCAGAAAAAACAGGCAAAGAAAAAAGTATTCTTTGAATTAAAAACTAGTTTGTTGAATTGATATTAAATTAGTATCGGGCGCAGTGGCTCAGCGGTTAGAATGTTGGACTACTAATCGAAGGGTGCCCGGCTCAAATCCCTTCTGGGCCAAGCAACATTTAAAGTTCTTTTCACTAATCCACCTCTTGCAAACGCCTGACAAACATCCAAGAGTATGAATTGTCATGAGAAGCTTCTCAAATTTGCCGTTTGGATTCGGCTTTAAAATGCAGGTCCCTTCCACTTCGAATAAGCAAATGATTGGAGAAGCTAGGTTAATGCCAATTATTTATTTTTTAACATGGCTCTATATTTTTCAAAGTTTGATACCAACTTCACCGAAAGAAGTGATCCCCATAAGTCATCGACTCCAATTTCATTTCATTGATTGCTCCCCCGACATTGCAGTAGTGTTGTAAGTTTTGCGGGTTGATACAGCAGTACAGCTACACTACACTTAGGTCCTTGTGGTCCCATTGACTTTCCTCCTGTTTTGCTTTTCTATCTTTACTCAACATTGTCCAGTCATCCTGATGTCCTTAGAAGCCTGAAAAGATCAGATAGTGAGACATCAAAATGTTCTTGAAAATGTCATGGATGAAGTATTTTCCAAGTGTTCTGTTCCTCGGGTGACAGAGACTCGGTCAGTGACAGAGAAAGCGCGGGAGGTATCCTAATGGGTCTCCTCATTACCTCAGCCTCTACAGATGTCGTCATTTATGAGATTTAATTTCATTTTGCGTTTCTTTAGAAAAATATGGCCAGTAAGGCACCGACCAGCTTAGACAGTGATTGTCTGTCGTATCGTAGAAGTTTTCCACACGTTTTCTGAGTTTGCAGAGTGCCGGTTTGATCGACTGAAGTGCCTGATCGTTATCCATTGCCGACGCTTTTTTTGCTTTTTCATCAGCCTTCTCATTAGGGGTACCCCTTCCATAGCCGGCGGCTCGAATTGCGGTATGCTTCTTTTGTTTGTGAACAGCGCAAGTTCGGTCTTCTGGGGATGAACTCCAAACCGCATTGTTTTTTCCAAGCACAAAGTGTCCGTAGCGAGCTTCCTAATAGTTAGATTGGTAAGAATTTGCCTGTCGCAAGCAATACTGCATTGCCTGCGTAGGCTACTACTGTAACCCCTTTGTTTTGGATTTTCATATATAATTCTTTAATTAAGAGGACCCAAATTAAGGAGGAGACAACTCTTTCTTTTGGTGTGCCTCTAGAGGCACTTACCCTTAGGTCAATTTCACCTAGTCTTGAATTGATGTTCCGTTCATTGAGCAAGTTCATAATCTCCTCGGCGATAGCTTGGTCACCTTTAAAACTCTGCAAGGCCACCTCACCGCGCAGACTTTGACATTTGTGAATGCTCCTTCAATGTCAAGAAAGTTCAGTGTATATTCCTTATTTTTAAGTGAACCAGATTTTCACTCCTTTGCCCTTAATGTAAGCATGTTGTGCAGTGGAAAGCATATTATTTCCTGGCCGAATGCGAATATATGTAGATGTTCATTAACTTCTCAAAAATTTTCAGTAAAAACAATTGACGAGCACTTGCCGCCCACCGACTATTATTTTCTACTCTCTAGCTTGAAGCAGCGTTGCCGATATACGACGATCGTGCAATTATGGCACATTTACTCCAAAGTAACACTGCATTATGACACTTTCGAAAAAATAATATTACTTTTTTGATACGACTTCCGACTGATTTTCGTACGCATAGCAATTTTCTCTTCAAAACATTAAACAGCATCAATCAGTTCCAGATTTGCACATATTTTCAAATTTAGTTCAAAAGTTCAAGTTCTAGGTACATAAACATAATTTTGCCTTCGCCAAAACTTTTGTAGGTGCTCAAAAACTTTTCAAAATGCCAAGATTTGTGAACAATGCTGGCGTGAAATAATTTGTTGGCGTAGCAACGCTATTAAGGAATCCCCAGACCTGCTACATTAATTCATCACACAGTATTGAAAAAGTTCAAGGAAGCTTTAACCGACATGCGTTTTTTAAATTAAATTCAAGAATTGATAATCCAATCTATAATTAGAGATTCGAAATGAAATCTATCGAAGTTTGCCTAAAATGCTTTTCCGTAATGTTAACTAGAGATATATAATAACCGTTTATATCAAATATTTCACGTTACAAGCTTAAGTTAACAAGGACATTGCGGCATATAATGTAAGAGCAATTTCATCAAACTACGGTTGTAATGAGCGTATCTGCCCATTGCATCAGAAAAAACATATTTTTAGAAAGTCTTACTCTGAACAAACGGCAATATTAGTACATTGTTTTAAAGTCAATGGTGGTGTTGCGTTTTCATAAAAAAAATGTTTCTGACTTACGAAAGTGTTACCTTAATTAAGGTTAATAATTTCAAACTGCGATGTTGAGTCTTAAACAAAATAAAAGACGAAAATTCTGAATATAAATGCAATTAATAAACTGTTGAAGTGGAAAATCGTGTACATAGGTATTAATATTTTGTTGCGCTATACAAACGATCTCTCTAACAGTCGATCAATACTTACGACTCTTAGGTATACACCAAATCAAAAAACCTACAACTTAGGTATACCGATTCCAACAAAGATATCGAAAGCAATTAACTAAGTTATCATTAAATTTATAAATTGTAGCTTTCTATGCAATATCATAGTTCGAAAATACTTGCTGAGGATCTCATTGTGTACTACAACTACACTTATTCTCTTTTCCACCAAAATAACACACTCTCGTCCACACAGCACAAAAATACAATGCCTTATCCCAAATTTCACGGCATGTAAACACCTAGTTTGAACTCCATTTGCATGTTACTCTACCCATACAGGTACCTCAGACCCAACTTGACGATGGGTGTAATCTAACCCCCTAAACAGATTACCATGTAAGGTATGTTCCCATTGTACTCGCGGTTAAGGATACAAGCTCGGACAACAAAAAAGAACTAAATGGCTACATACGAGTATTCACAATCATCTAAAAATAAATGCAAAATGCAAAATAAATTTTTGATAAAAATTATAAGCACACACCTTCCGTCAGCAGTTTCAACGCAAAAAAAAACTTGCCTAAACCAACTCGACAATACCCGCAAACAACTTTCCACAATAATGCAAACATATTGTTGAAAGAGAAGACTCTTTTTTGTATGCACACTCAGCAGAGGGTTCTGCTGCAATTAAACAAAAAAAAAACCCTGAAAGTCGCCTGGACCTACATCCGAGCACTGAAGTATATAACATTAGAGTAAATGGAGAAGCTCACTAAATAATGGCCGAGACTGACTTAAGGACCTGCTACCCTCACGCCACTGGGAAGGATTCGCCAATTAATTCGCATTGTATACATTTACGGCTGCAAGGTTCGCAACGAGCGTGGAGGTGAGGAACCTACTCTAATTCTTTAATTGCCTCTGACTCATTTGCATAGAAAGTGGATATTTTCATGGAAATTTATGGACGTACAGGAAACTGGTTCAGGACGCCTTGTGGTAATTACATAATTTCTATTTTTAAAAATATGCATTTCGATGTCTTGCAGATAGTGCTGGAGGTTATTGTAGGGATTTTCATGTAACGGTTCTCCGCGTGCAGATTTCTATGTCCATGAACGAAGCAGGACAGCAGATCAATGAAACTGATTGGTATGGTAGAAATAAATAGCTTATTTTATCTGTAATTCGCATTAATACTTAAAAAGAACCATACCCACTGAAGGAAAGAAGAAAGAAACAAAATAAAATGCCTTTTTCTCCCACAGTAAAGCTAGATACGGACAGCAATCAGCTCAATCCTTATTGGAGTTCCATTGCTGAATGCTCAGCGGGGATTTCTTATTATTTATTTTCTTGTATTGGATGACTCTACGAGCCGCTGCTTATTAAATATGATGGGGATATAAAATACAGGGGAAATGAGATTGTAATAGAGTGGGTGGGCTGAACCATAGTGCCTTTGTCACAGATGAGCTATATAAGACTGGCGACTTCGAGACTTCCTCAATTTGTCGCCAAAAAAAAACTAACGAAGGCTTAATAGCGATATCATTTTTGTACAGCAGCTTATATCCGGTCAAATAGATGCACCTGACTTGCTGTCGTCTATTGGCTTTAATTTTCGTGGTGGTGCCCATAATTTACGCAGTGTTGAATTATTGTTCAGCCCCCATCATAGAACGAATTATGGGAGGCATGAGCCTATTAGTCGCATGAGAAGAATATATAATCTAAATGATCATGTGATTGACTTGCATGTTAGTAAAATTAAGCTAAAAAATATTTTGCGTAATAATGCTTTAATGTCTTAAATTGTTTGCATTATTTTGTGTCTGTGTTAGTATTTTATATGTACATAATTATTGTATTTTTAATTGTTTATTCAATTTAAATTCGTTGCTAAGCCTCTACATTAATAATTACACATAGCGATCACAAGGATGTGGCCATACATGACCTCATGACCTCATCCTAGAGGCGCATCTATTTATACGCTTTTAAAGTAGTTCATTGTTTGATCTTGGGAAATTTTAGCGGTCGTTTCTTATTTACGTTTGAATTTTGTGACTTACTGTTGGGAAAATATGTACCTATTCACAGGTAGTAAAAGTTTCTGGGTATACAATTTCCAACGGGTATTAAGACTGAAAATCGATTGCAAAATGTATAGCTAGTCACTCTCCTAACAGTGAGTTTGGTGAGTTAGGTAATTATAATTTTTTTTTTCGAAAATCTGAGTATGCTGATTTCTTTTAAATATTTTTGTCAAGTAATACGAGTATATAAAATTTGTTTGAAATTACGTCACGCGTTTTAAAGCTATCGTTGGTTTCTTAAAGAACCGTTTATCAACGGGTTGGGGACACAATCCCGAAAACCAAAATCCCAAAAATCTAAAATCCCGAAAATCCAAAATCCCGAAAACCCAAAATCCAGAAAATCCAAAATCCCGAAAAAAGAATCCCGAAGACAAAATCCCGAAAAATAATAATAATTAATATTTTCATTATATATATTATTTTTCGGGATTCTTTATTTAATTTTGTGTGTAAAATAGACAAGTGTTTGTCCATTCCATTTACCGTAATAATGTTTTGCAATTGTTTGCGTTGTAATGTTTTGAAATTCGCAATGTGCATTCAGTTGAGCTGAACTCAAATAGTGTGATAGTGTGATTTTTGTTAGACAGTGAACATCGTAATACAAAGTGAGTATCATGCATGCCTTTATAATTAAAAACTTTATTATTATCAGTGACATTTTGTGTTTAAAGTCTTTAGTAGAAATGAACGTGTCCATCCAACCAACAACCAGCGTGAGAAACTGCTTATTGACGGCTACAATAAATACAAGGATACATTTTACTGGGAGTGTGAGCAGCGAAAGCGTTCTGAAATAAGTTATCTCAGATTAATTGCGTACAATATGAACTTGTATTAAATATTGTTTTGTCATGGATCGTTTTTGATATGTTTTTGTAAGACTTGAACTGCTTTTGTTAGGTTTTATTTATTTGAAGTTTTTTATTTTGCTCAATAAATTTGCCAAATTTTTTTGTTGCTACAGTAAAATTTTTAGTTTCATTTTCGGGATTTTGGTTTTTCGGAATTTTGGATTTTCGGGATTGTGTCTTTTCGGGATTGTGGGTTTTCGGGATTTTAGTTTTTCGGGATTGTGGCTTTTCGGGATTTTGGGCTTTCGCGATTACGTTTTTCGGGATTCTGTCCGACTCCCTTTATCAACACTTTCGGGAAAAACTGAGTAAACCATCTTCTGACACTCAACCCAAGTATTCAAGACATTCTAGCCATTTTTGAGCAAAATGTGATTTTCAAAAATTCAAAAACTTATATGTATGAATAAAAAAATTATTAAAAAACATTTTTTGCATTTCGATATACATATTAATTCGTTCCAAATGGTAGTATTAGCCGGTATGTAAATTTTCTTCCAAATAGCTTGACCCATTTTTGAGATAAAGCTTTTTTGTAACATACCGATATTTGGCTATTTTCGAAAAAAAGTGAGTTTCAACGCCATTTACGTACACACACCTCAATTATTTTGTATAACAAAAATGATAAAAATCGTTATGGCCCTTTTGGAGGAAATCCGTGTAGAAAAAGCCATTTGTGTGGTAGGTACCTTTTTTTAACGTTATAGAATAAAAAATAAATGCCGCGAGTTATATATATTATACGCAACACACGAAGTTTTAATTATATCTCCACCCATTGCGGCTGAAGACTCGGCTACATGCGGATAGACGGACAGACGGACTGACGACGGACGGAAATGCGAGACACACTTTTTTGGACTTCTCATAATATCATACCTCATACTTAGTTTCAGTTCGAAATTTCAGCATGATTGCAAAATCTTTCTCTTTATACGAGCAAAAGTGAAGTAAACATCCAGGCAATAAAAAAAAATATTGGCATTTAATAAGGTAGGTAGGCATTGTATTTCAAAGCATTTTTCAAAATACTTACTTCGAAATAAAAAGATAACCAAACAAATTCAAAAAATGCCGTTATTCTTTTACATTTACCTTATCTAAGTATGTAAACGTAAAGAAAAAACTATCATCGTTTTTTAATTGATTTCTCTGCAAAATGGACAGAGGATTGGGGATGGAGGCCTTTCTGAAATTTTGGTAAACTAATCCTCACGAGCTTTTAAGTGATTACACGGCAGGAATTCACGGGGTTATCAAAATATGTTATGTGCATTTCTGTATCTTCATGCAATTGATCTTCTTCTTTGCAACCTCACTTTCAGATCAGCCGAAGATGGCTCATAATTTTTTCGATGTTGAAGTCAACAAGTGTAAAGGGAATTTGATTAAGGACTTGACAACTTCTTTTTTAAATAAAATGCAAACTACTTGAGATATCTCAAAAAAACTGTATTGGCTTGAATTACTATTAAAACATTAACAATGGAATTTGATTTCGCTCATATGTCCACCATGGGAACGTATGCACCGGTCGATACGTTGGACCCAATTTTCGATGACTCGGCCGCACATTTCGACCGATACGGGCGCTATTTCTCGTTCAATATTGGCTCTGACCTCCTCTACGACGCCGGCTTGTTGACATAGGCCAATGATTTAGTGTAGCCGCATAAAAAAAGTCTAGAGGCGTTAAATCACACGATCTCTGTGGTCAATAGACGCGTCCATTTATCGAAATAACACGTTCACCGAACTGAGACTTCAATAACTCGATTGTTGTTGCACCCGCTGTGTTGTTTGTGGCACTGTTTTGTTGGAACCACACATCACTGATGTCCAATACATGCAATTGCTCAAAGAAATTACATTTCAACCTGTCTATGTAGCGAATACAATCTATCGTAATGTGACGGTCATTTTCATCGAGGAAAAAAACGGCCCAATGACGCCACCGGCATGACAACCGCACAACCGTCAACAGTGACTATTTGCGCATAAAGTGCTGTTTCATGAAGTACATGAGGGTTCTCACCTGTCCAGTAACGCATATTTCGCTTATGGACGAAGCCGTTTAACCAAAAATGAGCTTCATCGCTGAAGATGATT
The DNA here is from genome assembly GCA_949715645.1 of Portevinia maculata. Classification (NCBI taxonomy): domain Eukaryota; kingdom Metazoa; phylum Arthropoda; class Insecta; order Diptera; family Syrphidae; genus Portevinia; species Portevinia maculata. Next base: position 194,094,976 of record OX454525.1, read on the forward strand.
TTGCAACGAAATTCTTCACTTTCTTCCATCATGTCCAGAGCTTGGGGATCAAGCTTAACAAATACAAGAGGAAGAGAACTCCTTCAATATTTAAAAAAAAAACAATGTTAACTACCATTCAACGGGAAATCCTACTTACTGGCCCACAGATAGGAACAAAATCCCGGATGTTGTCGACATCTTCTTAACTAAGAATATTTCCTCAAATACTACCCAAGTTAACCCTTTCGATCCGGATGGGACATCCAAGGTATAAAAACACCATTGTTCTATGTCCCATCCGGATCGAAAGGGTTAAGGAAGGGCCAGATCTTGACTCAGATCACTCATCTGTGCTGCTAACAATTGGCAATAAAATTATAATGAATGAACACAACCCACGTCTAGTAAACAAACTAACTGATTGGACATATTTCAGATATTTAATAGATGAACGCATCGAACTATCCACAACAATTAATACAATAGAGCTATTAGAAATCGAAGTACAGTCCTTCACCCTAGCTATACAAAAGGCTGCGTGGGCTGCAACGCCTGAATTAAATAGAAAAGTAAAAGGAAACGTGTATCCCAAAGAAATTTGCGACATTATATCAGAAAAGAGACGAGCTCGCAAACGATGGCAACTGTCAAGAGCTCCAAGTGATAAAAGTAGACTTAATAGCTTAAACAATAAGCACAGAAAAAGGATAGCAGAATTTAAAAATGCATCGGTGGAAAGATACCTTACAAATCTGACAAACGATGCTAGTACAGAATACTCACTGTGGAAGGCTACAAAAAAAATTAAAAGACCAACGGCATATATTCCGCCAGTGAAAAACAGCAGTGATAACTGGGCTAAAACAAACAAACAAAAGGCGGATCTATTTGCGGAACATCTTGAAAACGTCTTCAAACCATACGACGATAATGATATTTCTCAACAATCGCAAGAAATGTGCGAAGATGAGAGATCGATTCCAGCAGTAACCTCTAGGGAAATAGCCAAAGAAATAAAAGAAAAGATCAACCCGAAAAAAGCCCCGGGATTCGATCTAATAACGGGTGAAATTCTGAAAAAACTGCCTAAGAAAGGTATGAAAAAATAGCGCAGATAATAAATGCTGCGTTCAGACTAAGGTATGTTCCGCGCATGTGGAAGGTTGCGGAAGTTATCATGGTACCTAAGCCGGGAAAATTGCCCAGTGAAGTAACGTCATATCGGCCGATATCATTGCTGCCAATCCTGTCTAAGCTATTCGAAAAATTGCTCCTAAAACGACTCCATCCGATTCTAGAAGAAAAGACACTAATCCCAAACCATCAGTTTGGATTCAGAAATAAATACTCAACAATAGATCAGGTCCACAGAATAACTGATATAATAGAAAAAGCTTTAGAAGAAAAACAAATATGCTCTGCCATCTTCCTTGATGTAACACAGGCTTTTGGAGAAGTCTGGCACAAAGGATTAATCCGTAATCTACAAAAATATCTTCCAAAAGAGTTACATGAAATACTAGAGTCGTATATAATGCAACGATTATTTAGAATTAAGCAAGAGAATGAGTACTCCGAATTGAAACACATCCAAGCTTGAGTACCGCAAGGTAGTGTGTTGGGACCAGTACTGTTCCTCCTATAGGTACACGAACGACCTACCACAAAATGACGAAACTACTATTGCCACTTTTGCAGACGATACTGCTGTACTTGCAGTAGGAAAAACCGCACAGGAATTTACAGAAAAACTGCAAACGACAGTAAATGATATATCCAAATGGACCAAAAAATGGCAAATAAAATTAAATGAACTAAAGTCGGTTCATATAAACTTTACGAATAAAAACGTGCAACACATACCTGTATACATAAATAATAAATGCATTCGAACTCAGCTAAGTATTTAGGCTTGACTTTGGACGCAAAGTTGCCTTGGAAAACACATGTCAAAAAAAAACGAGATGAACTAAATATTCGATACAATAAAATGTATTGGCTCATAGGGAGGAATTCATGCCTCTCAATCTACAACAAACTGCTTCTCTACAAGTAAATATTAAAACCAATTTGGACATATGGCCTCCAGTTATGGGGGTGCACAAGAAAGACAAATCTTCAAAGCATACAATGCTTTCAAAGCAAAGTATTAAGCAATATCGTTAATGCGCCGTGGTACATACGTAATGCTGATCTACATAGCGATCTAAAAATTGAAATGGTAGAGGACGAGGTTCGGAATGGCGCAAGAAGACATGAAGTTAGGCTTCGCAACCATGCTAATTTAGAAGTAGTTCAACTACTTAATAACAACAATTTAGTTAGAAGATTACGTAGAGTTAAACCTTTTGAACTAGTTAACTAGGTAAAAAGGAAAGTAATATATGTGTTACAACATAATCGCACGAACAAAGTGATAATGAATTAAGAAACAAAAGGTAACAAACCAAAGTTAGTTCCTGAAAACAGTACATAAGCAAATATTAAAACAAAATTGCTGATTAGTCTGTAGACTAGGTGCGATTACTGGAAGGATGGTAACATCATGCATTCCCTGGGTGTTTTTAGTGGGTGTTTCAAGTCCCACACTATCGCAAAGCTTGCAAGGGATGTCTTTCAACGATTTTCATCTGCGCAAAAAAAAAAAATGTTCAGAGCCCAATTCGAGAACTTACATCGCTTGATATGATCAAGTGGCTTTAGTTCTTGACTCAGCTTGAGCTTGTAAGGATGTAGGATAAGATCCTTACGCAAAATTCACCATAATATGGAGAGGCCCAATTCTTGAGAACGCACTTCGAGAAAAACGTAGTCTCAATGGCAGCGAATATTCTGAGTCACTAGACTATGAATTGCTTGTCTACTGAGACGAGAAATACGGCCGAAAATTGGCGGTGACATTCTTAAAGTTGCGAAAACCGATTCGGAATTTCGGCAGTAAATTTTAATTATTTTTAAAAGTTGTTCCTTGGTGTACTTCACCATGGTGAAAATGTTGGTTTTACTGAATATTTTGATATTGACAGTTTTTGGAACCTTAAACATTTGCAATATGTGTCTATCCATAGCCGCTATGAAATCTCGCGTGATGTTTAATTCCTCGTCGATAAGACAATCAACTTGAAGAAATTTCCATTTTTTACCAGTTTTATTCCTAAGCGTCTGTGTAGCCCTCTAAAGAAGTTGTTGTTCTGATATGTTCCCTTTAAACGCAAAATGACTATAGTATTTCCTATAAAACATAATATAAAATCAAAATCAACTATCATATATTAATCGAATATAACAGTTACAGTGGACGTCCAGTATAACGAATGATACATATAATGTTTGAGGTCGTTCGCTAAAACGATTGTTTTTTTGCTTGGTATTTTAGATATTTAAATATTTATTTATTTAATTAAACAACCATATAGAAATGATTACAATTAAGTATCTATAAAGTGTAGATGTGATCAAAATGAAATTATTTTAAATAAATTGATTATAAAAACAAGGAAACAAAAAAAAAAGTGTGCAATTGAATATTATAAATTTATGAAAATAAACCTATCCTAAACCCTACGATCCATTTATCCTATTATTGCCAGCCAAAAATGTGAAGAGAGAAAAACCGCAAAACCACCCACAAAACAAAGTCATCTAATACCGAGAGGAAGTAAATTCCATAAGCGAATAGCATGAATAAAAAATTGCCTATCAGTAGTTACACAGGTAGTGCGCGGAGGAATTAAGCTCAGAGATCGTGATGAATTAGAAAAACGAAGTTTTTCATACAGATAAGCAGGTTGTTTAGTTACAATGATTTTATGCAAATATTTTAAAGTACAATATTCTAAGTACACATCCAAAGTACATCCAAGAATTTTCTTTTTGAATGTCGATATGTGATCATAGCGCCTCAGTTCATAAACGTAACGAGTAACGTTGTGTAAATGCAATATCAAGTTTTCTCTTGGTTTCCGCCGAACAGTTACAATAAACTTCGCAACCAAAACTAATAATTGGAACAATTAGGGCTTTAGCAAGCATCAATCTTGTGCTTAGGGGCGTAAAGTCTTGTGACATGACAAATTTCTTAAACACCCATATATCTTTCCTATAACGGTACCAACATGGTCATCCCATCTTAATCGAGAGTTAAACCAAATCCCCAGATTCTTGACTTTATTAGTAAATTCAATTATATCATTGCCTAAACTAACAATTGGTAAACAAACTGTATCCACGGCATTTTTGGATATAACCAAGCATTTCGATTTCTTAGGATTTAGCTGTAAGCAATTTCTTTTGGACCAAAGGTTAATACTATCAAGATCTTCATTTAGTTTAGCAACTGCATCCTCAATAAGTCCGTACTTACAGCTTAAATACATTTGAACATCGTCCGCATACATATGAACTGATGAGTGAGTTAAACAACCAGGCAGATCATTAATGAAAACTGAAAACAGTAGAGGACCCAAGATAGATCCCTGTGGTACCCCCATAAAAGTTGGTATGAAATCTGACATTCTATCATTTACTACGACAGCTTGACACCTGCCTGACAAGTAAGAGGAAATCAATTTTGCAGCGCTCATTGAGAAATTGAAAGAAGTTCTAAGTTTAAAGACAAGTTGAGAGTGACTCACAGTGTCAAAAGCGTTAGAGAAATCCAACAAAGTCAGAAAAGTGATATGATCTTTATCTAGAGATGACCTTATGTCATCTGACACTTTTAACAGTGCAGAAGTACAACTGTGTTGCAACCTAAAGCCAGATTGGTATCTACATATCTTGATCTGGTCAACCACGATATTTTGCTAGCTAAACTCTATAAAGTTGGTTTTCGTGGCAACATTTTTAATTGGCTAAATTCTTATTTAAGGTATAGAACACAAAGTGTCATTATTGAAGGGATCTCAAGTGAACCAAGACATTTAAAGAACGGGTTTCCTCAAGGATCTGTTCTTGGCCCTCTGTTTTTCTTGATATACATAAATTCTATTTTCAAACTCAAGTTAAATGGTACTTCAACTGCTTTTGCGGATGACATAGTTTTTACGTACGAATGAAGATCTTGAAATCTTACGATTGTGGTTTACTTATCATAAATTGATTATCAGTGAGAAAACTAAACTGATGTGTTTTAAGGTATCTGACAATAGCCTGAATGATTTTAATTTATGGTTTCACGCTCACGATTGTAAACAGTTCTCCTTACCTTTACATAAGTGTGGAAAATGTAATTTTGTAGGTGGTGCGCATTGCACTAAGCATTGCATCAAAATCGAATCGGTTCAACATTTTAAATATTTAGGTGTGGTAATTGATTTCAACTTAAATTGGAAAAATCATATTCAAACGATTAAAAATTATTTGTTATTGGTCACACGTAAAGTGTATTTATTAAAGCCTTTTTGTTCTCACAAAGTTTTAACAAGTATTTACTATGGTCTTGCACACTCGAAATTGCAATACGGCATAACAAGCTGGGGGGGTTCTTATACCAATACTATGAGACCCTTACTAACGGCACAAAAACATTTAGTACGAATTATTTTGAATCAAAACCGTCTAGCTCGAAGTTGGCCTTTATTCAAAGAATTGCATATTCTGCCAATCAGGCATTTATATGTTTTTAAAGTTTTAAAAGAATTCTTTAAGCAGAGCGGAAATATTCCTAGTAGGAATATTCAAATGTACAATCTACGTGTGAACAATATGAACTTAGTAAATGTACCCTTCGCACATAAAACACATTTTACACATTTTTACACATATTCGGCTCCAATTTTTTTTAATAAATTGCCTTTATTTGTAAGAGATACGCGACGTTTTTCACATTTCACCAAAAAGGTTACAGACTGGCTATTCACGTTAAGCTATGAATTTATTAAATCCTTTGTTTAAATCATTTATCTCATCAACAGCACAAAATTTTAGTAATATGAAATGAAATTGTAAATTATATTACTTATGAATTGTTACGTATGATTTATTAATATCAATTAAATTTTTGATTTTTTTTTTTCTCCCCCTTTTGCTTCATCTAAATTTTAAATCTGAATTAAATTAATATTTGATTGTCACCCCACATCAAATAACAAATGAAATATTAATCTTGATGTGTCATTCACCACTAACTTCAAGTTAAAGAATGAACACGAATATTCAATAATCATTGTTTTATAGTTCTAAGTTTATGTTACATATATGATATGAATAATAAAATAAAATACAAAAAATACAAATACAAAATACAAATACATAGTAGGGCATTACGCTGTAAATAAGATGACATCTGATGATGGATAAGTCTTTCCATAACTTTTGATAAAAACGGCAAAATGGATATGGGTCTGAATTCAGGGGACAATTGTGAAGTTCCCGGTTTTTTTAGAATGGGGACTATTTTTGCAATCTTCCAGGCACTTTGGAAACAGGAGGTCATGAGTATAGTATTGAAAATGCGTGTAAGTAGATGTTATGACGGAGGGGACGACCGATTAAAATAAACCATACGCTTTGGTTGTTAGATGACAACTCCTTTTATTGTCTCCTACTTAAATCTAACTTAGCCTATACTTACTCTACTCCATACATACACATTTGTTCTCTTACTTAATATTAGTATATAACACTTCTTCCCTTCTTAAATTTAACTGCATATGTATATTTATTTTTCTTCTTACAATTTCATATCCAATTCATTTAAATAGTTCATACAAGAAATAAAATATTGTTATCTTATTTATAAACAATCCTTTTATTTTGCGATTTTAACCTTATTCTTTTTGAACGTCTTAGAATTAATTCTTTATTCGTTTTCTTTTCCTCTTTACCTTGGTAAAAAGTATCGCTATCAGAATTGTCTTCTAGTTCGTTTCTGTTTCTTTTATTTTTATTTGAAGTTTCTTCAGTACTTCCTATTGGGTACTCTTCTTTAGGAATTCTAAAATTTGACGGTGAAAATCTCACCTTTTTAACATGATAGGCCCTTTTCAAATCACCTACATGGGCCGTTCTCCTTACTCCATTTAACTCTATTTCATATAAGCTTTTACTTAATGGCTTGACTATCTTCGCTAACACATAATTACAATAATCTTTATAAATATTTTTATAGCGTACAATCTCATTCGACTCAAACTTGTTAATTTCAATTACCCTTACTTCTTCTTTCCTTTTCTGAGTTTTTCGCTTTTTATTTTGTCTCTCAATGATTTCCCTATTTTCATTCCCTCTGTTTTTTAAACTAATGGATTTTCTATTTAAAGTACTTAATACTGTATTAGGAATATAATTTAGAATTAGTTGTGCTGGAGATTTAAGCATCGTTGTGGTCGGGGTATTCCTGTATTGAAAAAGAAAATTGTCTATCTTCCATTGCATTGGCAGGTTTCTCGTTTTGATGTCTACTAACAACTTTTTCAAAGAGCGTTTAGCAGTTTGTACTGCGCGTTCGGCTACCCCGTTAGATTGCGGGTGATATGGTGGTGATTTTAAGACTCTGATTGAGTTATTTTTACAAAATTCTATAAACTCATAAGACGCGAATGGTTGCCCATTGTCGGTAACAACTTCTTTCGGCAATCCAAAATAAGCGAATATTGTTCGTAGGGTTGATATAAGTGCTTGAGCCGTCGTGCGATTAAATACCTTGACATCCATAAATTTTGAGTACGCATCTATTACCACCAACAGATTAAAACTTTCCAACTGGCAGAAATCTAAGTGAATCCTTTCGAAGGGTGCCTTTGCCATCGGCCATGGATTGAGATCGGCTGACTTCTTTTTATTCTCAGTCATAGCGCACACTTTGCATTCCTTTACATACATTTCCACATCCCTATCCATACCTATCCACCATACATAGGCTCTTCCCAATCCTTTCATTCTAGCCATCCCAATATGACCATCATGCAGATACCTAAGAATTTGCTGCTTAAGATGTGACGGAACTATAACTCTCTCTCCATAGAACAAACACCCGTTTTCTGCAGCCAGACATTCCCTTTTTTGAAAATAACTTTTTTTGTCCCTACTTGTTATTAACTCCGGCCATCCACTCATTACATAATCATATATTTGGCTTAAAGTCGGGTCAGTTCTAGTTGCCTCAGCAATATCTTTTAAACCTATAGGTAAATCTTCCGACACGCTGAACCAATTGATCATAAACATTTCATCGTCCGTATTTTCATTTAGTGGAAGTCTTGATAATGCGTCTGCATGTTTCATTTTTTCGCATGGACGATATTTCACTTCATAATCATACATTGATAACTCAATTGACCACCTTTGTAACCGACTCACTGCGATTACTGAATTTCCTTTTTTCCCATTAAAAATTTCCTGTAATGCCTTATGGTCTGTGCAAATAGTAAAGTGTTTTCCATAAATATACTTATGGAATTTCCTCACTGAAAACATAATACTCAAAGCTTCTCTACGCGTTTGGGAATAGCGCTGCTCCGCTTTGTTCAGTGTACTTGACACGAAGAAAACAGGTCGCTCCTCTCCGTCAATAATATGTGATAAAACCCCTCCTACGCCATATGGACTGGCATCACAACTAACCACAATAGGCTGATTTGGATTATAATGAGCGAGTAACTTGTTTTCCAGCAATAATTTTTTGCTGTTCCGAAAAGCTTCTCTACACTTATCTGTCCAATTAAAAGGCTTGTTTTGTTTTTTCAACGCGTGCATTCCGCCTTGATCCATTTTGTCTGTTAGTTGTTGTTACTCTAGACCAGCAATCGCGTGCAAAATGTCCCCATCGCTTGCATTGAAAACATTGCACTCGTGCGGCCCCTCGGGATAAACTCCGTCCTCTCTCCCTATTGCCGCTTCTGTGTTGACTTACTTTTGTTGCTTCGTACTTACGGTAACGATTAGCCGTTTGATTACCCCACGTACTTGTACACTTGTTTTGTGGAGACGTATATCGGCGTGATGATCTATGTGCTGATCGTATAGCATTGGTGTTTACGGGATTCATCATTCTCATTTCACTCTCTGTCATTTCCATTGTTACTGCGAGTTCTTGAGCTTTGTCGAATGTCAACCCTGGCTCGTTCAGTAACCGCTCTTGAATTTTTTCATTTTTCACACCGCAAACCAACTTGTCTCTTAATGCTTGTCCAAGAAACTCTTGAAAGTTGCAAGTTTTAGCAAGGAACCTTAGCTCCACAATGTAATCCGCCATCGACTCTTGATGCTTTTGCTCTCGCTTATAAAATTTAAAGCGTTGTGCGATGACGTTTGTTTTAGGCACGAAGTAAGATGAAAGCTTTTGGATGATTTCGTCATACTTAAGTGTAGCGGGATCCGTTGGCGATGCTAGGGAGTTGAGAATTTTATATAACTCTCCCCCAGCCATACTAATAAAAAAAGACACCTTGTCTTCATCCGCTGAAATTCTATTAAGCTTTAATAATTGTGCCATGCGTTGCTGGTATAACTTGAAGTCATCTCCTGCATTGAAGAACTCTATATTTCCCATCAATGCTGTCATCGGCATTGCTCCGATGTTAATTTTTGCGTCCTCTGCCGTGGATACCATTTTCACTAACGCACTTGATTATTGTTTGCTAATTACTAATTATTATTTTTTTCCGTCACTTTGTAATGCTACGAGTATCATTATCTTGATTAAAACAATCGATTTGATCACCACTTTATCCTCGTCGCCATGTGTTATGACGGAGGGGACGACCGATTAAAATAAACCATACGTAGTATAATCTTAACAAAACAAGGATGTATTTCGTCGAGACCCACAGACTTCGATTTGATACTCATAATAGCTTTAACTATATCAGTTGGCTCAACACACGAAAACTCAAATTCAGACATGCTGGAATCATTAGATGATTCAACTGACCATGCGTTAGCACTGGCTGGTGAATGAGTTTTGACAAACTCGTTGTTAAGCTCATTAAGATCAGTATTCCTGAAGTCAAAATCGCTACGTCCACCAACACCTATTTCACGAACGTTGTTCCATAAGGTCTTCGATGGCAAGTTAATATCTAGTCGCTTAGAGTAAAACTTTTTCTTTGCTTTACGTATTTTTAAATTTGCCAAATTTCTTAGCATCTGGAAACTTTTGTGCAATATGGGCAGCTTATAACGCTTCCATCTTCTAAATGCCACGTCCCGTTTAAATATTAGTTGGACTATTTCAGCCGTAAACCATGAATTCACTTTATATTTGGCCGTTAGTGATTTAATAGGAACATGTCGATTAAACAGGGATATTATAATATTATTAAATTTGTTAATCTGTTCATCGGGCGACACTTCATTGTAGCACTGCTGCCAGTTTACTCTAAGCAAATCATAATGAAGGAGATCAACATTTAATGACCTTAAATCTCTAAAGACACAAGGAAGTATCGAACGTTTATTTTTTACTTGATACATATTAGGTTAATTGAAAAATGAGTGTGTATTTTATATACATATGTACATCTTCTTTTTAATTAAATTTTAATTAGACATGAGAAAAAAAATCGCTCATGTAACTCTGTTTCACTTCAACTTGAGACTTTAAGTTTAATGCTTTTGAAGCCGCCGTAGCATAAATATGTCAGACATATCAAGATCCACCTGTTTGGCCTATGTAAGCAAATTTGCTAAAGAGGTGACTGCTTCAGCATGCTTAACTGGAGCTTCGATAATGTTGGTTTTATCACCAAGCTCATCCTCACTTGTTGAGTTTATTTCAACAGCGTCATCGCACACTAGTTCTTGTAAATTTGATTCAGCATTATTAAAAGTGTGGAGAGAAATTTCCTGAAGCTTAAGGCCTTTATTACAACCGTCAATGATTTAGACCTTTTCTTTTAATGTAAGTCGATTACATTGAGTTTTGGAATTCATATTAGAAGTAAAACAAACAAAAAACACAAAAGAAATTAAAATCAACCGCACGAGACTTAAATGAAAAAAAGAAACAATTAACTGCTAGAATACGACCAAAACAGGACAAAACATGTTCATAATTATCTTATGGATACATATCCGCATTTTTTGGGACCAAGAACAACAATACGGACGCACGGAACAAGAATAGACGTGAAAATAATGAGCAGTTGTAAAAACGTTCGTTATATCGGATAGTAAATTTGTGCTGACGTATAGGAGATGTCAATGGAAAATTTGTAAGCGTTCATTATATCGAAAAATCACTATATCGGCATTCGTTATTCTGGACGTCCACTGTACTTGCAAGTTGCAACATCCACCGTCTTTTAAAATAAAACAGAAATAAAGTCTAACAAGGAAGATTAATTGTTGATGCTTTATTGTTTATTATAAACTCCTTTAATTATATTAGCTAGACTTAACAACGGCAGGATGCGAATTTTCTTAAATATTTTACGTATACATACCAGAATTGATTCTCATAGTTTTTAAGAAATCCTGGGTTTTTGAAACTTTTCTCCGCAATGCTTTCGAGCAATGAAACAGCTGCACTTGGAAATACAGAAATGAGTGCATTTCGCAAACTTGGCACAAAATCAGTTATGAACGAAGCTGCATTAAATTAAAAAATATTTTGTTCAATGAAATTAAAGAGATGGACGTACATGTCCGTCGAATTATTTGTAGCTTATATGTATGTTAAGTTAGTTTTTAGTTACAGAAACTTTATTTGAAAAATAAATTTGAAATTTTTTCAATAATTTGATAATCCTAAGTTTAATACGGTTTTACCAATGGCCGTCTACCAGATACTATATATATGAATGGCAACACCTGCGGGAAAGATAAATCAGAATAATCGCAAAGATCGGAATCACATAGTAACTAGTGAGGTGAGTGCGACACAGAAGGTCACGATCAACTTCCCAGCGTGATATGAACATGATAATTAATAAAAAAAAATTAAGAGTTAAGGGATGAATAGGTTTTAAAAAGAAAATATGCATCCATTTTTTCGCGGGTCTGATATTAACATTAAAAACAATAACAAAGGAGAGTACGTTTAAATTTATTTTTATGTTTACATTTTTTTACTATTATAAAAAAACTGTTAGCTGTTCTTTGATAAAAAATCAAAGAAAATATCAGATATTTTGAAGTAAATGGATTGCGGCCAGAACAAATTAGATTGGATAAATCTTTCTCAAGAGATTCTTATTGTAATGTTTATTTTTTTTCAGTTATTTTATAGGTAAATACGCTTCAACTAGGACGAGAACGAAATCGATACTATTTTGTATATTCGAAACAGGTACTATGAAAGAAAAAAATGTTCACCAACGTTATCAATATGTTACGCGTACTAACGTAAGTACGTACATACACACATATACATACACATACATCTCCTACAAAAACACCACACCACCTTACGCAGTTCCTGGCTGGCCACGGCGGCTACCGCAAATACCTACATCGATTTGGACACGATAGCTCGCCATTTTGCCCAGATTGTCCAGACCAGGAGGAAGACACGGAGCATGCAGTTTTTCGTTGTAGGCGATTCGTAGCATGGAGAACGAATCTGCCCAATCCATCTTTCCTAATAGACCATAATGTTGCAGTCGGAGGACAATTGGACGACAGTTTGTAATCTGGTAACAACTATCCAAAATGATCGGCGGAGAGTAGAAAAGCTTAGGAGAGCATCAGAAGCAGCAGAGGCGTCAGAAGCAACTGACATAAGACAAGACGGATAGCATGAATTGCTAACCAGCAACGCCAAGTAATACCTAACGGCAGTCCCGCGGGGAGAGTGGTTGACGTCTGCTGGTTGTGGATTAGAAGCATGCCATCTTTTAAAGATTACCACATCCATTGGCACAGCCAAGAAATTATAAATTATAAAATATGTTGTAAATTACGATTTTCCTAGGGCTTTTGCTTGTGCAAAGTAGAAGGGAGCTACAATTTTAAGCCGAATTCGAACAACAAATTTGATACTCTTTAATGTTTGTCAGACGTTCGCAAGAGGTGGGGCAGTGGAAAAAACTTGTTGATGCTAATTGGCGCCGGACGGCGGGATTCGAACCTGAGACCTTAAGATTAGCAGTCCAACACACAAAGCTTTCATAAAAACTATTTACAGTTCCAAACTTTTGAATTTCTGTACAATACATTTGCAATGCTCATTAAACTAAGACTACATACATATCAAGTTGATACAACACTCTACCCACGTAGAATTAAACCACCGCTTATCGCTTCTACGACACGAGTTTCATCAGTTACTCTTCCTATAACAACATATAAATGTAGTTTAATGCCGTAAACTGACGATTATAATAAGCAAGGATTCAAAGCAAGTAAGGTTAAGCAACATACCTCACCTTAACCACAGCTCATTACGATAAAATTGAAGAAAGCATCAGTCAGCTGTTAATAATTCATTTGGCTCTCAATTGGGAAACTAATGTTATATTGTAGTAATTATTGTAAGAGTTAAGCATGCAACTCACACTGTCACACCATATTGATATTCATGTACCTATATTATATACACATCTAGTCATACACGTGTAAGATTAAGAATAAGAATAAAGAGAGCGTCAGTTTTATGATCGCATTCACAGAAAACGGACGTGTTATTATTTAATCCGCAGACTCGATAGCAAAACGGTAAAGTAGCGCGACTACAATTAGGATGATCGAAATTAAACCTTTTAAAACTTATTTGTTTAACCTATAAAGTTTCCACAGTGTAATTAATTTGTTAATTAGAGGCAAATTAAGTCATTTTTATTAATTCGGCTGTAAATTGAGAAGCTATTCGGAGATAATCTAGGAGCTACTTTAATTTTGTCAATGACATATTAAGTGAGATATGTATGGTAAATCAGGTAAATATTGACGACTGCCTCTGAATCAACACAAAAACAAATAATGTACAGCTGTACCAAAATTGTGGAAGAAACGACATTACAAAAAACGATAAAAGGATTTTAATATTCAGAACAAAATTAATAGATACTCACGTTGTGAATTCGATCGCCTGATAATGTTTTCCAAAAATGTATTTTGCGGTGCAACCAACCCTCTCCGTCCGCCCGGCATTTTTGATGCAAAATTGTCAACACACTCTTGTCGCACACACTACTTACACATATACTCAAGTTGCACAGATTTATTAACTCGCTAGGCGTCCACAGGAGTTGTAGGACACGCACAAAATACTTTACTATTTGCCCTTTACTGGGTGGATCATAATTTTATTTTGGTGTGTAACACGAGTAAGTATCAAGATTTAAACACACTCGAAGGATTCATTACCGCAGGATATATTTGTGTTTTCTTACAGCAGCACAAGAAGTTGCGAACGCAGGATCATCATACAAATTATTATTATTTTTATGTAAGTAAAAGCGACCCTTTTATCTCTTCGTGTGTGAGTATATTAATTTTGTTAATTTTGGATTAATTTGGTATGAGCATTGTTTCCAAGGTCGCCGCTGGGATACTCGCGATGGTGTGGCTCAAGAACAACACTGCGGGAACGTTCACATAGTGTAGGCATTTTATAGGCTGTCGTCTGGAAAGAGAAAAACATATAAAAAAAAATTAATTGCGATTTCTTTATACATTAAAGTGATGTCGTAAGTATTAGAAATGTATGGAGATTTACGTCAGTTTTTAGCGGGATAATCGGACATATGCAGTCACGATGTCGCATACTGTGATTGCTTTTGTACAACGGCACACGGACCGAAATGAGGGCAAGTATAGTATATTTCCTGAAGGTTATTGTGCGGAGGATGAATAGCCATAATAATCCATATATATGTGTTTGAGGTTGCCGAAGGGCTGTTTTGTCGGTCGGAAGCTCTAATAGAATTAACAGCAAAATAATATTTTACGGGTAGGAGGGATTGTTTAGATAAGGCTTTATAATGGATTATTACTGAGGGTTAGAAGTGCTTGCTGTGTGGTATGTATTGCAGTACTGTTGAATAAATATGATAGATTTGAATGCTATGGTTGGTCGTCAGCTAAAAACAAAGGTCTCTTCATGCTACAAAATAATTTAAACTTGTCAAATAAACTGTGGACCAATCCACTCTCCTCCTTTTGTAACTGCGAGGTTATGATCAGAATTAATGGTGTCGTAACCCTCCCAATTTATGGCACCCCTTCTGGTCCTATTGTGGTGTTTGCGGGTTCGATCTCAACAAACATCGACAGGATTCCCGGCTTTGGATCACTTAAATACTGGGGCCAATCAGCTGCTGGAGTAATCTAATTTCTATGATTCCGGCCCGCCTCTTTTTAATGATTTTGACGCGTGCAGGCTCTGTTATTTGTTTTGTTTGATCGTCCTATTTTGACAGCTTCTGCAGATATCGTTGAAGGGGTGCCCAATCTTGATGCCCAATCAGATGGTTTGAAGTGCCGCTACTGGAAAATTTCTCAATGCACCTGTTATACTTCGACATTCAGCTTGTTAAACTTTTCTAATTATTTAAGAAATTATGGTTTTCCCAGGGCTATCACCCATGCTATTACTCCGTAGACAATCGGTCTTACTGTGCAAGTGTAGAGTCAACGCCTTATATGCGGTTGTAGTCCCCTTTAGCAGGTGTTCAGAACCACCACTGCTTCCTCGATGCGTTCGAGGACATTTTCTCATTAGTGTAGCTTCCGATCTTACTTTAGTCCTAGATAGCTAGAGTTTAGCGAGATTGGGATTTTGTTTTTCCTTGTAAAGAGGACAAACTCAGTCTTCGTCGGGTTGACATTAAGATCACAGGATTTAGTCCATTTTACTAGCTTATTGAGTGAAGTTTTAATGCGTTTGCAACAACCCTGCAGCCGGAGCACTCTATTTCGAAAAAGACTTGATTGAGAACAAGGTTCCAAAGCAACGGGGAAATGACTCCTCCTTGAGGTGTTGTCCGTTGTTCTTGTTTTGCAATAGAGCTCTTTTTTTTGTCGGGGTGTGTGAGACTTTCTGCACTGGAGCACTCAGACTCAATACTGGTCCATTGTACTACCAGGCAGAGACACCACATTTTACTGTGGGAATTTACTCGTTTTTCTAAGAAAACCGAGAAGGCGCTTCAATGATAAGGAGCTTAGGTTTGCAGCACTCAACATATCCGCACCAAATACCTGCCACCTGATACGAGAAAAAGCAGGACAATCACAGGAAATGTTCCTCAGTGTCGTCGATTTCTCCACAGGCTTCGCAGTTGGTGGTATCGCTTAGGCCTAGCACCTTAAGGTGCTTGGCAAAAACGTAGTGTCCCGTAAGAACGCCAGTGGTCTGTCTGCAGTCTTTTCTGTTGAGAGACAACAAGAATGCGGCGGATTTCCCACAGACTTCGGGGAGTTGCAATAGAGCTACTCCAAAGTAAAGCATTGTGATCACTCTGGTTGTATCTTCTCTTCCATTCGTCCTTCTCGCACACAGATCTTAACTGAGGAAGTCATCTCTTTGCTGAGGTCCGGTGCAAGTTTGGAACAATCCGGGAGGACTACTTTGAAAGTGTGCATTACACCGCGTATTTTCAAGTATCACGCGAAACAGCTGGATCAGTTTCGCCGGGATCCCATATTCGGTCATGGACTGTAGCCTTTCCTATATTTCTTAAAATTCCTTACCAAAATGTCAAACACAATTTAAATACACAACAAAAGTCTTTTTTTTTTTTTATAAAAATGAGCACCCTTATAGTGTTAAACACAGTGCATGCATTTTTTGTTGAGCAGTACGCAGCGCCTAGTAATGATTGTATTGCATGATTTTAGGTGCTAGTAGCTACTTACTATTCAAAAGAATAGGTGGATATGAAAGAAGTTTTGGTGCTTGGTATTTTTTTTTCTCAACGGGTGGCGTCTAAATTGCTTAGGGAGATGTCTATTTATGTGAATTCAATTAAAAATCATTGCCCTGGCCGGGATTCGAACGCACGACCTGCCAATCAGTTAGCGAATACACTACCATCGCACCAATGCCACCAATGTCTGCGAAACTAACATAAATAAAAATTAACTCGAGGCGGATGTAATTTAGAGCTGAGCTGCGATGGTAACTATTTTTATATTGAAGTACTCTACACATCCTGCTAGGTCGCATTGGTGTGCCATCAACAAAATAAAAAGGCACCATTTTTGGGCATGGTTCTTAATGTTGGTTTTACCTGCATCCGCGTTGTTTGGTAGATAATAGCCGGCTTATTCTAATTTGGAATCGACAAGACCATTGATGATGTACGTTCACTGTAATAGCCGTTTAAACCTCGCACAGTCAGATGTCATTTCGGTCCCAGCTGTTCGGAATTGTTTTGGGATTGTGAACGGTGTGGTGAACTTGTTCAGAGACCACCCGTAAGCGACAAAAAATTGTCAAGGCCTTATTCAAGAACATGCACCGGAGAGCAAGAAGAAGCGGCTCATCGGTCATTCGCTAAATGTTTTGATATGCGGCCTTAAAGTCGATCAATAGAGTGTGAGCCCAGACTTTAAATTCTTTATTCTTTTCCATGTGTGAACATCTTGTCTATTGTTGATCTGCCGAGCTAGAATCCACACTGGGACGTGCCGATTAATGTAATGCCGAACGATTGCAAACGTGCACACAGTACGTTATGCAGTGTTCTGGAGGCTGTGCTTTCCAACATATCCGCCATATATGTTTTCCTTGCCGACTTTAGCATTTAAATCGTATCCCGGACGGGTTCTAAGTGACGGTTTGCGTGTGCACATATAAAGCCAATGATTGAAAATTCAGCTGTAATACCACCTGCTCCTTTATAAATGCTATCTTTTATTGCAGCTTTAATAAATTTCAAACATTTTTATTTTCATCATACCATCCATCTATCTCCCGGATCGCGGTAATATATGCATTGAGCCGCTCGAGGTGAACAGCATCCTCACGTTCCAGGTGTATACTCTCAAATCGTAATCCATTGATGTTCCAGACCTGAGGATGTTCATTGCATCTCTCATAACTGTGTTTTGAAATGGCAGGGAAGATACCCCGACGGCACAACCTGGAACGACAGGTCATTGCATTGACGGACGGATATTTCAGTGCCAGTATACCACTTCGGTGATGTGAGGTTGCTGTTGGCCCATAGACGCTTTATCTGCCACCATCTTTGATTCATCATTGATTCAATCTAGTTAATTCATCCGCGCGCCGTACGTCTTCTTACTGAAGGACTCATGTAAGACCTTGGACAATCATCAGCCAGTCTTTACGACAGAGCATTATAGTGTTGCTTCTTATTCAGCACTCGCGCTGAAAAAGTTTGCAAGTCATGTCTGGCCAGGTTAGGCATGACGACAGTTAAAAAACATTTTTTTTTTTTTTATAGAGTTTCTAATATTACTCCCAAGCCATAGTAATATTAACATATTAGCAAGCTGAGAGTTACTTATCCTGGTTAAAAGCACGAGACTTGGAACCAGAACTAGGCTCGGACGAATAATAGGGGTAGGTGGAAAATCGTACATGCGACTCTTTTACACTTAACATAAGAAAACTAAAACCACCTCCCTTCGAAACCTTTATACTACAACTAGGTTATTCCTATCCAGTAGTTTTATTTAAACTGTTAAATACGCGTTTGGCAGGCAGCTTCCCAGTGGAGGCACCTGCTAATACCGCCATAAGCACGCGGTTACATCTTATTGCACTAATTCAAATGGTTTTATACTTTGTAATCGGCGCACTAGGTTAGTATCATCTCGAATTTGTAGCATGGTGTTATTGCAATGGCCGTGAGGGCGTGTCTGTTGTTTGCGGGCAAAATGTTTTATTTCATCTTCGACGGTAGCCATACTTAGGTCTCTGTGGATATCAGTGTTTCTGATAAACCATGGTACATTTACTATTCTTCTTAGCACTTTGTTTTGAAAAGTTGGTAAAATTTTGATATTACTGGATTTGGTACAACCCCAAAGTTGTATACCGTATTTCCAAACCGGTTTTAGTACTTGCTTGTATAAAAGCAGGTTGTTCTGCATGCTGAGTTGGGAAAATCTACCAAGCAGCCAGTGCATTTGTTTACATCGAATGGCGAGCTCTTCGCGTTTCTTCTTGACGTGCGGTTTCCATTTTAAATTCGCATCGAGTGTCATCCCCAAATACTCGTATTTTGCCTCGTTTGCGTACGGAATTCGTACCGAATCAATGAATGAAAAACATTTTGAAATTTAATTTTGTACCTTTCAGTAGAAAACGGAAATGAGTAACAAAAGTACAGTCGCATTTTATAGGGTATGACTACGTCGTATGAGTATGCACAACATGCATAATGATATTTAATATACGAAAATATATTTATGAAAGATATTAACTCGACATTGATCCAAATCTCATGAGTGCAAAATAAACCTCATGGTATTCTTGTTTCAAATTTTTTGCAATAATATATGTCACATTTTTAATTTTGTAACGTGGCGGTATAGATTTTTGTTTTAAACTGACTAAAACTAGGCGGATTCATATACTTTCTTAACTTTGCGATGGGTGTTCAAAACACCAACAGAGATCAATATCGCTAAGGCCGTTTTTGAGAGAAGTGAATCTTTTAAAAAATTTAAAAGCAGTTACATATATAATAATTTTAACTACATATATAATTTTGCAATTTTTCTGAAGTGAAGTTGTTAGAGACTTGCAAAAATGTGAGTGAATGAGATTTACTCGTGGTACTAAAAACCCCAAAAATAATCAAAATGATTAGGGTAATTTTTAAGAAAAGTGATGTTTTTCAAAATTTTAACAGCTGTTTTAAAAGAAATTATAAGAAATGTTAAAAAAACGATTTCTTAAATTCGAGTATGCAGATTATGTTCTACTAAAATGTCAAGTTTCCTTGAAACTACGTCGCTCGTTAAAAATATTGCTGGTTTGCTTAAGTACCCATAACTTTTTTTGTTAACTTTAAAAAAGCGTAAAAAAACTAAAGAATCATTACCATTGTAACACTAATTTACCTTATAATAATGGAGAGCACACATCTTTCTGATTTTCGATTTTAATATGTTTTGTTATGTACCGGGAAATGAATTAGTACTAAAAGTATCCATTATAAGTTGCAGCATAATTTTGTATATTTCGTTTTTAAGAATAACAAAGCAATTTGTTATAATATGTATTGATAATATTTTTATTTTGTTTATATTATTTGTATGGGTTTTAACCTGCTTGTTCATCAGAGCCCAAACCCTGCCTTACGGGCAGGTGAATTGTATCCTACTGTGTGAGAGGTTGTGTAAATTTGTGTTATTTCAAAAAGTGCGAAAAAGACAAGAATGGCGCAAGTAAGAATGCTTATGCGTGTAAAAATATTTGTTTTTTGTCTAATATCTGAAAGTGGTTATGTGCTAAATTTGTAAGAGTGTCTGGTTCTAGTTTTAAAATTAAATTTTTAAGTTCCGTTACATCAGTATATGCGCTCAAAGTCTCGTGTTGCCATATGGTAACAGTCGAACATACCGCATAGAAACAAGGTTTTTTATTTCATATACGCTTAAAAATATAATCTATATATATCAAAGAAAGTGTCCGAAGCGATGTAATCCCATAACTCGAGATTGGCCGAACCGATTTTGATGATTTATACTTTGTTGGAAAGGTATTTTCTTTTAAAAAAGGTCAAAAAATCAAAATTTCAAAATATCTTATTTTGACCACCCAGCGTGTTACGACAGGTTTTTTTCGATTTTTTTTTTTCATTTTGTATTTATTTATTTTGGCAACAATCAAAATAAGAACAGTACCTTTACTGTTTTCCATCATTAAGTACCTACTTCAATTTAATCTATTTATGTGTGTAGTAAACAATGCCAGCAAGACGCAAAGGGACCAATTATCGGTATGTATCCAGATTCTAACCTGTTCCTGAAGTCAATTCCAACATTTAACCCTTTAATGCATACTGTTGCATATCTGCATCATACTATTATATGTGCTCTCATAAGAGAATAGAAACCGTTATCTATTTGATTTTTGTCTTGTTCGCTCCATGACTGTTTTAACGATCATTTTCAATTCCTGGAAATGGTGTGTGGATAAGTTTTAAAGCAAAAAATCAAACTTGAAGTCACAAAACCGAGTGCAACCAAAGTGAACACATCTTGTCTGTTTTGTTTATTAAAAAGTGCAATAATTAAGTGTTTTAGTTCATGTAAGTAATTTTTTTATTGTTTCTTATATATGCAGTTTGAATCTGCATACAAATAATATATATATAATAGGTAAAAATAGGTTTTTTCTTTGTATTCTATGTATGATGCATATCTGCAACATTATGCATTTACGGTATGTTAAACATGGCTTTTGGGCATGAGAACTACGTACTATATCTAGAGCCTTTTTTCGTTTTTCAGCTTGCCGAAAATTTTGTCCGATAGGGAACTAGAACAAATTTTGGATCAATGGGTGGAGAGCGAGGATGATTTTGAGAGTAATGGTCATCTTGTGCATATGTTAGATGCAGAAGATTTTGTTACAAACACAAGGTAGGACGCTATAGAAGAAGACGGAGATAATGAATTGGTGGACCTTGATAGTTTCCCTCTTCATATTTTAAAGGATAAACAAGAGCAATCCACTTCATCGGCATGCCAACGAGATTTTAAAAGGGAAATTATGGAGCTAAAGGAAAAATATAAGCGAATTATATGGAAGCGTAATAATTTCCAGTTTGATGAAGGACTATACTCATTTAAAGGTATGGCTTCATTACCTGATGATGTTTTGCAACTATCGACACCATTGAGCTATTTTGTTTACTTTTTTTCCGGTGAATTGATTGATAATATAGTAGCAGAATCAAATCGGTATTCTATTGAGATTTCTCCGTCCTGCATTATTAACAAGCACTCATATAAGAAAGTATCTGGGAATATGCATTCTTATGTCCGTCATTCAAATTTCAAATATTCGGCGATATTGGGCTCCAATTACTGGTAATGACGCAATAATAGGTACCATGACAATCAATGAATTCGAAAGGATTCGCAGGTACTTGCATTTTAATAAAAATAGCGACATGTTGCCCAAAGACTGTCCAGATCACGACAGGCTTCACAAGATACGGCCTATAGTTAATTATCTTACCAAACAATTTTTATCTATCCCTCGCGAAGAATGTTTATCTCTTGATGAGCAGATATGTGCAACAAAAGCAAATAGCTACATGAAACAGTATATGACTGCCAAGCCGCATAAGTGGGGGTATAAATTATTTGTTTTAAGTGGTGTATCGGGATTTACTTATAATTTCGAAATTTATACTGGCAAGGAACCTGTTGATGCAATTTTACCAACGGAGTCAAACTTAGGTGCATGTGCTAATGTTATTATAAGATTGGCTCGAAGTATACCAGTAAATGTTGGCCACAAGCTTTATTTCGACAACTACTACACTACCGTTCCTTTGGCTGTTGAATTAGCAAAGAAAGGTATATACACTGTTTGAACTATTCGGCGCAACAGATTGACGAATTGCAAGCTTCCGGAAGACAAACAAATGTCCAAGGAACTTCGCGGAAAATCTTTTGAATTTTTCGCAAACATCGACAACATTGACATTTGCACGCTTTGCTGGAAAGACAATAATCCTGTAAACTTGTTGTCTACATTCGTCGGCGCACTACCTATTGGAACGGTTAAAAGATACGATAGGGCCAAATCACAGCACCTTAACGTAGATTGTCCAAACATTGTACAATAAACATATGGGTGGCGTTGACCTAACTGACAGTTTAATTGGACGAGGTAGAATTAAAATGAAATCCCGCAAATGGTATATGCGGATCTTTTACCATTTGGTCGATATCACTGTCGTAAACGCATGGATATTGTACAAAAAAAATTGTGACATTCGCAATGACGTCCCAATCAGTCTTTCCGAATTTCGGATAGTTTTAGGTGAATCTCTTTGCCGAAGTGGAACTTCGCTTCAAAAAATAACAGGAAGGCCATTCGGCTCACCATCAGCTCTTCTTCAAGAACGCAAAAGGAAGTTTCCAAAATCCCATGTTCCATCGACTGATATAAGAAAAGACGAAATCTCGCATTGGCCAGTCTATATGGAAAAAAGACTACGATGCAAGGTACCAAATTGTAATGGCTACACATATGTGAAATGTGAAAAAATGTGACACAGCCCTGTGTTTTAACAAAAGCAATAATTGTTACAAGGCTTTTCATTCTTAAGTTTCAATGTGCGCTTTTCTCGCCTCTTATGTTTTGAAATTACAATACCTACGTATATGTTTGTTTTAAAAGTACAACTTGAAATAACTATGTATGTATAAATTAATACTCATATTATCCGCTTTTTTTACATTACATACTCGACACATATGTACATATGTTAATTTTTTCATGAAAATTAATTATTATTTATGTTAATGCGTTTCTTTTAATTTGTTTGTAATGTTTGTTTTATTATATTGTATTGAATTTTTCCAATAAAAGATAAGACCGTTTTAGTTCGTTAAAAAATAATTTAGCTTTCATTTAAATAAACTCATAATTGTTTATACACCGTAAATGCATAGCGTTGCATATCTGCATCATAGTGAAAACCTGATTTTCCGGAAAAACGAATGGGAATATTTTTTTTACAAATTTACTTTATGGGCGGTGGGGACGCCGAAAGCGCACGTTGCGGCTACAATAACCTCAATTCACCATATGCCAGACGCATCGTCGGCGAGCTGGATGCTCTATAGACATTTTCACCAAGCTATCCCTTTCTGAAGTGCGGAATCACTGTCTTAAACAACAGAAACAAATTGAATGATAAAATTGTAGAAATTTGCACAAATCGTATGGAATAATCATTGTGATTGTTAATGAACTGAATATGAAAGTGCAAACAGAAGCTATTGAAGGGTAAAAAGTAACAAATAATACAGAGAAAACGTGAGAAAGTATGTTAAAGCAAAACAAACAATTAAGATAGGGACGGGCTACAGTCCGCTTGGCGAACTTTTGGATATCCTATTCTTATTCCCAGCAGACACCTAGAAAGTCTATATCATAAATTTCAGTTTCCTAGCTCAAACTTTGACCTTCCAATAAAATTGTTTTATTTAATTGTGGGCGTATCAGTGGGCTGATTTTAGAAATTGTATCTCCCGAGCAGTTTTATGACTCAAAGATCATAACAAATTTCAGCTTTCTAGCTAAAAATTCGTTTTTTTCGATAAATTTGTTTTTGTTTTGAGTTTGTGGGCTTGTCTGTGGGCGGATTTCAAAAATTCTTAAACTTGATTTTTGCCGACAGACGAACGGACATGATCGACATTACTATCGATGCTGATCATAAATATAGTAACTTTTACGGGTGTACGAGCAATATTATGGTATGGTTCAAACTTCGCGTCAAAATGAATATACCCTTAGAATAGGGTATAAAAACAGTTGATATGTTGACCAAAAACGCTGTTCAATTGTATTTAGATATCTAATATGTTTGTTTATCTTCCAAAAGGTGGCGGTCAAAGTTACCCCAGTTTATTTATTTATTTATTTATTTATTTATTATCATCTATCAAGTACATTAACTTTCTTAGATTTAAATTTAGAGTTTAATATATATAAAATAATATGTACAAACTACTTTTCTAAAACTAACTAATCTTGAAAACAAGTTTAAAAATGCCATGAGATAAAAAAAAAGGCTTTTAATATTTAAGAATAATATACATTTTACATGCTATTCAAAATCATATTCTTACAAACGTTTCTACTCATATTAAAATCGATTACGTGGTCATACTTATTGTAATGAATAGAAGCCATGGTAATTGGGTCATTTAGGCCGTAATTTGTCCTATGTACGGGAATGAAAAAGAAATCGCCTCCTCTAGGCCTTAAATGTCTGACAGGAACATACAAATTAAACATAGAAAGCAATTGCGAACATTGAATATGCCCACATAAAACATCATGTGCAAAAAGAGCAGAAAAATAATCACGTCTTACGAAAAGTGGCTTGATATCTATTAAAGCACATCTAGCCTCATATGGCGGCATATAAGACCAATTAAATTTTCTTATAGCAAACTTTGAAAAACGCCTTTGGATTTTTTCGATACGCAAACGGGCATTGGCATAGTATGGGTTCCATACAACACAACAATACTCAAGAGACGAACGTATTAACGAAATATATAGCGCCTTAAGAGTATATGGATCTTGGAAATCATTTGAATTTCGGAACAAAAAACCTAACATTGAGTTAGCTTTAGATATCATATAGTCATAGTGCCAGGTGAACTTTAATTGTTCATCGAAGATTACACCCAGATCTTTCTGACAAGATACTCGTTTTAGAGTCATATTACCAATATTGTAATCGTATACAACAGGATTTAGAATTTTGGATACGGTTAACACCGAACACTTACTGATGTTAAAATACAATCCATTTCGATCACACTATTTAAGTCCGTTTGTAAGTCAAACGCATCGTTATAAGACTGAACTTCTTTGAATATTTTGAGGTCATCAGCATATAAAAGGAATTGCGAATGCGCGATATGTGTGGGTAAATCATTTATAAATAATAGAAATAAAAGTGGACCAAGATGGCTACCTTGCGGGACACCCGAAGAATTAATTATTTCTGACGAGATCTCGGATCCAATTTTTACAAATTGCTTCCTTCCAGTTAAATAACTACTCAACCACAACAATATTTGTGAGTGAAACCCTAGAAATTCCAGCTTTTTAATTAGAATATTATGTTGAACACTGTCAAAGGCCTTAGAAAAGTCAGTAAAAATTGAATCGGTTTGATGCATACTTTCTAAGGCACGCAGGCAGGCATTTGCAAATATAACCAGGTTTGTGGTTGTGGATTTACCTCTCACAAAACCATGTTGAAAGTCAGAAATATTAATACAAACAGCACTATACAACTTATCTTTGACTATAGCTTCAAAGACTTTTGGAATAATTTGAAGCTTAGCTATTGGTCTATAATTTATTACAGCTTTTTTAGAACCTGATTTATGTATAGGTGTTATAAAGGACCACTTCCAAGTTTCGAGAAACTCCCCATGGCCTAACGATTTATTGAAAATGATATGAAGTGGCTTAAGAAGGCCGAGTTTACACATTTTTAGAAAAACTGGTGGTATATTATCAGGTGCAAGAGACGTACTCGATTCAAGGGAAGATAGTTCTTTCAATGTATCATTCTCTGTTATATGTAAATGACCAATATCAGTGAAAGCTTTACAAAAAGGTACATTTGAACAACTCATGTCAAGATTTACGAAATTAGACTGAAAGAAAGTAGCAAACATATTACATATAACATTCAAATTACCACTAACGACGCCATTTAACTCCATTTCAGAAGTTAGACCTAGCGATTTTCTTTTTGAAAACTTTTCAACTTATTTGCTTCCAAACAAAAATATTTACAAATTACAAACTGACAATCACGCTATTGTCATCAATCCTGATAAAACATCAGCTGTAGAGCACATGCGTGGATTTCATGCACCTGTTCTTGACGACTTTGCTGGAATCATGGTTGGCGACCGTACAGCGACGCGACAAATCGTGATTTGAAGCAGAAATAATAATCTTGAGTTCATTGCTGATACACACCGTTCTCCAATATCCGCTAATGTTCTGAAAGAGACAAGACATCCACAGCACTCAATTCCTCTTTAAGTCGTAGACCACATCCCAACACACTTACAATAAGTTAGTTATTTTGCATTTCCCTACGAAAATATTCACTAGAAATAATTTATATCGCAAAACAACGTTTGCCGGGTCAGCTAGTACAGTGTATATGCGTAGATTTTTCGTATGAGAAAGTGAAATTTAATAATTCAGAGATTACATATTTGCCAAACTACAGTCAATTGTATGGATTTTTTAGGACCTATGCATGTATTTGTTATGTTTTATATGTTTTTAGAATGGTTTATTTACACTCAGAGTGTTTTTGTAATTTGATCATTAGATATAATAATTTTCAAACGACCGATGCCGCGTTGGAATGTTTTGTTATATTTATTTTGTAGCAAAATTGTCACAATGGTTGATTAATACTATTTGTACCTACATAGATATGGTATGAATCTACCTTGCTAATGAAAATATTACAAATTGAATGCAAGTACTAAAACAGATTGACAGATTGCGAAGGAAAAAGCTTCTTAAAAAACCTTCATTTAAATTATCACAGATATTAAAGTATATAATTACCTATACAGAAATTTTTTAGGTAATTTCGTAAAAAATCTAATAAATTAACATGAAAGGTAAATAAACGAAATATAAATATAATAAATAAATAAATAAATACAATGAATAGGTACGTAAATAAATATAATATAATAAATAAATAAATATAATAAATAAACAAATATAATAAATAAACAAATATAATAAGTTAATTGATAGAATAAAACAAATAAATAAAATAAAAAAAAACAAAGTACATTATAATATGTGTATAACAACAAGTAGTATATATAATAAGCAAATAAATAATTACACAAAATCATACAATAAATAAATAAATACAAAATCAAAACAAAATTATACAAATACTGAATTAATGAAATGAATAACGTGTTAACACCTAAATGATAAATTTACAGCATGAAGAGATTTTAATAAGTACATACATATATATATGAAATCAACAAGTTCTCAAAGTAAGAATGAAGGAATAACGAACTTACAAATATATAACATGATTAATAAAACTGTACAACATGATTGCCGCGTTGGAGTATTTGGAGGAACCAGTAAGTTCCGTTGATGATGACAAAATTTATCCGAGTGCGGTGTTTATAAAAATGCTAGATCCTGGCGCAGTTTCGGGGGAAGATGATGCTGAGGAAGATGAAGGAGGTACGGGATGCAACGTTCAATTTTGCTGCAGCCTTGCGAGCTCCGTATCGAAAACGAAGGAGGAGATGATGATGCTGATATTCCTAGCTTGAGTACATACGGGGATATTTCCAACATTTTATCTAACGCCAGCGAATTTGAATAACGGTTTTGCATCCTAGTTTTGAACGCTCACGGATTTTGTCTCTTGGTCCTTAGCTTGAATAACTCACAGCTTTTGAAACACCAAAATCCCCCAAGACAAAACGAAAAAAGCGATTGCATGCTTCTGCAAGTACAGGCTCAGCTGCTTCACCGTCCAGTTCGACACAGTCATTCGCAGTCAATATGCCGAAGAAAATACCGCATCTTGCAGATGATTTTCAGTGGAAGGCTGATAAAAAAGGAACCTTCAGGCCTTGCTTTCTGATGGCCCAAAAAACCAACGAATAGCAAATGACAACGTGATTCCCGAAATTACTCTGAGTGAACTTCGCGTTTTTATCGGGATAATGCTTATATCGGGTTACTCGCATGTAGGGGATATGAAGTCGTATTGGTGCACAGATGGTGATTTATAAAATAAAATGATAACTACAGCTATACCTCGTGACCGATATCGACATGCACTTCACGTCTTCTAGCGAAATTAACCCAATAGACAAAATGTGGAAGCTAAGCCACTAACCAACCGATTTGTTGCAAACTGCCTCAAAAATTACCACAAAGAACAAGACTTATCTTATGATGAGTTGATGATTCCCTACTATGGCCGCCATGGATGCAAGCAATTCATTCGTGGTAAGCCGATACGTTTTGGGAATAAGGTCTGGTGTTTAAATACACCACTGGGATATCTTGTAAATTTTAAGATTTATCAAGGTAGAAATCCACGAGTGAATCCAATTTTGGAAAAGAATTTCGGCAAATGTGTCGCGCCTTGATTGGAAATGATCCACATGATGCCACCGGACATGAAATCTCTCCGCTATGGCTTCTTCTTCGACAATTTGTTTACTGGAGTGCCAGCGCTGTCTTCTTTAAAACACCTAGGATACGATGCTACCGGGACCATAAGAGAAAGAAGAATTCCCAGGAACTGTCCCTTACCGAAAAACGGCAAAATAAAGAAGATGGCAAGAGGTACCTATTACTCCAATGTAATAGCAAAGCTTGATATTGGAGTTAGAAAGTAGATGGATAACTCGGTGGTTTGCATAGCTTCAACATTGTTTGGTGCACATCCTGTTGAAGCAGCAAAATGCTACTCACGGGAAACACATTCACACATCTCCGTACCTAGACCAAATGTTCTTCGGGAATATAATATATATATGGGCGGTACCGACAGAATGGACCAAAACATTGCCTACTACCGAGTGGCAACGCGGAAGAAGAAATGGTGCTGGTCGATCTTCACCTACTTGATTGACGTGGCTGTCCAAAATGCATGGATTCTCCACAAAAAAGGCGATAAGATTACTTCTTATATAATACGATTTCTTGCACCTAATCACTAAATTATTATAGGCGACTTATCACAAAAGCAATTCCGACGCAACATTGCATCTCATTATTGCCATAAATATGCTGATCTTACTCGTATCCGAAAAGCAAGAAAAAAATATAATATATCTGATGCTGATGTTCGATTTGATGGAATAAGCCACTATGTTGGACCATCTGCTATCCGACGCAGATGTGCGTACCAGTTTTGTAAGTCTGCAACTAGACTCGTATGCAAGAAGTGCGATGTTGGTCTCTGCCCAATTTGTTTCGAGCAATATCATACTTTAGCTAAAAGCCAATAAAGTACATACTGTTTTTCAAAATATTTCAAAAATATCATTTAAAAGTTTCAAAATTTGCATTGTGATGCATGTAGAGTGGATAAAGTAAAGATTAAAGTATTTTGTATGCGATTTGTACGACTGTTACCATATGGTAACGGGCTATAGCGGCCAAACCCCTCGCTGTACAAAAAAAGTAAGTATAGGTAGGCATAACTTATATATACTAATAAGAAACGACGTTGTAAATATCAACTCAAAATCTTTACTTTAGGGCTCTCGTCTCTAATGGGTTAAAGTAGATTTAAAGGAATGTTCCTAGATTAAAGTAGAAGTAATAATGAGCCTTATTGCGAAGATCAATCGACAGTTGATAATTGACTATTTTCAATGTGTGCTATTGTGAACGAACGATTCTAAAGGATTTTGTCAATCGCAGTCAATTAAAAAAGTGTGATTGACAAAAATACCAAATGAATTGTTCGTTCACAATAGCACACATTGAAAATAGTCAATTATCAATTGTCGATTGATCTTCGCAATAAGGCTGAATAATTAAGTGTGATAAAGGGAACAGACACAAATATGAGATTGACTCTGTGTTTTACTCGCCATCATTTCTGCAGCCAGATCAAAATTTCACAAAAATAAAAAAGTTATAAAAAATATTTTAAAAATTTTTATATACAAATTTATTAGTCTAAGTCGGTAAGCAAATTTTCTTCTAAATAACATGACCCGTTTTTAGATATAAGCATATCCGCAAAATTTATACTGTCATGACCTAACTTAACCTCATTTTCTCATTCTTTTGATACATTTTGCATGAAACTACGATAGTGCCGCTTGTGTGGACACACGGTTACCACTGCAAACAATTTTAATACGGAACATCTACTTCGCGACACAGTGTCGATAATTTTTTGATACACAGATATATATATGCGCCCTAATAAAAGGTATACAAATCAAAGTATATACGTATTATGTATAATATATAATAGTTTAAGGTTTCAGATTCTGTGCCAAGCTTGTGGCTTACTTCTTTCATAGTTCAACTATAAGTGAACTCCAGAAGCACAGGTTCTCCTATTTATACTATTTTATTTGACATTTTAATAAACAAACTTGCTTCAATGTTCTATTGATCATTTTTAAGTAATCAACTAGAGTTTATAAACGCACAGTATTTTTTATCTCTAACACGGCTATCCTGCAATTTTCATCGTTCATTTTCATTTAAAGGCATTATTACATTTGATACGCATAGCAACAACTACGAATTTTACTCCCGAAGCATCTAATAATAAGCTGTCTCACAGGAAAATCTTAAACCAAAACACTTGTTTTCAAATAAATACTTTGACGATAAGCTCAGAGGCTTAAGGCTCAAGCTTAAACTTGTCTTATAATATAATGATCAGCTCAGAGGGTTAGGTCGCAAGCTTAAACTTGTCTCGCATCCCAAACAGACACACTTGCTTTTGACTATAAGCTCAGAGGTTTAGTTCGCAAGCTTAAACTTGTCTTAAATTCCAAACAGACACACTTGTTTTGACTATAAGCTCAGAGGTTTAGTTCGCAAGCTTAAACTTGTCTTAAATCCCAAACAGATACACTTGTTTTGACTATAAGCTCAGAGGTTTAGCTCGCAAGCTTAAACTTGTCTTAAATCCCAAACAGACACACTTGTTTTGACTATAAGCTCAGAGGGTTAACTCGCAAGCTTAAACTTGTCTTAAATCAACAGCTATTAGCAGTTCAGTGGCCATCGGCTTGACTACTCTTCACAGATCGTTCAGCTCTCAGACCTAAACATGTCTCAAACGATTTACTTCTTCTTTTTTTTCTACGAACATTCAATTTCAAATTTATTTCATAAAAAAAACACAGTGATTCAATTTGCAACTAACTGCACACAAAATGATTTAATCGAACGTAATAAGGATTAAAGTAACTTATAGCATCGTAACATAATTCATTTCAAATTTCTTTTGAAATTGGCCTAATAGTTTCTCTTGCAGCGACTACAACAATTTTAGAATTTTTTTTTAGGTTGTATCTGTCATTTGGCAGTAAGCCTATTTTTTCATAAGGCCCTCTAAATTGTACGCCTAGCTTCGACTTGCGTATTTGATTAGTTTTATATAGAACAGTTGTTCCTATCTTTAATCTGGTAGGAGAACATTTACCTTTGTCGAATCTTGTTTTCATCCTTAGAGCATTTTCACGAATGCGATCATCAGCCATCTCACGCAAAGCATGGGGGTTTTCATACTCAACATCAATATCTTGGTTTGCCAACAAAGCACTCATCTCAGGGGTTCGTCCAGTAATTCCGGTTAGTATTTTGAACGGTGAAAGTCCAGTTGTCTTGTTTATGGTCGTATTCAATGTCAGCTGGACTCGGCTAACATAGCTTGTCGACTCCATGTGAACTTCCAGATTAGTCCTTAAAAGGTTCGCCACTGTGTCAACGTATTTTTCAACTTGACCATTCGCTCTACTTATTCCAGGTGCAATGGTGTGATGTTCAATTCCAAAGCACTTACAAAGGCTTTGAAACTGGTCAGAGGTAAAGTTTGTTCCCTCGTCACTTATAATTTTAGCAGAAACACCAAACAACATAACAAAATTTGTCAAGTGCTGAACAGTCTCTTTTGTTTGTAAGGTTCTGCAAGGACATAGAACTACAAATTTTGTAAATGCATCGACAATTACCTTCATGATAGCGTCTCATCAAAGCCAAACGACAGTTTCTTGGTATAAATAAATTGTTATTTTCATCTTGAATTTTCCGGTACAGTAACCCATTCTTAACGATATATTGGGAAATTTTATTATCATCCCCCCCCCCCCCCCCCTCCCCTTAATTTTTTCCATTATTTCGTTGCATTCGGTGTCAGAATATTGTTCGATACTAAGCCAATTTTCTGATAAACTGTTGAGCTGATAACATATCTTCTACTGAGGATTACGACTGAAATAATCGGCATGTTGCATAGTTTTTAATTTTTAATAGATTATGTTAAACTCGAAATCTCTAAATAGATCCACCATCTAGCTACTCGAGGAACAAGATCTTTCTTTTCTTTAGTTTGATGTATTTCGTTTAGCCCCAAAGGTTTTTTCTTCATGTCCATTCCTATTACAGAATGAACAAATCTTCTCAGTTCTTTCATATTTCGTGTGATGGATAGATAGATAGATAGATTCTTTATTTTTTCATCATAAAGTTTACAAATTGGTATACTTAAGAATAAGGACATGGCAATACTGCCGTCTGCCTGAGATGACATTTCATAATATGATTTAAAAATAAAAGAAATAATAAAAAGCAAAAATTTTAAAATATAAAGAAAAGGAAAAAAGAAAAAATGTTTAACAAAAGATATGAAGAAATATTATTATATAAAACAATGCTATCAATTTTAACGTGATTTGAAACACAAAATATTATACAATTTGGTTAATTTGATTAGCTGTTTATACAAAATTTTATCAATTTTAACTTAATTTGAAACCCAAGATAATACACAATTTGGTTAGAAATAGCTGTTTATACAATATTATCAATTTTAACGTGATTTGAAACACAAAAGAGATATTATCAAATTTAGTATGATCAGCAACAAAACAATAAATAGTTAGGTATAAAATTTGGTCAAAACTGCAATAAGTGGGTAATCGACTAAGTTTAATATGTGAAACTGTTACGGTAAGAAAGAGCATATTGGCAATATTTAAAGAGGCTGAGCCAGCCCATTGCTCCATTTAAAATTTCAAAAAGTTTGTCCAAAGATATAAAACTTTCCCGAAAATGCAACCGGCGAATTTCTTGTAGAATAGGACAAGCAGCAACGAAATGGTATATATCTTCATTCACTCTTCCGTTACATAGATCACATAGCTGGGGCAAGTCTGATCGATGAGGTAAGAAGTTCAAATTTAAAATTTCAACTCTTGCTCTAAAAATAATACTTATAACCGAGGCTGAAAATTCATTACTAAAGTAAGAGACTTCCGAGGGCAGTTCATGGTTTAAATGACTATAAATAGCTCTTGAAGTAGATGAAGATGCTCTGGAAATGTTATCCAAAAACATTTTGTGATCCACCTTAGCAATCACATCAGAAAACTGAGCCTGCCAATCGGTCACATTAGTTTCTGTTAAGTTTAAACTTGTTTCGTAAGATAAAGCTAGTTCGTTCGAAGTAATTTTCTTAAGATGATTTTGTGAAGACAAGTTTCACTTCTTTTCATCACTCTAGTAATGAAGTTCGCATTTGCCTTCAAATTTTGTATATATATAGGGACTATTCCTGACTCTACGTGTGTATCCGACGGGTTGGACGCCATATGCCATGCATGCATTTACTGTCGCGTTGAAAACTTTGTACTTGGACGTTATATCAACATTTTGGTTCGAAAAAAACTTTGGCCACATTATATTAAGAGCCAATTTAGCTTCGTTGCTTTTTTCTTTGGAGTGCTTTAGATAGCTTAAATTGTAGGTCAAGAGGACACCCAAATATTTAAACTCTTGTAAAACCTCAATGTGTGTATTGTTTAGAGACCATTTTTCTTCCGCTCGCCTTCTTGATTGTCTCTTTTCAAATATAACAATCTTAGTTTTTTGGGTATTAATTTGCAAGCCCCAAGACTCACAAAATGAACTTAGACGGTTTATTTGCAATTGAAGCGTGAAAGGATTATCAGCAAGCATAACTAGATCGTCCGCGTACAACAGGACTTTGATTATAATGTTAGCAAAATTAACTCCGCCCGGAAGAAGCTCGCAGACATCATCTATGAACAGGGCAAATAATAATGGGCTGAGGATACAACCCTGAGGAACACCTGTAATTGTATCAAATCGATTTGAAAATGTGAAACCGTCCCATACCCTTGCATTTGTTGACGAAATAAGACTTGCATATACTTCGAGAAACTTTCTTGACAAACCAATGCAAGAAAGTTTGTATATTAAAGCTTGTCTATTGACTTTATCGAATGCAGCTTTAAAATCAACAAAGCAAGTGTATAGTTTCTTTTTTCTATCTATAAATTGTTGAGCAATGCTTGAAATGGCCAAGATATGATCCATGGTTGAAAAACCTGGGCGGAAACCGGCTTGAAATATGCTCAAAAGACTGTTATCCTCAATCCATTTTGAGAGCCTTTCATATAGGATTGCAGTGAAAGTTTTTCTTATTGAATTTAAATTTGAAATACCTCTATAATTTTCCGCAGCGTTAGCATCACCTTTTTTAAAAATGGCAAAAATTACAGATTCGTTGAAACTGTGTCCCTAACATCCATCATTGTACACTTTGTTATAGAAAGACACGAGGTAGTTTTTAAAATCAATAGTGCTGTTTTTATAAAACTCGACTGGTATGCCGTCTAGGCCAGGAGCCTTGCTGTTTTTCAATCTTTGGAGCGTTACTTCCAATTCGGGCAATGAGAATTCTAAATCCAGCTCGTTGACTCTAGTATCAGGTATTTCGTGTGCTTTCTGCAATTAATTTGTGGGCAATGTGGCTTCACATGGCCCGGCTTGCCACATTCAAAGCAGCTCTTTTCTGATTGAAAGCAATACCTCTTCTTTTGAACACCAAGATTTTCATCACCAC
This sequence comes from Portevinia maculata, assembly GCA_949715645.1. NCBI lineage: Eukaryota > Metazoa > Arthropoda > Insecta > Diptera > Syrphidae > Portevinia > Portevinia maculata. The sequence continues at coordinate 194,130,198 of OX454525.1, forward strand.
TTGGCATGTTGCTGTTAAATCTCTTGAGCAAAACAGCACTGGTTTGAGGATCGTCTTATTGTCCGCGCGAGGTTTCGTTGGGCATAACGAACATCAATTAATTCTCTAATCCAGTATTTGATATGCAACCAATCACGATTTTTATCACTTTTTCTTCGGGAATATTGAATGGCAAACGGTTTATTTGTGATACTTTTGCCATCACGAAATCGGAATACGACCCAAACTCATAACTCTCAGAGTTTGCAACTTTTCTGAGTTGAGTGATGATATCCGAACCACTTGAAAGGTATGGATTATGGACGATCGTAAAGTCGGACCATCTGTAGTGCTGGTAACCATATTTGTCAAACCAAATATTCGAACGGCCCATAAGCGAAGAACGAACTCGAGGTATGACATCAAAATCTTCAAGACCATCTCGTTCAATTCTTTTGTCGATGTCCAAGCACCATTTCAGAATGTTGACCCTTGAACTATCAGGATCAAAAACAGAAAAAACAGCCATATCATATTTTCAGCACTGCACGTTGAGCAATCTTGGGGAGTCTCAGGAGTCTCAGCACGAACATCTTCATCTAGAGATTTGTTCACTTCTTCCATGGACAGATTATTATTTTTTTTAAAGGTAATTCCACTTCTGATAATAGTTTAAGGTTTCAGATTCTGTGCCAAGCTTGTGGCTTACTTCTTTCATAGTTCAACTATAACTGATCTCCAGAAGCACAGATTCTCCTATTTATACTATTTTATTTGAAATTTTAATAAACAAACTTGCTTCAATGTTCTATTGATCATTTTTAAGTAATCAACTAGAGTTTATAAACGCTCAGTATTTTTTTATCTCTAACATATATATATCGGCGACAGAATACCAGCATTTCAGATTCAGGTCGGTTCGGACCTCCATGGAGGGGTCCGGACCTGATGCCCCCCCCCCCCCCCCCCCCCCGGATCCGCCCCTGATAGCATTCCATTGCTTATTCGCATAAATTCTATTGACAAATGTCAAAACCGAATTGACATTCGACGCTATTTGTAAAATCTATGGCACTAGCGGATAGGATCATTCAATATATCCACCTTGCATATAGAGTTTATTTGTTTTTTTATTTTGCATGCGCATTTTTTTAGGAACCTATATGGATTACCGATAAAACGAACCTATATGGATTGCCGATAAAAGTTTTAAAACCAGGCAATGTGTAGTGATCTACAAAAAAATCAATATAAGCCCGACTATATACCTATATGTATATTTTAGATGTATGTAGTTCGTGAGTTTTTTTAAGTAAATGCCACCAAAAAGTTTGCATGCCCTTCAATAAAGTAAAGTAGGTTGTAAAAAAATTGCCAAGGACCCAGTCATGCAATCCTTATAAAATAAAACTCACCCTTGGACTCGTGGCAGTTAGGAGCAAACGTAACCGGTTCAAACATTTAACCCCAATAGCTGAACTGTACTCGAGTCTAGGTATTCCCACGTGTATTCCCTCATAAAAAAAAAAACAGCAATCGAATAGTAAAGGTTCTTAACTATCGATTTTATAATTAAAGGCAACAAAAAATAAGCGGCGAATAGGTACACAATTAAATGAAACCGGACGCCATTGAAATCGATTTTCATTTTCATTTTCAGTACTAATCTTCCACACAGACCCACTGCCACGGCAGCTAATCTTTGCGTCTCCTCGTGTGCCGTCTGCGATAAATTGTCCCAGCTTTCGGACTTAAGGGGTATGGTTGTGAGACGAGCAGTGAAGCAGCTAATGAATGTTAAACTTTTCCCGCTGGGATGTTCTTTCTTCAATTTTCCTACTTCCTATTTCTTTTGGGCGCGAAATTAACTTACCTCGACAGACGATGGAAGGGAGAACTGCTTTGCAAATTAAATTCATTCCCATTTCAACTGTTTCCATTAGAAATTGAAAAACCTATTAAAGTTGGTTTCCAATCAATGAGTTAGAAAAGTGCAACCCGCCACTCACGTGTCATCGCGCAATGCATTATTTCGCTCTTGTGAACCGCATTCCTATGATGAGATACAAACAACTGTGAGTGCTGGCAGTCCTTGCATTTCCTCCAGTACAACCATATCCAGGGGATAATGGACGAAATTCCACGAATTAATTAGGTGCGTCCAGCTACCTTTTTGTGGGAGAACTTGTTACAACGTAAACTAACCGGGAGAACTAAAAATTTAATGCATTTTCCGATGCGGCCATACAGCGAAGGCGGTAAAAGAGAGTTAGACTAGGATAATGGGCAAGGTTTTGTGTGGAGTGGCGTTTGTCGAAGAGAAATTTGCACAAAAGTAACGTTGAGCGAAATAATTTCAAAGGTATGGAAATTGCACTTGATGAGGAAATGAACGCCAACTGCGCGGCGCGCCGGAGCGAAGCAACGTGGATGTAATTGTGACGTTGTTGAGATTGCTTGCTGCAAGGATAAATGTGGGTCAATCGATTTTTTTTATTAGAATTGTATTTTTTTACAATAAAAACAAGGGGAAATATTAAAACATTACAAATGTCCTTGTTTGGCAGTTAGTGGGAGATAAAGGGTTGACTCGTTTGAAAATAGGAAAAATGTCGTTTTCTAAGGATATAAACGGAAAAGGCAAGGTTTATATACTTTAAATGTAGTACAATTAAGCGCTGAAAGCAATACTGTTTTATGAAACAATTTGTCGTGGAAATCTTGGAGATTTCATTTGAAGGATCATCCTGAGTAATGGAAACATTGTTGGAACGATTTCAACGGATTCGTAAATTGTACGAAAAAAGCCTTTGGTAATGGGGGCAAATTATTGATCAAATAATGCGTTTGGATAATTTGTTTACAGCTTTTATTGGCAGTTAGCAGCAATGCCAGTTAATTTGAATTATTGTATCCTTTTGCAAAAGAGCTTTTGATATAAAATTCCAATTCTTTCAATTGGATATATGGTAATAATTTTTGTACGAATATTGTTTATTTAGGAGCTATATAACTTTTGTTTAAAAAAAGGTGTCAGGAATACAGTTTGACTCAAGAATCTAATGTTGTCACAGAACTCAGTAAGTTAACCGTTATGACATGACACGTAGTGCCATCCTGCGGCAACATACTCTCCATATATGTACATATTTTCGAAAAAAATATTACAAACAAAAAAAACGGCCTCCAGCGTGAAGACCTTACCAATCGGTGTACTTTTGTAGGTAGCCTCTTGTGGAGTTGCCTCAATCCAGAATCAGTAAATCAGCTTGTTTAGAAACGCATTTAGTTTACAAAGTAGCCTCATTGGAAAAAACGAAGCTTGCCCGTAAAAACTTTTCAAGAGCTTCGCTTAAATGCGGCTATCCAGCAGAACATGAAGATGACTACAGATGCGATCGGCTCATACCTGGAATTAAGTGCAATGATATATGCGAAGGAGATTCATTATGTGTTTTTCGTAATTTACCAAAGAAGAGAGAGACGATTGAATATGAAATATCCGAGCGATTGAAACCGCTGGTATGAAGCATTAAATGGTGAAAATTCTATACGTGCATTTGGAATTGGAAAATGCGAGAGTTGTAAGTTCTTTGCTTGCTGTTTAATTCATTCGTTCGTAAAATTTATAAAGGATGAGTTACGTTTGCAAGATAATAATGCAAACAAAAGTTATTTGAGAATGTACGAAGTTTGTTTTCACACTATCCTGTTCCCAAAGTGGTGGCGACGGTGTAGAGGTTACTGTGTTGGCTTGTGAGCCGCCCGGTGCAGGCTCAATCCATATGGGGAACAACAAAATACGGCACAAAATATTGGAGCGAAATGAATAACAAACTATTGGAGAGAAATGAATCACACATCAGAAATTATCACACCTCTACACTAAAAAGAAGATTTCTGGCTGGTAATACAATAGACCGTTACCGAGTCTGAGTGCTCTGGGATTTGGATTTCCTTTTTTTTTAAAAAAAATCTGTACCGTAACTACATCCAACTTGCTATCTTAAAACAAAACACAAATGAGAATGGAAATACCACTAGCTGTATTTTCTTAACTCGAGAATTTAATCTTATCTTAGCTTCTTTATCTGTGTTTACAATTCGTTCAAAAAAAGTGTATAGTCCTGGTACTACATTTTATCTACTTATATTTACATATTATGCAAAAAAAAACTAAACCCTTAAACAATGTGTATGCGGATGTTTTTAAAATCTTTTACAACACAAAAGTATAGGCTGTTCAAAAACAGAAGAAACAAACCAAAAATTTCCCTTGGGCAATTTTTTTTCTTTTAGCATATTTTTGATCAAATGAAATACTCTTATTAAGTGCTTGTCTCTTCTTTATCATATTTGATATTTGCATGAATAAAGAAACATGGGTCATAGTTATTATATAGTGATATTGAAAAACAGTTCTGCTTTATTTTTGATAATTGTTTTGTCGTCGGTGTTCATTAAATAATTATATGGGTTATTACGTCATGATTTCTTATATTTTTGATATAATAATATATGATTTGTGATTTTATTTGTAGTGAAATACAGTAACAAAGTAATCAAATTTGCAATGAATATTAAAAGGATTAAGAGGTTAATAAAACTTCATATACTATTTTTGATACATAATATATGATATTTGATATATCATATGAGATATATAATATTAGAGAAATGTAGCAACCATGCCGATTTCCCTATCAAGGGGGGGGGGGGGTAAATGCGTATTTTTGGCATGCAGCAACGACGATACTGTGACGGAAACCAGTCCTGTTCCTGTTTCGATCGTCGATCTTTCGGAAGCATGGGTGTATTTGCATTTTTTGTTGCAAAACTTTCTTATGTGTAATAAAGAGAATACAAATTTCCTATATATATGTTATATCGGAACCCACTTGTGCGCATCTAGATTTTAAATTCAATAAGTAAACATTTTGCCATACTTTCAATGTACACAAAAAGATGCTATGACAAAGAATAATTGTAGTCAACACTTTTTGTCCTAATCAATGTTTATGTTTTAAAGATCCATCGCTTCAATGTTTATAAAATATGAGCAGGAAATGTGACTCAGCACTTTTTGCCTTTAGCAACTGGTGCGAGAATATCCGCAGTCAAAATGCTGCGTTAGCAATTAAGCAATATAAAAGGGGATCGATGTATCTCAAGTTGTTAAGTCTTAAGTCTACCATACCAACAGTCACTTCGTATAGCGGAAGATTTCCCCCCACCAAGGGTAAGGGATCTGAAGCTTTGACTTCAATAAAAAGTTATTAAAATTAAATAAAGTCTTTTATTTGATGTCGCTCTCTGACGAGAGCGCAAATATATTTTTTATTAACTTAAAACACTTAAACAAAATTGGCGCAGTCGGTAGGATTGCACAAATCGTGTAATCCTTGTAAAAATCTACCGTTCCGTTTAAATAGTGAAGTAAATTTCAAAAATAAGTTTTTTCTGCGAAAAAGATTAAAACAAATCTTTGAGTCTACGACTAAACACGGTGCTGTGAATAAATAAAAATAAATTAATACAAAATTGATTAAGATATTTTTAAAAAAAAAAAGTTTTGAAAGTGAATAAACCGTACTCACATTGACGGGTAAAACATTTTTAAATAAATTCAGTGAAAAGATCGAAGATCCAACAAATCTATTCAGTGAATAAAAACGGATTAATTAGTGGTTCACCCCAATGCACATGGTAATACCACAAAACTCATAGAGAGAAATTAATCAACCTCATAGACTAAGTTAAAGAAGAAAAGGGCAGCTTCAGAGCTCCAACAAATAGCATAAAATAAATGTTCAAGAGATTGCAGAAGAAGAAGATAATTAACCCAGAAAGCAGATACACTGACGAAGAGGAATCTAGTTCAACAGAAGAAGAAGACCTACATCTACTAGAAATTCGAAACAGAAGTATACCTGAATATTGTAAGAATAATTTTGAAAATAAAAAAATTAAATTACTAGAAAATAAAATTGATAATTTAAATCTTAGTTTGGGCAATAATATTTTAGACAATAAAAGTAAAAATAAAAATATTGACAACATTTTATTGACAAAATTTGAAGAAAATAATCATAAGTTTAATCAAAGTAAATTAAGTATAGAAAACTATCAGAACACCAAAATGGCTACATCCCAAGTAAATAATACACCCAAAAAAAGCTTAACGCTTAATCCATTAAAATATATTGAGAAACTTAATACGTTTGATGGTCGCACTGAAGATCTTTACACATTCCTCACAAATGTAGATGGAATACTACCAACTCTTAACGAGTATGATAATCAAAGCCAACTGATGTGTATAAATATTTTAAAATCCAAATTTATTGGAAAAGCAAAAAGATGCATTGAGATTCACTCCCACTTACAAAATTGGTTAGAAATCAGACATATGCTAATTAATAATTTCGGAGGATTCAAGAACAGCCTACAATTGTACGAAGATCTAAGACAGATCAGTTTCAGAGGTAACGTTTTAAATTTCTATAACGACATACAAAAAACTTTGTGCGATTTGAACCAAAAATCGGTTCAAGAAAATAAAGTCCATGAAGTGAACAATAATAATCTCACAGCCTTAAATATTTTTAAAGAGAAATTGCCGGTACATATGCGAACAATTCTTTTCGCCCTCAAACCAATGAGTTTGCAGGAAGCCCTACACGAGCTCACAGAAGCAGGATTTGTTGAATCAAACTCTTTTGAAGAAAGACAGCCAAGGCAAAACTTCAGCAATAATGTTAAGAACTTTCAACCTAAAATGTTTGTCCCACAGAATCATCAAAATAATTTTAGACCCCAAAATTTCCAAGCGTTTGGCCAAAATAGAAACAACCCTAACAACAATTTTAGACCAAATAATTTTCGACCACCATTCAATCATTTTCAAAACAGAGCTCCTTTCCAAAATAATTACAATACAGATAGGAACTATAACCAAAACAACTCTAGAACACAGCCTATGGACATAGATCCAAGTAGTAGTCAATTGAGACGTAACCCAACACCGGTTAACAGACAAGTTAATTACAACAGAGGAAATCACTCTAACAATCCTGCGGGATATAATGAAAATAATAGTAGTAATACTGAAAGGAATTTAGAAACAAATAACGAAACTCACGAGAATCAAAATTTTCAGTTACAAGCCTCGGAAATAAATCCGGACTTCCCTATCTCAGAATAGAGAAAAACGGCAAAATTATACGTATGCTCATAGATACTGGAGCAACAAATAGTATCATTAATAAAATAGACGTTCCACCCCAATACATACAAACTAGAAAGCAACCGTTAAAAATTAACACAGTAGGAAACCCTGTCGTAGTGACAGAAGAAGCATTATTTCCCAAAGAAAAATTCGCCTATAAAGTAAAAGAAAACTGTCTTTTCCATATATTGAATTTTAGTCCAAATTACAATGGGATAATCGGTAATAATATTCTATTACCTAATAATAGTAAATTAGATTATGCAACCAAGACATTAACACTGAATGACATAAAAATTCCAATATTTTTTGATTTAATTGACGAACAAGACTACATGATGGAAGTTCATCACTTAAGCGGCTTAACGCCAAATGACACTATCTTCGACGAGTTTGAACAAAAAAATACTGAACACATGAATATTGAAGAAAAAAGAATTCTCTCTAAAACCCTAAAAGAATATCAAGATGTATTCTTTCATAAACGTGACGACCTAACATTTACATCACACGTCAAACACAAACTTACTGTCTCAGACAATTCCCCAATTTTCACCCGGATATACCGCTATCCCGAGGTACATAAAAATGAAGTCAATAATCAGATCCAAGATCTTTTGGATCAAGGGATAATCAAACACTCGAGTTCACCATATAATGCTCCGATATGGGTCGTACCCAAGAAAATGGACAAGATGGGAAATAAAGAGTGGCGTATAGTTATTGACTATCGCAAATTGAACAAGGTTACCAAAGAGGATAAATTTCCAATTCCTCTAATTGAAGATATACTCGACAAGATGGGTCGAGCCAATTATTTTTCTACTTTGGATTTAACAAAAGGTTTTTACCAAATTGAAATAGATCCACAAGATCGTGAGAAGACAGCCTTCTCCACACTTTCAGGACATTATGAATGGATCAGAATGCCATTTGGTCTCAAGAATGCTCCTGCTACATTTCAACGCATGATGAACGAAGTCCTAAGTGACTACATTGGTAAAATATGCTATGTTTACCTTGACGATATCATCATCTTTTCTTCATCACTACAAGAACATATTCAACATTTGAAACTAATCTTCAAGAGACTTCGACAAGTCAATCTTAAAGTTTCTTTGAATAAATGTGATTTTCTAAAGAAAGAATCCGAATTTCTCGGACATATAATTACACCAGAAGGTATCAAACCCAATCCGTCAAAAATTCAAACAATAAAAGATTTTCAAATTCCCACCTCCATAAAAGAAATACAATCCTTCCTAGGTTTAACTGGATATTATAGAAAATTCATCCAGGATTATGCTAAAATAATCAAACCTATGACGTTATACCTAAAAAAGGATTCAAAAATAGATATAAAGAACGAACAATATGCTGACGCGTTCAACAAACTAAAAGTAGCAATGACAGATATGTTAATTAACAAACACCCAGACTTTAGTAAAGAATTTATATTAACAACCGATGCAAGCAATTTTGCAATAGGTGCAGTATTGTCCCAATCTCACGGACCACTTTCATTTGCATCCAGGACACTTAATAAACACGAGTGCAACTACAGCACTATAGAGAAAGAACTCCTAGCAATCGTTTGGGCAACCAAACAATTTCGTCATTACCTATATGGTAGACGTTTTAAAATTTTAACAGATCATAGGCCGCTAGTTTGGCTACATAATCTGAAAGAGCCTAATTCTAAACTACAACGTTGGAAAATAAAGCTCGAAGAATATGATTTTGATATTGAGTACCTGCAAGGCAAAGAAAATAAAGTTGCCGATGCTCTATCAAGAATCAAGATTTCACCTGAAATTAACGCTTTAGAAGAAGACTTAGCGAGTACACAACACAGTGTCGAATCAGATAGTACAGACCTAATTCCAATAACAGAAAAACCCCTTAACATGTTTAAACGTCAGATAATCATCAAAACAACTAATGAAGATTCTCAGGAAATATCCTTTCCGTATATAGGTAAAAGATTAATAACAATTACGAGAAAAAATTTTACGACCAAAGACTTTGATCTAATAATATCAGAATGTGATATAAATTGCACAAATGCAATATTCATAAATAACGACGATTTACCTTTGAACAAATATGCGAATGACGACGAATTATTTCTTAAATTTCAAACCCATTGGAAACAACACCATAATAAACAGAAATTATATAGAAGCATATCTAACCTAATAAATTTACATCCTCCAGAAACTGAGGAAACAATTAATAAAATCCATATAAAATTTAATCATATTGGTATTGAAAAAACATACCTTGAAGTCATTAGAAAATTTTACGCACCTAGTTTACGTGAAACTATTAATAAAGTATTGAACAATTGCGAAATGTGTAATTTCAAAATAGAAAGGAATCCAATAAAACTACCTTATGAAAAAACGCCCACGCCCTCAGGCCCTCATGAACACTACCATATGGACATTTGGCCCATACCAAGAAATGGTAGCTACCTAACATGTATTGACAAATTTTCAAAATTTATAGCCCTTGAACGTTTAGAAACAAAGAATCAAGCCGATGTGCTAACCGCTATAACTAAGATATTTATTTATCTAGGTAAACCAAAAATCTTAACGACCGACAATGATAAATGTTTTTTATCTTACACAGTTAAACAATATCTCAAAGACAACGAGATAGTAACTCACATTACTACGCCATATCGACACACAGGCAACTCAGATATAGAGCGTTTGCACTCCACTCTCAACGAGAACATAAGATTATTTGAAAAGCAAAAGCCAAGCTTAGTCGATAACGTGACACGAACAATAGAGGTTTACAACAATACGATCCACTTAACTACTAGAGAAAAACCGAGTGACATACATTTCGGACGCATAGACAATAAAACAATATTTAATAGAATCGAAAGCACAAAAAATAAAGTTTTAGCTAGAGTGAATAAAGATAGAAAAGATACCGATATAAATCCTAATTTTACCAAAATTTATAATCCTACATATTTCGATAAATTAAAAACAAAGCATAGGAAAGTAAAAGTGATTGAAATCGATAAAAATAAAATAACTATTAAACCAAACAGAGACTTACAAAAATTACACAAAGACCAGTTTCGAAAGAAAAAGAAAAAATTTAAAAATGATAAAATTAAAATTGGCATCGATACTAGTTCTATGGCAGTTAACACTGGCCTATAGCCAAGAAATACAAATAACTAATTACAACCACGGTAACGGTTTTACCATTATACAACTACAACAGATACAAATAATAGAAAACTATACTAAAATACTTCATATTATAAATTTAACTAAGTACGAAACAAATTTAGAAATACTAGAAGAACATATACAACTTTTACCTGAACCAAACATTGAAATTATTAATTTAATGAGACATACAAGAAAAGAATTTGAAACTATAATACCACATAACAGACAGAAAAGAGGACTTATTAATATTTTAGGTACAGGCATGAAATTTTTATCCGGAACTATGGACGACGATGATAGGCAAGAAATAGAAGAAAGGCTAAAATTAATAGAAACAAATACACATAATGTAATAGAAAACTCAAATTTACAAATACAGATAAACACTCATTTTAATGAACAACTTGCGTTAGTAACTAACATGTTTAATAACAAAACTAAGAAACTTACCGAACATATAGAAAAATCTATTCGCATTCAACACGATTTAGAAAGGGATCTTAACAAATTGAAATTAGAAATAGAAATTAAAGACAATATAAAATATTTGATAAATGACATCGACAAAATTAAAGACATAATTTTAGCATCGAGACTAGGAATCCTAAGCAAAGACATATTTTCAGAAACAGAAATTGATAAAAATAATATTACAATTGAAAAACTTTCAGAAATCAAATTAGAACTTGCTTTGTATAAAAACTCTATTATTTTTATAATTGAATTGCCAAACTTTACAAACGAATTATACAAACAAATACATATTCAACCCATACCAAACTTAGAAGATAGTCAGCAATTAGAGATAACTAATAAAATATATTTGACTAAAGATCAAGCAATTTACAATAATACAAATATTAAAAAATATTTATCAAAAATAAATGATAACTGCTTACAGAATCTATTTAAAAAACAAATGAATTGTAAACTAATAAAAAATGTAAACCAAGAAATATTAGAAATAGGAAATAATAATCTTGTGTTAATTAATGTAAAATTACAAGAAATAAATCAAAATTGTAATAATCAAAACATTACTGTTAAAGGTAACTACCTAATTAAGTTCGAAAATTGTAAAATTGAAATAAATAATAAAATGTACGAAAGAAAAAATTATAAACACGAACCTTTAATACCAAATGTAATTGAGAATATTAATTATACCAAATCAAAAGATATAACTTTTCAAGAATTACATTACCAAAATATACAAAACTTAAAAGAAATTGAAGAACTGAAATACAAGCACAAACATACTAGTTTAACTATGTACATGATAATTTTAATCATTATACTTGTCATAATCCTTTATACATATTTAAAATGTAAAAATAAGAAGATAATAAACAATGTAAATCTTCCAAAGGTCACTTTCCGACCATTAGAAGACTCTAAAGGGGGAGGTGTTATATCGGAACCCACTTGTGCGCATCTAGATTTTAAATTCAATAAGTAAACATTTTGCCATACTTTCAATGTACACAAAAAGATGCTATGACAAAGAATAATTGTAGTCAACACTTTTTGTCCTAATCAATGTTTATGTTTTAAAGATCCATCGCTTCAATGTTTATAAAATATGAGCAGGAAATGTGACTCAGCACTTTTTGCCTTTAGCAACTGGTGCGAGAATATCCGCAGTCAAAATGCTGCGTTAGCAATTAAGCAATATAAAAGGGGATCGATGTATCTCAAGTTGTTAAGTCTTAAGTCTACCATACCAACAGTCACTTCGTATAGCGGAAGATTTCCCCCCACCAAGGGTAAGGGATCTGAAGCTTTGACTTCAATAAAAAGTTATTAAAATTAAATAAAGTCTTTTATTTGATGTCGCTCTCTGACGAGAGCGCAAATATATTTTTTATTAACTTAAAACACTTAAACAAAATTTATATAACTATAACTCAGTCACTGTGTGTACTTAACAGGCATATACATGCTCACAATAAACATACAAAAAGTCTGGGTACAAACTTTTTTTTTCAAAATTCTGCCATTCAAAATCATCAGCATTTTACCGTATGATTGTATCCTCTGAGTACCTGCTCAAATTGAGATTTTTATCACAGGCATGGCAGGTGTCAAAGAGGAACACAAAAGAGAACATTAAAGTTACGCAAACGATTTAAAAAAAAATGATTTCCACTCCGCTATCATCAAGGAGTTAGATGAGAACACCGTAGGTGCCCAGCCCAAGTACCCCAGTGAAAATGGGCGTGGTGTGATGATGTATGCATGTGCTGTGTCGTAAGAGGTGAGAGAAGATGCTCATTTAAAAATCCTGCTGCGAAACAAGGGCAGTGAGGGAAGAGTATCGAGCCATGAGAAGCTAGGAGAGAAAGATCCTGCGTAGAAAGAAGGAAGAGTAGGTACGCAATCCAAGTATTTTGTGAATGTCTCAAGCCGTTTGGCAACACATTAATCGTTAGTTAGTGTGTTGGTTTGTCACCCGGTGCAGGTTCAATCTCCATGGGGAACAACAACATACAAAAGCAGGATTTCTGCCTGGTAGTACAATGGACCGTTACCGAGTCTGAGTGCTCTACGATGTGGATTTCCTTTTAATACAAATAAAAAATAAAAATCGGTATCAAAAACGTATCAGTGTGGTTTTCGGCCCGGCATTTTTGATAAACAGTAAGCAGCACCTACTAATGAAGTAGGAGAATAAGAAAGAGGTTTGGTGCTTTTGTAGGGTTTTTTTCTCCCCGAGTGATACTTAGGGAGATCTGTATTTATCTGAGTATTCAATTTAAAATCATTGCCCTGGCCGGGGTTCGAACGCACGACCTGCCAATCAGTTAGTAAATACACTACCATCGCATCATTGTCACCCGCTAATATGCAGTTTGGAAAGGCTCTTCCGAATTATTACAAAGTTGCACCGGATTTCGGCAAAAACATGCGCTATCATATGACTTCTTCAATCTCATTTAGGAGAAAATAGTGCGCAGGTAGGTGTCAACACGGAATGCACTATTTTTAATAGATCAGTCCAACTACTGGGGTATGCGGACGATATCGACATCATCGCCCGTTCATAGCCTGCCGTGTTAGAGGCTTTTTCGGCTATTGAAGAACAGGCGAAATTGATTGGTGTTGAAGTAAATGAGGACAAGACTAAAAACATAGGGACGGGCTACAGTCCGCTTGGGCGAACTGTTGGATACCCTATTCTTATTCCTATCGCTCATAAGTGGGCGTGACAAAAGTCTTAGTATGGTTAAATTGTTAAGAACGCTCTACATATTTTGTTATATAACATTTAAAGGATTTTATCAAAAAAAACGCTCCCTAGCTCAAACTTGGGTGTTTCAATAAAATTGTTTTATTTAATTGTGGGCGTGTCAGTAGGCGGATTTAAAAAAAAATTAACACAGGAGCATAAAGGGCCCCTAGAGAGTATATATTATAAATTTCAGCTCCCTAGCTCAAACTTTGGATTTTCAAAAAAATTGTTTTATTTATTTGTGGGCGTGTCAGTGGGCGGATTTTGAAAATATTTATACATGAGCTTAAAGGGCCCCTAGAGAGTATATATTAAAAATTTCAGCTCACTAGCTCAAATTTTGGTTTTTCAATAAAATTGTTTTATTTTTTTGTGGGCGTGACAGTGGGCGGATTTTGAAAATTTTATATCCCGAGCAGTTTTAGGAGTCATAGATCATATATAAAAAATTTCAGCTTCCTAGCTCAAAATTCGATTTTTTCCAAAATTTTGTTTTTTTTGAGTTTGTGGGCGTGTCTGTGGGCGGATTTCAAAAATTCGTAAACTTGATTATTTCGGGACCCTAGAGAGTATATGGTTAAAATTTCAGCTCTCTAGGCCAGTTTAAAGGCCTAATTTTTGCCGACGGACGGACGGACGGACGGACGGACGGACGGACATGGCTAGATCGACATTACTATCGATGCTGATCATAAATATAGTAACTTTTAGGGGTCTACGGGCAATATTAAGGTATGTTACAAACTATGCGTCAAAATTAATATACCCCTAGAATAGGGTATAAACATGCTATCAACAAACAAACAAACATCTGTCCTCCGGCTAGGACAAAACGTCACTGTTGATAGCAATAACTTTGAGGTAGTTAAGGATATCCAATTAAGTTTTTTTATTCGCAGCTTTTGTTATATTGTAGGTTAACTGAATTGTTTGCCAGTTTCCGGCACAAAGTGAGACTGTTGCACTTCAAAACACTAAGATTTAAACAGTTAATTCTTGCAATAATAAAAAGCCATGATGACATTTTTGTGCCAGCTAACTCGTGTGTTAAGGAGTGGATAGTGTTTTTTATTAATGTGGTTGTTAGAATTAGGGATGACTTTGGGTATATCATTCACAACCAAAAGAAAGAACAAATCCCTAATATGGCAGCTTGGGCGACTCCCAAAGTTACATTGATGCAATCTGAGACAATTTCGTTAGCCCGTACAAACTGCAGGCGTCATCTTTAGTAAGAATTTAACCTTAAAGCTTGAATTACCCGATCAAATGCTTCTGCAAAGTCTAAATAGATTATCGCAGTGTAACCAATTCGTGCTATTAGTTGCAATTGGCTGTCTTTTTTTTAAATATACAGTATATAAAAACGAATTGGAATGACTTTATGATAAATATATATGAATTCTTACAAGCAATTGATGTAATCATTTTGTCAGAAATAAACGTAAGAAAAGAAGAAAATGAATTTTACAAAATTAATGGGTTTAACATCGAATCGTATTATAGATCTAATAGAAGAGGAGGAGGTATTTCAGTATTTTTGAGAGATGATATTTTATATGAGAGAATCGAAAGAGAATCAATATCCTTTGAATCCGTAGTTTTGAACGTGCGTAGAGGAAATATCGAAGCTACATTACTCACAGTGTATAGACCACCAATACTGAACGCAAATTACTTCATTGCTGAATTAAGTGACCACATAGATGAGATCGACAAAAAAATGCATTAATGTTAATAGGAGATGTAAATATAAATATTAATAACTTGCATGATCCTGTTGTAAGCAACTATCTTTCTATGATATCATCGAGAGGTCTTTTAAATACAATACACTCAGTAACGAGAGTAGAAGTGGCTAGAAATAGTAAAACTCTAATTGATCATTGTATGGTACGAGCAAGAAATAAAATTAGGTCTGGAGTTGCTGAAATAAATGTATCGGATCATTATGGCCTGTAGTGTGCGCTTTTATGCAATAATACGGATGAAATTACAAAAAAATGAAAAACAAGACTATGTCGTTAGAAGTGATCTCACAAGAAAATTAAACGAGTACAATTGGGAACAGATGAATCAAATCACTGAAGTCAACGAACTCTATGAACATTTCAGAAATACTTTTATAAATATCATGACATCTTCAAAAGTCATTACAAATAAAATCAAAATAAGAAAGAATGAGCATAACTGGATGACATATGAAATTAGAAACGCATGTTTGGAAAGAGATCGATTGTACAGGAGGTACAGAAACAATAGAAGAAATATATTGTATGAAAGAGAATTTAAAAAATTTCGAAACGATTTAAATAAAAAAATTATCACGACAAAGTCTAACTTTTTTAAAGAGCAATTTCACCGAGCGAGCAATAATCCGAAAGAAACCTGGAAAATCGTCAACGCAGTATTAGGTAGAAAATCCGCCAATTTAGATGATATTTTATCTAAAAACTTTGCAAGCGAGAAAAACTTCGGTAACTTGGCAAACAAATTTGCAAAACAAATATCACTCGAAATAGACAATACGATTCACAAATGCGAATATAAATGTTATAATGGTCCATCAAATAGTGTTCAGCGGTCAATTTATTTGGAGGAAGTCACTGACAGAGAAATACAGAACATTATAAACTCAATAGATGAAAATAAGTCGGCGGGTATAGATG
This sequence comes from Portevinia maculata, assembly GCA_949715645.1. Taxonomy (NCBI): domain Eukaryota; kingdom Metazoa; phylum Arthropoda; class Insecta; order Diptera; family Syrphidae; genus Portevinia; species Portevinia maculata. The sequence continues at coordinate 194,146,509 of OX454525.1, forward strand.
GGATAAGACCTAAAGATCTTAAAAAATGCTCGATGGTTATGGCTCCAATCATAACGAGAATAGTAAAGATGAGGTTAGAGCAATCTACAGTGCCAACAATGCTGAAAACATCAATCGCTAAGAGTGGAAATACAATCTATAAGAGTGGAAAGAAAAATGAAATTTCGAATTATAGGCCTATATGCATCCTTTCACCCGTAGATAAGATTCTAGAAGAAGTTGTTGCCAAAAGGTTATATGAGTACGTTGAAAAATATAAGATCCTAGAAAAAAATCAATTTGGTTTCAGGAAAAAGAAAAGCATTAATCTACTACTCGGAGATTTCACAAACAGAATCAATTTCAGCCTTGAAAAAAATCACAATGTACGAGTAATTGCACTCTTCATTGATTTTAAGAAGGCGTTTGATACATTATGCCACAAAAATATTTTGAAGCAATTAGAAAAGGTTGGAGTAAGGGGACCTATCCTAACATGGTTTGAAAACTATTTAAAAGAAAGGAAGTACAAAGTTCGAATCAGAGAATACTTCAGTGAAGATGAGAATGCGAAATACGGAGTACCACAAGGATCCAATTAGGCCCTCTCGTTTTTATAATATATGTGAATGACTTGCTATCAATTCTGAAACATAGCACCGGTTATGCATATGCAGATGACACAACCATTGTAGTTAGCCATAAAAACGTGGAAGCAGCGGAGAAAATGATGCAAAATGACTTTAACGCAATCCTAGCATGGTGTCATGACCATGGACTGATCATGAATGCACAAAAAACAAAAGTTATGCACATACGACCACTACATGTATTAAAATATAAAATCACCATTAAAACATAGCAGGAAATCAATCAAAATTACAAAATGAGGATAACTGCTCAACAACAATCGAGAATGTATCAACATACAAATACCTTGGTGTAATCGTTGACTATAACCTGAAATGACGCCAACACTTGCATGCTCTTGCAATCAAACTTCGGCAATCAGCTTATGCACTATTTCATCTCAGTTACTTATGCACACCAGATTTTCTCCGACAATGCTACTTTGGGCTGGTTGAATCGCACCTGAGATACGGCATTTTAGCGTGTGGAAATGCACCACAACAACAAAATCTAAAAGCAACGGTTATAAGGATACAAAAAATGGTGTATCGATCAAAGCTACGCATGCATGATATTGATTGGCATCAAATCAATAGCAGGACGAGACTACTTAACATAGAAAGACTACATAAGCTGGAGGTAGTATCACAGTTCTAAGATGACACCACCTTCAAGATACCAACACAACAAACTGTCAGCACAAGAAGAAGGTACCAAGACAGATATGTTATTCCGAGATACTGTAACGAGTACGGACGACGAAAATATGATGTAGCGATTCCCACAATATTAAATGAATTACCCGTGAATTTTCGCAACTTCGAAAAACCAATTTTTTTGAAAAAAGCTAGACAGTTTTATCAAAATAGTGAACAGTTTTAATGCAAAAATACTCAATCCAAAAAAAAAACAAAAAAAAAAAACAGAATTAGAAATGCTATAAGAACTCAAAAAAAAAACAAAAAATAATATCCATCCAGAAATAATCTTCTGCAGACAAGCCCATAAGGCTTTGCAGACTTAAATTTGAATAATACACATATCACAACAGCGCCTAATCCCTTGGCAAAGCTTGGGATAGGTATTTTCCAACTTCATAGAGGTTGAGAAATATTGAAACTCTATTATTAAAATAAAAAAAAATAAAAAAAAAACAAAAAAAAAATATATAATTCATTAAAATTGTAAGGATAGTATCTGTGGATCTTCCAGCAGAAAAAAAAAATATGCTGATAACAAGAAATTGTGTTCTTAAGAAGGGCTGTACGTTTATGACAAATGAGTGGGGATTTTAGATATTGAACGATAGTGTGAAACATCTTGTTTCTGAGGAGATTTATAAATCGGTATTATGCGCTTTACAAAGTATCCAAAAATATTCCTTGCTCCAAGGATCTATTGAAAAGCATATGAAGGGGCAGTGAAAGTCCATCTGCGCATCTTTTTAAAATAAAAGTTGTAATGCCATCAACATCTCCCCACGTGTCGGATACTAAATTGTACAAAGTTAGGCGCATCATTTGCGTATACAGATTTGAAATAGCTGGCAAACATGTTGCATATTACTGAAAGGTACCATCATACTGCATGCTATTAGGAATTCTATTAGATTATTTCTGTTGAAGAAACTCCAAAAACGCCTACTATTGATTTTTAGGATGATTCCACTGCAAGGACATATAGCTTATATAAAAACTCGTGAAGCACTTTATTGTACAGTAGTAACGACTTGGACTAGTTTACATCAATTATAACTTAAATTCATTTTGAAGCAACTATTTATTTGTCTAATTTTCCACGTTATAAGACTGATTTTTTTATTAAGCCATATGTGCTTTGAATTATTCGTAACTTTAACCTTAGGTGTGTTTACGTCGAATGTGTCAATAAATATCATGATCGGAGTATTTCCATTTAAAAATCTCCAGTATTATAAAAGTTAGCTCTATGAATATTATACTTAAGGTTTGAAAACGAAATCGGTTTACCAAACGTATAGCAGAACCTTTGGAAAGAAGTGGGAACTTCAACCAAAGATGACCTTGTGGATGTGAACAGCTGTAGTACGTCCAATCCTCTCCTATACGGCCACAGCAACATCCTGAACTCGTTACAAGAATGGCCACGTTTCCAACAGACTACATAACACCCAAACTAAATTTCAAAAGAGCCTTCCAAGTAAGTCTCCCTTCCAGAGCTCGTTGGAAGAGGGACGAAGTCCTGCCGGATTTTGCCAGCGTTTCCCAGGCGGAGCTACTAACTATCCGAGAGGCCTGCACGCAACTAGGTCGTTACATAACCCACAAACAAAACATTGTTATCCTCATAGATAGCCAAACCGCCATCAAAGCTATTGACTCGGCTACCATATCCTCCAAACCGGTGTAGGAGTGCCGGAACGAGCTTGCCCGATTGGGCGAACGTTTTAGGGTTAAACTACTCTGGGTTCTAGGGCATAGTAACATAATAGGAAACGAGCATGCAGATGAGCTGGCTAGGCAGGGCTCAGCTCTGGAGGGCTCACTAGCGGCAAGGGTTCACATTCCGCTAAGTGCGGTAAAGACACAAATACACTCATACTTCCTGCAGAAAGCCAATCTACAATGAAGACGGTTAACTAACTGTATCATATCAAGGAAGATATGGCCTACTTATGACAAAAATAGAACAAAGAATCGTCTTAACAGAACCCTGGCAAGATCCAGACTGCGGGCACTGAACCAATCATTCTTCGGCGACTTTGGCCAAAGGGATACAAGATCTTATCCGTTTTCTCAACTTCACAGGTTGGATATAGCTATACATCAAATCCACTACACTCATTACAACATAGGTCACGCGAGCCGTGGTAATAAAAAGGCACAACCCAGTGTTACTTAGGTTCATGCCGAAACGCCACCTCTAGCTACCTACCTTAACAAATGTGTAGATTTGAAAATTCAAGCAAAAGAACATGGTGCCTTGAGTCTGGCACAAATGGAAGAATATATTTACTTATATTGATGCTAAACTCAGTATCGCCAAAAACCATCAAGTGCAGGGTCTAAAACAATTTTAATATTATATATTTTGTGTACCATTATAATATAAATAGTTGCACAGTGCAGGCAGAAGAGAAATTAGAATTGGAGAGTGAGAGGAGATGCCGATGCACGTTGGATTTAAATGTTAGTAAATTGTAATGCGAAGGAAAGATGAGCATTGTAGAGCATTCCACATTCGTGATGTATGGCTAAAGAACGATTCTTTGTATTTCACTGTACGCCCGAATATAGGCTAAGGGTGAACTGATGTGCAATCCTAGCATGACCGGTATTGCGATTGAAACATTCTACGAGATGAGTACAACTGACTATTTCGTTTGAGCACTTATGGTGGAAATACCGATAGGACAACGAAAGGCAGGTGACATTGCAACGATGACTAAGGGAGTCGAGTGATTTCGGGATGTCTCGATCACCAATGAATTTTATCGTGCATTTTTGAATTCAGTGGAATGAGCGTGGTACTTAAGCTATAAACGCCCTATAATTGTAGCCAGATCAGAAGAGATGAAATATTTCTGGCACCGCTTAAGGAAGCCTAGACATTTCGCAGCCTTGTTGGCGACGTCATTCTAACGAACGTTGTAATTAACGCACATTCCGAGAATGGAAAATCTTTCGGTTTCAGCGATGCAAGTACCAGTCATGGATAATGGTACACAATTCGGGCTTTGCTTTAGTGACAGAAGACAGCATTGCGTTTTGGAGGCATCGAATTCCACTCTATTGCTTAAACCCCACTTAAGTATGCTATCAAGGTCGGAATTCAATGAGCTTAACATACGTTACCGTTCCAGTTCCACGCAAAAAGATGAGAGAAATGAGCCTTGAAACGCATATGAAAAGCTAAGGGTACTGTCATCAGCGAAATGACTTGGATTAGAAGTAACAGACAGGAGATCATCAATAAAAATTAGAAAGAAAGTCGGAGACAAAACAGAGCCTTGGGGACCACCAGCATTTTTTTTGTGTGGGTTGCCCGCAATGACGATTTCAGTACGAGAATGAAGGGCCACAATTCTTGTAATGAAATCAAATAAATCAAACTTATTAAAAATAGAATTGCAATCCAGATTAGGGCTTCTGTAAATGAAACAGAAGTGGACTAATTGCCTACGGACGTGAAATTTCAGTCAAATAAATATAAATTCCAGATTGGAACATTGGCCGTATTGTGGTTGAAGCTAGAAGGCGATGAGAAAAGAATAATGGCACCAAGTTATAACCAGGAAGACCAAATTCTGTAGAATCAGAATCAATGCTTGCCTGTTTTTCACTTAGTGCCAAAACAACTGATTTGTTTTGGGAGACGTGGGTATATTACGAAAAAAGATGTGCCCTTAGCAAACGAATGTTAATATTTGTACCATTCAAGTTGCATGAGAATGTACAGATAATTTTGTGCGCGTTGAACCTCAAGATCTTGAACGTAGAAGGCTGCGGGTTTTTTTACTTTTACATCCTTTTTCTCCGGAATTGATATTTCCCAGCTCAGAATATTTGATCACATGGAAATTGGGTTGGCTAAAATATATTATATGTAAAAACCATCAAGCTCAGCTAAGACCAGCAAGTCCACGTGTTTGATACAATTTTCATAAATGCAAACGCACAATTGCTTTATTTCTTTCCCAACTATCCATGTATGCGAGGTTATATTTTCGGGCACAATATAAGCCACTCAATTTAATTTCGCATCCGAATGCTTAAATTAAAGAGCTTTGAAGACGACAGGCAATGATAAAACAAAAACTGATATTCGAACCTCAAGTCATTATCAAAAGGAATGGAATTAAGAATATTTTCAAATATGCATCAACTTAGTAAGATATATGTAAATCTTTTATCTGTACACTTAAGTAAAGATATTTAATGAATCTGACAGATATTCGCATACACAAACGCATTCACACTTTCAAAACTATAAACTCATATACTCCTCAAAATTGAGAAGCGTTTGCATAACTTTTTCAAAGGTCACTACCAAATTGTGTTTTGTCATGAAACACACAAAATTACAAAGAACAGCTCATATTAGGGAGAGGCTATATGGCAGCAATGCATGCACCCTGTGATTTGCCACCACTTGAAGTCGATTGCCCATTACAAAAGAGGAAGTGAGCAAAATGTATTTGTACATACACACATAATGTATTATGTACCAAGACTACTTGTTCATGTGACAAGAATCGTCACCTACAAAGTAGAGCATTTTTCTTCGTTTACATTTTTTTCTTTTATGGTTTATGTATGTTTGCACGCTTAATGGATTTGATAAATCCAACTATTCCAGGGCAAGTCCAGTGCCAATTTGTCTGCTATTGCAAGCGAAAATGAGAATATAAATGTGTTCCTCAGCAGTAGCCCAAGAATCACCAATCACAAAAGAAATTTTTGCTCTAAAAATGGATTGAATGTCAGAAATTATTATCCATTGGCATAGAAAAAAAAACATATACATATTCATTGCCCCATATATTATGCATCACAACAAATAACTTATTCATTGAACTGCCAATTTGATTACGTATACGCCAACGTAGCCTTCTACAGCATAGACGCCCGCACTTACCCCTTTGACACTTATATTTTCCTAATTAATTCGGTTTCCCTCTTTTCCTGGCACTTCGTTCTGCTAGTACAATTTACTGCGTTAATGTCACAGTGTCGCCGGTTTTTGTCCTTCTCTCTTTCCTCGCCTCCGTTCCAAAAAAAAAACTAATTAAAGCTTGAGAAAGAGAAATAAAATAAAAATATTTTTTTTTTTCAACACAATTGGTGTAATTCATATGATGTATGAACTGTACCCCCACAAATGGCTATAGGGTTGCGAAAAAAGCGAACCATTTGCCCACTCAAGAGAGTCCTTAAATGAAGTAGAGTAAGTGTACACTGCGTGATTTCTTTATGTACTTCACCTGTTCAGTATGTGTGTGGGGCTATGAATAACTCAATTCATCATGTGAATAGTCCTGGGTAATTGAATTGAAATCATAATGAGTGGGTTAATGCTAGAGGATAGTTCTAGTGGAGGGTTGAGAACATTCATAGAGCGATCGAAATAAGTGAATAGCATTCGTCATTTTCTTTGGCCATGGTATTTAACTGAAATTAGATTCATGATAATTAAAGGTGCTACAACCGTTCGATTTTTCTTCTCAGAATGTTCTTGAATCATGTCGGCAGATCTTTGAAAATCTTGATTTATAGCATGAAACTAATTACATAGCACTAATGGATTCGGCAAAAGAACTCTTTTTACCAAGTAGACCAGAAAGCCATCCAACAATGAACCGCATATTAATCCTATATTCAAGCAGTACAACAAATCCAATTCAGAGCCTATTCGGCTGGTGGCTCTTCAGAATGTTGTTGATTTTCATTTCATGCGTATTTTACTTCTTTTATAATTACAAAGCTTTGATCATTCGTTGCTTAATCATGCTAAAACGGCTGAAGCGATTTGAATGAAACTTTTTTTAAGGTTTTTTTATTATGCCAGCATCGGTTATAGGCTAGTTTAAAAAAATCCACCAACTGACAAGCCCATACTTAGAAAGAACCTTTCATCGACAAAGTAGCTGAAAATTACGGTTATGTTCTTTACAAAATACATAGACCACTCACTTTTAAGGAGCGTTTCCACTTAAATGCTTGTGATAAATTCCCTAAAAAAACAGAAACCATTTAGTCCAACCAAATTGTCCATACAAAGTACCGATTTCATTTTGCCAAACGCAAAAAGATTCAAAAACGATTGTCCACGATGTTAGGCGTAGCTCTGCTTTTGGGTTGTGATAGATGCACAGATATACACACGAACATTATTCGATAAGACAATGTTGATATATAGGGCTAGGATTTCCACGCAAATGCATTTTTCGTTTTAAAAAACTTTCGAAGTAAGGGAACTTGTTGGGGCTTACTAATAATCACAATTAGTTATTATGAAAACGAAAAGCCGCATACTGCATACATAGAATTTAGTGTTAAGGATAAAACTAAGTTAGAGGAATAAATAAGAAGCACGGAAAGTCATGTTTAAGCTCAAAAATAGATATTTTAAAATAAGTGTTGCCTGTTGGACGAAACGACCATATCAAAAAAAGGAATCGGAGTACTTAAACGCGGTTAGGTATGTTTCTAGTATACAGGGTGGGCCAAAAGCGACTCCTATTTCAATTAATTGCTTCAAAAACGATTCGCATTCAGGGACGGGCGAGGCCCATTTTACATCCAGGTGAGCCCTGAGATTCATTTGACATCTTTCATCTATCCTGCAAGCGTGGGTTGATACGACTTAACACCGCTGTTGTAAAAGGACGACCAAGCAGAAATCGAAGACAGAAGCATGGAGGCGACGAAATCTTTCATAATCAAAGCAATTGATTGCCCTCAATAAAGAAATGATCCGAAGCCGGTAAGCCTGCCGCTGTTTATTGAGGTCGATCTATCGAATCGCACAGGCAGACCAATAGGTATGTAAACAAAGTTGTTTTCCATGTCCGCTTTTGGGGGCGTTTCGACCAAATTTTTAAATGTTTTCCATTTTGTTAGAACAAGAAATGTTACAAAATAGTCAAGAACTTTCAACGCAATGCCACACCCACTTGAAGGGATGGCAATTTGGAAAGGGTATCCAGCAATTTGCCCAAGCGGACTGTAGTCTTTCCCTATGCTTTTTTTTAGGAAGTCAAATGCGCACGAAGTCCGGCGAAAGCTAGTGAAAATGTGAACAAAAAAAATTCTAAATGGATTTTTCTTATTTTTATATTTAAAAAAAAATAGAGAAAGGCTACAGTCCGCTTAAGAGAACTGTTGGATACTCTATTCCTATCCCTCATTAAATGGTAGCACCAAAAATCTAAGTAAAGGATTTTATTGGAAAAACAAAGTTTTTGTAATAAACGCACCTTTAAAGTGAACATGGCAGAAAACTTTATATAATGGTATTAGTCAAAACTACTTTAACTCATACTTTGCAAAAAATAGAACTTTCATTTAGAATGATTTTTTCAGTAAAACGTTTGTTCAAATAGCGGGCGTGTCAGTGGGCGGATTTTAAAAATATTTTAACTCCCGTGCATTTTTGGGGCCTGAAGATAATATATTAAAATTTTCAGCTTCCAAGCTGAAAATTCGGTTTTTCGAATAAATTTGTTTTTTGAGTATGTTGGCTGGATGGATTTTAAAATTTCTTAAACTTAGTTATTTCGGGCTCTAGAGAGTGTAAGGTTGAAATTTCTAGCTCGTGTTTAAAGGCCTAATTTTTGCCGGCTGACGAACGGACGGACATGCGGCTAGATCGAAATTACAATCGATGCTGATCACGAATATAGTAACTTTTAGGGGTCTACGGGCAGAAAGGTATATTACGAACTATGAGTCAAAATTAATATACCCTAAGAATAGGGTATACAAAGAAGTCCAAGTCCCAGAACACTAGGACTCAGTAACGGTACATTGTACTACCAGGCAGAAATTCCCTTTGTGGTGTAGAGGTTGAAGAAGACAATTTTTTACTAGTTTCTCTCCATTAACGAGTGGCGTATGATGTTGTTCCCCATGGGGATCGAACCAGCACCGCATGTCACACAAAACAAACACACTAGCAAAGGGACTGATTTACGGCTAAAGATATATGATATATGAATTCTAGTTCGAAATCAACTGACGCAGGGCAAAGCCATTCCTACATAGTCGCAACAAACAAGCTTATACCACTACGTTTCGGATAATACATCGCCAAGAAAAATGGTAGACACTGCGCGGTTAAAATTGCAAGGTACTGCCAGAATTTTTACTGACCGCGTCTCTCTCAACTTTTCTCGAATTCCTGTGCTGAATGCATTAACCGATGGTTTGGTGAAGAATATCGATGGCGCACTTAGCAAATCAAAGTACTCCCAGTGCTCCATCAAATTCGATAAGAATGAACGTAGCCAAGCCATATGATTTTTGACGAAAACTTTGTTTTAAGGACCAAGCTATCGGAGATAGTAGAATACTTGGTCTCGAGACACGGATAGTGAGGCATCAGAAAGTCTATCAATTTCTTAGAAGTAGAAGCTTCCAAGTGTTCTATTTCTCAAATGACCAAGACCTAGGCGGTGACAGAGAAGCTAAGGTATTCATTGGGTCTAATTTTTTATTTCTTTGAGAATAATAACTATACGAATTCACTGACAAAAAGGTGAGAGGACCAACCAAACTAGACATGGTTTTTCGAAAGAGTTTGTAGATCCGGCTTTTATTATTCCTTAATACTGCTTTTATGGTCTTCTGACTGACAATGAATATGGTTATATAATTTCGTTATATCGCCATCATTATACCATATTCTAAGGTATTGTAATTTTGACACATAGTTTTAATATTGCTCTTGGACCCCTAAAAGTTATTATATTTTTGATCAGCATTGAAATTTATGTCGAAATTGCCATGTCCGTCGGGAATTTTAAGGCCCTTAAATTCAAGCTGGGAAGCTGAAAATTGGAGTATTATACTCTCTAAGGGCCCAAAATGCTCAAGTGTCAGTATTTTAAAAATCCGGCGTCTGACCCGGACCCTATTTAAAAAAAAAATCTTTTTATTGAAGAAATTAATAAATTGAAAGTCCTGATCTTCGCAAAGTATGCAGATTAACTCATTCTTAACAATTTCTTAATGAAAATTTGGTTGCCACGCCCACTTTTCATGGGCTTTTTACCAAAAACGTTGACCCTATTGCGACTATTTATTGACAATTGATGATTGACTATTTTCAATGTGTGCTATTGTGAGCGAAAGATTCCGCAGGATTTTTTCAATCGCAGTCAACTAAAATATAATAATAAAAAAATATCAACGAACATCTTTCGTTCACAATAGCACACATTGAAATGAATCAATTATCAATTTTCACTCGCTATGGGGGCAGTAGCGCAGAGGTTAGTATGTTGGACTACTCATCTAAAGGTTTAAGATTCAATTCCCGCCGGGCCAAGTAACACCTAAAAAAAATGTTTTCACTGCCCCCATCTTGCGAACGTCTGACAAACCTCCAATAGCATCAACTGTCATGATAAGATTCTCAAATTTTCGGATTCGGCTTAAATTGTAGGTAGCTCCAGTTTGCACATACAAATGATTGGAGAAACTAGGTTTTAGACCCTTTATGGGTAGATAAAAACCTTATATTTTTTTATTAATACTCGCAATTAAAACTTGCATTACGGGTGATTGTTTTTGCGATAAAACTTTTATAGGCGTGTCAGGCTTTTATTTTCAAAACTACTATCTTCAACGTATCAACATTCTCTGATTCTCAACTTTCGGCAGACGCCTCTACCTTGAGTTGCAGACTAATGAAGTAAAGCAGTGTACCCAACGGGCTATGGATACACTGACTCTATTTGACACAATAGGTTCCCCAACTGTTGAAGCTACCGCAGATCCCATTCTTAATTTAGCATCGTCCTCATCTACTCTAGCCGCTGGCAAAGGAAACGTGATATGCCTTCTTTTGCGCTAAATCTATAGGCTAAACGGTTCAATCTTAGGAGTCAGCGAAAAAACTTTAACGATACCCCCACACTTAATGTTAGTCCGACATGCATCAATCATTCCTTAGGTACAGAATCTGCAACTATTGAATCGATTCCCAGCCCAAAATCTATTTTCATTTCCCTACTAAACCAAACACTTCTTCACACGATGTCTTGAACATTTTGGTCTCGAGAAACTTGATTCCAAAAGATGACTCAATTAAATGCACCAAAATCGGCAAGGCTGATGGGTTTGTTGCGTCATTTAAAATTGTTACCACTTCAGTATATTTCGAAATACTGCGCAATAGCACTGTCTTGGTTCGACAAAAAGTCAGACTGTCCACTATCAAAATGTAAGGGACTCCGCACAAAAAACGCTGAGGTATATTTAAACTCCAAACTTCCAAAGCTCTCTCTTATGATCAGGGATGGGACTTTTTGCAAAGATGTCCGCAGTAGATTTGAAAAAAAACGCAGTAGATTAAACTGTTTCGCAGCAGATTTTTATATTTTCAAAATATAAGTAAGACATAACATAATACACATAAATAATTTAAAATAATAAAATAAACCTTTATTTTTTTTTAAAACATAACAAAAACAGAACAAAACAAAAATTCATATACAATACGAACTCGGTTAACGCAAACCTCGATTCGCGCTACTCCTCGATTTTCGCAACACTAAAGTCGTCGCACTTCTTGACTCTATAAGTGCAACTTTTCAACACATTTACCTCGATTAGTGCAACTTCTTGTGTTTATTCATCTTTTTTTTATTTGCATGTTCTCCTTTTGGTTTTGTTTTATTTGGACCTGGACCAATTTCTTTTGTAAATACAAGGTTGCGCAAGTGTTGTCACCCGGCTGTAATTTTTTTAATGAAAAACTTCGATTCCGCTTTTGGATTCTGTTTATTGATGTCTTAAATTTTAGATAGACTAATGACTTTTTCGCCACCTAGTACATCCATATCATTACCTCTACAGAAACATAGTAAAATGGCTGTCATCATTTTTTATTTAAGAAAATGTAACCCGGTAAGTGCAACAACCTCGGTTATTGCAACTGCCTCAATTTCTATTAGTTGCTATTCATATCAGTTTTAATTTTTTTTCTAAATTCTAATAATTTGTTGTTTGGATTTTTACAGCAAAAGTAATCAAATTCATTCTTTAATATATTATACATTTTCATTTCAAAATTATTACAAAAGTACAAATTGGGAAAACGAGAAATAAATTGTTGCTCCAGGCTCTGTATCGCATCTAAAAACTCTTGAGAAGAGTTTCTTTGAAATCTGTGAATATGGAGGAAACACCACGTTTCTGACTTAATTTCAGCTCACGCTTGTGTTTTTGACGTTTTTTTTTTAATGTAGCCTGCAAAATAATAAAACGCATTTTCGCTACCGAAATCAACAGTTTTATAGTCAGATTGGGGTTTGAAAATGTTTTTCACATTGTCCTTCTCTTTGGATGATTGTAACTGCATTTCAACGTCGGGAAGCTCTAAATTCATAGTTGGCTGCAGTTTTCATGGGTTATATCCTCCGTGTTCTTTGCTGAAAATGTTCTTTAAAATGAACAAATGAATTGAAAGGGAGTCAGTTACTTGTTATTTCCTCTCGAACGCAGGCCAAACACTTTAAAGTGTGTTTCCCATTTGTTCTTACAATATTTTTAAATTAAAAAAACAGTTGAGCTTTATCTTTTAAAAAACACGTACACTCTTATTTGTTTGCTCTGAGTACTAAAACGCGTCACCCCGTATTGTGTTTTCTTCACTTGTTTCGCACGACTGACAAGAATTTAAGTCAATACGCCTTTAAAAATACATTATGAAAAAACGTTTCCAACCTAATTGCAAAACCAGTGTGACCAACAATCATAAAAACTAGCAAATAATGATTCAAATCATTTTTATTGTTACTAGGCCGAACACCGGATTGCATTATTTTTAGCGAAATCAAAGCAAAGAAGAAGCATTTATTTTCATATTTTTGACATAAGGGTAATTGTAGAGGTTCATCATTAGGTGTAAGCAGTACAAAAATAATCAGGAAAACCAGCCATAAACCATTTAAAAAACGCAAAGCAAGTAGCACTGAATGAAGTGAAAACGAGGATCAAGTCGATACGCCTTTAAAAAAGCATTATGAAAAAATCCACAATCATTCGTCTTACAAAGCATGCCGTATGTAGTGGTACAGGCTAAATATACTGTGTGCCGTTTTTTCCACAGCGGTCGTTCCAGAAGCGTTAAAACACATGCTTTTGAACTGCTTCCACATATTGTAGGCTTTTTTCTGCATTTTGCTTTGTAGTAGTAAGAAATGCATATGTAGAGAGAGTGTCCCTACTCATTATATGGATATATTTTGGTCACTTGTCATCAAAATATAGCCGATTACCGGAAGCCGTATGAACATTATAATTAGGTAATAGGTGGATTTCATCACGAAGAATGAGACTGACCGCATTCAGTGATAGAATTAAAAAAATATTTTGTGGTTTACATTTACATATTGTATGATTTTATTTTCGTAAGACCAAAAGTGCAGTAAATTTTATTTAAAGGAAGTAGATTATTTTTTCTAAAATAAAGCAGTAGATCTACTGCAATTGCAGTAAAGTCACATCTTCTCCTTGACGGAAACATGGCTAAATGCCGGGATATTATACACGAAACTCTTCAATCATTAGTTCTCCATATTCAGAAACGATCGTCATCAAAATGACATGAAAGCGATTGGAGTGGGTTTAATGATTGCTGTTCGTTCTCTATAATATTTTCAATCTTTCTCCTTTCTCTTGTTACTCTGTTCTATTCTTCTATAATTCTTGCAAATATAGATCCAAGTAGAGTAGATAAAGATTCGCTTCAAGCCCAGCAGTTGAGGTCGTTCTCCTTGCTCTAGATTTCATTGATTTGAGATTGGTGGCTTGACACCAAACGAAGTTGCTGTAATTTGGGGTTTGGTCAACACTTTTTGCCCGAGATGCTGTTACATGTTCAGAAAGCATTCACTGCCTTCTTTTATTTATTTATTTTATTATTTAATCAATTTTATTTAGCAATCAATTCAGTATTATCTTATAGACTATCAACAATACATAAAACACAAAAACATTCAATAATTAGATGAAAAGTACAACATTTAACTATATATTCAAAGAGAATATATATAAATGAAATCAATAACACCTGAAGTGCGATTAGTTTCCCTGGCACAGTGAGTAATTGGCTCATTGAATTTATGGAAATAGGAAACTTTCCCTTAGATGGCAAGATGGTGCATACATATTTATTCTTAACTCGGTCATCGACATTTTGATTTTAATTAGCTTTTTGTCGGCGGAAATTCCCGATATTTTTCACCCTCTGCGATCTTGAAGGGTACTTATTTCAGGGTATGCCGGTCCCTTGTAAACAGCACTAATTCAGTTTTTTGACCAAGAGACCCTATTGCTTTGTCGACGCACAAGGTGTCCTTTGTGAGTTTCATAAGGTGGTAGGAATTTTTCAGTCGCAAGCAGTTCTGCATCGTCTGCGTAGGCAGCTACTTTAACCCTTCTCTTTTTGAATGCGCGAATATTTCATTGAAGAGGACCCAAAGAAGGGCGGAGATGACTCAAACATGTGGTGTGCCTTTAGTCAGTTACTCTTAGGCCAATATCGCCAAGTTTTGCATTAATGTTCCTTTCATTGGTTAAAATTTAACCTCGGTAATTCCCCTTCCACCGCACACGTTTTGACATTGTTGACTGCTCCTTCAATGTCTAAAAACGCTAGTGTATATTCTTTTCCTTTAAATTACTTTTCTATGACGTCGTGTAGCGCTGTTTCCACTCCGTCCACTTTTACAGCTCGTTAGGTACGTAAATTTATATGCAGATTCTTCTTTTCATAAAAATGAAGACTTTTTTGATTCAGAATTTAACCGACGAAAATAAGACCCGAAGATTGTATATCATCGCTCCCCCATCATGAATCAATCAAGTTCTAGCCAAATGTTCTAAGTCCTATCACTCAGAACTGCGCTCATATAGAATTCAAAAAATGTTCATCTTCCTTTTCAATTTTCGCAATAGTCAACCCGTTCCGATGAAACTTTCCCATTACGAATGAATGACTCAATTTAAGCTTCCTCATACATATGGACTAAACGTTATTTGCATATTCGAACATTCGTTTAGCACTCGAATTAGGCTGCGATCCGCTTACTTATAAAGATATTGTAAACCAATGTCAAATTGCACCTCCTTGTACCAGCCGTAGCAACATGAAAACGAGTTTTAAATACAATTTGATTGTTTCGTCTTTCAATACAGTTTCTGATACGAAAGTGTTACATCGTTATAGTGTCTTGTACTACCTGCCACCGAAGCCACTAGCATCAACACAATGGAATTTAATTAACTCAATTTTACACAACGATGAATTTGAATTCGTAAATTTCGTTTCAGCTTTCAGTCGGCTTTTTTTTAAAGGAGAGGGACCACCCAGTTGCTTCCGTGATGTAAGATTTAATTGGGAAATTATGCGGACTTAACAAGTCTGTTTGGATAATTTGCAAAGTGGCTGGAGCAAGGCTGTACACTTGTACAGTACACGTGAGTTAATAGACTTAAAAGTTTCGTTTATGTGTAGTAGGCCACAGGAATGACCTGCGATAAATGAGTCGCAAGACTTAAGTGTGGTGTAAGTGAATGATTTCCTTATGACATTCTTATGGATTATCACAGCAGTTGTCAGCGGCCGGCTGGTGGATATAAAACGGAACCAGGTCAATGCAATCCATCAAGGTGGAAGTAAGATAAATTCAAATTTCAAATGCTCTTTTCTGAAGCAAACGGTGTGAATTATAACATTATAGAGAAAATGTTGAAAAATGGTATAGACGTAGATTGCTTACGTTCTTAACTAGGATTTGCGAGTTGACAAAGATTTTACACAGAGTGGGGTACTCACAACCATTTTGTGGAATCTCTTGGTCGACTCCTTGACGAGATGATTTAATAGGGAAGGACACTCTGGTATTGGTAGTAACTTATCAAGTCGGTGAAACACACAGGCAGACCAGTAGATGCACTGAGGTGGGATGATTACGATCCTTTTAGTCCAGATCATAACCTGGTCGTAAGAACAGAAGAAATGACTTAAAAAGTCTTCATAAGTGTATTAAACCAGGGGTAAAGTTGGGGGTTGGTGTAGTGACCACGTTCTCCTAGCCAAGGCCAATAAGACGCCAATATGAATATATTGAATGTGAAGCGGTCTTTTATCCTGGCTCCTCAACTTACTTTATAAAGCAATGTTAAGTATATTCCAATTGTCTTAGATTCACAACTTGTGTGTGTGAAACATATAAAGAGGCTAGAACCTCAAAGGCCAGTAGCATTCTGTGGCAGTGCCAGGAATTTTCAGCACTGGATTCAAGGTTCACTGGATATACACGTGAATCGCTAGACTAAACCTAACCACCATAAGTTAGTTAGGACTCCCACCCTCAATACACATCTGACTAAGATACAACACATTGAGTGTTTTTTTTCATTACGGGGATGATGAGAGAAACTCGCACTGCTGCTATGGAAATTCTTTTCTGTTTACTTTCTTTGCATCTAATACAATCTCTATGCCGCTTGTGTGTTGTACATACTTGGACAGCAGGTGAATATCGGCGACAGCATTAAAAATGTGTGAATCTGAAGTGAATGGCAGATTTTTGAGCACCGCTTTTGAATTCGCCTCCCATACAGAAACAGTAAAGGTTGGAATGGCTAGGTGATGCCGTTCTGCATTGTCATGTTTTTTTGTCTTTCTTAAGTCCCCAGACAGAACATGTTTCAAATCTCATTTTATATGATCCAACTTATATGCCTCAAAATTGGCTACGGACAATCAATAAATAAATATATGGCATTTACGGCCCATTTTGTTTGTGCGAAGAGGAAACAACCCACAATTTAAAGCCAAATCCAAACTGTTAACTTGAGAAGGTCCTCATGACAATTGATACTCTTGGATGTTTGTCAGATATTCGCCAGAGTTGGTGCAGTTACTTGGCTCCGGCGGAGTTTGATCCTGATACCCATAGATTAGAAGTCTAACACAATAAAGTCACTTTTAGAGGTCTATGACGAATTTTAAGGCATTTGGAGCAATATTCCCTTACAATTTTCGACACCAAATAAGGAAAAACTACAGAATGTGAATGGGTTCCGTCAATTTGCAAAATTTCCTAAAGCTGTCTATAACATCCATAGCAGGGCTGCTTTGGATACATACTACACAATACACATACATACACTATATCTATGTCTGTATTATTTGTGTTGCAAGCAAAAATGTATGGCTGCTGGCCATAATTATATCGTGGCGATACATTGTTGTTGTTATTTAAGGGTAAATTTCTCAAAGAAACGCGGCTATTGCTGGCGATACATTGTTGTTGTTATTAACGTGTAAATTTGAGTACTCCTGTGGAAACGTTTCTCAGAGAAACGCACCTATTGTGTGTATCCATATCTTGTCATGAGCACACTGCACAATGCAAAGCAAATATGTCGGGTTGTAAATTATCTCACTGGAGAGTTGCTCTTGAGAACAAATATGTTGTGTATCCCTTTTTCATTCTAAGCACTGTGTTTGACCCCACATTGTTCAACATCAACTGTTTCATGAAACAAATAAAAGGCTTTTCTTCGACTCATTTAACTGACTTGAGAAAACGAATGCAATAGCAACCAAATTTGTTCGTATCCCTACTTTTCCCTTAGCACTGTGTTTGACTTCTCTTTGGTGAACATCAACTTTTTCCTCAAAAAAAGAAAATGCTTTTCTTCGACTTTTTTGACTGAGTAACTGATTTTCCTCTCATTGTGTTAGTAAACACACAGTTCAGGTCAGTTTTAGTTAAGATTTTAACATTTAGTTGATTTGGTGGACGCTGGTACATAACTTAAAAAAATCTGGTCTAGTGAAGCCAATTGGTATAAACTTATGAAAAGCAGTGAAAAGTTTGTTAGTTGTCAACAGAGAACATAAGTTAGTTCTAAAAGTGCTTATTTAAATTGAAAGCTTGTGCTTGTTACCTGAAAAACTAAGGTGTAAGTTACTTCATTTCGGTGCAATATTTGTGGAAATGGCAGTGTTAAGTGTAGATTGCTGCTTAACTGAATTTCTTCTAGCAAATGATTTTAGTGAGCTTTCTTTTTTTCCAAAAATAAATTACATAGATAGGCCACTCAACGCCTTCTATGGAAATATAGATTACAGGCGCAAGGATGTCTTTTTTACTAATTGTAAGGAATCGTTGTACAAAAAATTTACGTAACAAGCTGAATAAAATGTTTTGTTTTCTATGTCTTCTTTTTTCGAATGCTGCTAGTGGTTGGAGCCGTACGGTTTTCGCTGACATAAATAATTTAGTAAACTCTTCATGCCTTAAGCTTTTTGTAAGCTTAAATATTAATAACTAGAAATATAAAAAGGTGGATTTGCCTTTGCTAAGTCGATGTGGACAATATGCTTTTGTTTCAAGGTCCACACACATGCAGAGTTTTTTTTTATTTACGTTTACAGGTTTTTATATTTGATTGACTTAATTTTTTAAATTTTCATTTTAAAATTTTCTAAAAAGAATCCTTTCTTTTGGTTTCCAAGGAGTTCCTGGTAAAATAATATAATGTCAATGTGTGATTGGGTGTGTGGTTAAAGCCATTGTTTGACCGTCGACCATCTTTTTTATTTTATTTTCATGCGTCAGAATGGTGAAATTGCAAATTCGGTACATTTCAATTCAAATCAATGAAGTATAGGTACGTATTATTTGCGGAATTTATTTTATTGATATTCATATATAATCCCGGTTAATTTCCAGTGCAACCCCTTCCTTTTTTCTTACCTTTCATCCCCCAACAGATCGAAACGATCCCATTAAAAGTGGAGATAATAACATACATAAAAAAAATACAATAGTTACAAATAAGAATAGGGGTGGCGTCGGTGTAGACGTTATTGTGCTTGCTTGTGACCAGTGAAATGCAGGTTTAATACCCATGGGGAACAACAACATACGCCACCTATTAAACGAATGACACCTTGTTTTCTCCGACCTCAACACTAAAAAGAGGATTTCTTCCTGGTAGTACAATGGACCGTTACCGAGTCTGAGTGCTCTGGGATTTTGATTTCCAATAAAAACAAGTTTCACACACACATACCACTAAATCGGAGCCATCATATTACCATTTTGCTTGTATAATAGATTAAAAAAAAAAAGCGGCCAAGTGCGAGTCGGACTCACCCATGAAGGGTTCCGCGCGATTTATAATTATTATTTACTTAGGCACCTATTACAGATTTATTATTAGAAAATTATGGTTCACGGTTTACGCATAAGGTTTATGTTTATGAAATTAAATGTTTCTTTTTTTATATTTGAGATGATTGAATGAAAGGTAAATTGCGGTTTACGATTTACGACGTATTAAAGAAAAACTACTTACTAGATCTCGTTCAAAGCAATTTTCGGTGAAAGTTTGCATATATTTTTTTTGTTTTATCATTCTCTTATTTTAGAAGTTACAGGTGGAGGCACACATTATACCACTTTGGAAGTGTCTCTCGCGCAAACTAATCAGTTTAGAAAAAATTATATTATATTAGAAACCTCAATATCATTTTTGAAGACTTATCCATCAATACCCCACACGTATGGGTTTGATAAAAAACATTTTTTAGTTTCAGTTCTAAGTATGGGGTATGGGGAAACCCCAAAATTTACTGTTTTTTTTCTATTTTTGTGTGAATATCTTAAAGCGGTTGTCACAACAGTATAGCTCCTATAGTTTCGGAAAAAAGTGGCTGTGACATACGGACGGACAGACAGACAGACAGACATGACGAATCCATAAGGGTTCCGTTTTTTGACATTTGGCTACGGAACCCTAAAAATACATGTTTTAGTATTAACTGGTTTTTGTACCATTACTTTTAAATTAATATGAATTTCTGTTTGACAATATTAATTGATTCATTGAAAAATAGGTAGGCTCTTGTATAAGCCTTGTGAAAGCTTTTCAAACTTGATTTAATATTTTTAGGCGACTATATAATACATTTTTCAATACTTTCCTATTTTTTTTTTTTTTAGTATATTTCAGCACCTTTTCGTAACTTTAAAATTGGTTGCTCTTGCCTTGCAGATTCACGTTCACCTTTGGAAATTTGATGTGCTTGGGTGTGTGGTTAAAGTCGTTGTTAGACCGTTTACCATAATTTTATTTTATTTTCCCGCACTAACTTGATGAAGTCTGACAAACATCCAAGAGTATCATTATCATGAGAAGCTTCCCTATTCTTAGGATGTATTGCTCGTCATAGACCCCTAAAAGTCACTATAGGTACTTGTTATCATCGTCGAAAGTTATTTCAATCTAGCCTTGTCCTTTCGTCGCTCCCCATTTTGATGCCTTGAAATTGGAGCAAAAATACTGAAATTTTGAACGTATAGTACCTATATGAATTTTAAAATTTGCTCACTATCTACACGGCTACTATTTAAAAAAAAAATATCGAAGAAATCAAAGTCCTGTTCTACGCAAAGTATGTAGGTATAGAAAGTCGTTCCTTAACACTTCGCCCATACTAAGTTTTTTGCCACCCTCACTTTTTAGGGGATGAGAACAGGAAATAGATATCCAACAGTTCACCCAAGCGGACCTGTAGCCTTTTCATATATTTTATTTATTTGTTTTGTCAACTTTACCTGACCGGTTAGGAAAGCAAGAGCATACGGAAACCATTTGAGCAATTCTGAAGCTTTTAACAAAGTAAGGTAAGGCACCTCGACTTTGTCCAATCATTTTATATTTAAAATCTCAGAAACGCGAACTTCGAAACTCCAGTTTAATAATAGAAGATATTTAAATGAAATTCCTTCGAAAAATAAAGTAAACACCTTGATACCGACCACATACCCACCCTGCGCCTGGCAGTCTACCGACAATTTCAAAAAAAAAAAAAATATAAAAAAAAACGGAAGCACTGCTTCCAATATTATCGCTATCTCGAGGTGGAGAATATCGAGAACAATTTACTGTATTTGATCTATATACAAGTATTTGTATTTGCACTACAGATACATATGTGTGTTTAATTCCAACCTCTATACTTGTGTAACCAAATTCAAGGAAGAAAGAAAGGCATGGTAATCGCATGATACGTATAAATACTCCTATGTTCAAAAGTCTAAATTTTCGTCTTATTAAGTTGCAAATATTTTTTTTTTTGTTTATCCGAGAAAAGACTCTTTCAATTTATATTGCGAATCCAAGGGGGGCTGAGATTAAGATCGGGTTGTGAATGACAAAATAGACTCCAGGCTTAAAGTGAATTATGGAGCGGGCGGTATTTCGATCCATAACAAACACACAGATTATGATGTGAATCCTTTTTTAAAGATTTATAAAGATATGTGGGGACACTTTGAAAACGCTACTCAGTGTCATATTAACAGGACTTCACTAAACGTAAAAGTGGAAGCAAAATACTTGAGTACTGTCTAAGAGTCTTTAGCCTTGTTCCCATTTGTTGCACAACTATTTTACTATGTACTTAGCACATGTAAGCACACACACTTTCATCTGCCAACGTTCGTATACAAATTTAATTAAATTCATTATTACACAACACATTTTCAAGAAAATGTTCTACGAAAGTATTTAAATTACACTTAAAGGACGAGACCTGTTGTAAACAATCCGCTTCAACTTTTCAAGTAAAGAGTTAAACTTATGGAATTTCCCTCCCAAAAAATTGCTTTCCAACAACTGCTGAAGGATACTAGACGTATCTTACAGTAAGTAGTTGAAAAGTCAGTTGTTTGCTCGAGACATCCATCTCGGAGTCGGTAATTATCAAATGAATTCTAGTTTCAATTTTAATGACGAAAATGGAACTCTGTCTTGGTGCCGTATAAAGTATATAACTCGTGAAAATGTATGGTACAATATAATGTTTTTACAAGGAAACAGCCATCTTCGTGATGATAATTTATGTTGCCGCAAGTTTAATCTTTCTTTCGCGTAATAAACAGGAGATACAAAGATAGATGCAAATACAAGGAGATAAGATTGTCTAATGTGAGTGAGTGTCCCTTCAGTGATTTATTTCTGTCAAAATAATTCAAGCGATACAATGAAAGGAAAAAAATACCTCTGAAGAGCAGATTTTCAAATTAAGAGATTCCTTCAGAATCCTGCGTAAAATATTTAGAAGATAGGAACTATGTGACTAAATGGTTTTCGGTGGACATTGGGCGTGGTCCTGCCTTTTATTATGTGTATCTCTTTTAAAACGCATTGTGAAACGCTAAATTATCTTAGCTAATTTTTGAATCATTTTCGCCTTGAACGAAATGTTGTGTCCAACTACAGCGCTAATCCGGTATTCCGAAAGACGTCAGTTTGCTCAGCAGGGCTTTCTGCCAGACTTAATCGAAAGCTTTTCAGATGTTCAAAGCTACAGCACTTGATTCGCCATTCTGTTCAATTGCATCCGGCCATAGCTGAATTATGTAGATATCTAACAATTTTTGTTCCATTACTTTTGACAATTTAACATGAATAGTATTTAACCTTTGACCTTGGGTGATATTCCGATGCGATTGCCTTTTTGCAGTCCCTTTTTTGTAGTAATAGCAAATATCTAACTGCTGTATAAAAATCAAAACTATTTTAGAAACGATTTTCAAATGAGTTGCAATTTTTGAGGGAAGGCGTACCTTTACAAAACATATGATTTGCTTGCAACTTCGTTCTGCAATATAGAGTGTGTTCCACGTGTTTACGAACAGGTATTTTCTTGAATTAATTTTACGAAATTTGTTAAAACCATCGATAATATGGGAAAAAGCCAATGCAATATGAAAGAAGAGTATATTAAGTTTATGTTGAGAAAAAAAATTGGGATCAGGCAAATAAATTCAATTTGTATGATGCTTTTCCCAATAAGGTTATGAAATTAGTCTTTTATTTGCGTTCCACCTGTTTACGAACAGCACTTAATCTACCTGTTATAATATTTTAAATCAAATGCAAAGGCATTAAGAGTATGTACCAGGGACAGCAACTATGGGTAAAAGACATTCATTCACCAAGGAGGAAACAGGCCAAATTCGAGCTTACAAGGAGCAATGCAAATCTATCCGTTTTATAGCCGGTAAGATTGGAAGGGGACCAACTGCTCTTTACAGTTATCTGCAGGACCCTGACAACTATCAAAAACAGAAAAAGAAGAATAATCAGAGCAACAACAAGTCAGGATCGACTGAGAGCTGCTTCAAGTTCAAGACTTTCCATAAGTAAAATCAAGACAGAAACTGGAGTTGAAGCTAGTAGATCACCGATACATACTGCAAGAATAACCAAAACTTGGATTCAGAGTCAAAATGTAGACCTAATGGCATGGCCGCCATATTCACAGGATGGAAAACGTGTGGGGATGGCTTTCTCTTCAGCCAAGACAAGACTTCGTTAATCGCCATAATTTCCGCCTGGAACACGCTACAATGATCAGGAAGACGAAAAGAGAGCCTGAGAAAACACCCCCACCTACCCCATCACTAGTTTTTGATCCATCGGTGTAGAATTGCATCGATTTATCCTCCGTGAATGCATCATCCTCCCAGAATGATCTGGTGGGGATAGTGATTTGGAAGCTCTTCCCGAACTGTAATTGGGGTATGGTGTAGTGAATGTTCCTTGGTAGAGACCCAAGTGAGTCCAAAATGATAGAGTGACCAATATTCGTATTGATCCACAGGCAGCTATTTGCCTGCTAAAATATCGAGGGGTGTCAGATGAAGTAAAATGTCCATTGCAGCGGACGGAGTCGTTCGGAGTGTTCCGCTGATGCACAGACAAGCTGTCCGTTGAACCTTGCTCAGCTTACCACGGTTTACCGCTTTATCTAAAGCAGTTCACCAGACAACCACCCCGTATGTCAGAATCGGTCTCACTACCCATACGTATAGCCAGTGAGAGATGCGGGATTGTAGGCCCCACTTATTGCCAATGGCTTTTTTGCAAGAGAAAAGTGCTACTGTAGCTTTTTTGACTCTTTCTTGTAAATTGGGTTTCCAGCCTAACTTCCTATCGAAGATTAGAATCAAGAATTTAGCCTCATCCGAAAAGGTTAAGCTTGTACTGTTAATAGGGGGGGGGGGGTAAATATGAGGGATTTTATATTTCCTGGAAAAGAGGACAAGTTCGCTTTTGTGAGGGTTAACCCCCAGCCCCCAGCGATTTGCCCACCTTGTTAGCTTCTTGAGAGCGTTTTGGTAAAATACAAGAATCCTCAAAGGCATCAATGCTAAGAAAAATCCTTGCATCAAATCTAACTATGCCTAGCTGCCTAAATAACGAAGATGGCTCGTGGACTATATCCAGCGAGGAATCGCTCAATCTGCTACTTGATACTCACTTCCCAGGTAGCTCTAACATTACCGTTCATAGCAACCTGAATATGTTACTTATACAGGTAACTAATTCTCAAAGTCTAATTACTAGGGACAAGCTCCTTGCTCCTTTGGGCAATACAAAGCTTCAAGCCCTTCAAGTCTGCAGGACCAGACGGCATAATACCTGCCGAACTACACATGACTTCGGATATCATTCTACCTGCACTTGAGATGATTGTAAAAAACAGCTTAAAGCTGACTTTTATTCTTCAGACTTGGATAGAAGTAAAAGTGATTTTCGTACCCAAAGCTTGCAAGTACTCCCATGTAAGCCCATAAGACCTCAGACTCATTAGTCTATCATCATTCCTCCTAAAAACGCTGGAGCGTCTGATTGATATCCATTTTGGTCGAATATAGACCCGCAACTCCTGTCTGCGGCCCAACATGCGTACTGCAAGGGTAAATCGGTGGAAACCGCCCTTCACTTCTTGGTGCCCACCATGAAATACTCCCTTCATCACAAGAAATACACTACGGTTGCTTTCCTAGACATAGAAAGCGCCTTCAACAACGTCAACACATCTACAATCGCAAATGCACTAATGAATTGATCAATCTTTTGCTCTCAAGCAGGATTATCAACTCAAAACTGGGTGATACATCCGCTAGGAGGTCTATCAGTAGAGCACCGCCACAATGCGGTGTCCTTTCCTTCCTTCTGTGGAACTTGGTGGTGAATAAACTACTGATATGCCTGGAGGGTGATTGCCTATGCGGATCACGTTGCTACTGCCGTTTCTGGAAAATACCTCAACACTTTAAAGGAACTCCTACAGCGATCGGGAGGTAGTGCACATTATTAAAAACTGGTTCTATAATCTTAATAAAATCCAAATTAATTTGTTCCAAAAAAAAATGTGTTGTTTTATGACCTTTTAAGCATCTCACCTTATTGCGAAAAGAATCATAACAACTGAATTTATCTACCTATTCCCATTTTTTTTTCTACAATATAAACATAATATAGCCTTCTTTCATTTTGCATTTGGTTTTTCCCATATTATCGCAGGATTTAAAAAAAATCTTAAAATTAAATCAAGAAAATGCATGTTCGTAAACACATGAAACGGAGTGTATTTTAACTAAGCCAGTTGTAACGTAAGTCCCTTAGCAATCGTCAGCCAAGGACTTGTCCATTGAAATCAGATCTTTTTCCAAAAACAGTATGGCAACGCGAGTAGTGTTCGGTTTTACATAACTAATTTATTTTCGTTCTACGGGCCGGTTCCTAGGGGAGTGAACTGGTGTTCAGAAGCAACTTGTTCATCGATTTATGGTGGTGACAGAAGTTACTTAAGGAAACCTTTAGGGCGGGAGTCAAACCAAAATTAAAACATTGTTTTTCTCTACAATTCGTTTCATGTGTGTCTTAAGGATCTTATTTTGAGGAGGTTTTCAGAGGATGCATGGGATCGTGGAGAATGCGGACAATTCTTTTTCGACACAGAGTACACCTACACACATAATGGCAGAATTATGAAAAGATATTTCCCAAAAGAAAATGTATATGATGGGAATTTTTTTACTATGAAATTATGTGCATGATGAGATATTTTTTGTATGCAAATATGTAGGTACGAGTATGTGCCGGTTAATTAAATTGTTTGAGTTGATTATGTTGTCAAGGATTTTTAAGACACCCGCTTATAATTGTATTCGAGAGGTTAAAGGGCTTACTTTTTTGTGATTTGTTTGATAATATGTATGTACATATATATAAGTAGAAAAAATGTGGTTACAGGACGATAGACTTTTCTCGATCGAATTGTAAACACAAATGAAGTAGTGTTTCAAAAGCTGTTATTAAAAAAGTCCAGAAAAAAGACTTCGGTACTTATATCCAAGGGACTAACGTTTCTGCGCCGTTAATAAGGCCTTTTTTAAGCATATGACTATATTTTGCTTTATGTAAGTGCATTCGTTTGGCCTAATTTTGCTATCATAAAGTGAAATAAGGACAATCGTTCAAATTTGGCCTTACTTCGTTTGGAGTTATTTCACTCCATTTTTCGCCTCCAGTTGCCAACGTTTTTAGGCAGTCTTTTGATGCGTGCTGAGTGTTGAAAAATCATAATTTTTGAATTAGCAGTGTTGACTTTCAATACTGCTTTAATTTATTAATCTGCAGCTGCAGCGTATGTGGATTATCTGTAAGAATAACTAGATCATCAGCACATACCAAAACTTTAATACGTCCCCGATAACAACACCACCCAAACAAACATTTTTGTTCCCATAAGGCCCTTCAGAAGTCTTCCACGCACAGCTCCGACTTGATCGGTTTATTATTGCGAAATGTTTTCTTAATTTTCCTTCTTAAATGAGCGCTCTTATAAAATGTTTTCCAACTAAAAGTATCCATTTTATAATTCGAAATTATCCGCTACCGCAAGGATATTCGGAAATCTGAAGTGACATTTAAAAAACTTTTTCAAGAGTTACAATCTCAAAATAAATATGGCTTCGAATTTAGGCTCATTTTTAAAGGTTTTTTTAGCACTTGTACTCTTATAACAGGCTGCTAATGAGATTACAACTCTTTGAGAATTGAATGTTCGGTTTAAGTGTCCAAAAAATACTCTTATTTGGAGAGTTAAGATCTTGCGAACTCTTGTAGTGTTAAAATAACAGTACTATAAGAATTAAATTAGGTTCTGGCAGTGTTGAAGAGTGTTATGAGAGTCTTATGAGCGTCTTATGAACACCTTTTCCAAGTTTCTGGAGCTTAGCTCTGAACATTTTTTTGTCGGGCAGGCAAGTACGTATTCATGCAGTTTATCAATAAACATTAACAAAAAACAATATTTTGGTAATAACAAAAAAGCCCCTTAAAGTGGAAGTGGCAAACAAGTTTGCATGAAGGAATTCTTATGAACGACTTTAAATTTATACTTTGCGCAGAATATGACTGTCGTTTCATTGGTTTCTTCAACCTTTTTTCAAATAGTGGTCGTGTCAGTAGGCGGATTTTTAAAGTATTTACACTAGAGCATTTCGGTCTCCTGGAAAATATAAATTCAAAGTCTCAGATTACTTGCTCGATTGAACTTTTTCAATAAAATGATTTTTATTTTGGGCGTGCCAGTGAGCGGATCTTAAAAATGCTTACACTTGATTACTATTCTGAATTCATTCGGAACTCGACCAAAGAACAAAGACTACACCATAGCCCAATTACGGTGTGGTAAGTATTTCCAGGAGACCATCCCTTCCATCTCATTCCGGGAGGATGATGCAGTCTCCACTTTGATCCAGTTCCTCATTGATGGTTTTCTCAGATAGACTAAATCTTAGTCTCTCCTTCCATCTTCCTAATCATTGTGGTGCGTTCCAGGCGAAAATCATGGCAATCAAAGAAGCCCTATCGTGGTTGCAGAGGAACGTGATATTCGCGTAGGACATCCGTATCTTCTCGGATAGCCAAGCTGCCTGGATCTGGAATCTGTCCTAAACTACCGATCTGTCCTGGAATCTGTCCTAAACTACCGATCATCTTTAAGGAGATGGCGGGGCAGTTGTGCTGGGTGCCGGGCATAGGGAGGGGATATTCCGGGGAACTGTAGAGCGGATGAACTTGCTAAAGAAAGAACAACATTACCTCTTTTGCCTAGAAAGGTACACTTGGTTCGCCAATAGCCACATGCAAACTCATGTTTAAGCAATATGCAATCGAAAGAACAAACCTTAGGTGGACGAATTGTCCAATATTATCAGCAATGCTGGCCAACCTGCGACGAACGAAACCGACTGCATATTAGCTCCGTTTTAGATGGCATCACTGGGCACTGTCTCATAGCATGGCGTAAATTCAAATTATTTTTGTAGAAGGTGCATGGACGAGGAGCAGGGGGATACCATATCTCACCTTCTCTGTACATGCCCTGCTCTCTCTCATAAAAGAAAACTCCTTCCTATTTAATGATCTTAACGACCTAGCTTACACTGATGTTAATGGTCTTTCTCGCTTCATCAGGAACTCCAAATAGTTTGACGAGTAGGGTAATAAATTCCCCTAGATCCACCGAAAGTCCCTATTATGCCAAGTTCGGGGTGATTCGGCGGATTGCCATATAAAAAAGCTGCAAATATCGCAGAATGAAGTGTTAAAAATGATGATGAATTTGCGCTGGCATCATTCTACATCGGATCTACATATTCGCAGCAATATTGAATTGATCTCTGGTAGAATACGAAAACTCACTAACACATTTAGAATGCGATGTGACTACTCAGATAATCGATTAATAAATCAACTACATGTTTCTTCTTAGTACCTCGGATTTCTCTCTAATCACTTTCCATTCGTTTTTGTTTAATGGTCTAAATAATTTATATAAGTTATTTATTTAGTTATTTATATTCAAAAATATGTACATACTTATTTTGTTTCTAATTTTACTTATTCTTTCATAATCAAAATGTTGTCTATTAATTAATTTATTTCTATTTGTTCTTATGTTATTTTGTATTCCTCTGTTATATGTTGTTTTTTTCATAACCTATTTATTTATTTATATATGTTTTTTTTATTTTGTTGATTTTTGATAATTTATTTATTTTTATTATCGTTTATTTTATTTTTTGGGTAATTAATTTATTTATTTGTTAATTTATTATTATTTGTGTTATATTAGTTTTTTCTTTATGTACTTATAATACCTAATTTAAGTGACCATACAAATAGACTGAACATGATTTCCTTGTTAAATAACTTCATTGCTGGTTCTTTTTTAACTTGTGAATTATTTTATGTGATACGCATTTTTTTTTGTATCAAATTAGGGTTTTGCCCGTTATTTCCTCCAGAATAAAAATGTTTCTTGTATAAGCATACATTTTAAGAAAATATCAGATAATATTTCAGTAGGCAGATACATAGTAATATCATAGCTCTAAATTGTAAACTGTGCGGTAGTAAGCCTTATATATTAAAACAAAATATATATATATATATAAATTGAGTAGGGTAATGATTTCCCCTAAATCCACGTGGTATCACAATGGACCTAATACTGTTTCTAAGTGTGTTTGCTTATAAAGCTGACAGCCACCTCAAACTTACCTAACCTACACTTGATTATTGCTAGCTCGAATTTTAGGACTTCCAATTTGACAACGGACAGGCCGACAGACATGGCTAGATCGACATAACTTTCGATGCAGCTCACAAATATGTGAAGTCTAGGAGCAATGTGAAAGTGTGGTACAAACTATGAGACAAAATTATAATACCCTTACAATAGGGTATATCAAATGTGAAAAGAATGGGGCTGACGACGAAACCTTGAGAAACACAAAAAAAGTAAAAGATTTCTTCCTATATCGTATGCATTCCCAATCGTACCATTTTTCGTGAAACTTTTTTCGGGGTTCCCCGCACTTGGGGAAGGCGGCGAAGTCCACAATTTACTTTCCAAAGATGGGCCATAAGACCATAATTTTGTTAGTAGAATAAGTTATCATAAAAGAAACTCAATCAAATCAATAAAAAAATGGATTGGAAGTTGTAAAGGACCATAAATAAACCCCGACAATGTTAAAAAAAACTAGCGATCTCCAACTTTGCATGCATATATCCAATCTCGCCCCTATTCCAAATCCAACAGTAAAGCGAACCGAATCTACTTTATTTAAACTTTTTATGTCACAAAAATAAATAAACGCATCAATCCACCAATTTTAAACTTGAAAATAAGAATTTTCAAAAGCTTCAAGGGGCATTCCTTTAAAAAACAAGAAATGCTAGAGGGACATAATTCCATAGAATTTCTTATGAACTTTATTGACCAAAGTGTATATTGGCTTAGATAAAAAGAGTAAAAATGTTGGCTGTCATTGGACATTTCGGCTGTTTTCTCCAGTCAAACTAGAGTATATTGAACCTGAAAATTAAATGCCAAAATAATACCCTGATTAAAAATCGAATACCACCTTGTAGGTCACTAAAAATGCCACTTAAAAATATAAAGCTGACATCGATAGGACAAGTGGTTCGGAAAAAGTACAGGTTTTAATATAAGAATTTTTGGTATTTTCAGTCAAAGTGTACTCTGAACCTAGAAGTTAAATCCTAAAATACTGCTCGGATAAAAGATTTCATTCTAGGACCGTGTACGGCGAGAAAATACTCGTAACAACTTAAAGTATAAAGTTGACCCCTATAGGACAAGTGGTTTGGAAATGGCAGCGTTTCAATATTTTTTTGGTAAAAATAAAATTTCTCATGAAAGTAAAATTTGGGTGTACGAGTAAGTGTCACTTCATTAGGTGAGAAATGTCAAAGTTTTGACATTCGATAACAAAAGTTATTGGAATACGTAGAAAACGGTGTTTGGAAGCACTGATCTATATTCCCTTAAGGACTTAGCGTCGATTGTTATCCCCTCTAAAGTTAGCTTATATAGGCCAAGTTATTATAGTAGTATTTAACATGCAAATATGAATTAGCTTATATACGCTTGAGAAAAAAAAAACGCACCTATTTACTTATATCCCTGTGCCGTTTTTAGTAGCTGCGGATAAAATTGCTAGTATTTCTTCGCGAGGAGAACGTTGAAGCTCGGGAACAATATTGATTTGTTGATATGATTATTGGACAAATGGACGGAGTTTAAAGCTCATTATTAAAATGAATTATATTATACTTTATGTTTAAGTCTCTTGATATGAAATAATGAAATAAATAAAAAAAAAAAAAAAAAAGATTTGACTCATTTTATATTGACAGACTCTTCGACTCTTGATATATTAAACTGTTTAAAATATCTCAAATGTATATACATTTTCTGTCAAAGAATTTTGATGTAGACAATAACAAAATCCAGTTTTCCAATGCCCCACCTCTTGCGAACTTCGGACTCACTCCGATAAACATACAAGAGTATCAATTGCCGTGAAAACCTTCTCAAATTCGCCGTTCGGATTCGGCCTACAATTGCGGTCCCATCCGTTTCGCATAAGTAAATGGTTGTAGAAGCTAGGTTTAAGGCTCTGTATGGGCCTTTAATGCCTATTTTTCTTATTGGTCCTTAATACCTTATATTTATTTATTTAATAACGAAATCACTAGAATTGAACTGGATCCAGTTACGTGTCAGAACTCAAAAACTATCAGATTTATACCAAATATCAAAATATACTACGCAACATATGTAGTTTATGAACCAATGAATTAATTTCGCCTATATTGAGTATTGTGATATCGCACGAATTATATGCTATGATGAACTCTTTAAAAAACAACAATAATTTGAGCAGTTCTTCGCCCTTCAAGACTTTATTTACAAAACTGAACACCGAATAAATTACAGCACTTTTATCTGGGTTTTCTGTTGATTAGGCAAAATACATTCTGTGAGAACGGAAAAGTGAAGCGTGAACACAGATAGAATAAATGAAAATTATTATATTAGATTAAAGGGATTCAAAAGTTTGAAATATAATTTGATACCACGAGTATGTCTAAATCAGGTTTAAGTGAGCTTATGCAGCAAGCCATGCTGTACGAATAATCATTTTATTGTGATCGTAACATCTCCCTTGCCCTACCCCATAGCGTAGCGACTTCTAGAGAGCATTACTTCTCGATAAAGCGTTTAGTTCGTGTGCTATTTTCAGAAGCATGCTGAGACTTCATCTTTATTCTGAAGTAAAGTGCTGCTTTTATGATGATTGTCGGGATTACTATGGTGATATCAGGTGGGTTTTCGAGTGGAAAGTGAGTAGCTGGATATTTTTGTTGGTTCACGGTGGAGTGGTGCTGGATATAAGTAATAGTTGATGGGTGAGCAGCTGATTTGACTGCGAGTTGGCGCATGTATTATGATCGAAGAGAAGTTATTTTCTGTATTATTAATAGGTATCGCACAATTTTGAAAATATAATAGAACTGTGCCATATATGATATATTTGTTGATATATTTAACTCATCTCAGCAGGAAGTTGGGACATACTTTTGCCGGGGATTAGGCTCTGTTGGAGCAAAGACCTTGTGCTAGCCCTTGGGATATGACGTATAATAACACTATTATTAGTTAAATGAACTTCACAGACACAACGTTCAATGGCCTTGTATTTAACGCCTATACAATAAAAGACCAAAAATATAGTCCATTTCTATTAATTAACGAAACCCACTTTACAAACAGAAAACATAACATCTTGTTAAACAATTTACTTAACAATGCGCTTATTCAAATCACTAAGTTGACGTTTAAACACCACAAAGCTTGATTCATCCCTAATTGTAGTTGCCAAACTATTTAAAAAAAAGTTAAGCCCGTGTACATCAGGGAACTATTGTTCGGCTGAGATTACATTTGCTAGGCCTGAAATTATTAGAGTTTCTCAAATTATATTCCACTACCACCAACATTCACAAGTTTAGCCCGGAAGTATTCATGAAGCATTTTGTTTTTCATTTGAAATTTGCAATGGTGTTGCACTAAATATTAATCTTTGCTCCAGATTCAACCATTTCAATGTGCTAAGCATCACTCGAATTGCGGTATATACACTACTCTTCCAATTTGGGCATATAGCTTTGTTCTGCAACAGATAAAGCCTATTTTTTATTTCTTTTTGGCTAGCATGCAAAAGTATTCAAAATGTGGCAGTATGATTGCATTGTAAACTGAAATTGAACTCTCATATATGTTAGTTCTTTTTTTATTCTTTTTAAGAACCAGATTTTTTCTATCTTTCCACAAATGTAGTCAACATGAGCACTGCCATATTGTTTGCAGTCTAATAATATGATGCCACGATAGGTATTAAATTGTTATTTTTAGATAATTATTTAATTTTTCTGAGTCTACATTCAATCTTTCCCATATTAATTATGTCAACATTCATTCTACAAGGTGGCGCAAAAGTTGTCACCCGATGTTCTTTCGCTGTAATTTTTTTTTATGAATGAAAAACGTTGGTTCTGCTTTTGGATTATGTTAATTGGTGTCTTAAGTTTTTTCTGTATCAGTTAACTTCACAAATATCAAAGTAGAATTTACATTTGCCGCCATTTGCAAAAATTATGCTTCTTCCGATAGGAAGATGACTTTTGCGCCACCTTGTACTTATGTAAAAACATGTGCCATCCGCAAACAAGGAATACTCCCAACACCGAACCCTGCGGAACACCAAGTTGCACATTCCCCGAATCTAAAAACACATCATTCCCTTACGAACTTCCCGATAAATGTGATCCAAGCCATTTTTTTTATTAAAATATCTCTGTCAAGGATCGCAAAGGCTCTTTTTAAGTCCAAGAAAACTTATATGATTGAGTGACCGTCATCTTGTTTATTCTTCCACTCAAACATTAACCAATTTAGAGCGGTTTCACCCGAGTGATTTGCCCTTAAATCCGATAACTCTTCAATTATTATCTTGTTCGTTTAAAAATAATTTTGTAGTTGGTTAACCAATAATTTTTTTCAAAATGTTGTTCTAAAGTTGAAAGCGTATTAATAGGACGGAATTCCTCACTCTTCATCATATTAAGTACCTACTCTTTTCAACCGTACAACTTCTGATTCTTCTCAGATATGTGTTAAATATCTTTAACAGAATCGGGCCAATGATTTCTATTGATTTATAAATCATGAATCTTTTTATTTCAAATAAGTCTTTTTAGTATTGCATGTTTTTATCGTATTACATAAAGATCTTTCATTACAGTACTAGAATTTAAAAGTACAAGACACACACTAAATTGTCCAACCCATAGAATCTGTCCATCGGTCGGATCGGTTGATTCAAATGAGAGCAATATAGAATACACCATTTCTTATGGAAGGCGGTCCATAACCAACGGATTCATGAACTTTGACGGATAAAGTAAACCTACCTTATTCGTTTCTGTCATTCGCCGTATGCACACATACAAAAATTGCACTTCAGGCATTCTAGAATTGAAGATCACGTATTACAAAATTCAGATCGATCGAAATATTGAAAAACCAGAGAAAACATTGAGATATTAGAGAAAAACTTGGAAAATAAAAGAAAACTACTGTACTTTCTGGCTTGCCGATTGACAGACTGTTTAGTATACCACAGCTGATTGGTTTTAAATGGGTTAAAACTGTAGGGATATTTTTTTTAAATTCGGCTGCAGAGTTAGATGAGAAATGAACAGTTGTACTGTACTTGCATCTTAGTTAGTTGGATCTGTGTATTTAGGCAATTATAGGTTAGGCAAAAGGCATATCAAATGCAACCAAAATGTTTTCGAATGGCAAAGTTGGCGACGGATTCTATGGGACGGTTCCTTCCCTTAAGTATGCTAAAGTCGATGGATCCCTCAAAACAACGTCTGCAGCAGATTTAATGGGATGGGCCCTTTACATTAATTAGGACGTATTGCACGTTTGGAATAAAGTTATTTATGTGACATACACTATCTACAAAAAACGAGTTATATTTATTCGCGAACTTGACCGCATTTTTTTTTATTTCTACCGGTAGCTTGAATTTGCGAATGAATATATTTATGTAGTTGTTTTTCGATTCCAAAATATTTTTTTTATAGTCATTGCGTATTGCTTTGTATCTGTTCCAATTGGCTGTAATATTAGTATAGGCTGCCATTTTATATGTTATATTTTATCACGCCTAAATTAAGATACTTAATTCCTCACAACGATTTTTTATTTTATCATGAAATCAAGTGGTAAGCAGTTATCCATATTATACAGATTTGAAAGCCGATGTTAATTAAAATCTTATCAAATTTTAATTTGGAATATTTAACGAATTTAATCTCTTTATTTCGATTGACATTATGATGATGGCCTCGCTATTTCATTCTCTAAATGTTCTGAATACCAGTTTCAATGAAACGAGTTTGGTGATTTAAACAGCGCAACACACGAACCCTTTTTTCTATCTATTCATAAATAAGCTTTCAAAATTCAAGCAAAATAGTCAATTTTTGTTTTGTTTCCCAATTCACAACTGATTCCTTTTCTTACATATGATACCTCCTTGAATCTTGAATTTTAAGTACAATTTATACACTTGTAATTTATTATCAAATTCAAATTGAGACTCCTCAATTTCATTCATTACGCATGCACGTCTCCGATAGTAACATTAGCCCTCATCCCGTAAGGTTGACGATTTCGTTTTAGGCATCGACTTCGATACCAATGCTTCGCGTCACACTCCCGTCTGAATGATATCGTTATGGCGATTCAATATTTACTTCACATAAATCACGAAACATCAACAATCGGCTATAGATCTTTTCTTTATATGCTACAGAATATTGTCAATGCAATTTATAACAAATAAGGAACTCTATTTCATTTCTCCCTGTCATTTAGAAATATCAAACAAATATATGTACCCGCTGATGTCGTCAGTGAGTAACCTAGGACATTAAAAAATGTTCGGACATTAAACAAATTTACAACCCTGAAAACATTCATTTATCACTAACAAGGGATAAATAGTAAAACTGATAATTAATTTGGAAAGTAAAAATTAGAAAAAGTGTACCTACTGGAATATTGATTTGCTGTCGTATAAACATAAAGGGTCTTTCATTAATTACTTGACAACTCGTTTTTTTTAATAAAATGCAAAACTACTTGAGATATCTAAAAAAAATGTATTGTCTTGAATTACTATCAAAACATTTATCAATGGAATTCGACATCGTTCATATGTACACTGTAGCGATCGCCTTGAAAAAATCGAAAATCGCACATTCTTCCAAATAACTGGTGACGTCTGTTTTGACGTTATATCAATAACACTGATGGTAACGCATTAAGCCGCTGTACACATTTTTTTAAAAACTCTACACCACACCTTACCAAACCATGGGTATAACCTGAGTGAGAGACCTTTTGTTGTGGCTAGTGATAGTTTAAGAGCAAGCGCGCGTATCCATCACAGAAACATTGGTAAACCGCGTGTTTAAAAAATGGCGTGCCCATTACCGCCTAAGTTCTCTTTCAGTTTCCAAAAAAGAAAACCAAAACTAAATTAACCAAAGTGCAGGCATTGGATTCGAATGTTTGCCCCACATCTCCAAAACTTAGCAAATCAGTTAGTTAAGGGGGCCCGGTCGAATCGGCAGAAGTGACTGATATTCACTTATTCCTTTTTTTGGTGGCGGAATTACGCGTGATTTTGGCATGTATTTCCATAGGTAAACCGTTTATTTAAGACAGTTTAGTTTCAATGATTATCAAATTTCATTCCATAGTCGCCACTCACGATCGTTCGCCAAGCATCGCCAGAACTAAACATACAAGGTAGTTAAGAGAGCCTGATCTAATCAATAGAAGTGATTGCTAATCATTTACTCCTTTTCATGGTGGCGGAGTCACGCTTGATTTGGGCACTGAATTCCATATTTTCCAATCACGATCGGTCGCCATGCATCGCCGAAACGAAACATACAAAATTACGCTTGGTTTTGGAACGTAGAAAGGTGAAAATCGGTAAAACCACGAGGCAACACAGCGCGAGTTTCTGCGTCGAAATTCAGTCCGACCGGAGAAATCGTCCGTTCACCAATAGTAAAATCAGTCATTGCCGGATCTGAGTGCAATATAGGCAACAGTATTTGCAAGAAATAGCCAAGTGTACCTACTCACTCCAATAATTGACTCAAAACACCCGCAGCCATATCACCTATCAAGCGAAAATCTAAGCGAATCCAGGCGGGGAAAGAAGCGCAACAGAGTTCCGATCGCCGTTCATACTGCCTGCCTGAAACTCATCGCAGACATCCGAAACATTCGAAAATTAAAAGCATACAATCTATACTTACTAGTAATTTAAGTAGTATTATAAGTAGGTATTGATTCATGTATCAAGGTAAGAAGCACCAAAAGATTATTTTATTTATTATCGCTCCCTCAAATAACTTAATTTTCCAACCAAAGCAGTGACCTCCAGAACCGATTTGCGCACAACGGATCGGCTGTCAACATCACCAGGATATATCATCATAATTCATCAAAACTCTAAAACTTTGAAAACGTAAGTTCTTTTGGCCTTTCCCTAATACAAAATGAATTATATTTTTCATGCATGATCCATACAATATAATTATACTTAAAACAAAATAATATCTGCATGCTAATCTGATAACTTAGGCATACATAGGCATACCCACTATTTTGACACACTGTCTTATTTCCCCTAACTAGTTAATCTACTTTAATTTTCAAACAAGAAGAAGATTAAATGAAGTTTTATTTACTCACCACACAATCCGAAATTTACATGTAAAACCTTGTAAATAATACTCCGGCATGCAGTTGTCAATCTATACTAATATTATAAAGAGGAAAGATTTGATTGTTTGTTTGTTTGTTTTGAATAGGCTCCGAAACTACTGGACCGATTTGAAAAATTGTTTTACCATTAGAAGCCGACATTATCCCTGATGAACATAGGCTACTATTTATTGCGGGAAAATGCTTCATCCGCTGTCCGGAAGCGGAGATCTAAGCTGATATCTAAGAAAAGTTCTAACTTTCCAATGCTTTCTAGCTCCTAGCTTTGGAATGACTCGTCCAAATGAAATAGGATTTTTTTTAATATAAAGTTCAATTATGTACAAAGATATAAAACGTCTTTGTAGGTTATCCTGAAGTTGAACAATAAGCATTAAACTATACATTTTATAAAATTCAAAAAAAGTAAAATGTTCGATTGAAGCTAGATCGTTGGATTTTCCCAGCGTTGAGTGGAGGAAAATTTCGGTGTGCGTGCGCGCCAAAACAAATGGTGATAGTTTATGCACATTATGTGGGTTTATTTTTGATTTCGTCCAATCTCCTGAATGGGTAATTGAGAATGAAGATCATTCAGGTAGCGACTACCGATGCCGATGGTGGCTGATGTTTGACGTAGCGGACATTCTCATCGGGTAGATTTATCGTATTTTATTTTATTTTATATGTTGGCTCTGATGGAAGTATCAGCACAATATTTTTATTTGGTTTTGCGCAAACAGCTGATTTTTTGTTCTCCTTCATGCTTGTGACGAGGTATATGAAAAGGAAGATGACACAGGCAGCGTTGGTGGTTGACGGTAGGGCGGAAAGGTGAAGGAATTATTATCGGGTAGACTTATGCCATATTATTTGTTTGCTCTGATGGAAGTTTTGGATAGGTTATGTTTTCTGGTATTTAATACAATTGGTATGTATGTGTATGATCGTTGAAGGAGAGTCGCATTTCACCGGTGAGGATTCTCAAATGATTTTCTTTTTAATTATTCATATTTGCAAGTGAAAAATGGATATTCATATTAAAAGGTAGGGGCGATGGTGGATAAAGAAAGGTGGGGGAATTGTCGTCGAGTAGATTGATGGTATATTATTTTTTGGCTTTGATTGAATCACAGTCACCTGTAACTTGTTTTCTTTGTATTTAATACAATTGGTGTGTATGTTCACATCGGTGAAGGAAAATCGCATTTCAGCAGTGAGGATTCCCAAATGCTTTATAAATCATATTTTCATGTGGACAGATATTAATTGAGGCAGAGATAAAAAAAAGATAAGACAAGTTATAGTGTGTGTACGAGCGAGTGCTCAGCTTGTCATAATAGCTGCGGGTATTCATGAACAACTGAAATTGGTTTATTTATTGGCCTTGTAAAAGGACATTCAAATTTGCGAGTAGAAGTTCCATGCTACATTGCGAACGATCCTTAAGGGTTTCCTCTTTAAAAAGAAAATCGTGGATATTTTCGGACCCGTCAAATGAAATTTGCCACTTTTCGATTTTACAAACTGAACTTACTGAAGAAGTTTGTTGACTTATTGGTGGTGCTTGTCTGCGTTGGGTCGAAAACGAAGCGTTATTTAAACAATGTTCGAATTGTTCACATTGGCAGTATTTAAATTCAAATTGTCCAATCTTCCCTAAAGTATATCTAATAGGCTGCATTTCACGAATGAAAACTCGTTGGTTTGCCTGGAGTCTGTGGCTTCTTCTTGAACAGGTGGACGTTGTTCTTTAATATCTCGTCGCTCATTATTATTATCACTGTGTGGTTACTTGCCTGACCGGATTGCATTGCTGCAGGAGGGTTGTCTACCAGTTGTGGTGAAATCTGATCCTGGCTTAAGCCTACACTAGCCCCAGGTGGAGTACGACTAACAATTGGCCTAGATTCCATTGCTCCTGAACGGGGAGTTATTTCGAAAAGTGGACGAATTCCTCAAATTACTTGGTCTTCCTCTAGAACGTGTATTTGGAATTCTATTATCCATAATAGGAAATTTCGGATTTTAAATACAATTTCAAAAACTTTTAACTTTCAATATCTTTTAATAAATCTGTATTAAAAATATAAATTAATACATGTATAATTTGGGGTCAGCGCGGTCGGTGCTAAATTAGATATTAAATTTGATAAGATTAGATACAATATGCTTAAGAGCAAGATAACTATCTTGGTAAACAGACGGGCTGTGCAAATCAATGCACACAATACGAACAAGACTGGATATAATTGGCAACTATAGGTAACATAGTAGCAACATAGTCCAGTGTAATAACTACCACACAATGGATTTACTATAAAAGAATTAGGATTTATATATTATAAAAATAATCATATGCACAACTTATCCCTTCACGAATAAAATTTGACCAATATGAATACAAAAAGCAGTTCAACTCTTTCTGATATCTAATAGTCGCAACGAGGATTACAATTAAAACTATGAATATGCCGGAACTATACTAATGAAAGTCATACTCAACTTGAACCGCCAAGAGACACAATAGAACACTCTACAATTGCTGGAGCTTAGCTAAAAGCTCTAGAGTTAACCAGCATAATCTTTGTAGTGACGTTCTTAATGCCTCGAAGTATATCTAATGTTAGAACATGTTTAATGCAAACGAGAAACAAGCAAGCAGCCGCCATTAAGCAAAAAATACCAACAAGCGACCTTCCTCAATGCTTCATTGAAAATGTACATGGACTTTGAAATATATACCAAAAATTAATTCTTACACCTCCATAAGAATGAAAATCATATGGCATGACCAGAGAGTCCATAATGCGAGATCCATTATCCATACAAATTAACTTACTTGGATTCCATCATAAACCTCTGCTTCTTGCAAATCCTACATTCTACCTGTGCTTTCTTAGATCATGGAAATAAAAGTTGTAACCAACGAGGCCGTCAAGGTTAAACTTTTTTTCATCCGAAAAGACAACGCATTTCTATTCACTGCGCCAAGCGGCATGTTCTCTTGCAAAATTCATTCGATGCTCCTTCTGTACTTGCCTCAAAACTGGTTTCTTTTTAAGTTTTCCTCCCTGTAAAGTACCACTTTTTCGTATTATCCTTCTTACCGGTGCTATGCTGGCTGATACGCCGCTGTTGGCCCTTATTTTAGTCTCTGGCAGAGTAGAATTTGAGGCAAGCCGTAGAATAACCAGCTTTTCTCGCAATGTTGTTACTTCTGCCGTGCGTCCCTTTTGATTTTTCATATAATGTTGTGGATCCGCAAGATAACTGTTTACAACAGTCTTACTTCTATTTCGCCTCCTTTCAATTCCTCGGCCTGAGAGTGCCAACTCCTTGAAAGCATCTATTTTTACTCGCTGTCAACGCCTTTCCGGAACCCATTTTCTTTAAGTAAATAATAATAGTTCTTTTCAACGCTTTTTTAAATGTTCTTAACAAAACTTTGAAAAAATCTCTAATGTGAACCCCTGCAACGAAATATTCGCAATGGCCTCATCCTAGTGTCGCATCTTTTTATACGCTTTTCAAGTAGCTCATTGTTTGATCTTGGGAAATTCCAGCGGTCGTGTCTTATTTACCCTATTAATTTTATGACTTACTGTTGGGGAAATATGTACCTGTTCTCAGGTAGTAAAAGTTTCCGGGTATAAAATTTCCAACAGGTATAAAGTCTAAAAATCGATTGCAAAATGTATGACCTCACCCTTGTGATCGCCAGTGTATGTCTTCCCTTAATTTATCGTGTTTACTAAATAACGGTAATCTTAAGCGTAAGTATACTCGTAATAAATTTAGGAATGTAATTGAAAATTGAGACTTGTTCCTATGAAACGAATTTTTCATTATAATAAATCAGTTTAAAGTAGATTGCACTCTTCGAAATGAGTTTTGTCTTTTAAGAAAGGAATATGAATTCTTAAAATAATTTTTATATCGTCAGCATGTTTGGTCTTTGGTATATAAAATAAGAAAAAAATCCTAAGCATTTTGAAGTTACATCAGAATTAAAAGGAAATCATCAGGTATACCATCAACAATGAGATACAATGTAGTAAAAAGTAGTGGCCCTCTTCAACTTTGTGCTATGTTTTCTAATTTCTTTCAATCTCATTTTATGTAAGAACCTTGCCATTATGATTTGTATACTCACGAAACTATCTTGCCAAGATGACTATCTTGTGAGTCTGGGTCCTGATCATATACCTCCGATTTTTGTTTAAATAGATTTTAGGTTATACCTAAGATCTTGGAAGCTAAAAACTATATCTTGGATTTGCAGCATGCTTTTGTTAATGGTAGTTTGTTTTCTTGCGAATGTCTGACAAACATCTAAGAGTATCCTTCTATCTAAGAGGTCCCTCCCACTTCGCAAAGAAAGTGGGTGGAGAAGCTAGGTTTTAGGCCCTGTATGGGCAGTTAATGCCTAATATTTATTTATATATTTGTTAGTGGAAGGTCTACTACAACCAACTCAGCAAATTTTTGCTTAGAAGCGTCGGAAAAGCGTTACAAAGTGGATGTAATCTATACTGATTTTGATAACGCGTTTGATCGTGTTCAACACACGGTTCTCATTTCGAAGTGTGAACCCATTCAAAGTTTTGTTTGCATTAGAGAAAAAGCTATCACAGAAATCGCATTCAGTCCGTAAAAATAGGTTAACTATCATCAAAAATCATCAAGAATTACTCTGGAGTGCCACAAGGAAGATATATCGGTCCAATCCTTTTTTCATTCTTCATAAATGATTTACCTTCGGTTTGTTTGGATACACAAAAGCTTTTATTTGCAGATAATCTTAAAATATTTATGTTAGTAAGATGATTATTGGATTGTTCGCTTCGAGGTAGGAAAGGGAAATCTCGGGCGGTTAAAACCGAAACTAGTTATTTTATCTCGGGTAAAACCATTGCTTTTTAAATCCAATAACCGGGTGGCGATTATTTGTTGCCAACTTCACACCAGCAAAAAATGCAGGCAACCTTGCAATCTCTTACGAATAAAAATATAATATTATGAAAACAAAAATGTTCAAATTATTTTCAATTTATAACTTAATAAAAATAACTTTCAAAACAGTTTGTTATTCTAAAAACCCTATGGAGCGATTTAAACCGATCGGTTAGACCGGAGTTATGAAAAAACAGATAAAAAAAAATTGTTTAGATTTCTTCGAGATATAGTTTATCAAGATTTGTTTGCATTTGAGATTTTTTCATTTCAGATTTAACATTTTATTTCGAGATTTTTGTCATTCGAGATTACGTCATGATCCCTTAATATTTTCCAACACCTGCACGACATGATGATGGTTTGCGTTTGACATTTCTTGAAACAATATAATCGAATCTTAATCTCTTTCCGATCATCGTTAAAACTATATTTGATTTGGAGTAGAGAAATAGAAAAAGCAATATAAAACGCTCAATTCCAAG
The DNA here is from genome assembly GCA_949715645.1 of Portevinia maculata. Taxonomy (NCBI): domain Eukaryota; kingdom Metazoa; phylum Arthropoda; class Insecta; order Diptera; family Syrphidae; genus Portevinia; species Portevinia maculata. Next base: position 194,189,903 of record OX454525.1, read on the forward strand.
TACATTAGGGGAAGTGGGGGCAAGAGCGCACCTTTAGTATTTGACTGCCTTAAAAACCGTTAAAAACATATTTGAATAAAAATAAAGTCTTTGTTCACATAGTCTTACATTTCTTATAAGAAAATTTGATTATTATAATAAGTAAATAAATTAGTCAAAAAAAGATAATAAACTTTAAAAAACATTGGCAAAAAATCGGTCTTGCCCCTTGTCCTTGTGGGGGCAAGAACGCCCTATCAAATTTTGTTGGTCACAGACATATGTGAAATCTTCATCTGCTCCAACTCCAGCACAAGCTTCGTGAGCCCACCGAGGACATATAGTGCATTTAATCCAGCCATCAGTTGGGTTCGATTTGGAAAAAAGCTCCAGGCAGAAGATGCAATTGCAATTTGCAACAGCGATGGATGTCCTCATCCTCACTTTCAGCAACATTTCTTGGAGCCTGTCGCTTAGCTTTTTTGCCGGCTTTTACGGTGAATTGATTTTTTTTTTTTTATCAGCAACCAGAGCTTCCAACTCAGCTTTATACGGCGAACTTGTCAATATTGTTATGGGGAACAAACGGCTTTCGAGCAAAATTATACACATATTCAGACAATTCATTTGTAAAAACTGTTTTGATTGTTCCAAGTTTTCAAGAGTGTTACACTTATCGACTACTTTCTTATATCTGTCCCTTAGAGTGCTCAGGGGCATAAAGGGCCTGACAAGCTTTCTTAAACCCCACCTCATTCTTAAGAACGGCATCAAGTGAACTTCTGATTTCCGATTCCTGCCATGACTGCCGCGTTGTTTTCCGAATGTCATTTCGCACTCTTAAACATACAAAAAAAGAAAATATTTGGAAAAAATAAACACAAAAGCTACTGAAAACATAAGGGGAAAGACCGCATACATGCAAGACCGCCCATATGCGGTTTTGCCCCATTCAGATCTTACCTGAAGTTCTCAAAGTTTCTTTGGAATTTTGCTTGTTATAGCTCGTTTCTTTCACAATAAATAATTTTCAATATGCACTTTCTAGTAGGTAACAAAAAAAAGTTAACAATTTTCAGTATTTTACTCACAAGAACATAACTTACCTACATTGCACCCGAACGATAGCGTTTTGACAAAAAAATCACAAAAACAACAGTAACTTCTCGCCGTCTCAACCGAACTAACTCATACAGACAGACAAGAACGATCAAAGCAAAAGCCACGTTTTTTTATTATAAGTGTTGCCATTTTCATTTTTTTCATACAACATAGTACAAAAACGGTCTTGCCCCCACTTCCCCTATATCAATCATTGCGATATAACATCTTGATAAAAAATAACTTCTTAGGAGTTCGAAAAACAGCTTGCTTTTACTGTACTTTAATTCAGGGCTAGACAGTTTGTAGGCATCAGACTACAATACGAGTAAATACGCTTCTACTCATATTCGCCTAAAATGTGATGCTAATCATACCAGTTTATTTCCCACAATCATAAAAAATAGAAAAAGTTCCTAAAATGTGCGTGTAATGTTAAGACACATCAGTACCAAATATAAAATATAATGTAAGTACGATAGGCTTTTATGTGCTATTCATGTCTGGATAAACCCTGTTTTATGATTGAAATCACTTAAGTTTAGGAAGAATTTCTAAAGGACATCTACGAATCGTGATTATTTTTCTTAACATCTGACAAGCACCCCACCCGGGTACCCCCTTCTTTAAATAGATCACTCCCCAAAATAAAAGTCTTATCCGGAACAACCCCCTCAAATTATTGTCAATTGTATCCTTTCGGGTGACGTCAATACTTATTCAACTCGTATCTGCAATTCGATTAAATTTAGCGAATACAGTTCCATTCCCTAGCCTCTTTTTTGGTCAATGGGATATTTACCAACTTTTTTCGTTTTTGTTTGTACGAATCTCGTTGTGTCTATAAAATAAATGAAAATCTCAAATGAAATGGCATCATTAAAACAAATGCGTTTTCATCATCAGAAGCCATCCGCACAAAATTTAGCTGAAATGATACTGTCACGTTGCCGGAGTTGGGGCTGTGGGTATCTGTCAAAACTACGTAGGTAAACAGCCCTAAATAGGCATGCTTTCTTGCTCTTGGACAAGCAAATTAAAAAAAAAACACCCAAGTTTCATAAGATGAAATGCAAAGTTATTATTGTACTTGGCGTGCCCTGCAGACGTACTTGCTTATGTCGTGTGTTTGTGTAGTAGCCTTCGGCGGTATTACGTAAAATTATAAAATACAATTGAAAAGAATTTCCCTTCAATAAGGACAGTGTTGTATTTGAATGCGCGAAGTGATACTTGGCATTGTATTCAATTGAAAATTAAATTGGGTAAATCCATTTTTATGAATTTAAGAAAATCAATATAATATACTCGTAATTGGTGTGATCAAATAAAATAGCAAGTAAGTGTCTACATTATCATAAACACGAGATTTTATTACAAGAGACTACCCACCCGATTTTGTTTTTATATGTTTATAAGTGTTAATGCCAAACGACAGAAGACTATTGCTATTGATTGCTATTTCAAAAATGATATAAGACCTCTAAAAATGTATCATCAACTTGGGATGTTTTAAGTCACCCTTTCGAAGCCGATATGACATATGTCACTTGGGCGGAGTCATTTTTTATCCTAACTGGCCGCCGAGCGAAAGGCAAGACTGCAACGAGGACAGAAAATCAAAAGTCCAAGAGGTTGACACGACGGTCTCTCTCAGCAGGGTGTCGTACGACGAAGGGGCGACAACAAGCCTCATTGGGTACGAAACCCTGAGAACGCAAGCAAGTAATTCCAAACCTCCTTAGAGTGGTAAAAGGCCAACCTGCACCGGGCAATGGGTGCCTCAGACACCTTTAGCCAGCGATGTGCCGAAGGTAAAGTCGCTATTTATTTAATTCAAAAACCATGTGCAACAAATGGTACGATTTTTGAATTAAACAGTTAAACCACAGAGCTTATTTTCGCCAAAGGTAGTTTCAAAGCAAGGGTGGCTCTTTCTATCGCGAAAGATATGAAATACACTCTCATTCGAGGTTTAAAGACTAGAGACCTGGTGGGCGTACAAATTGAACGCCACAATGGCCGGGAGCTGCATAAATTTGTATGCGCATCGGCGTATTTTGCTGGTGTGGGGTAGCCGAGATACCAATAAAAGAGGTGAGACTGAAGCCGCTCTGTTAAAACCAACAGCAGAGAGCAAAAGCGCCTACCGATGCAAAGCGATCGCACTTTGCTCCTTTCTGAGCATAGAGGTTGACAAATCTATATATGATTCCATATCAAATGCTTTGCCTTCACAGAAACATAGTCCAATCGACTATAAAATGGATCAAAGCGATGCTTGAAAGTCGGAAAATAACTGCTTCATCAGGAACGACTTCAGTATCAGTATCAGCCGTATGGAGTGTTATCACCCATTCTGTGGTTATTGGTCATTCTCCATCGATATAGGATACGTCGATGGCATAGCCATCATTATTAGGGCCAAAGATGCAAACGAAGTCACAACACGTATGCAAAACGCCCTTAAGACCGCCCTAGACTGATGCAACAGGGAAAATCCTTCCATCAATCTCAGCTAGGCTATCATAGTTGCTTTTACCAAAAGAAGAAATTTAAACCAAGGTCAAATTTCAATTAATGACACGACCGTTGAGTATTCAGAAGAAGTCAAATATCTTGGAGTAATTCTAGACAGAAGGCTAAATTGAAAGCTTCCCGATCTTTGTGGCCTGCTGCTGCATGTATGGCAGAACCTGGGGTATCTCTCCAAAGATCACCTACTGGATCTATATGCACAATGATGATTAGGCCCATTTTAACATATGCTTCCATAGTATGGCGGACAAAAGCCACACAAAAAATAGCAATCGCAAAGCTCAAAAGGGTACAACGGCTTGCATGCCTAGGTATCTCTGGAGCGATACGAACTTGCACCACAGCTGCTATAGATGCACTTAAAGGGCTAACACCTCTCCACATATACTTACATAAGTGACAGTTCGTAGTGCAGCAAGTTTAGTACAGCTTAAGAAGATAAGGCTTAGTGACCACCCGGAACTTATGGCCTTATTCGCTGAACTTCTGGAACTTGGCATGAACTGCGCGGTCACAGACTGCCTTCATAAGACCTTATGCTTTAATAAACGGTTCTTTACAGAGATTCCAAATAGAGAAGCAACAAGCAAGGGTTAGCAATAACCAACCAAATAGTAAAAACGGCATCAAGTGGTATACGGATGGTTCTCAAATGTGTAAGTCCGCAATACATTGTTTTACCCTATTCTAGGGGTATATTAATTTTGACGCATAGTTTGTAACATACCTTAATATTGCCCGTAGACCCCTAAAAGTTACTATATTTATGATCAGCATCGATAGTAATGTCGATCTAGCCATGTCCGTCCGTCCGTCCGTCCGTCCGTCGGCAAAAATTAGGCCTTTAAACTGGACCTAGAGAGCTGAAATTTTAACCATATACTCTCTAGGGTCCTGAAATAATCAAGTTTACGAATTTTTGAAATCCGCCCACAGACACGCCCACAAACTCAAAAAAACAAAATTTTGGAAAAAATCGAATTTTGAGCTAGGAAGCTGAAATTTTTTATATATGATCTATGACTCCTAAAACTGCTCGGGATATAAAATTTTCAAAATCCGCCCACTGCCACGCCCACAAAAAAATAAAACAATTTTATTGAAAAACCAAAATTTGAGATAGGGAGCTGAAATTTTTAATATATACTCTCTAGGGGCCCTTTAAGCTCATGTATAAATATTTTCAAAATCCGCCCACTGACACGCCCACAAATAAATAAAACAATTTTTTGGAAAATCCAAAGTTTGAGCTAGGGAGCTGAAATTTATAATATATACTCTCTAGGGGCCCTTTATGCTCATGTGTTAATTTTTTTTAAAATCCGCCTACTGACACGCCCACAATTAAATAAAACAATTTTATTGAAACACCCAAGTTTGAGCTAGGGAGCGTTTTTCTTGATAAAATCCTTTAAATGTTATATAACAAAATATGTAGAGCGTTCTTAACAATTTAACCATACTTAGACTTTTGTCACGCCCACTTATGAGGGATGGGAATAAGAATAGGGTATCCAACAGTTCGCCCAAGCGGACTGTAGCCCGTCCCTATGTTTTTATACTCGTATTGACGAGTGCACGCGTGTGGTTTTTTAACGCAGAATTACATAAAAAATAAGAATTAAATAAAATAATTATGATAAAATTGATATTGAGTTTTTCATAGCCGAAACTATTGAAAGATGTATAAAATATCCCTTTTGTGAGTCGATCATCAGCAAAAGGATTTATTTCTTACGCTGGGAGGCGGAAATCTTCAAAAGACGAAACTGAGCTAGTACTCAGTAACTGTTAACTGCGCAGTTAGACGCGATAACTTATCTGTTTGGTTATTTGAAGACGGCGCAGTAAATTTCTTTCATCCAAAACTTGGAGGACTGTGTAATATGTAATATTTACGTGACTTTCTAGTCTTTCTCGGGTAGCTTTTGATTTCGCCTTCGTTTGTTTCAATGCCGAGCTTTCTGTGAATATCGCTATTTCTGATATACCATGGAGCGTTAACAATACCTCTTAGCACTTTGTTCTCAAAAGATTGTAAAATATTAATGTTACTTAATTTAGTTGTATACCATTTGTCCACAATACTCGTAGTTTTAGCACTTGTTCATATTAAAACATTGCTATCTATATAAGGTTGGACTATTTTCTAAGTAACCAGTACGTTGCTCTATATTTATAGTTCTAGTTCTAGCTTTGCATAAAGTGTCTTTGCAAGATACTTACCCTCGTTTCCAAACGCAATTGGAACCGAGTTTGAAATTAAATTTATTTATCTTCTTATACATGAACAGATTTTTTCTCGTTGAAGGCGATTTAGATTTTTTTTTTAGATTAGATTTATTATTTCATAAATTCCTTATATATAATTTAATATGTATTACATTTCAATTAAAATATAAAATTCATTTGACATTCTGTATTTTTTTACTTATGTAATAAGAATAGTGATGAATGCCATTAGAATTTACATTTTAAGCATTTCAAAAAAGTTATGTGTGGGTGGGTGACCCTTAAAAAATCAAAAAATTACGTTACTTTATAAAATAGGTTTAAACAGTCCCAAAACAAAACAAATTTCCTTTGAATGCATCAAGATCAATTAAGACTCAAATTATAATTCTCAAGTTACATGAGATAGTCAGAAAGAACAGACTCCATGGCAGCGAAATTAAAATTGAAATGCCATTTTTTTACAATTAAAACAATTAAAAATTAAAATTAAAATTATGAAATGGAGGAACGGATTATGAGCACGAAAAGTTTCCACGTAAACTATACTTAGAGATGAGTCGGAAGTTGCGATTACCAGACTTCATAAAGAAGGTCTTCAAAACTTTAAAACAATACAAATGACGCACAGGGAGAATTTTTAAGTCACAGAACAAAGGATAGGTAGGGTGCGTACTAGGTTTTCGGCATAGCTTTCGTAGAATATATTTCTGTATTATCAAGAGCGGCTGTATTTTATTTTTATAAGCGCCTCCCTAGCAAGTAATTCCATATTGTAGTTTTGAATGAACAATACCATAGTAAATAGCAAAATAGTCGAATAAATATTGCGTAAATAGAAAAAATGCCTGAGCGTGCACCAAAAATATTTCCTCAAAGCTTCTACATGATTCGAGAAGCTCAATCTTGAAGCAATAGTAAGACCCAGGTATTGGAATTCATTAACTTTCTCTACGGGAAAAAATGTATCACTGCAGCATAGGCTGCTATCAAAATTAGGAGAAGGAGAACCAGGCCGACAGTTGCAACAATCAAGTTTAAATCTTTTGCATTCAGATGAGTGAAAGTAAACATTCGCATTAAAATCAAGTAGAGACGACAAACTAAAAATCATAATCTTAGTCTTGGAGCTTATAACCAAGTTATGTTTTGAAAACCAAATTCTTAAAAGGCTAAGGTCCCATTTTATGTCGGAAACCAGATCAAGGCGACTAGCCGAACCATATGCGAAACCTACATCATCTGCAAAAGCAGTTGGAACACCTTTAAAGTCAAGCATACAAAGAGAGTTAATGTAAATAAGAAATAGAATCGGACCTAGGACAGAACCTTGGGGTACCCCTAAGTTGATAATCATTGGATCACTGTTTACATCATCTAAATAGATCTAAATCAATCCAACATGAAGCCACGAATTCCTGCTTGTTCAAGTTTTTCCAGTAGAATGCGGTGATCGACCATATCAAACGCTTTTGTGATATCAATAAATAACCCAGCAGTAGACTTTTTACTGTCGAGGTTTGAAATTATATTGCTACCAAACTGCAAAAGTGCATCTTCGGTTGATTTGCCCTTTTGAAAACCAAACTGTGTTGGTTTCAAAAACTGAGTTTTCGTGAGATAGCTCACTAACCTGTTTTTTTTTTACAAGCTTTTCAAAAACTTTACTTATCACTGGAAGAAGTGAGATAGGCTTATAATTACATACATCCACAGCAGAACCCTTTTTAAATAATGGTACTACAACTGCATCCTTGAGCTCATCTGGAAAAACCCCTTCGAATATGCACCGATTAAAAATGTGTGGCAGAACATCCATTACCAAATAAGCAACATTTTTGACCAATATATTAGAGATACCATCAGCGCCATATGAGTTATTGTTTTTTAGGGTACCGATAACTTTTAAAACCTCAAGTGGAGTTATGGCTTCAAATATAAAAAAAAAATTGGTTCAGCAAAGCAACCAGTTGTCGAGCAAATACGACAAGAAGGTTGGACAGCCCATGGTTGCAAACTGGTGGCAATGTTAGTAAAATAGCAGTTAAAAGCATCTGTCTGCAATGACAAGTTTGTCAGATACATCGGGTCCTCCACATTCTGATCTCTGAGATGAAATTCCTTTCTGAACAGTCCAATGTTTCGTCATAAAACTTGTAAAGGTCTGTGCATTTTTCCTCATCAAATTCCTGCTTGGAAGGAAATAGTTGTCCGAAACTGTGGAAGATCGATTTGTGTTTTTCGAAACGACTTTGGAGATGAAAAATGTAAGTATCAAGGAATGGAATGTAGAAGGCAATTCTGTAATAATCTTCGACATTTTGTGTTTCAACGTTGCAGCGGTTTTTATGTTGACTGCAACGACGAGGCAATTTCATATTAATTTCGTATTCGGAACAGATTTCAGCAACATTGTCTTAAATGATACGAAAATTTGAATCAACGTTTGCCCGCTTTTCCTTGATATCATTCGCAGCATCATAAGCTAACTTTGTGGCTCCTCCTAGATCTTGATTTTTCGTCTGCAATTCCCGACTCAGAGGCAAGACGATAGAATTGATCGATTCCATTATATGAGAGGAGATTTGAAATTCGATTGTCAAAATCGCGGTCAAAAGCTGAGAAGCCTTTTGTGAAGTCTCTCGATCTTTCCACTTTTTTATTTCTTCCCAAGCTTCTATAACGGCCGGTTGAAGTTCGAGGTAAACTGAAACTGCTTCTTGAGACTGAGCCCATCTTGTAACAGCGAAAGAATTCAATTTTTCTTTTCTCCGGTCACTCTTTTTCGGCATTTTCAAAATGAGGTTAAGTTAGGTCATGACAGCATACATTTTGTGGACCAACGGACACTACCTGCAGCGTAATTTTCATTAGTGTTAGCATAAAAATTGAAACCTTCCATAAAATAATCGTTTTTCTTAAACTCGTAAATCCAGATTTCGGACACAAAAACAATGTCTGGAATGCATTGAAAAGAATTAACATGTGTGACAAGAGCTGCGAAATTTTCTCTCAGACTTCTGATATTCTGGTGTACAATAAAGAATACTGAAACAACGGATTATTTATAAGAATACTATATTTTGTAAAGTAACTGAATTGAAGAAAAGAATTTATTTAAATTATATAACTTTCACATCAAAAAAAATTGTAACTTACAAAATCAAACTTTTGACCATTAATGTCCAAAAAAAAAGCACATAAATTATGATCATTGCCAAATTATTATTTACAAGAACTGTATAACAAAAAGCTCCGTACTGGAATTTCTATGTAACTAAAAGAAAAAGCTGTCAACCAGTATAAAAGGAGGAACATAATTTTATGAGGCTGACTTGAGTTTGAGATTTTCCTCTTGTAGATGTTTCGTCGCAAGCCAAAGTACCACACTTGAGCCAACTTTTTGCTTAAAATCCTCTTGCTCTATATTTTGTTCAATACACTTTGTATTTGTAAAATATTTTTTTTTCTTTTATTAAAATACCAATAAAGTAATTTTGTTTTTGTTAAAATTAAATTTGTCTTGAGGTATAATTTTTTCCGCTTTCACTCACACGCTTGCTTACCTGCCTATTCAACGAGTACTGCGCTTCGCATACTCGTGGTAGAGAGGGAAACAAGACTTCGTTGGAATTTTGCTAAAGCTGATCGGTTTCCTTCAGAAAACGAGAGCCTACCCACACAACTACACCCTGACCGACCGACAACACCTTCGACGGTTACAATATGTTATTACAAAATAAACTACTCGTATCAGTTAAGACATTAGCACAATTGGAACTACAAAGATCGCCAAACCATCTCCAGAGCTTCTTGCAGTTTTTCCGTAGTCTCTTCGACCATTTTAGCTACTGCCAGGAAAGCAGTATCGTCAGCAGCTAGCTTGCTAGGACGCTACTTTGCGGCACCACAGCCATTATTTCCTTAAAATCTGAATATTCGTTTCCACATTTGACGCGCAGACCTTGCCAAAGGCTTGAGAGACGTCAAGGAATATACGTGAACAAATCCATTTTTCTGCAAGAGATTTTTTGATTACATGTGTTGTTCTATGCAGTTGTTCAACTGTAGAAAGCTTGCTTCTGAAACCGAATTGATGATCCGGAATGTGATGCCTTTCTTCGTTTACCGGCTGTATTCGCCTAATCAGTATTCTCTGGAACACTTTGGATATAATTGGAAGAAGCGAAATTGGTCTATAAGACCAATGGCTTAAAAACCATTATGACTTCGGCGACTTTGCGTTGTCTGAGAACATATTCTAGTCTAAGCACGGCGTTGATAAAAAATAGAAGATTAATTAAATCTTTTCTATGCAGAGCTTTAAGAACCTCTCCCGTGATTAGGTCGTATCTAGGAGGTTTCTTAGGCTAAAGTTTCCTTATTTTTTCCTTAATCCTGTAAGATTTCAACGAAGCGATCAACTTCAGCTTCAAGTTTATAGGTCGTTTTAAGTGATACGTTCAGCTCAATATTTGCCATCCCAGTTAGTTTTTTTCGCAGATTAATCTGACCGGTCCTACTTTTTTAATCAGAGCTTCGCTTATCATCATAGTGATTGGAGACTGATCAGAGGAGTTATCAAAGCTTACTTTTATACAGATACCAGATATTTCTTTGACAATAGAGAATTCGACCAGGTCTAGGATCTTATTATATCAGTCGGCCAGTATGTTGGTTTACCCGTGTCGAGTGAAAATCAGAACTTTATTGCATTCTCGCATTATAAAGCTTTCTACCTTTCCGAGAGGTATGCCTTGAACCCCAGAATGTGTGTTCTTCGTTGAAATACCCACCAATAATAAAATTTGGTTTAAGAAAGTTGAAGATGTTTGTGAAATCACTTTCTTCAAGCTTACATCGCAGTGGACAATATATAGCCAAAATGTTGAAAGCACAATTTTAACGCGTACGTGCTTACTTGCATTGCTTCTAATTCAATCTTTATATTCTTTTATAAATAATGATGATAAATCTCTGGCTCTTTCTGGTGCTTGGAAGGCGTGATACGCGCTTTATCTCCTTATCTTAATTTTCGATTGTTTTGTCAGATGAGTTTCACAGATCAAGCATATATCAATATATTTTGTTCGTATAAATATTTCAAACTATCCGAGTCTTTGTTTGAGTCACTCGGCGTTCGAAGTAAACATTTTAAGCGTTTCTTTCATATTCTGTTCGAAGTGCGTGTGCTATGGATGTTGTTTTTAAGTTCAGATGCTCTCGAAAATAAATTTGTTTGTTTTGCATTGCTCTTCATGTTTTACAAGAAAGAGGAAAAACGCGTGGGATACAGGATCTTGTGAACTACCTCTATCGCCGTTTTTCAATGTCGCAACTTAAAAAGGAGTCCCCTTGCTACACGCAATGGTCTATCTAACTTATTTTCATAAGTGTACCACTGAATCTTCTCGTCATTCAATTTTTGGGACACTTCTTGGTAACCGCCAGCAAAAGGATGTACCCATTATCAACGTTTCTAATTTTTGTACACGAGGTACGCGAAAATTAGTCGTTTTTGTTTACAAATGCCGCATGTGTGCACTGAACAACTGCGGCGCCGCTGTGGTTACAGCACTGGGCAATCACCAGACTCAAGCCGAACAGCGCCTACCCTAGTTTTACAACACCCAATTTAGTCGGTAGGTAACTAAAAATATCGGTGATAAAAAATTTAATGTATTCTTATTGAACTTCACAGTTCACAAACATAAAATATCAAAGATGAAATATGAACTTTCCAGCACCGCTGGTGGTCACATAATTTCCTATGACGTTCTTTTCGAAAGTTCGATTTCGTATTATATTTTACGAATAATAATGCTGCGAACATTTTATTTGAAAAGTTTGAAAATATTAAATTCTATTGATATATCCCCCGTGGATATAATATGATTCACGAAAGTGTTAATAAGAAGAAATAAAACAAAAATGTTTGCTTAGATTTTGAAGTTGTCAGTAAAGGTCGATGTATGTGCTTGTCCTGGCAGACACATAAATTGTTTCCTTGTTTATTCGGAAATGTAAGAGGAAAATAAATATTTGAATTATAATTATTATCTGGATTTAAGTGGGCAAACTGTCTGCAAGGAGTAAACACATGTAAGTTGTTTTGTCACGTGCCGGTGATGACATTTAAATGGCTTCGTTAAAATTCTTGCTTTTTATTTATTACGTTTCAATGCCGCCGTGATATCGTTGTAATTGAGATGCTTTGGGATTTTTTTTCTTCTGGAAATACGTTTTCTGTGGATTCGTAATCATACAAATGGATATTGCACACCAAATTCAGTTCTTTCCAGAGTAATAAACCCATTTAATCATAGTTCATATCTGAATTATTACATCTTGCTTGCAAGGATAAAGATAAGAGTTTAGTTGAATTAAAGCCTTAATATAACCTGGCAAATAGGAATATCTGGAAAAGCTGGGCGCCAGGACTTGTATTGGATTTGTCAGTTTACGGCAAAGTATTTTTGTTTTTGTGCTCAAAATTAACCCTTAAAATTCAAATTTAAACAAAAAAGCCAATGGAAAGGCTACAAAACTGTTTGATACCCTATCTATGTGTCTTTTACCTAGGAATTCAAGCCATTGGGTTGAGAATCTTCCTATCTTCAATAAAAACAGCCAAATAAATTTGGTCATAACGGCCTTAAAAAAAACTTGTATATTTTGTTACTACTGTGACTGAAAAATGTCCCCTAATTTGAAGGGAAGGCTCTACACAATAGTTGTGCGCTCGGTGCATTATGAGGGCAATTAACAGCAGCTGAGATACATATGCTTTCCAATATCACTACAGCGCACCCCGATGAACAGCGCTTGTCGTAAAATGCGACTAAGAGGGGAAATTGCATTTTATATTACATGCTCAATTTCGCTGGTAAGAAAATCTTAAATTTCGGATATGTTAAACGTTTTAACTGTTTTGTTTTGAATAAATAGGTGACTTGAATAGTTCTTTATGAAATGTAGTTATTAAATTTATGTCTCTTCTTATCGTAGCTGTGGTGTTAAAGGCTGTGTTCTTTAATCCAATCATCCAGGGTTTTTCTGTCCCTAACATCTGAAAATCTGTTTTGTTCTTCTTATGGAGCATGTGTTCTCAAGAGTATCTTTAATAGCTTTGCAATTATATTGCTCAATGTCTAAATAGATTCTAGTCTAAAGCGTTTCAACTCCTCTTTCTCGGTAGTTGTTTTCTGGGTGCGAGATTTTCTACACTGAAACACTCAGACTCAATATTGGTTAATTTTACTGCCAGAAAGATACACCACTTTTACTGAAATTTATTCGTTTTTCTCAGAAAAGTAGGCGCATCAATGATGTGGAGCTTAGGTTACCTGCCACCTGATACGAGCAAAAGCAGGACAATCACAGAGGAAATGCTCCGCAGGGTTGTCGCTTTTGCCTTAGGGTTTCGCAGTTGGTAAAATATTATGCGATAACCGTCCATTCAGGGCCTAAAACCTACCTGTGTAAGGGACGTATAGTTGTACGCCGACTCCGACGGCAAATTTGAGAAGCTCTTCGCTGTTTGTTGGACGTTCGCAAGAGGCGGAGCAGTTGCTTGGCAACTGCGGGATTTGATCCGGGGACTTTTCGATTAGTAGCAGAATACACTTACCGCTGGGCCGACCTTTGTAGTATTACCAAACCATCTTAACCCAGCACCCTAGGATGCTTAGCAAAAGCAAAGTGCAGGTAGTGGCCCACAAGAACGCCAGTCATTAACCAGCAGAACTTTCTGTTAAGACAGAGCAAGAATGCCGCAGATTGTTTAAAGAAACCGGGAAGTATGCGCTTAGTCTGTTGCGCCCTAGAGAGTCATGCCATCTGCGATTGTGTTCATATGAAATCCAACCGGTTTTCGATAGTACTAAGGTTTGATCCTAGACCAAAGCTTTTCTCTTTCGGCATGTTATGCTATACTGACTTGAAATCGTAAGATTGTTGCCATCTCGGGTTGATGGACATCAGAAGTATGGAGTGTTAATAAGGAGTTATTTAGTTTTTTACAGTACATATATGTTTAGCATTTCTTCAGTGAGGCGCAGTAGCGACGTGTGCCAAAAATGTGTAATCGTTCAGTGAAGTCGTAATTGCTATAGCTGTTAAGATCATTTTTACCAATAAAAAGAAATTTTGAAATTAAATAAAAAAAAAATACGTTTACATCGTTTTAGGCAAGTTTATTTAACAATTCGAATTTTTCGGACTAAAGGAACAAAATGTTTTTAGATTTAGATTTTATTTATAAAACAAAAACCAATTCTCATTATTTTATTTTACCTAAATTCTGTGACACAGGCGTACTTGCCGATAAGAACTGATAAAGAAAACATCGAGAGTGTCATTACTCAAGCACAAAAAAAACCCTTCTCGTTCAAAAGGGATTTGAACGAAATGGTCGATACAAAACAGGATTTGTTTTGCTTGTTCGTCTGCGTTCCTAACTTTCAATTTTATCATTTCGTTGCAGAATCGTTTGCACGAGTACATACACAAGATCAGATGGTTCGAACTAAATGGTTGTTACAGCGTTCGATCTATGTTAACTGTTTTGTCTCGTTTCTTTATTCGTTTCACACATCATACCAAGCTCGCCTCGTTTAAAAGCGGCTTGAACGAAATGGCCCATAGAACACGTGAAATTCTTGGTGCAGGGAAATAAGTCCACGGGAACTAAGTCCACTGAGGGACTTAGTTCCCACTTAGTGGGAAATAAAACCACTTTCGCGAAGTGGACTTAGTTCCCATGTTAAGTGGGAACTAAGTCCATTTTTGTATGGGAACTTAGTCCACATTCAAATATAAGAAGAGGGAACTAATCCAACATTTAGAATTAAACAAAAAACTGTGCAAAGTGCAGTTAGTTAGTTATCACACTCTTTAAGCAAAGTCTTAAGGTTATCATGGTGACATAAAGCCAAAGTTTCAAAACCGTACCTCGCACCTACTCCAAATCAAACAGTGACCCCAAGCAGGGGGGTTGCAGGGGGGCAGCATGGCCCCCCATATGCATTACACTATTTATGGAATCTATTTGCGATTTCGTAACTAATCTCATAAAAAGTGCAATGCATATGGGGGGGCATGCTGCCCCCTGCAACCCCCCTGCTTGGGGTCACTGTTTGATTTGGAGTAGGTGAGAGGTCACGGTACCTATATTACTCTGTCTCACTTAGAAGTTAATTTCTATTTTGTTAATAAAAATTGCAAAGTACCTACTTGCCTCTTTAATTTTATTTTGTTCTTAGTCGACAGTGAGAATTTACTTCACATTAAAAGGGAACTAAAGCCACTCAGAGTTTTGGGAATTTATTTCCCACCTTACATGGGACCTAAGTCCACTTCGCGAAAGTGGTTTTATTTCCCACTAAGTGGGAACTAAGTCCCTCAGTGGACTTAGTTCCCGTGGACTTATTTCCCTGCACCGAAATTCTTTTTTCTTTGTGTCTATACTTCATTGTATCATTTCGTTGCCAAATCATTTGAACGAGTTGGAAAGAAGAGTTGGAAAAAAGCTACGATTGGTTGGTAGGTGGTTCACTTCTGTATGGAAATGTTCAAATAGGAAATGCACGAGTTGGAATATGAAAAATTACAGCGATGGGAAGAAGAGTGTAAATATGTTGTATATAGTTTAGAGAACGCAAAAATTGAGATATGTAACTTCTTGTGAAAGTTAGTCGTTCATGAACGACTTGAACAATGTGAGGCTTCGCCACTGAGTAAGGGCATGGTTTAAAATCTTTTTAGCTGAATTTGATGTTTTTTTGTGGTGTGGGTTATTGGAAAGGATGCCCGTACTTCCGTCCATTTCAAAATTAAAGCTGGTTAGGATCTCTACATTAGTGAAAAGTTTCTACTTATTCATGATAACAAAATCTATTTGATTTTTTGTCTTGCCATCGAATGATTTCCAATTCCATTTTCGGGAATCTTTCTTTGAAAACAAATCATTGACCGATTTTCACATAGAAATCGTATCAGTCTTTTGCTTCCCGTATTTCTGCAGCCACAGCCAAATTTGTCCATTACATTTTCTTCTCCTTGGCAAGGTAAGTCTGGCTTTCTGTTAAAATCGCCTTAAAGAATAAAATGTTCATTCTTAAAATGTATGCTTGTCATAGATCTCCATAAAAAATGTTCAACTTGTACATCTGGTACATTTTTTGTTTTCCTATCCAGAGTTTAATACCAATTATAGGGTCATTAAAAGATTTGATTTCGTGAATGAATTCCTTTGTTGGTGTTAAAATGAATAAGGAAGCCTATACTATTATATAGCTTGCTGCTCGTCTCTGTATGCACAAATATTTCTTTCCTCATCTTCCTAAATTTCGTTTCCTCCTCTTCTTACTTCGGATAATCCAACAATTTTCCACTTTATGTTTTGAAGAGATTCCATGAGTTATTTTTTCCTATCCTCACCTAACGTTTGAGAGTGAAACATAATATCTTGAATCTTTTTAGATTTGTTGCTTAATAAATCAAGTTTTGTGGGGCTATGGGGTATTTTGGAAGGCTATCGCCTACTGCTTATACGGTACCTAAGCGGGTTGGGAGAGTGAATTGACATCCGAAATCGTTATGTGTAGGCACTCGTTATTCTGTTCAGTCCGTTGTTGTTATCTTGCATAATAGTGTTTTGTTGGTAAAGCTATAGTGTTGGTATAGCTGCCTATCAGACAGTATTTGATGATATATTCTTTTTTTGTCGGAGTTCGAGGCTTTCTACACTGGAGCTCAGACTCAATACTGGTCCATCGTACTACCAGGAAGACACACCACTTTTACTGTTTAAATTTACCCGTGTTCCTAAGAAAGAGGAGTAGGCGCCTCAACGATAAAAAGTTTAGGTTTATAGCACTCACCACAGCAGCACCCAATACCTGACACCACCTTAAGATGCTTGGCAAAAGAGTAATGGCAAATTCAGGTAGTGGCCACAAGAACGCTAGTCATTTATCTGCAGTCTTTTCTGTTGAGAGACAGCAAGAATGCCTCAGATTGTTTAAAGAAATCGGGAAGTATGCGCTTAGTCTGTTTGTACCCTGAAGTCATGCCATCTGCGATTGTGTTTATATGAAACCCAACCGTCAATCGAAGTCATGACCGAAGACGCAGGCAGACATAACGCCATGTTTAGCAAGTTCATCGGAGATCTCATTTCCTGTGAACCCGTTATAACCCGGGCCTTCCGACCGAGATGTTGCATTCACGAATTATTTGGAGGTGGTTAAGCGCAGCCTGACTGTCGCTTCAGACGCAGATACCTCGCCCCCTCCACATGTTCCTTACGGCATAGTCCATAGCCATTAGGATTTAGGATAGCATTAATCTCCATTTAGAAGACTGACGCATGTTTGCCTAACGAGGAGAAAAGTCTAATATTGTCGCTCTGGAGGAAAACACCAGCACAAGATCCTTGATCGGTTTTTTTACATGCAAAAAAAAAGAAGAAAATAGAATAGAATCAGGATATAAACAGAAACACCACCAAAAAATTAATTTACATCCTCTCTGACAGCAGAGCGGCACTACTTGCTATAAACGCCTTTGAAATCACTTCAACTATAGTCTGATACTGCCTCAAGCTACTCACAACATTAGCCAGCACAAAGAGAGTTAATTTAATCTGGGTGCAAGGTCACAGCGGCCTTGGTTAGGTTAGGTTAGATTGGGGTGGCTGTCAGCCTAAGGCCGACACAATTAGACCAATGTTAGTTTCATTCTGATACCACACGGATCTAGGGGTATCTTTAACTACTCGTTAAACCATTTGGAGCTTCTAATGAAGCGCGATAGACTTCTAACATCTGTGTTAGCCAAGTCAATTAGATCATTAAGCAAGAAATCTCCCCGATGGAGATTTCTTTTGTGGGAGAGAGCAGGATATGTACAAAGAAGGTGAAGTGTAGTCTCCTCGTCCATGCAGCTTCTGCAGAAGTCGTTTCAATAAACGCCAAGCCTCGATGCATGCCTGCCTATCAGACAGTGCCCTGTAATGGCACCTATAGTGGAGCTAATATGCAGTCCGTTTAGTGAGATTAGACTCTTAGAGCATCGCAGGTCCAGCTTTGGCAAGATGTGCTTAGTCGCTTGACATTTATTACTACTTGTGCACCTAAGGTTTGTTCTCTCGATTGCGGATAGCTTGAATAAAAGTTTGCAAGTAGCGATTGGTATACCCTGAAATGCTTGTCAGGTAAAAGAGGTATTGTGGTTCCCTTTTCGGGGAGTCGATCTGCCCTACAGTTTCCTGAAATGTATTTATGTCCCGGCACCAAACAGAGATGAATGTTAAACTGCTCCGCCATCTCCCTAAGAGATGAACGGCAGTAAAGGGCTGCAATGGAATTTAAAGAGACTGAATCCACGGACTTAATCGCGGCTTGACTGCCTGAGAACATACGGATGTCCTTTGTGGATATCACATTTCTCTTCAGCCCCGTCAGGGCTTCTTTTATCGCCATAATTTCCGCCTGAAATATGCTAAAATGATTAGGAAGACGGAAAGAGAGACTTAGATTTAGCCTTTCGGAGAAAACGCCTCCACCAACCCCTTCAATAGTTTTTGATCCATCGATATAGAAGCGGATCGACTTATCTTCCGCAAATACAGCGTCATCCCAGAATGAACTGGAAAGAATAGTGACTTGGAAGTTCTTTTCGAACTGTAATTGGGGTATGGTGTACTTTACGTTTCCTGGTAGAGACTCAAATGAGTCCAAAATGATGGAGTTGACAATATTATTGTTAACCCACTGCGAGGTAGCTTTTAGGCGGACAGCAAAATAGGCCGCTGTTTGCCTGCTAATATTGTCGAGGGGTATTCGATGTAGCAGAATATGTAGTGCTGCGGAGGGGGTTGTTCGGAGTGCTCGGCTTATGCACATACAAGCTGTGCGTTGGACTTTGTCCAGCTTATCACAATTTGTAGCTTTACCTAGAGCAGTCCACCAGACAGCAACCCCGTATGTTGGTCTTACGATCGATGCATGTAGCCAATGAGTGATGCGGGGTTGTAGAGCCCACTTGTTGCTTATGGCTTTTTTACAAAAGAAAAGCGCTACTTGGCTTTTTTGACTCTTTTTTGTATATTGGGCTTCCAGTTTAACTTCCCAAGAAGAGATTAGTCCCAAGATAGAGGCTGGGTCAATATGTGGGATTTTGTATTTCCTGGAAAAGAGGACAAGTTCGGTTTTGTGGGGGTTGACACCCAAGACACAACGATTAGCCCATATCTTTAGTGTTGAGGTGTTTTCCAGAGAGAGCAATAGCAACGTCATCCGCATAGGCAATCACCTAGCAGCCCTCCCCTTCCAGGTATATCAGTAGTTCATTTACCACCAAGATCCAGAGAAGGGGGTACAGCGGCCTTGAAGGCAATGAAAAAGCAGACGAACTAGCCAGAAAAGGATCTGCCACATCATTTATGATGCTACCACCATTTAGTGGTGTGCCAGTTACCTCTGCGAAAGGCAGCTTCAAACAATTATTAGAAAGCAACAGGCGTCAGACAAGGGAAGAATTTCCTACCAACCACTTCTTTTAAAAGAACCAAGCAACTTCTACAACTGACCAGCGGCAAATCTTCCCTTGAAACAGCTGATATTTTGCCCAAAGACTTAACTGAATTTATAAATAAATCTGAAAACGAGGATATCACAATAGTTGCGAAGCGATAATAAGGGTAATAAGTCCCACCACTTTTGAAATCTAGTCTAATCTTGAATACCAAGATGAATGATATTAAAAAACCGTATGACTGGGCTACCAACATCATGGAATTTTAGTCCTTTTTTAAAAGCATGATACACGCCAATAATCCAAGAAGGATTCAAACAATCAGAAACAACATTCAATCTCAGATAAAGCCCATTGGCCCGATAACCGAAAATGTTAACTTTCGGATGCCGGCTTGTAATAAGTGGGTACTTGAAGGCTATTTTTCTCGACACAAAGTTGCCATTAACCGAACTATAATAGACATAAACACTATAGACACTATAGACCCCATCTCATCCGTCCCCAATAAAAAGTAAATATATGTCAATTTGAAACCAATTTCGTTAAACAATTCAATTTACGGAAATTCGATTAAACTATAATTAATTTCATATCAATGCATTTGGCACTCAGTTGCAGGCATTTTAATCATAGGTTCTGACTCTGAATTTGCATTTCTCTTGTACATAAAAAAAAGGTCATTCCGTTGATGGACTTTTATTTATTCGATATAAAAAAATCAATCTCATTATAAATGTATAGGTAGAGTATTTTTTATTACAAAAACACAGAAAGATATTTTAAATATATTCATAAGGCTACATTATCAACTCAATCGATAGTCATACTATTATGATCCTCCTTGCAGGGTCAGTCACCTTGACGTGTGCACCATCATGGAACTCAAATTCGATGGTGCTGGTGCGGAGGCTTACGGCGTAAAGAGTCATCGGGCTATTCTGATAAGGGACAGGCCGTCTGATGAGCGTCAACTAAGAACTGACCAGGACTACACGTCCGCCCCCCATCTCCTTTTTCTCCCCAATTACCCATATTCCCCCTCCATCAAATCCCTAAATCCTACTTCCCCAATAAACCCTTAATCTAACGTGGCAAGCGCCGAGAGATGCATGGCTAAGAGGGTGCTTAGTCGTTAGTTTTCAAACTTCAGATACCAGGCGACCTCCGATTTTAAGATAGCCTTCCTGTGGTTAGACGGGTAGACCACGTGCGACACCATATCCCGAATACTCGTGGGTTTCAAAATAAACCAACTAACAAAAAAAAACAATAGAGAATGATGCCTCTAAAATTGCATTATCAAACAGGGATGTTTTAGAACACCCTGTCGATGACGACACGACATCTGTCAAAGGGATAGAGTCGGTAATCATCGACTCTGAAATGGGGGAACCTGAGGAGAACTTGTCTCAACTCAGTGACTCTATTTCAGAATCCAGCACCATATGCAACAGCATATTATCGGATGAAAGACATCCCGATATAGAGGACGTACCTAAGACAGTCGGCAATGTGGCACGGACTGAGTCTGAGTACGTTAGGTTCACACCATCTGAACAGCGCAGATTTAAGCGCGCGCAGAAGAAGGGGAGCACCATTGAGCAGGTCCGTCTCTATGCGATCCAAACGATGGAAAACAATGGTCCCGAGGTGAAGCGAATGCGATCCGAGGATAATACCCCGCCTCAATCCGAAGCGAAGCGAGGTCGCACTGGGAAGACAACCGTCGACAAAGTCTTGTATAGCAATATAACGAGCTATGTTGGACTGGGTGTTGTACCGGTGGACATTGATCGTAATCTTCTCTCCAACGAACAAATGGGTTTGATACAGGAGAGGATTATGGATATCACGATCGAACAGCGTGACGAGGAGGTCAAACCAGCCTTCCGCGGTACTACATTCAAAGCCGGATGGATCATGATCGTATGTGCGGACGCCACCACTGCAGAGTGGATGAAGACAACCTTCGCCAAGCTAAAAGAGAAATGCGGATTAGAGGTGTTGCTTGTGGGAGAGGAAAATTTTCAAAAACCACATGTCATCAGAGGGTTCTTCCCGCAGAGTACCGGCGTAGCTAGCGAAAGGATCCTAGCCTTATTAGATGGCCAAAACAAAGAGCTCAACACGAGAACGTGGAGAGTTCTACAAAGATCGGATGAGCGAGACATCGCACATATGGTCTTTGCTATTAATGACAGCACCATGAGAAGACTCGTGGAGCTGAAGGGTATGGTCTCTTTCCGGTTCGGACAGACCAAACTTATCCTAAAAAGTGCTGACAAGACGACCAAACAGGGCCCTAAAGACCAGATACAGCACGTTTTGGGTTTTAAAAATGTCACAGCTCACGGCAGCACCGCAACTGACCCAACTGGGGCCAGCACCAGCGCTGCCGCTAAGGCTGCAGCTTCAAGCACGGAAACACCTGTGCCGGAAAAAGAAGCTACATGCGCGAAGTCAAGCGCAGCCGAAAAGGCCGATAGTGCCCACAGCACTGCCAGAGAAATCCAAAAACGATTCAGGCCTAAGTTAGGCATGGATCGTAAGAAAGCACTGGCACAAGAAGGACATAAAAACAAAAGTCCTAGAGGCAAACAAAGTGGGCTTCCTCAACAGGGTATCGTACGTAGGAGAGGTGACAACAAGCCCAACAGAGTACGAAACCCTCAATACAGACGCAAATGATGACCACCCGTCTCAGCGTTTTGCAGGCCAACCTGCACAGGGCTATGGTTGCCTCGGACACTTTTAGCCAGCGATGTGCCGAAGGGAACATTTGCACACATGCCACCCCTCTATGATATCTTTCATAAAAGAGGATGAGATAGTAAGGTCTAGGACCTCTTCTCTTATAGAATTTCTAAAAGTGCGACTATTCCCCTTGTTTAGAAAGACGAGGTTGTTGCTATATAAAAATTCTAATAACGACTCACCTCTATTGTTTGTATCTCGGCTGCCCCAAATCGTGTTATGTGCGTTTGCATCGCAGCCGATTATGATGTGTACTTTTTGGTCCTCACAGTAGCGGACAAGTTCCTGCAAGCATTTTTGTTTAACAGCAAGCAGCACCTGGCAATATCGTATTTCATTGCATGCTTTTCGGTGCTACTTACTATTAGAAAGAGTAGAGGGATAGGAAAGAAATGTTTTGGTGCAGTTGTAAGGTTTTTCTCCACCAGTGGTGTCTAAATTGCTTAGAGAGATCTAGTTTTTCATGCATTCGACGAAAAGTAATGAACTTGGTCGGGATTTGAATGCACGACCTTTCAATCAGTCAGCGAATATACTACTACTGCACCGTTGCCACCCGTCAAGCCAATATTTTCAAGCTTGGTCGTGGTTTCTACGAACAAGATTGTTCATCGTATACACGGCTTCGAAAGAAGTGTCCAACATATCAACTCCCTCCTGCTGGTCCTCGACTACAAAAAACCGTAGTCTGATTCGACATTTTCCGGTTTTATTGCAGCAGTCAATAAAGTCTGTCGGATATCTATTGCCTGGGAGATTCGGCCACATGAAATACCTTGCGCCTGATTTTCAGCGCTCTTATCTCCGGTTCACTACGGTCAGTAAACTGTCTGTGCAGCTGTTTCAGCCTCGAGAGTAATCTGATTTTGCGTCGTTAATTGAGTCGATTGCAGGGTTTCTGTACTTCTCTGTCTAATACTAGTTTGAACTTCCGGTAAATGGCATCGCCTGATATGTTTTTATTTGTCGGCGGGTCGATTCACTCGAACGTTCATAGATATATCGCGCTTTAATAATGTGGAGAAGGTGGATAATCGATTGAACACACAGAGTCGCTATGTCTTTGGCCCTAACGAATTAAAATTCTATCCCCGCCTTCTTGTGTGGGGTGGTTCGGTCTCTTCTCACTAAATGGTAGTTCTGTTCACTTGCATAACGAGAGGTACATAATATGCGCAATGAGGTTACGGGTAAAATGTTGCTGCCTTATAAAACTAGCTCCTTAAATCATCCTGTCTACTCTGCTTGGTAGATTCGCCCAAATAGATTATCTACCAACGAAATTCTATTAAAATCAAAAGCTAAGAAATTTCCTTTAAATGGAATTCCAAAGGAAATTCTCATCCTTTTGTTGCATCTCCTTTTTAGATCCATGTCTCTAGTTTGGATTTTTATTTCCTCTTTTACAATATAAATACATTCATTTGTCGGTTTCGGTGTGTATATCTGCTGTTGTAGCGGTATCTGGTATGAAGTTTCTCCAACGTCCAAAACAAAATAACAAACCATGGAAGACACCATCAACCGAGGTAACTGAATAATAATTACACAACTGCTAGTCCACTTTAGATACATCATCCATGTATATTTTCACTGCAGATGATGTATCTAAAAGAGAACTTTATTTAATTCAAAAAATTAACGTGTTATCGCACAATCTTCTTTCTCATTCATCCCCGAATACAAACCAAGATTAAGCTACTCTTGCGAAAGTTCAATTTAGATTGCCTCCTTATCGTGTCCCGTACTTTAGCAATAGCAACCCAGATTATCACAAAGTTGAGTTGATGAAAAGATATAATTCCTACCAAGGTTTCCTTTTTCTAAATTCATGGTGAGGTGTGGGACTGCAATAAAACTGAAACTTTGGTCAAGGTCCTAATTATAGGGTGATGAGATAGGCTACACTTACAGCAGTTAAATTATTTTTAACGTGGGTTGCTTCGTCTGGCTTACTTTTTTTTTTTTTAAAAATACATAAATAATATCTACGCTTTAATGCTTGGGATGTTAAATTGACCAACAAAAATTAACGAGTTCAGGATTTCTTTCTAATTTGAGAATTTTAAACGAAGATCTAGGCAATGCTGCTGTTTCCCCACATCGGATGAATGGTGGTGTTTAAGCCGACACAAAATGTTAGGCAAAGCGTACGGGTAGTGGCGATGGACGGGGAGGGTGGGGGGGAGGGGTTGTTTTTTTATGAGAGCAGTTGAAAAGGTTGGCATAACTGTACAAAAAAAACTATCCATCGTATGAGACAAATATTTACACAGAAATAAAAATGATAAAAAATTGTTTCTATATATACAGCGAACTGTTGGATACCTTATTCCTACTCTAATCGCTCATAAAGTGCGCGTGGCAAAAGTCTTAGTATGGAGGAATTTGTTAAGAACGCTCTACATATTTTGTTATACAACATTTAAAAGATTTTATCGAAAAACTAAGTTTTATTCAAAACGACCTTATCTACTCGTACATTCTTTGCGAAGAATAGAACTTTTCTTCAGTAAACGGTTTTTTTACATAGTGGGCGTGTAAAAAATTTTATATTTAAACATGAGCATTAAGCCTTTACTCTCCTAGAGAGTATATATTTCAAATTTCAGCTTCCTAGCTCAAACGTTGACTTTTCGATAAAACTGTTTTATTTAATTGTGGACGTGTAAGTAAGCGGATTTCAAAAACTTTAACTCCCTAGCATCCTGGGGGTCCAAATATAATGTAATAAAAATTTTAGCTTTCTAGCTCAAAATTCGATAAATTTGTTTTTTTGAGATTGTGTGCGTCAGGGCAGATTTTAAAAAATGTCAGATTTCTACCTCCAGCTTAAATAATTAATTTTTGCCGACGGAGGGACGGACATTGCTAGATCGACATTACTATCAATGCTGATCACGACTATAGGGGTCTCCGGGCAATATATTAAGGTGTGTGCCAAACTATAAGTCAAAACGTATATCCCCTTAAAATTGGGTATAAAACGAATAGTGGACAAATAATATCAGTTGCATTAATTTACTGTTCTTCCAGCTATAGTCTTTAAAAAAATGACTATTCAGGCTTCTTCCGCATATTTCGCAATGAATTTATCGCATGTGGAGATTTTAAGGCAAAAAACAAGTAGGTACTGGCGACCTAGACAGACAAACACGAGAGGAAGAAAACTATATAAAGTAATAAAACAAATTAACGGCCAATATCACTCAACGAGGGAACCTACGAATTGGCCAACGAATAGAAAGTAAACTCTAGATCTTGTGGAACATTTGCAGATGATCCTACTATCGTTGCTGTTAGAGAAACAGTTGAAGTAGTGAAAAAAGCTGCAGGAGGCAGTGAATAACATATAAAATTGGACCAAAAAATGTCAAATTAAATTAGACCTAAAGTCGGTCCATATTAACTATTCGAATAAAAATGTTGAGTACATCCCAGTATTCATAAATGGTAATGAAGTAGAATACACAAACACAGCCAAATATCTAGGAATGACACTAGATGCCAAACTCCGCTGGAAAGCGCTTTGTACAGTTTGGAAGCAGCTCTTCCGAATTATTCCAAACCTACACCGGATTTCGGCAACGAGATATGCTCTCATATTTCTTCTTTAATCTTATTCCGGAGAAAATAGTGTGTAGGGCAGGTGTTAACACAGAAGAACCGTCCAACTACTGGGATGCGGACGATATCGGCTTGTCTTGAAGTAAATGAGGACCAGACCAAGTACATGCTATCGTCGTGTTAGATTTTTGGCGATTGAAGAACAGGCGAAATTGTTTGGTCTTGAAGTAAATGAGGACAAGACCAAGTACATGCTATCAACAAGCAAACAAACAACTGTCCACCGCATATGACAAAACGTCATTGTTGAAAGCAATAACTTCACTTAACTAGGTGTAAACATCAACTCCACGAATGACAGTGGAGATCCGGCGGAGAATTACCTTAGGAGACCGCTGCTACCTCGATTTTGCGAAACAAAAGTGTTCAAAACTACTCCCTCGAAGGACAAAATGCATGCTCTATCGAACCTTAATCCTGCCAGTACTGCTTTATAGTGCCGAGTGCTGGACGATAAGTAGAAAAGGGACTTCCCTTTGGGTTCTTTTGGAAGAAAAATAATACGTCGGATATTTGGTCCTTTGTGCGAGGAGGACGAATGGAGGAAAAGATACAACCGCGAACTCTAGGAGCTGTACCTATGTGGATGTGTGAAGCTAAATCACGTCAACCACATTGGCTCGGCCACACTGAGCAAATGGACAATAATGCTCCAACCAAGAGGATCTTCGACTCCCAGCCCCCTGGTTCGAGAAGGCGAAGAAGATTGAACCTCAGTTTTAAAGACCAAGCCATCGCGGATGCCAGAGCGGTTGGTCTGGACAACTGGAAGCAGCATGCCCGGGATCGCAGGTGATAGAAGATTGCATGTCTCAGGCAGAGACTCTCTTCTTGTTTGTTCAATTCCAATAAATGACTGCTTTTAAAAGCAAATCCTAACCACTTTGGACCTAGGAGCTCCAGCTATGGGCATGCAAGAGCACGTACTACGTAATATAGTAAATTCACCATTTTGCATAAGAAACACTGATCTGCAAAGAGATCTGGAAATTGAAATGGTTGAAGAAGAGGGCAAAAAAGTAGCTAATAAACGAAGGCTTCTCAATCACGTCAACTCGGAATTGACGGAACTATTAAATACACAAAATCTGACTCTAAGATTAAGCAGAATCAAATCTGTTGAAATAGCTAGATAGCCAGAAGAGGGGAAATTAAAAAAAATATTTAGTTGCCAATGGGCAAATACTAATAAACATATAACGACAGTTGTAATAATTGAAAGGCTGGCCGGTCCCCGCCACGCGAGGAAATGCCAAGACGGCGGTACCGCACTCAAACCGAAAAAAAATTGAGAAGGGATTAGTGGGTAAAAGTCCCACACTGTTACTGACTACGGGCTCAGTTTCTTTTGAGGATTACCACCTCCAGCGCAAAAAAAACAACTTTTCATGCTGACATATAGAAGCCGCCCTTAAAGGAGCAATGAAGCATAAGTGAGATATAAAAAAAAACTCCAAATCGTAACAAATATTAAATATTTTAAACTTCGCGTTTCTTGGAATAGGTACCAATTTTGTATACCCTATTCTAAGGGTATATTAATTTTGACGCAGTTTGTAACACACCTTAATATTGCCTGTAGACCCCTAAAATTTACTATATTTATGATCAGCATCGATAGTAATGTCGATCTAGCCATGTCCGTCCGTCCGTCCGTCTGTTGCCAAAAATTAGGCATTTAAACTGGGCCTAGAGAGCTGAAATTTTAACCATATACTCTCTAGGGTCCCGAAATAATCAAGTTTACGTATTTTTGAAATCCGCCGACAGACACGCCCACAAACTCAAAAAAACAAAATTTTGGAAAAAAACGAATTTTGAGCTAGAGAGCTGAAATTTTTTATATATGATCTATGACTCCTAAAACTGCTCGGGATATAAAATTTTCAAAATGCGCCCACTGACACGCCCACAATTGAATAAAACAATTTTATTGAAAAACCAAAATTTGAGCTAGGGAGCTGAAATTTTTTAATATATACTCTCTAGGGGCCCTGTAAGCTCATGTGTGAATATTTTCAAAATCCGCCCACTGACACGCCCACAATTTAAAATCAACTTTTTTTGCAAATCCAAAGTTTGAGCTAGGGAGCTAGGATAATATACACTCTCTAGGGGCCCTTAATGCTCATGTGTTAATTTTTTTTAAATCCGCCTACTGAAAAACCAAAGTTTTTTTTTCCATAAAATCCATTAAATGTTATATAACAAAATATGTAGAGCGTTCTTCAAAAATCAATCATACTTAGACTTTTGTCAAGCCCACTTATGAGGGATAGGAATAAGAATAGGGTATCCAACAGTTCGCCCAAGCGGACTGTAGCCCGTCCCTATGTTTTTATACCAAACTGAGAAAATGAAAACCGCCCCCAGAAATATGCACAAATAACCAAAACAATGTCATCCGCTAGATAATAATTTGTGCTGTTGTTTGCCATGCATTATTATGGGATAATTTTTCATTCTGGACGAATTTGGTGCAAATAATTTGGGGACATTTTGCATTGCTATGGGGCAATTTAGCATAAATAAAATGGGGCAATTTTTCATTTTGATATATAGCGTTGGGACCTTTTAATCTTTTTTTTGCCATTTTCTATTGGGGGCGAATTTTATTCCGCAGCCCTGAGGCATACTGCAAATTATTCGGTGTTCTTCTCACAATAACCGGTGTTTATAGGTCACAAACGTGATGTACAAAAAGACACTTTTACAGTGGGTGACTTTATATTCTTTGGTTGCAAATTAATAGCAAGTATAGGAAAAATATATCAAAAATTTTTAAAAATAATTCACATTGACAAATTATGCAGACTGCAACAAGGATAATAAAATCATCTAGGACGCTAATAGATTATATGATAACAAATAACAAACGGATTTGTGCTTCGGTTATCCCAGACTTGCAAATAAGCGACCATCAACAGATTGCTGTTGATATTAATAATGGATATGAAAGAAAAGTATCGGCGGAAGTAAATAAAAGAAGTTTATAAGTTTCATGAGGTACAATGCGGACCGTTTTTTCACTGCTTGAGGTTGCCAGCCAAATCAGTCAATTTCACTGCTAAAACCCCTTATCTTGGGCTGTGGACATGATGGAAGAAAATTAAGAAATTCATCGCAAAATCATCTTGAGCGATGAAGTGCATTTTTGGTTAAACGTCTTCGTCAATAAGCAAAATATGCGTTACTGGATAGGTGAGAACCATCATGTGCTTCATGAAACAGCACTTCATCCGCAAATAGTCACTGTTTGGTGCGTTTTTCATGCCGGTGGTGTCATTGGGCCGTTTTTTTCGTCGATGAAAATGACCGTCACGTTACGGTAAATGGTATTCGCTACAGACATGTTGGAACGTTATTTCCTTGAGTAATTGCATGAATTGGATAACAGTGATATGTATGGTCCAACAAGACGATGCCACAAGCCACACAGCGGGTGCAACAATCGAGTTATAGAAGTCTCAGTTCGGTGAATGTGTTATCTGGAGAAACGGACCCGTCTATTGGCCACCGAGATCGTGTGATTAAATGCCTCTATACGTTTTTTGTGGGGCTACATCAGCGGCCGTATCGGTCGAAATGTGCGGCCGAGTCATCAAACATTTTGTTGAACATATTGAGCGTTGCATAGTGGTGGACATTTCAACGAAGTCGAATTCCATTCATAAATGTTTTGATAGTAATTTAAGCCTCTAAAACTGCATCATCACCTAGGGATGTTTTAGAACACCCTGTTGATGACGACATGACATCTGGCAATGGGACAGGGTCTGTAATCATCGACTCTGAAATGGGGGAACCTGAGGAGAACTTGTCTCAACTGAGTGACTCTATTTCAGGATCCAGCCCCATATGCAACAGCATATTATCGGACGAAAGACTTCCTGATACAACTGAAGTACCTAAGACAGTCGGCAATGTGGCACGGACTGAGTCTGATAACGGAAGTTTCACGCTATCAGAATAACGCAGATTTAAGATCGCGCAGAAGGGGAGTACCATTGAGCAGACCCGAATGTGCGAAACAAAGTCGTACTGAGAAGACAGCCGTCGTATAGCAGTATAACGAGCTATGTACGACTGGGGGTTATATCGATCGTAATCCTCTCTCTAACGAACAAATGATTCAGATGCAAGGGAGGATTCAAGATAGAACTTCCTGACCAGCCTTCCGCTGTACTACCATGTTTCAAAGCCAGTTGGCTCATGATCGTATGTGCGGACGCTGCCACTGCTGAGTGGATGGATCAATGTTCGCCAAGCCAAAGGAGAAATATGGGTTAGAGGTGATGCTTGTGGGAGTGGAATCCCAAAACCACATGTCATCAGAGATACCGGTGTAGCTAGCGAAACGATTCTGGCCATACTAGACGACCGAAAGAATGAGCTAAGCACTAGAACGTGGAGAGTACTGCAGAGATCGGATGTAAGAGACACCGCTCATATGGTCTTTGCTATCAATGACTATACCATGAGGAGACTTGTGGAGCTTAAGGGGATGGTCTCGTCCCGCTGCGGACAGACCAAACTCATACCCAAAAGTGTTGATAGGACGGCGTTCGCCTGCCTCGCTGGGAAACTGTTTGCCTTCTGTGAGGTGGTGATTATATGGAAATAGCTTCTAAGAGGGAAGATGTATAGAAGCAGAGTGGAGTGACTGTTTCAATCGAACCCCCGTTCTGGTCATATTTTTTCTGCTCGGTGGGAAGATAACATACAGAGGCTGACTGCTTCAGAGGGTTTAGCCTCAAGTTAGTTTAACATCTGCATTTAGTGACCAATTTGCTTATGCAGCATACATCTGTTTCGCTTAGATCGCTTAGATCTTCAAAGAAAGAGCTGCCAAGGATTTGATTCCTTGTATTGGCTAGTGCAGGGTAGTTACACAGAAGGTGTGCGATGATTTCTTCCTCCTCCACGTCCCTACTGCTTCTCCAGTCTTTGGAGGGTACTTCGATTCTGGTGGCGTGTCTGCCTATAGGGCAGTGATAGCTCCAACTACCATGCTTATATTTGTCCTGCTAATGGAGAGATTACTTTTTTTTGCATCGTAGTTTGTCCATATCTGTGTGGAGGACGAACATGTGCTGATGTTAATCCATCTATTGTTCGCTTTAGTGCTTGAAAGGGAACAGTCAGTGCCTGGCTAAGTCATACGCCCTGCAGTTGCGTGGAATGTCACTATGTCCGGCAACCCAGCACAGTGAAATATTGCATCTGTCAGCGATCTTATTTAGAGATTCGCTACATTGTTTTACCAACTTAGATCTGGCTGCCGGTGTTTCTAGGGCTTTTATTGCTGCCTGACTATCTATGTAAATCCCGATAGTTCTGCCGTCTATCGGGTTCATTGAATCTGCATGCTGCTTCGCGGATAGCCATTACTTCCGCTTGAAATACACTGCAGTGGTCAGGACTCAGGAAGTCGTAGCGCGACATTGAGTTCAGGGTCATTTGAGAAGATACATGTGTTGGTGTGGACCTTAAGGCTCTAGTATTGAAGCTGCATGCTGACCTTTGGACTTGTTCCAAGGCGCTCACGTGGCATTTCTTTAGTACCACAGGCCACCAAGTTACGATACCATAAGTAAGGATTGGTCTAAGACGGTTACTTCTTTTGAGCTTTGGATTAAACTCATCGAGAATTGGTTCGATATTTATCATTTGGAGAGGATTATTGTGCCGTGCAACAACAATTGCAATTGCTACAAAATAAGGTTATGCGATGTATTTTAAAGTGCAATAGATATGTTTTAATTCGTTTTATGTTAAGTTCGTTCAAATGATCGTCAGTCAAACAAAGAATCATAATGAATACTTATGTAATTGTTAATTTATATATTAAAAAAGACCTAATGCCTATTTATTTACGAAATCATGTGCAATATATTAATGAGGTGCAACCATATTTTTAATGAATGGCTTATAATTTTAGATTACCAATCTTTCTTAAGGGAAGAACACACAATTGTTTGCTTCAAATGTTCAATGAATTGCCATATACTTAATATAAGAAATAAAACAATTCTATCAGCTTTCAAAAGAGATATTTTCAACTTCGTCAAAACTAATTTTTAAGCAACTAATTTTTAAATAACTCTGATTAAACTCAAACAAAGTTATACTTAGCTCCTTATACTCCAAATTATAAATAATGAGTGTTTCTTCATTTTCTACAAACTTTTATTTTATATATTTTCTTGTACTTTAACGTTTGATACTGATGAAGTCCCTATCAGCTGTTGAACGTTTTATTTACCTTCGGCAAGGGAACACGTCATGAAATCGCTTTTCCCACCAAAAATTTCGAAAATGAAATTGGTAGGTAGACCTACAAGAAAACTTTTTTTATTGCACCGCTGTCATATTTAAAGAGAAAGAGGTTTTCAATAAATTGTTTTAAGTATTTGCCTGTTGCAGTATTAATCCCACTACTACGTAATTTCCTTTAAATTGTATTAAATACTTTTGGAGTTACGAAAACGAGCCACTTATGTAGTTCACTTATGCTACTCACAAGAAATGTCATGCTACAATTGACGCAATTTCCGTAAATAAAAAGTAAATGCAATTTTAAAATTATTACGCAACTCGCACAAGCGCAGTGCTTCTTGTAGATCGTAAATTCGTGAGTTTCCTTTACTTTACAAAGCCTTGTTTCAATGAGATCACAAGGTAAGGATCCAAACGTTCAATGCAAAATTTCCACTCGACTAGACCCCTACAATGACACTTCACACTGTCTGCTGGCTAGAGACTTTAATTCAGGTGCAATTTCAGAAATTTCCAAACAAGCACTTTTAAAACAAAAGAAAACAACAAAATACTTAAGGTAGGTACATAATCTACTACATAATGTAATGTATGAAGGAAAAAATAACTTACAGTTACTTGTTGAAGTGCAATGACTACCTTATTGCACTAGTTCCCGTTCCCCTTATGATGATGCTGTTGCTCTTGCTCCTTCAAGCGGTCAGTGGTATTGTGGTGGTAAATCTAATTACACCCACTATCGCGGCAGGATGCCGACCTCGTGTCAACCGTCACACAATGTATCAAATGTATTCGTCTTACGCATTTGTATGTGTTTCACTGTTGTATAAGCAGTCGGCCCCACATTCGCCTCCTTCAAACGGGATCGGGGAATGAAAAACCAACTTTCGCGTGCCGTGCTGTTACATTGACATTTCACTCGTTATATCCTTAGGCAATTCACTTTCGAGGGAGCTTGCTCGCTTTAATATTTTCACTTGCAGCCGCTTTTCTACTCCAAATTAGGATAATATCGTATTCACTTACACTTTTCTTTCGGTTTACTACCGCACAAAGGATATTCACCACGAAATCCCTTTTCAAGCAACGCAATCACCACCGAATAAACGGATATACATTAAATTCAACAGCGACACAAACCGTCACTTTGTGTCCTTTTCAAGTTGCTGAGCGCTTTAAATTTTTAATTTTTCAAATGAACTTTCGATTCCCCACATTTTCATACTCGGAGCAGCTTAATGGGGGCCAGCCAAGTATTAGTATTAGAACTCACGAACAACAGAAAAGGAAAAATGCACACACGATGATGAAAAATGGGAGAAAGGACACAAGTGAAAGGTTCTACCACTCCTTGCTAACCTACATTTACACGCGTATCCAAGGATAGCCGAGTTTTTCCTCCTTTCTCTGACGATTTTTTTTTTTTTGCTTTTCACCCCTTTCGATTTTTCTTACTGAATTTCACGAAAAAAAATAATTTCTTCATACTGCTTCCTCAGATATTTGATATGGAAATTACTTAAACTTCATGGCAAACACGGAAAATATTTAAAAAAAAATATTTTAAAGTATTTTTCCAACACAAGTATTTGTTAATACTTATAAAATGTTTGTGACTTCTTCTGGAGACACAATTCCTAATCCACGGTGTAACGCGATTCTACTCGACTGCGCTCCTAATCGTCGACTACAATTCTTACACAATTTTACAACAGAGGAATTTAAATCTCGAAAAAATTGCATACTGTAATGCGTGTGCGCTAAGAAAAATATTGGGAATTTTATTTCACTGTTGGTGGAAAAGAGAGGATTATATTGAAATGTTTATCAGATTAAGCTATGACAGTGAAGGCAATAAAATCTTGAACACAATAAATATAAACTGATTATGCACAGAAGTCAAAAACCATGAAAGGCATGCTTATGTACTCCTATGCACTGTCAATACATAACTGAAACCACAATGGCCATCCCCACCAATATTTTTTGAGAAATTATTAAAATTAATAATGGTGTGAGTACTCATGAAGCCTTTGGTGTGATATTTATATAAATATTTATGTACTTTTCGAAAATACCTACAAACTGAATAATGATAGGAGTACACGACATGCAAAAGCCGCATGTACATGCGGCATTGACATCAGAAACGCGTCATAATTTCCGCATGCAGTGTACTCGGCAAGTTTGTGACTGCCGCATGTAGTCAACATCTACATGCGCACTACATGCGGCACGAGTGTCGCATGGAAACATGTCGCATTTTCGTATGTCGTGTCCTCACAAGCCGCATGTTACCTGTGACATTTTTCCTATTGTGTCATGTACTGTACATGCGGCAGATCCCAAACATGAGCCAGCACTAATTTCTGCTGCCGCATGTGATTTATACATAAAAAAAATGTCCTTGATGCCTGAAAAACCGATGTTTTACCAAATAAGAAACCGCACTGTATTCTTGTGTTAAAAGTTATTTTACCAAGAGGTCCTTGGAACACCAAAACACTTAATTGAAGCCCAAACAAATAATACTTTTCCAGCATGTAGTTTTCATATTAAAATATTATCAATATTATTTTTCATTTCCTTGCCTATACAAACAAATTGCCACATATACAACTTAATCATAAAATTTGCAGGCATCAGGCTCATCCAATTAATAATTCGCAAAGAGCTTATGTAAATAATAAATAAATTGTATTTATATAATGTGTTACGTACCTCTGGAATTAGCTTAAATTATTATTGATATGATATATGCAAGGTAAGCACGATAAATAAATAAATAAATACAGAAAACCTTATATATCAAAAGTATTGCGAAGAAAATATGCGGCATTTTCCCTTGTCGTGTACTCGCAAGCTGCATGTACATGCTATATTTTGTCTGTGCTCATATGTATGGTGGATACTCAGTTTGCCATATGCGGTGTCCTCTGCATATTTTCTGCCCGCATGTACATGCCATTGTCGCATGTAGGCCGCATGCAAATATACGACTGTTGGGACAGATTTGACATGATTTTTCGCATGCCACTTTTTTAGAATGTTCCGAATATGTGATAAACATGCGGTAATTTTATGTGATGTCACTGCCGCACTCGCTGATCTACGGCCACTCATTTTTAATTATTGAACTTAGGATCGGTTATTATAAACGCACACACTAGGGCGGTATACAACAACCGGAATCGCGGTATTGTGGCTATACAATTCTGTACCACAGCATTCATACCCACGCAAAATTAAAAAAAAAAATAGGAAAAGAGAGGATATCATTTGAAAATGTATGTCAGAGACATTCAACGAAGATAATAAATACTTGTGAAACAATACATTGGAGTGAACGGACAGGCGGTATACCGCTACCGCCCTCTTAGGTATCGTTACCGCATAATGCGATGGTGTGTGAAAACCGTAAAGCAGCTTATCACAATCAACAGAACGCCAAACAGAAAGGCTATTTTCTGTTGACGGTGACGTCTAATCTGTTAATAACATATTTATTTCTGTTTCCGTTTCTGTAGCGTTTGAAAAGCCGTATATAGTAAACCCATAGAGGAAAATCTTTTAGGCTGAACTTTGCTTTATAAGCCATCTGGCAAATCTGTTGATGTGAAATTGTTTATTATAATTCTAGAATGCAGATTAATTTAACACATCATCGACAAATTTCAAAATGGATGGGTGCATATAATAGATGAAATTGATATACCGAACCTCGCACCTACCACAAATCAAACAGTGAACCCAAGCTGGGGGGACAGCATGCCCTCAATATGCTTTGCAATTTTTATGGGATCTACTTGTTTTTTTTTTCAACGTAACTGAACATATTTTCTATGGAATTTGTTGACATAGTAGGGTTAAAAACAAATATTATAAACACCGTTTTGGACCTACCAAAAAAAAAAGGCCATTAGAAATGGCCCCATCATTTATAAAATCGAAATTCCAGAATCATCATAGGGTTTCGAAAATGCTTCGACGATTTCTAACTAACCTCTAATCCTCCTATGACATACCTGTGCATATTCAATTCACCTAGCCCAACAAATGAAAAAAAACTCGCAAATGGCTGCTATGCCAACCATCTCTTTCTTGCACTAATTTCATCGAATCCTTATGTCAGTTTCTTCATTTCTACTAGCTGTATTGATAAACTGACGGGTGTTTCATAAAAAACACGAATTCCATCAAATTGTAATGTTTTATACCCCAAAATGTTTGATATTTTTGTATAAAAACAATTGTACTCTTTTGCTAACAATAAAGCGCGCATTTAAAAAATTCAATTCATTTGTGTTGTGATTGTGCATTTTTGCTGGTTACCAATAAACACCATAAATGATTTTTATGTGATTGATAGGTAGCAAAGAACAAACATTCCATCATCAACCAAAAAAAAAGCCGTACCATTCCTGAAAATAGTTCCACATGTCCAATTTAAGGGCATTTCTGTTAAATGAATCAAAATGAAGAGGCGAAGCGCCAATTATTCTCAAGCCGAAACAGGATTGCTACTCAACCTCTTCCTCAAGTACAACATTCTTCAAGATAATAAAACCGACGCTGCGTCATTAAAGGAAAAGAAACAAGCTTGGAAACGACTGGCTGCTGAATTTAATGCAAGCACTTGCACTAGTCAGGTAAGAAATTCAAAAACGCTCACCGGATGTTTTGTTCTTGCTCAAGGAATCGTATTTCGTTCCAGATTCGTAGTACAGCTCAAATTAAGGAAAAATTCAAAAACATGAAAAGAAGAGGAAAACAACCGAGACAGGGGTATGTATATTGTTGAAATTATCAAAATGATATTAATTGCATTGTAAAACTTTTCCAGAAGTGCTGATGAAAATTTGTTTGACTCTTTTGATGCAGCTCCAAAACTTCTTCAACCGTTGATATCGAGTATTAATGACAGTCCACAGCAATCGGATGTAAAATCTGAAATTCATTCAGACGATGCATACGACGCGGAAAGTCAGCCAGCTACACCACCGTACATAGATCAGTCAGTCCTATTAGAAGCGGCCACATCCAAAGCTCCAATCTCAGAAATTGCCGAACGGACAATCGGCTTCCCATATAGAAGAAATAATGAAGATGATCCGAGAAGGGAAGAAATGCTTCTTTTAGAAAAGAGAATTCTCGAGAAGAAGCTTGAAAATCTGGAAACTGAAAGGGAACAGAGTGCCACCGAACACCTATTGCGGGTAGAATTGCTGAAATATCAATTAAAAGCTTTCAAACAAAAATCATTCCCAAATGGAATGGATTAAATATGAGTTTGCATTTGACTTAGTTGGTCTGATTGTTGATGATACAGTTTGGGGTGGACCTACACTATCATCTATATTCCAGAATTCGACTGAAATTAAATTACAATTGAAAATCAACTTGATTCGTTTAAGTGCTCCACATGAACCTAACTATGTCGGCAGTTGAATGCTTCCAGTTCAAAGTGTAATTTTGCGACGATAGGTACTTACCAGAGAATCCTTCACTGCGTTTTTTTCTAGGTTCGTATTCGAAAGCACTCTGTCAGAGAGATGGTCTTGCAAATTGAACGCGCCAAATGACTGAAGCGATTGCTTTTCAAGTTTAAGTGCCACCACAATGGCGTATGCAACTCACTGCACGATTTCGATTAAGGGTGGAAAATGAATTTGGATTGTTTCTTGGTTTGATATGACGGCAATAAACAATGAATTGAATTTATTTATTGTTTTCGAAGGCGCATTCAGTATGCCACAGCCTAACTTAGGCTCGACCGCTGCTTGTTTGAATTAGGAAACATAAGGGCGGTTTTTGACAATTGCGTTAGGGAACTATTGCAAAAAATTGGGTGCGTTCAATTTGCAAGGCAAATACTAGTACCATCGAACAATCGTGTGGCTAGTGATAGAGGTTAAACTAGCAGATAAGGTAAATCTGAGTTGCCTCTAAAATTGAATGCCCATGCCCATTCTGCCTGCAATGAGAGCAGAGGCAATCGAGAAAAGCATCCGTTATTATAACACGCCTCCACTTACTTTAAATTTTCAGCAGAATCAGAAGAAACAACGCAAAAGCAGTGCAGCTGTCAAGTTTTGTTTGCTGGGTATTTCATCGCATACTTGGTTCGTTTGTGAGATAGAGGCAGTGATTTTCATGGAGAGCATCACTTCAGTGCACCAATAGCAAGGAACATCCCCTCTTGTTTTTGGCATTCGATAAAGAGTATGCAAGCACAGCATGCCTTCTATCGCAAACTATCGAAATGTAGTTGCGAAAATAAGCCGTGTTTCTTTGCACGCGGATATAGGGATGGCATCAGAAAACGACTATCGCCGCTTAAGAATTCATCAAAAAAAAAAACTTGGCAGCACACATGCACCTATGACATGCACCGTGACACAGCTGTAAGTTGTAGTTAAGAAATGTGTATTGAAAAACCTGAAATTGAAAAATATATACTTCCGCCAATTGAAATTGATGCCAAGCATATTCTAAAATTGTGAAAAACAATTTCACATTAACAGATTTGCTAAATTCAATTACCCTTAAAATGAAGTTTGAAAAATAATAATAATAAAACCACGAATAAAATATTCGGCGGGATGTGTGAGTGGTCGGTGGGTTGTCAAACTTTGACATTTCCTGAAAAATTCATCGGTAGGATTCATCAGAAACGAAGAAAATGGATTTTGGAAGTACTGTTTATCCCCGCTAAAGGACTTGTTGTATTTTACATGCAAATTTCAAATTATCCCTATATCCGCGTGCAAAGAAGGCTATAGTCTCCACTTGAGATAATGTCATTGGCAGCATGCATTAGTGTATGCTATCTATTTACCGCAACTGGACACCACGTGTAAACAAGCGAAAGATTTACGCCGTGGTTATAGAATTTACCTAGGAAACGTTGACGCGTTTTGATTAAACAGTCACATTCACATATTATAATGCTCTGCTGTTTCTACCTACGCACTCGTTGCACAATCTGCAGGCATTGTCTTTTGCTATGCCCATAGTCATCAGGTTTTTTTTTTGACACGGCAGTGTCCTTTGAGGAAGCCTGTGACTAGTCGAATCTGACTTTTACTTAGTTGTAGCATTGTATATAAACTCCATAGTACTATCATGAAGCCATTTTTTGTGTTAGCAAGCCCCACCGTCTGGCGCATGCATCGATGTTACGATTTCGATTTAGCTTGGGTAATGAATTTGGATTGGTTCTTGGTATTGATATGACACAGCAATTGCTGTGCTTGCACGGGGGCCCATTGGTCCATTGTGATCCCTTGTTGTTTATTGTGGTAAAAATCTTCCCTTACAATAAAAACACTTCCCATACTCCGTTTAAATAATTCTTGTTGGTTGCCCTATTGGAACCAACCTGTCTTCTTGACAAACCTGATTGTGTCCGTCAATGGTACCTGCGCTACGTCCTCTAGGTCTTCGAAAAATCTGTTGCCCAGATAGCGAAGTCGAGATGTCTGGAGGTTTGGACACTCGCAGAGCAGGTGTTTGATGGTCTCGGTTTCTTCTATATTCTGACAGCTCCTGCAGTAGTCTGGTGAGCTAATACCCAGCCCGTTTGCCATTACACCTATGGTACACTGGCCTGTTAGTACGCCGGTTAGGATACGTATTTCTTGTTTATTCATTCCCAGAATGTGTTTTGTTCTTTTCTCGTCGATTCTTGTCCATAGACTGCGAGATATAACACAGTCGTGCCTTTGGGACCAGGTGGTGTTAATTTGTTCCCTCAGTTTTTGGTCAATGTTTCTTTTTGCTGCACTAGTTGGGATGTCTATTGACGTAATGGCGTCCATTGCATGCCGTGCCCATAGGAGCTGTGTCTCCACATGTTTGCCTCCTTAAGGCGGAGGGCTCCTTTGGCAGCCATGCTGCGAATGTATTCACCAAGGGGTGGTAGGTTTAAAATGACTTCCAGTCCGGCTTGAGGTGTTGATCTCATTGCTCCTGTTGTACCGATGCATGCTAATCTCTGTACCTTTGAGAGGTTATGGAGATAGGTAGTCCTTTCTGTTGCCTTCGACCATACAATTGACCCGTATGTAAGTATTGGTCGTATGATCGCTGTGTACATCCAATGGGTTATGTAAGGGCGCATACCCCAACGTTTGCCAAAGGTCTTCTTGCATGCGTAGAAGGCGCATAGTGCTTTTTGCTCTTTCTTCTGTTTTACGTTTCCAAGTAAGCTTAGAGTCTAGGATGATGTCCAGATACTTTGCCTCCGGGGAAAGTTTCAGACGAATTCCGTTTAGCTTTGGCATATCGAATTTCTCGATTTTTCTTTTCCTAGTGAACAGAACGCATTCGGTTTTGACTGGATTAACTCCAAGGCCGTTCGGTCTTGCCCACGAGGATAATTCTTTTAGGGCAGATTCCATGAGTTCACTAATAGTGGGAAGATACTTGCAACTTATTAGAATTACAATATCGTCTGCGTACGCTACTCTTTTCGTCCTTTTGACCTTTAGAGTCGTTAGGATATTGTTGACCACTATGAGCCACAGAAGGGGAGATATGACGCCTCCCTGTGGGGTGCCCCTGGTCACTGTTTTCCTTATGGTACTCTCTCCGATCTCTGAGTTAATTACTCTGCTGTTAAGCATTTCGTAAACCCAGTTCGTTATTTCTATTTTCGCTCCTAAGTCTACGAGCGCTAACAGTTTTTTTTGACTAGAATGCAGCTTCGTACTTGTAACGTAAGTTACGCCAAGCGACCACACGGGCAAACTCTTACAACAACACAAAGCTTCTTGTGCCTTAGTATCTAGACGTGCACGCTTATACATGTACGCCCAGGTATATATCTATACATAGTCGCCTATCTATAGACGTAGGAGCTTATGTATACATATACCTACGTATAACTATAATTATCGATAACTTTTTATATCTATGTATAGGTATCGAGTTAAGATACAAATGCATCCAAGTATATACACCTATAACTATTCTAAATTAAGAAAGAAATTAAGAATTCCGATCTAAGGGACGGAATGTCCAAAAAGAGCAACCTCCTTTAGCGATGGTTACATAAAAAGAAATTTTTATCCGCGTATGGCGATCTACGTTAACTGCCTTACGTTACTATTTATATAATTATCCATTTATGCGAACTTAAATTA
Organism: Portevinia maculata; assembly: GCA_949715645.1. Classification (NCBI taxonomy): domain Eukaryota; kingdom Metazoa; phylum Arthropoda; class Insecta; order Diptera; family Syrphidae; genus Portevinia; species Portevinia maculata. The sequence continues at coordinate 194,231,101 of OX454525.1, forward strand.
GAATTAGTAAACTAAGACACGACACTGACATAAAGGTTATGGTAGGGCGCTAACGAAAGCGAACGCATGCCTTTGGCGACACCCGTTGGTAAAACGACCGATTATTATATATTCTCCAGTAGGAGACTTCTCCGTGGATGACTTTAGTCAGCCAGGAGGGTAACGACAAAAATGGAAAACTCGGCGGAGACTTATGGGCAATTTACACGGTCACACATTCCTAACATGTAAGATTAAAGGGATGCTAAATACTAAATATCCGTGTGACTGAAAGGGACAGCATTACCTAACATGCAAAAAAACGTGACACGTATTCAGGTCGGCCATCTTCTTTACGTGGTAGGAATTATGGGAAAGCTATGCATGTTGATATTTTTATAGCGATGGCTTACGAAATTTCGATTTCCTATAAAACAAAATGGGCCCTGCTATCATATGTTTTAATCGCCATAATACATTTTTGACATTTCTCTGCTTCACATCGCCGATTGTACCTTTTTTTTTTAAGTTCTGGCTTGCCAAGGCGATTAAATATGGGGCACTTCGACCTAAAAAGATCTTTTGTGCCGTGTGGGCCAGAAAATTTTAGACTAGTAGAGTTTTCACTTTCCGTGTAAAGCGGACAATTCTACTAGTAGAAGAATTCTTTATGTCCTCGGGGCACATTTGTTCCCTGAAAAAGATCTTCTTTATAATTCCGTTTAGGGCCGGACATTCACATAAAATGTGTTCAGCTGACTCGTCCTCTTCAAGACAGAGTCGGCACTCAGGAGAGTCTACTATTTTCATTTTGTGTAGATGATATCTTAAACCATGGTGGCCAGTAAGGTAACCTACTAAGTTTTCGATATCATGCCTGCTTAGGTTTAGGCATTTGCTGGCATTTTTATTGAAAGGCCGAACGGCTTGTTTGGTCTGTCTTAAACCTGGGATGCTTTCCCATAGATGGATACATTTTCTGTATTCCCAGCTTTTTATTGCTGCCGTTGCTGCTCATAGACAGTATCACTGATGCCTGGATTAAACCAAGTTTCACCTACACACACAATATCAACGCAAGAATTGGAAAACAAATAACGTAGACAGTCAAGCTTTTGCAGATTAAGACTTTGCGCATTTAAATGGCAAATCCTAAGTCCATCACGATACCTGCATAGACCATTAATCATAATAGGGGTTGAGCTTTCATTCACACCATGACAACTATTATACACGGGACTAGTCATGAGAATCGAAACAAAAAACAGACCAACAAGCAAAAAAAGAAAGCAATCCGATTATATTAGTGTAGAATAAGAAAGGAAAATAGAAGAAGAAAAACAGGTTTAATGGAAGAAAGAGAGGAAAATACATTACAGACTAGGAAATAACTTAAATTAGTAAATTATTATATAAAAATCAATATAAATTAACAGGCTTCAGTTCAGGTTGTTATCAATGATCAGTTGCAGCAACAGTGAGTAGGTCATCAGAGCTTTCGACACGAGAGCTTTTCCTAGTGGCAGTTTTTTTTACATACATTGTTCCAGCTTTGGTGTAAACAGAGAAGAGCTTTTTCTTTCTCTTCAGGCTGATAGCGTTATGTAGGAGAATGCGTGATTGCTGAGGTAAACTTTCATTGAGGTAGCAGCTGCCATTATGTTCCATGCAGTGATCACTCAGACTTAATTCTTTGTTATGTTGTTTGCGGTAGTTCGAGGCTGAGCGGAGAACGTCGTTGCGATCGCGATTGCTGCAGAACTTAATAATGATTAATGACGGTTTATTATGATCTGTATTAGCATTGTTGTTGTTAAAACGCTTTCGCACACGGAAAATATCTCTTAAAGGTGGTGGCCTGCAGTCGATCGAGTGACAGAGGTGATTGAAAATATGTTTTAAATTCTCACCAAGGCATTCGGGCACCCCAAAGAGAACAGCATCTCCAGCGACGTCTTTCTTTTCCAAAGCAGCTGCCTGCAGGCGAAGAGAATGAAGTTCTGCATTACTGCCTTGCACAGAATTCTCTGCTTCAAATTTGTCAATACGTTCGATAATAGTTGAGATATTGTAATTAATGTTGTTAAATTTTAACATCCAGCTTTCATTAATTTCTTCGAACTTATTAGCAATTTCAGCGCGCAGTTTTGACATTTCCTCCATTAGATTGCGTTGCAGAGTTTTTGTCTGTTTATCTAAATGCTCTTCTAAGACTTTGAGAGTGAGAGTAGTATTGACATCATTTGATGGTTTATGTGAAGGTGAGCTATGGTGGTGTGTGGGCGTTGAGGACAGGCCTTTAAGGGTGGGTGTCCCTCATCTACGAACTCCGAGCTCATGTAAACATCTTTACAAGTATTAGTGCACGGAATTTCAAATAGCCGAGCACACCCTCCCCCTTCTTGATCACAATTGTGACTGAAGTCTGCAAAACGAAAATTCGCTCATAAAAATCTGCACAACAAATCATAAAGAAGAACAAAAAACAAATAAAAGGACAAGCTGGCTGTTGGGGGCTGCTGGCCGTGTTTTGCAAACGCTTTAAAGCTGTATAGGTACCTACGTACGAACTGAAACCGAGAGTGTGTGTAATATTCATTTCCTGCGATTTACGTACGTCTGCCTGCACAGGCACAAATCAAAATAATATGTATCCATAATTTTCATAATCCATTTTTCAATTTTCGATCATTGGCTTGGTTTTGGCTTTTAGCATTCGATTTTGGTACATTATACCCTATTCTAGGGGTATATTAATTTTGACGCATAGTTTGTAACATACCTTAATATTGCCCGTAGACCCCTAAGAGTTACTATATTTATGATCAGCATCGATAGTAATGTCGATCTAGCCATGTCCGTCCGTCCGTCGGCAAAAATTAGGCCTTTAAACTGGACCTAGAGAGCTGAAATTTTAACCATATACTCTCTAGGGTCCCGAAATAATCAAGTTTACGAATTTTTGAAATCCGCCCACAGACACGCCCAGAAACTCAAAAAAACAAAATTTTGAAAAAAATCGAATTTTTAGCTAGGAAGCTGAAATTTTTTATATATGATCTATGACTCCTAAAACTGCTCGGGATATAAAATTTTCAAAATCCGCCCACTGCCACGCCCACAAAAAAATAAAACAATTTTATTGAAAAACCAAAATTTGAGCTAGGGAGCTGAAATTTTTTATATATACTCTCTATGGGCCCTTTATGCTTATGTGTAAATATTTTCAAAATCCGCCCACTGGCACGCCCACAATTATTATTATTTTTTTTTTTTTTGAAAATTCAAAGTGAGCTAGGGAGCTGAAATTTATAATATATACTCTCTAGGGGCGCTTTATGCTCATGTGTTAATTTTTTTAAATCCGCCTACTGACACGCCCACAATTAAATAAAACAATTTTATTGAAACACCCAAGTTTGAGCTAGGGAGCGTTTTTTTTGATAAAATTCTTTAAATGTTATATAACAAAATATGTAAAGCGTTCTTAACAATTCAATCATATTTAGACTTTTGTCACGCCCACTTATGAGGGATAGGAATAAGAATAGGGTATCCAACAGTTCGCCCAAGCGGACTGTAGCCCGTCCCTTTGTTTCTTATATAAAATCGATTTGCGCTAGTTTGTTGTTATTGCTTTGTTTGTGGCTCTGTGACGCGTACCTTGTTTAGTTACTTAGAGTTAGAACCCATGCCAAACGCTTACGCTACCTGACCTAGCCATATATGATACACTATTTGAGATGTATGTATTCATATTGTCCTCTTTTATAATTTTTGATAACTAGCAAACTGTCGTATGATTTTGAAACTTTACATATAGGTAGAAGGTAAAAATGATTACATACATAGGTGTTTCGCCCTCATTCAAAGGGAAACTTACAGCATAGTTTTGCTGTGTAAACTGTTGGTATGACATATGTACTTTTCGAAAGGGCTATAACATACCATTCACCCTACAGATATTCAATTTTACGTGATAATTAAAAATTGAAAATAGTTTGGCTCGAAACTTTGATTGTAGCCCAAAGACCTTCTTTAGGGAGGTAGCTCTAAGAGGGCATAAGCATTTGAATGGGAAAACATAGTTATAGTCGGGTTTACTTCAAACTTAGTAGCATGTAGTACCTACTCTGCGATACTTATGATGAAACTCATAGATATCTCCGCATAACTGAAATCGAGTTTGTGTATGAGTGTGATTGTGTGTCCAACAACTACTTACCTATGTACAATAAAAGCGAAAGCACAATTCAGAATTATGTATAATGTAAATGTCTAATGTAATTTGCTTTGGCTTTGGCTTTTGGCATTCTAAATTGGCTTGCCTCATTGCATAAAGTCGATTTGCGCTAATTTGTTGTTTTTACACTTTCATGGATGTATTATTGTCCTCTTTAATAATAATACATTTTGATAGCCGGAGAACAGGTTATTTAAAAGGTAAAACATATTTTTGTTGATCGGATTTACTTACTTCAAACTTAGTAAAATGTAGTTCTCTAGAGCTCCCTTATTGGTTATAGGAGGATGGGGGGGGGGGGGTAGTTCTTATTATGTAGGTATGTATCTACTTGGTTTTAGAGTCTAGTGTCAAATGGTTTGAAAAGAATGGGAAATGTAAGTAAGTACATACTACTTTTTAGCTTCAGCTTTTCAACCAGAGAGCGTACAGCCAAATGCTGCATTATCTCTATGACGTCATAAAGGCATACTGGGCATCTCCACCACGACAAGGTAAAGTAGAAGGAGATGAAAAAAAAAATTATAATAAAAAAAACAAAAATCCAAAGCATTTTTAGTTATTTTTTTAACGGAAGACATGTACCTATTTATTTTTTTTAAATTACGTGTTCCATACTCGCATTCCCCTAGGAATTCGCGGATCACATAACTCAAGGAGCAAATGGTTGTTGTAAAAATTTTGCAGGCTTTCTTTCATTTTCACTTCCCAGAACGCATCATCTCTTTCAATTTTTAAGAAAACGAAATCACAGGAAGTCCAAATACCGAAATAGCAAAACAGTCGGTTGGTAATATGAAGTTGACCTTGAATTTGATAAAAATAATTGTGAGTTCGTTTTAGCTCCAAATGTTCACCATTTATTTTTAAATACGCAATTTTTTTTTTTCTATACCTTCCATAATTGTCAGGTCCTTGGCTGATGAAGGACATTTGACTTCGCAAATGGCGGTATCACCTACCAAACCATCTGGTGTGGCACCAAAAAAATGAAACTGTCTATCAATAAATAGTCCACACCTTTGAACAACAACACCAGCAGCTTCTTCAAGTTTTTTTATTGCATTAATTTCATTTTGTATGCCCCATAACATGGTTTGTGTTGAAAATGCACTATATAGGAATGATTTAATTATATTGTGGTAACTAGATACATTTCTAAGTTTGCAAATTTTTCCGAAATTAGATGCGGTTACCATTACTTTCCGTATATCATGCCATTTTAAACTATGCGATTGGTCTCTTGTTTCCTTTTCTACATCTTCTCTCCGTCTGAAATTGTTTTCCACTAATTCAAAAATTTCTGTTTTTCGTGTTTCTATATTTTCGGGTGACATATCGGGAGTATCAATAACAGCTTCAACATCGCCGTAATATTTGTCGGATGGAGCATTTTGTCTGCGCCTTCTATGAACAACCTTAATATTTGTTGAAAACAGCCTCCGTTTTCTTAACAATTTTTGTTTCCGTGTCTCTGTTTTGACCAGAAGTCTATGAGAGGGAACCGAATACATGGTAGGGTACATTTAAAATATCAGCTTGTAGCAAGCAGATTTGTTCATCAATATGCTTTTCATTATTTTTTCGGTATAGAATAGCACTTTTAATACCTTTAATTATTCTGGCTGTTGCAGGGACTAACATTTTTCTTCCCAATAAATTGTATTTGGTGTTTGTTGTCAAGTTTGTTAACTTTTTGCGAAGGTTTCTAAATAAATGATTGACACATTCAATTTTGTGGATGGTATGTTTTGCATATGGTTTCGCTTCTAAGAGTTTCTTATATACATTACTGTCACCGTCGGCAATGAAATTGTTAAACACTATCCCATATTGATCCAAACAAAATTTAAAGCCATCAATCAAAATATCAGACTCCATTTTAGTGGACGGTCCTGTGTGATTTCGGTTGCAAATATGCCTTGGTGGAATGTCTGTCGTTTTTTTTTGTTCATGCAATTTGCAGATGTGGCAATACTTATCCTTCACTCCATAATATAGGACCTTTTTAGTTTTGAAGCCAATGATTGTGGCTATGCCGGATAGTGCCGCATATTTACATCCATATGACCTATGTGACCAGGCTCCGTCAGTTACAACCGTAACGAGTGGATAGCCATCTTCATCAACATCGCCATTCTCAATCGCAATGCGCTTCTCCTCATCAATAGCAGCTTTCATATGCTTTTGTGCAGTTTCAGCCCACACCGCCATACTACTATTTTCTATCATTCTGTAGATCTTTGAAGTCATAAATGGAACATTTACTGCTTCGAGGACTCTTTTGCACTGTGTAAATCCGTTCCCTGATAATATTGTTCCAACAACAATTTCATTGTTTATTTGAAGATCCAGTGAATCGTTATTTAATTCTTGATTATTACAAGTGAACGCAGACAGCTCTCTGTTACACATCTTGCATTTAAAAACAAGTTTTGAATTTAGGCCTAAATATAAACACAACATTTGGAAGAATTATATACTAAGTAGAAGATATATGAAAAATTGCATAAAAATTAAAGCCGACAAACGAATTACTATTTACGTTATCATTATCATCGTTCGTTAGCTTCTATTCAAATGCGACATGAAATATGTAAACACACTCGTACCCTGTCGTATTTCTTGAATGAGTTCCAAATCGTTCAAAGTGCAACCAAATGTTGCTCCATGCAATGTAATTGCCTTTAAATTTTTTAAGAAAAAATCTATATCAACAATTCGTTTGCCCTCAGGCACAAATTCATTGACTCCTTCTGAATTGTCAACACCAACACAAATTTCAAATTCTTTTTCAGAATTTTTATGCAATAGCGTGGAAAAGTCATTAGGAATATAAGACATTTCACTATCATCAATGAAAGTTGATGTTGAAGGAAGAACGTCATCAATCTTTTTTGTAGATATTCTGAAGGTAAAAATAACGAACATAATGTAGTCAGCCTAGCTTATATTTATAGAACTGATAGGTATTTCGAAACAGTAATATTTATTATGTATAATAGTTATAAACATTAATTGCATTATACGAATATGTCCACCGCTTGTCAGGCCTTTAAAAAATAAAAAAATTACTATGACAGAAAAGAATCACAAAATAAACAAACAACATGTCATCCACACAGAAAAGTTGATTTTAGTTGCAGGCTCCTCAATCAAAAACGATTGGATTGAAAATTTCTGGCAAAACTGGGAAAAGCAAAACAGGCATTCCCATTTTCCTTTCTAATGCAACGTTTTGCTCAATCACGTCCCTAAAATTCGATTCTCATTTTTCATTCGCTTGACTTTATCAATCAACAATAATGCATGAATTCCGGCCAACCGAAATAAACTGGTTTTTGGGATATCTGCAAATTACAGATTCTCTCAGTAGAGAGTAAAATTATAGAGAAAGCAAATAGCGCCGTGTCGGATATTTCGTGAACTATTATGGATATTTTGGTATATGTGTGCGTAAGTTCTGAAACAAAATTAAAAATTCAATAAAATAGTAAACTTTTCAAAATGTGAATTTAACTATTTTGTGAACCAAATATGTAATTTTTATTCATTGAACAGATAAACAGATGTTTGAAGAGCATTCTCCTGTTTACAGATAAAAAAAATAGTTCCTTGTTTCTCTACAAAGATTATTTACTTTTAGTTATTTTAACTTTCAATTCTTAAGAGTTAAACAAAAAAAATCAAAAATGTGCTCCAATGACGGCACAAATTGATTCATTGGCAATAAAATGAAATCGTAAAAAAAAATAAAAAAGTTTCATCTAGGGGTTGCCCCACCCGGTATAAGCAAAAAACACCCCAAAAAAGAGGGTTTTCGGACTTTAAGCAAAACCAGAGTCAAAAAATTAAATTCTAATTCAATAGTGCACTGTGTCTATTTATTTTCAATCGAAAACCGTTTAATTCGATGAATTATCTCATCAGCCCTGCAAGACAAATCGGGTTGAACAAACGTATACCCCCAGCCACCCAGCCTTAAGAGCGCCTTTGGAACGGGTGTTGGGAATTGCCATTAGGTTATGGTTGTGATTGTGAGACCAACTTTATTAGTATGCGAGTGTTTTTTTTTTTTTTTTTCAGCGACGAAGAAAGAGCACTATGAAAACTCGTGTCGGAAAATTGATTATAGAAAATTATATTAATGTACCAAGATTTAAGACGGGTAATTAATCGACATCAGAGTAAGCACTTTGAACTTTGGGTTCGCAAGGTTAGAGTTAATGAATGGCCGGGGAACACTCTTAAATTTGGTACTGAAACTAGACCGAGATAAAAAAAACGTGTCTATACGACTACACTCATCACGACAATAGTTTACACGAAAATACAAAATATTCTATTGATACGCAGTTACAAAAATACATTAAGTTGGTGTGAGTCCCTCGTTGAAATAGCTGTAGTACTTAGTACTGGGTATGTATGCGGGTGCTGTTGCTTACCCTTCGCCCAAGGTTAAACGTATACGGTCATTTCCTTTACGGTACTCTTGATGTAACGGTGCTGTCGTACGTTTCGGTATGGTGGTGACGGCGGTGAAATTCAGCTTCCAAGATTCTGGTGCAGCGTGCTCCTCGGCGAGATTCTCATGGGAATCTTCCGCACCTTTTGTAAGCGGATATTGTGCGCAATTAGGTACGATTGGCTGCCGGAGTCTGTGAACTATGCGTTCTCTTAAATTTGCACACTCGTGCTGTTGCCGAGATGGTGGTGACGGGGCAAAAAAAATGGTTGCTTCTGCTGGAGCGTGTGGAGACAAAAGATATATTTTGAGATCACGTCGGGGTCACCAGTGTGGGGTACTGTACCACAAATAATAATGCACAAGTAATTGATTTTTGCTACTTTAGTATACTATGTTAATTTAACAAAATGGTTACTATTTTTACGTCGACGTTGCAGGTCACCACCATCTGATTACGAGTTGGACGAAGAATGATTCAATCCGAAACCGAAAGAAAAAGGAAACGTCGCTTTTTTATAATGACAGCGAGTGTTCGTTGTCTCGCTCTCTCAGCCCCATTCAGCTGTTGTCCTTGTCACTAAGCATTTTTCTTCTGTCGGGTGTGTTCGTTTGGTGTTGTGTCTCGGAGTTCGTCGGTGTGGTTGCGTGGTCGGTAGCGTCGGTCGTGCCGCCACAAATGCTCATGTCAAAGAACAGACATCGTAGACCGGAACAGAGATAACAGAGGTCAAATGCGCTGCTGGAACTGCAACAAAATAGGGCACCTACAGAGACAGTGCAGAGCTCCACCCAGACAAGGCAGTTGTTCACATTGCGGGCCTAGGAGGCGCAACGAAGAAGCATCTATCAGGGATAACATCCATCCTGCAGATATAGCTTCGCAGAACCAGCAGTCGGGAAACGTGCAAGGACCAGCTTCGCGGGGCAGAAGTTGGTTTCCGGAATCGACGACCCCAAGACCACAATTCAAGTCTCCCAAACCAAACGAGGAAACCAGAGTCTAACAGTGGAAGCCTATATCGGACAAAATAAGTGCGTGGCAACCATCGACACCGGTGCCACCACTTCCATTATAAGGAGGGACATCGTCCGTCAGTCTTGGCTGCACAACACCAGCAATTACTGTCTGAAAACGGCAACAGGAGCGACAGCGAAAGTGTATGGAGAGGTCATACTAACAATAAATTTGGCAGGATTATCATTCTCCCACGCTTTCCTAATAGCCGATAGTATTGGACATTGGTATGCAAGTACTCAAGTATCGAAACGTAGAGATTCCGATGGTATTCGGGAACGAGAACGCCGCATCCCTGGGGACAGTCATTAGTAAGGAGGATGTCCTACCACCTTCTTCAGAGACACTGATTTGGACAAAGCTGGAAGGTGATCCTGGGGCCCACCGATTCTTTCTAGTTGAGCCAGAAGACAACCACTGCCGAAACTGCGTGGTTGGAAAAATGCTTGTCGAGCCGAAGAACGATATGGTTCCCGTACGAGTTCTTAATGCGGAACACAAAAGCGTCAAATTGAAGCAAGGTGAGGTGGTTGGAAAGTGTGTACCGGATACTGCCATCACAAAACTATCACAGGAAGGTGTTGCGAAGCCTCGTTCACCAATGGGAATGACTGAGGTGAAAAGAACTTTATTCCAGCACTGCGATCTGAATCAGGAGCAGCAAGCCATGGCCGGGAACCTCATCAACGAGTTTGCTGATATATTCGCTTCGCGGGGCTGCGAGTATGGCCGAGCACACCTTGTACAACACCGGATAGACACTGGAGATGCGAGACCGATTCGTCAGCCTCCCAGACGATTACCATTGGCTAAGCAGACGGAGGTTGCAGAGATGGTGTCGAATCCTCTAAAAGCCCATGGGCATCTCCAATTGTTCTAGTCAAAAAGAAAGATGGCAGCACTCTGTTCTGTGTAGACTATCGCCAACTGAATAATGTCACCAAAAAGGATAGCTACCCTTTACCAAGGATTGACGATACGCTGGATACACTGTCCGGAGCCCGATGGTTTTCCACTCTAGATCTGAAGCGTGGCTACTGGCAAGTGCAGATCCATCCGGAAGACCGTGAGAAAACGGCTTTCACAGCAGGAAACGGGCTCTGGCAATTCACAGTAATGCCATTTGGACTGTGTAACGCGCCGGCAACCTTTGAGCGTCTAATGGAGCGTGTTTTGTTGGGGCTAACATGGAAAACGTGTTTGGTCTACTTGGACGATGTCATCGTGGTTGGAAAAACGTTTGAAAAACATCGAGATAACTTGAAGGAAGTGTTCCAGAGACTACGAAGTGCACAAATAAAGCTTAACCCGAAAAAGTGTGATCTCTTTAGATCTGATGTAAAATATCTGGGGCACATCATCTCGTCCGAGGGAGTAAGGACTGACCCAGAGAAGGTCGATGCGGTGAAAAATCGGCCCGTTCCCAAAGACAAACACCAAGGATCGCGGAGAGCTTGCATCAACTGACGGAAAAGGGAAAACCATTCAAATGGTCAGGTGAATGCGAAACGAGTTTCAAGAGTCTCAAACACCAACTGTGTGATGCTACAATTCTAGCGTACCCTACTCCAGGAAAAACATTTATTGTAGATGCCGACGCTAGTAATGTTGGGATCGGAGCCGTTCTTTCGCAGATCCATGATGGCCAAGAGAGAGTTGTTTTCTACTTCAGTAAAGTGCTATCCAAGCCGGAGAGGAACTATTGCGTAAATAGGCGGGAACTCCTGGCTTTGATCGTGGCAACAAAGCACTTCCACAAGTACTTATATGGGCAGAAATTCATCCTGCGTACAGATCATGCGTCTCTAAAGTGCCTGCTGCAGTTTAAGAACCCTGAAGGACAAGTCGCGAGGTGGATTAAACGGCTGCAGATGTATGACTACGAGATACTCAGCGGCCCTGCAAGGCTGATTGTAAATATTGCGTACGCCAGGAGGAAAAAGATAAAGTATCAGCCCAACGGTTGAGAGCTGAGCCCATTAGCGGCTGGAGTGCACGGGAGATCCGAAATGCTCAACAGATAAGAGTCCGGAACTGAAGGCATACTTGGCACAATGGGACTCACTTCATGTTCAGGATGGCATTTTGAAAAGAAAATGGGAAAGTTCGGATGGAACATCAGCCGTGATGCAACTTGTGGTACCCAGATCGAAAGTTAACGAAGTGCTTAGGAAACTGCATGATGGAGTGTCCGGAGGTCACTTGGGAGTAAATAAGACACTCGAAAAAGTGCGAGAACACTTTTACTGGATCCACGCAAGAAACGATGTCGAAAACCGGTGAAAATGCGCCACTTGTGCAGCCAGTAAAGGCCCGAGAGTAAAAATGCAGGCAAGATGCATCAATACAACGTTGGAGCGCTCTTTGAAAGGATTGCAGTTGACATCGCAGGACCGTTTCCAGAAACCAACAGTGGAAACCGCTATATCCTCGTAGTGATGAACTACTTCACTAAATGGCCTGAAGCATTTGCTATACCTAACCAAGAAGCTAAAACCGTGGTAGAGCAGATTGTCCACAACTGGGTAAGCAGATTTGGCGTACCAATGAAATTGCACTCGGACCAAGGTCGAAACTTCGAGTCGGAGATATTTAAAGGAGTATGCCAGCTACTAGGGATTAAGAAGACAAGAACAACACCGCTTCATCCACAATCGGACGGAATGGTGGAACGCTTCAATAGAACCTTAAACGAACACCTTTCTAAAGTTGTTGGCGACTGCCAGCGGGACTGGGACAAGCAGATCCCCATGTTCCTATTAGCTTATCGAAGCGCAGTTCATAACACAACAGGTCATACTCCATCCGAAATCCTTTTTGGTCGAACCAGCCGGTTACCTAGTGAATTGATGTTTGGATCTCCGACTGATGAAGCAACGAATGAAGATGATTATGTTGCGGATCTCAAAGAAATCATCAGAAAAATTCATCGGAAAACTAGAGATAAGATTCGGATATCCAGCGACCGCATGAAGACGAGGTACGACACAAAAGCAACCACCACAGGATTCCAGGAAGGAGATCTGGTATGGCTATACAACCCTCATCACCGAAAAGGCATGTCACCTAAACTACAGCAGGATTGGGACCCTATAAGATAGTGAAGCGCATCAACGATGTTGTCTACCGGATCCAGCGAGGAAGAGGCAAGCTGAAAGTTGTCCATGTGGATCGTCTCCATCGCTACCATGGCGAAAATATTGACGTGCTTGTTCGGGACAATTCGTCAACTTGTAGCGCCATCTAGTAGAAAGTAGCCATATTACCGATTTTGGCAGCATTTGAATAGCAGTTTGAGTAGCTGTGGAATAACTAGTACATACATAATTATGTTGTTCTCGAACCTTCTAAACTCAACGAATCTGGAAATTTCGAGAGGTTTCACTAGGAGATATAAATAGATGTCGCAGGAGCACCCAAGACATTCGAGTTGTGAACCGCGATAAAGAAGTGCGATAGATGACAGTAGTGAAAAGTATAGGGAAAAAGTATAAGTATTGAGTAAGAGAAAAGTGATTGTGTATTTAAAGTGATTAATTCTGAAAGTCAATTGATGTGAATAAATGAATTATTAGAATAATAATCAAGAAATAAATTGAAAGAGAACTAATAAAGATTAATTAAATAGAATTACGTTTTATCTTTTCGAATCCTAGCCTGGATGTAACAATACCAATAGTATTAAATACCAGAAAACATAACCTACCCCAAACTTCAATCAGAGTTCAGAGCAAACAAATAATATGGCATAAGTCTACCCGATATTATTCCTTCACCTTTCCGCCCTACCGTCAACCACCAACGCTACCTGTGTCATCTTCCTTCCCATATACCTGCGCAAAAACGAAATAACAAGAAAAAGTAATATCTGATACAATTTCCCACCAATATCGGTAATACCATAATTTAATTTTATTTTTACGCGCATAGGTGAACAATTTGCAATGCAGTCACTACACATACACCTCCAATCATGCATAATATGAAAACAAAATACGAAACTCGTGTTTTTCTTGCTATATAAAAAGCTATCATTATCCATCATCCATTTCTAACGACAAAGCCAGAGCCATCCAACTATTTCCAAATGTAAACAAACATTCATCTTCATTATTTTTGGGGAATGAATGCGATATAGTTTTGCAATCCATATAATGGTTTGTGCATTGGCATGTGGAAGGTAACATGCCATGCCAGACCACCAGGTGGCGACCCCATCGATGGTCTTCATGATAGTACTGTTGCATGTTTGCTTGAACTGTGTCATTAATTAGTCAACTACGCCATCTAGTAGAAAGTGGCCATATTACCGATTTTGGCAGCATTGGAATAGCAGTTTGAGTAGCTGTGGTATAACTTGGTATGTTGTTCTCGAACCTTCTGAACTTAACGAACCTTCTCAACGAATCTGGAAATTTCGAGAGGTGTCACTAGGAGATATAAATAGATGTCGCAGGAGCACCCAAGACATTCGAGTTGTGAACCGCGATAAAGAAGGGCGATAGATGACAGTAGTGAAAAGTATAGAGAATATTGAATAAGAGAAGTGATTGTTTATTTAAAGTGATTAATTGTGAAAGTGAATTGTTGGATTAAATAAGTGAATTATTAGAATAATAATCAAGAAGTAAAAGACATTGAAAGAGAACTAATAAAGATTAATTAAATAGAATTACGTTTTATCTTTTCGAATCCTAGCCTGGATGTAACAGTACTATAGAGTTTATATACAATGGTTGTAGTAGGTAGTTGTTTCGTTTTTTTGTGATTTAATTTAACACATCATCTACAAATTTCAAAATGGGTGGGTGCATATAATAGATAAAATTGATATACCGAACCTCGCACCTACCACAAATCAAACAGTGAACCCAAGCTGGGGGGACAGCATGCCCCCAATATGCTTTGCAATTTTTATGGGATCTACTTGTTCTTTTTCAACGTAACTGAACATATTTTCTATGGAATTTGTTGACATAGTAGGGTTAAAAACAAATATTATAAACACCGTTTTGGACCTACCAAAACAAAAAAAAAGGCCATTAGAAATGGCCCCATCGTTTATAAAATCGAAATTCCAGAATTATCACAGGGTTTCGTAAATGCCTCCACGATTTCTAACTAAGGAACCTCTAATCCTCCTATGACATACCTGTGCGTATTCAATTCACCTAGCCCAACAAATGAAAAAAAAACTCGCAAATAGCTGCTATGCCAACCATGTCTTTCTTGCACTAATTTCATCGAATCCTTATGTCAGTTTCTTCATTTCTACTAGCTGTATTGATAAACTGACGGGTGTTTCATAAAAAAACACGAATTCCATCAAATTGTAATGTTTTATACCCCAAAATGTTTGATATTTTTGTATAAAAACAATTGTACTCTTTTGCTAACAATAAAGCGCGCATTTGAAAAATTCAATTCATTTGTGTTGTGATTGTGCATTTTTGCTGGTTACCAATAAACACCATAAATGATTATGTGATTGATAGGCAGCAAAGAAGAACAAACATTCCATCATCAACCAAAAAAAAGCCGTACCATTCCTGAAAATAGTTCCACATGTCCAATTTAAGGGCATTTCTGTTAAATGAATCAAAATGAAGAGGCGAAGCGCCAATTATTCTCAAGCCGAAACAGGATTGCTACTCAACCTCTTCCTCAAGTACAACATTCTTCAAGATAATAAAACCGACGCTGCGTCATTAAAGGAAAAGAAACAAGCTTGGAAACGACTGGCTGCTGAATTTAATGCAAGCACTTGCACTAGTCAGGTAAGAAATTCAAAAACGCTCACCGGATGTTTTGTTCTTGCTCAAGGAATCGTATTTCGTTCCAGATTCGTAGTACAGCTCAAATTAAGGAAAAATTCAAAAACATGAAAAGAAGAGGAAAACAACCGAGACAGGGGTATGTATATTGTTGAAATTATCAAAATGATATTAATTGCATTGTAAAACTTTTCCAGAAGTGCTGATGAAAATTTGTTTGACTCTTTTGATGCAGCTCCAAAACTTCTTCAACCGTTGATATCGAGTATTAATGACAGTCCACAGCAATCGGATGTAAAATCTGAAATTCATTCAGACGATGCATACGACGCGGAAAGTCAGCCAGCTACACCACCGTACATAGATCAGTCAGTCCTATTAGAAGCGGCCACATCCAAAGCTCCAATCTCAGAAATTGCCGAACGGACAATCGGCTTCCCATATAGAAGAAATAATGAAGATGATCCGAGAAGGGAAGAAATGCTTCTTTTAGAAAAGAGAATTCTCGAGAAGAAGCTTGAAAATCTGGAAACTGAAAGGGAACAGAGTGCCACCGAATACCTATTGCGGGTAGAATTGCTGAAATATCAATTAAAAGCTTTCAAACAAAAATCATTCCCAAATGGAATGGATTAAATATGAGTTTGCATTTGACTTAGTTGGTCTGATTGTTGATGATACAGTTTGGGGTGGACCTACATTATCAGCTATATTCCAGAATTCGACTGAAATTAAATCACAATTGAAAATCAACTTGATTCGTTTAAGTGCTCCACATGAACCTAACTATGTCGGCAGTTGAATGCTTCCAGTTCAGAGTGTAATTTTGCGACGATAGGTACTTACCAGAGAATCCTTCACTGCGTTTTTTTCTAGGTTCGTATTCGAAAGCACTCTGTCAGAGAGATGGTATCATTTGGCGCGTTCAATTTGCCAGGCAACTGCGAGTTCTCTACTAATTTAATTTCTACCACTTCCCAAACGATGGTCACGTGAGCTATTTGATCAATGAGAAAAGGTAAAATAGTACGGAAGGGACTAGTATCTAGTAGTTGCCTTGCAATAGTCCCCACTGTATTAGCTTTCCTCATTGATCAAATAACTCACGTCACCATCTTTTGGCAAGTGATAGACATTGAATTAGTAGGGAAGTAACAGTTGCCTTGCAAATTGAACGCGCCAAATGACTGAAGCGATTGCTTTTCAAGTTTAAGTGCCACCACAATGGCGTATGCAACTCACTGCACGATTTCGATTAAGGGTGGAAAATGAATTTGGATTGTTTCTTGGTTTAATATGACGGCAATAAACAATGAATTGAATTTATTTATTGTTTTCGAAGGCGCATTCAGTATGCCACAGCCTAACTTAGGCTCGACCGCTGCTTGTTTGAATTAGGAAACATTTAAGGGCGGTTTTTGATAATTGCGTTAGGGAACTATTGCAAAAAATTGGGTGCGTTCAATTTGCAAGGCAAATACTAGTACCATCGAACAATCGTGTGGCTAGTGATAGAGGTTAAACTAGCAGATAAGGTAAATCTGAGTTGCCTCTAAAATTGAATGCCCATGCCCATTCTGCCTGCAATGAGAGCAGAGGCAATCGAGAAAAGCATCCGTTATTATAACACGCCTCCACTTGCTTTAAATTTTCAGCAGAATCAGAAGAAACAACGCAAAAGCAGTGCAGCTGTCAAGTTTTGTTTGCTGGGTATTTCATCGCATACTTTGTTCGTTTGTGAGATAGAGGCAGTGATTTTCATGGAGAGCATCACTTCAGTGCACCAATAGCAAGGAACATCCCCTCTTGTTTTTGGCATTCGATAAAGAGTATGCAAGCACAGCATGCCTTCTATCGCAAACTATCGAAGTGTAGTTGCGAAAATAAGCCGTGTTTCTTTGCACGCGGATATAGGGATGGCATCAGAAAACGACTATCCCCGCTTAAGAATTCATCAAAAAAAAACCTGGTAGCACACATGCACCGTGACACAGCTGTAAGTTGTAGTTAAGAAATGTGTATTGAAAAACCTGAAAATGAAAAATATATACTTCCGCCAATTGAAATTGATGCCAAGCATATTCTAAAATTGTGAAAAACAATTTCACATTAACAGATTTGCTAAATTCAATTACCCTTAAAATGAAGTTTGAAAAATAATAATAATAAAATCACGAGTGTGAGCGTGTGGTCGGTGGGTTGTCAAACTTTGACATTTCCTGAAAAATTCATCAGTAGGATTCATCAGAAACGAAGAAAATGGATTTTGGAAGTACTGTTTATCCCCGCTAAAGGACTTGTTGTATTTTACATGCAAATTTCAAATTATCCCTATATCCGCGTGCAAAGAAGGCTATAGTCTCCACTTGAGATAATGCCATTGGCAGCATGCATTAGTGTATGCTATCTATTTACCGCAACTGGACACCACGTGTAAACAAGCGAAAGATTTACGCCGTGGTTATAGAATTTACCTAGGTTGACTCGTTGACTCGTTTTGATTAAACAGTCACATTCACATATTATAATGCTCTGCTGTTTCTACCTACGCACTCGTTGCACAATCTGCAGGCATTGTCTTTTGCTATGCCCATAGTCATCAGGTTTTTTTTTTTGACACGGCAGTGTCCTTTGAAGAAGCCTGTGACTAGTCGAATCTGACTTTTACTTAGTTGTAGCATTGTATATAAACTCCATAGTACTATCATGAAGCCATTTTTTGTGTTAGCAAGCCCCACCGTCTGGCGCATGCATCGATGTTACGATTTCGATTTAGCTTGGGTAATGAATTTGGATTGGTTCTTGGTATTGATATGACACAGCAATTGCTGTGCTTGCACGGGGGCCCATTGGTCCATTGTGATCCCTTGTTGTTTATTGTGGTAAAAATTTTCCCTTACAATAAAAACACTTCCCATACTCCGTTTAAATAATTCTTGTTGGTTGCCCTATTGGAACCAACCTGTCTTCTTGACAAACCTGATTGTGTCCGTCAATGGTACCTGCGCTACGTCCTCTAGGTCTTCGAAAAATCTGTTGCCCAGATAGCGAAGTCGAGATGTCTGGAGGTTTGGACACTCGCAGAGCAGGTGTTTGATGGTCTCGGTTTCTTCTATATCCTGACAGCTCCTGCAGTAGTCTGGTGAGCTAATACCCAGCCCGTTTGCCATTACACCTATGGTACACTGGCCTGTCCGTACGCCGGTTAGTATACGTATTTCTTGTTTATTCATTCCCAGAATGTGTTTTGTTCTTTTCTCGTCGATTCTTGTCCATAGACTGCGAGATATAACACAGTCGTGCCTTTGGGACCAGGTGGTGTTAATTTGTTCCCTCAGTTTTTGGTCAATGTTTCTTTTTGTGCACTAATTGGGATGTCTTTTGACGTAATGGCGTCCATTGCATGCCGTGCCCATAGGAGCTGTGTCTCCACATGTTTGCCTCCTTAAGGCGGAGGGCTCCTTTGGCTGCCATGCTGCGAATGTATTCACCAAGGGGTGGTAGGTTTAAAATGACTTCCAGTCCGGCTTGATGTGTTGATCTCATTGCTCCTGTTGTACCGATGCATGCTAATCTCTGTACCTTTGAGAGGTTATGGAGATACTCGTAGGTAGTCCTTTCTGTTGCCTTCCACCATACAATTGACCCGTATGTAAGTATGGGTCGTATGATTGCTGTGTACATCCAATGGGTTATGTAAGGGCACATACCCCAACGTTTGCCAAAGGTCTTCTTGCATGCGTAGAAGGCGCATATTGCTTTTTTGCTCTTTCTTCTGTGTTACGTTTCCAAGTAAGCTTAGAGTCTAGGATGATGCCCAGATACTTTGCCTCCGGGGAAAGTTTCAGACGAATTCCGTTAAGCTTTGGTATATCGAATTTCTCGATTTTTCTTTTCCTAGTGAACAGAACGCATTCGGTTTTGACTGGATTAACTCCAAGGCCATTCGGTTGCCCACGAGGATAATTCTTTTAGGGCAGATTCCATGAGTTCAATAATAGTGGGAAGATACTTGCCACTTATTAGAATTACAATATCGTCTTCGTACGCTACATGTGACTCTCACCGATCTCTGAGTTAATTACTCTGCTGTTGAGCATTTCGTAAACCCAGTTCGTTATTTCTTTTTTCGCTCCTCAGTCTTCGAGCGCTGTTTTTATGGCCGCTGTTTCAACATTGTTGAAAGCTCCCTCAATGTCCAAAAATGCTGCCATGGTAAATTCTTTGTGGTGTAATCCTTTTTCTATTGTTGGCACAACTTCGTGCAGGGCTGTTTCAACGGACTTGCCTTTGAGGTAGGCGTGTTGAGTGCTGCATAGGTTGTTTTAGTTTAGAAGGTCCCTTGTGTATAAGTCGATTATTCTCTCCAGTGTCTTTAGGAGAAAAGAGGAGAGACTTATCGGCCTATAATCTTTTGCTGTGCAGTGTATATGTCTCCCTGCTTTGGGAATGAATATCACCTTTACTTCTTTCCAGCTTTGCGGTATGTAGCAGAGTTTTATACAGCTTCTGAAAATGGCTTTTTGCCATGGCAGTATTACATTAAGAGCCTGTTGTATCATTGCTGGTATGAAATTAAATGGTCCCGCCGATTTGTAGGGCTTGAATGATTTGACTGCCCAAGCAATTTTGTGCTCTGTTATAATGCTTTCCATTGCTATTTCCGTTTGTGTGTCTGGCGGAACCGGAGTGTAGCTGATCTCACACCCAGTGATTTCACTAGACTCCGGAAAGTGAGTATCCATTAATATTTGTAGAGTTTCTTGGCTAGACTCTGTCCAAGAGTCGTCAGCACGTTTAATATAGCCGGGGACCGTGGGGTCTTTCGACAATACTTTACGTAGTCTGGCGGCCTCGTTTGTACTCTCTATGGATTCGCAGAACGTGTTCCAGGATTCGAGTTTTGCTCTCCTTATTTCTTTAGTATATAGATTAAGTTCGGACCTATACTTAGTCCATTCTTCATCTGTCTTACTCTGTCTTGCTTTGTTAAAAAGTTGTCTTACCAATGTTCGCCGCTTTTGAAGCTCGCTGGTCCACCAAGTTGCCTTTTTGGGTTTGCGATTGCGAGAGATGGGACAGTGTTTAACAAAGGCTTTGTGCATAGTTTTGGTAATATACTCGACTGCGTTGTCGATTGAGTGAGTGTCGACAAACTTGTCCTCTTTTGGATGTTGTGTGTACTCACTAACCGTTTTCGCATAGTCTGCCCAATTCGTTCTCCTAGGGTTCCTAAAAATTCATTGTGCCATATATTGTAGATTGACTGTAAAGAGTATTCTATTATGGTCTGAGAAAGAGTTCTTTCGACAAACTCTCCAGTCTTCTACCCTGATATGATCATTGTTGCTTTTGAGAGTTATGTCTAAAATTTCTGACCTGTTTCTGTTTTCGAAAGTGGGCTGGTTTCCCCTGTTACACAAAACTAGATTTGTGGAAATAATATGTTCAAACAACGACTCACCTCTTTTATTAATTCCTGCGCTGCCCCACAGCGTGTGGTGTGCATTCGCGTCGCACCCTACCACCAATGATGTGTTCCGTGTGTTAGCGTGCTCCACTAATGCACTTACTGTATCGGATGGTGGGTTTTCCTCGTCGTGTGCCATGTAAACTGAAGCGAGGATAAGGTTCCTTTCCGGAGCTTCAATTTGTACGGCCACTGTGTCTCCATTGCTGTACCTGTGAAGAAAAAATATGTTACCAACAGTTTTCTTGACTAGAATACAGCTTCGTACTTTACCTTCTTGTTTAGTGTGGAACAGATGGTAATATGGCGATTTCAGTCCTTGGATTTTATTTTTAAAAATCCAGGGTTCCTGAATTAATGCCACGTCCACGCTTACCTCAGACATGAACAGCAGTAGGTCGTGTGTTGCTGCTTTACAGTGATGCAAATTAATTTGCACCACTAGCAGCTTTTGCAACCTTTGGCTCTTCATCTTCATCCAACCGTGCCCTTACGGCACCTAGCCCGAACTTCAGTCTGTTGCCTGGGGTCTGTCTTATGCTAGCTGCAGAAGATTGGTTTATTGCAAAGCAGAGCTCCTTTCCGTCACCACTTCTTCTGGAGTATACCTTGACCCAATCCTTGATCGGGATATTCTTGTTCTGCCCAGCGAGGAGGACCATGATGTTCTTGTCCTCTTCTTTGTCGAATGGGGTGGTATCCAGACTTTGACTTTCTGTCTAAGTGGCAGTGCGGATCTGGGTATGACCTTCAGTTTGGCTCCGTTCCACAGTTCGCCAATGCTGGCGATGGTTTTGGAGAGAAACTCAAGAGTATGCCCGTCTCCACACCCCACTATCTTCACACCTATGTGCCATCCGGCCTCGTCAAACTCGTAATCTGGTCCCCCATTTCGGATGTTGAACATCATAGCCTTGAGGATGACGTTTTCTGTCAGCAGCCAGTGCTCAGCTGTGATCTTTCCATCGGGATCTTGCTCATCAATGACTGCTGCTATTAGGCTCATCGGAGTGCTGTCTAGGCTTGTTGAAGCCTTCGGTCTTTTCGGTCGGCTTTCTTTTTTCTCCTCCTCTGACCGTTGCCTCTTCGAAGAGGTGCCAGAGGTTCCGACCTTAGTGCCTGTAGAGACCCTGCTTGAAACCTATACCTTGTTCTTTCTTTCTGACGGTCTAGTGGTTTTAGACTGTTCCTTGTTAGCCTTATTAGGACAACCTTTGGATTTGTCTACCACCACTACTGTTGTTCCTTTTTGCAGTTCAGGAGCTGAAGGTTCATTGGGCTTGTGAGCCTTCTGATTTTCGAAGCTCTTTATTGCCCGTTTATGCTTCCTGATCAAGGCCCTGTCTCTATCATTGATAGAGGTTGGGTCTTTCTCTGTAATTTTTTTTAAGGAATCGTTTTGAGGCCCTGTAGTTACTCCGCTTTCTTATCTCTTTGGAGACCACGTGTGGTTTCAGGGTGTTGTCCTCAGATTCCTTGTCATCCAGCAATTCGTCTTCGGTCTCAGATCCAATATTGGCGGTGTTGAACGAGGATTGGGAGCCCTCCTCAGCGCTTTCAATATTTAAACTTTTGAAAATGGGGAGGGTTGTCGTGAGTAGGTCCGAATTGCTGGTGCATAGTCGATTGTCGTCGCGTTTGTCCTGGGTTAGTTGGTTGGATTCGTCTTGTCTGGTCAGTTTTGGTCGGTTAGGTCGGTTTTCGTTGCTTTTGTCTTCTTTGTTTGGCATGTTTTTTTTAAAATTGAATGTCGTTCC
Organism: Portevinia maculata; assembly: GCA_949715645.1. Taxonomy (NCBI): domain Eukaryota; kingdom Metazoa; phylum Arthropoda; class Insecta; order Diptera; family Syrphidae; genus Portevinia; species Portevinia maculata. The sequence continues at coordinate 194,253,807 of OX454525.1, forward strand.
CACGAGTAGGTCGGAAATAGAGGTCCATCCCGGCAGAGCCGATATACCGGGATAAGGCAACAGGGTTACGACAGACCTTGCCTTGAAGGAGCTCGCTAACGACTGATTTGGCCCTCAGCCTTATATTTTCGGCACGGATTTATGTACTATGTACGCTCGCACGACCACTGAAATTAGGCACCTTCCGTCCTATGGTAAAGGAGCATCACTGGGTATTGAACTATTGATGAGTAAAGGAATACCACAGTGATGCCCCCTGACCTTAGCTGATCATCGTCTTGACATCGCACAAGACAATTGTAGTGACCATTACCAGCCGGCACCCACGGGGAGGGTTTGGAGGAGGATTTTGCCCGCCTACCTGTTGGAAATTTTACACCCAGAAACTGTTACTACCTGTGAACATGAAACAGGTACCTGCATATTTTCCCAACAGTAAGTCATAAAATTAAAGGGTAAATATGAAACGACCGCTGGAGTTTCCCAAGATCAAACAATGAACTACTTCAAAAGCGTATAAAAAGATGCGCCACTAGGATGAGGCCACATGCAAAATCTTCGAAAGAAAATACAAATTAATAAAATGCTTACATTTTACATTAATATTGAGTATGCCCGCCATTTTTCGATATGACCACTATAAGACGGTTTGGAACTTCTAACAAACCTGGAAGTGTGGATAGGGGCATTGTCATGTTGGAATATCCAAGATAGGGGTGTGAAAATATTTTTCACTTTTGAAAATGATCGTTCCAGCAAACATTTGTAGTTGTTTCCGTTCATTGTTGTGGACAAAAACTCCAACTTGATTGTGCCATAGTGGGTAATAGCTCCCCACAGCATTATACGGCTGTGATGTCTTGCCAAAATAAGCTCCTCCTTTCTTAGATCATGGAAATAAAATTTGTAACCATTGGGGCCGTCAAGGTTAAACTATCCGAAAAGACAACGCGTTTCCATTCACTGCTCCAAGCGACATGTTCTCTTGCAAAATTCATTCGATGCTCCTTGTGTACTTACTTGCTTCAAAACTGGTATCTTTTTAAGTTTTCTTCTCTGTATGGTACCACACTTCGCCCCGTTGCCATGCTGGCTGTGACTCCGCTGTTGGCCCTTATTTTAGTCACTGGTAGAGTAGAATTTGAGGCAAGCCGTAGAATAACCCACTTTTCTCGCAATGTTGTTGCTTCTGCCGTGGGTCCTTTTTGATTTTCCCCATAGTGTTGTGGATCCGCAAGATAACTGTTTACAACAGTCTTACTTCTATTTAGCCTACTTTCAATTTCTCGGCCTGAAAGTCCTAACTCCTTGAAAGCATCGATATTTCCTATTTCTGTCGCTGTCAAAGTCTTTCCGGAGCCTTTTTTTTTTACTAAATAAAACCAGTTCTTTTTAAATTTTTTTTTAAATATTCTTAACAAAACTTTAAAAAAAAATCGCTGATGTGAACTCCTGCAATGAAATATTCGCAATGGCCTCATCCTAGTGTCGCATCTTTTTATACGCTTTTCAAGTAGTTCATTGTTTGATCTTGGAAAATTCCAGCGGTCGTTTCTTATTCACCCTTTAATTTAATGACACTGTTGGGAAAATGTGTTCCACAGAACCGGAATCGTATCACATCTCTTGCCATACTCAAATTTTTGGAAAAAAATCGCGAAGTGAAAACCATCACCCAAAAATATTGAGAGCCTGGTCATGGTCACTCAAGTATACAAGAAGTAGACGCTGTCCATATCATTATAGAAAAGCAATTGCGAAATGTAAAATATTACATCCCAATGTCTTTGATTAGAATATAAGTGTCCATGGACTACGAAAACATCCGGTAAAACTTATTACAGTATGTGAAAGGTGATTTTAAAAATAATAACATGGCCAGTTTAAAAACGAATTTCGGAAAACTTAAGTATAGTCAGGCTAAGAAAATATTATATTGCTGTAGTAATCTAACAAGCGTTCAGTATAAGACACATAAATGTGTTCTATAACCACATTTTTACTAATATTTTTGCAACCTCATGATTTTCAGTGTTCTAAAGAAATGATATGCAAATCTCTTTACGTTTTGATTAACCAATACCTACCCAAATTAGCTATCATAAAATAAGGAATTCAAAGTCAATTCGTCCAAAATTGTCAGTAAACAATGAGATCAAAGTTTAAAAAACATCTCCTGAAGAGTTAAGTTTTTGCCGTTTAGGACAAATAAGAACTCACGTGACGACTTTCATTTAAATTTTGACAGTTTTCGCTTTCAAAATAGGATCATGCAGTATAATGGATATTGATATAATTGCCACATATGTACTTTATGTTCTTCATCCTCCTTAGCGGCGAAGCCATTAACAGGATTTATAATATCATAACTCTCTCACTGATCTGCCTTTGGGGTTCACCGGTTAAACCTCAATGAACCTTGGCAGACATTTCGATTTTGGATCACCTCTTTAGTCTTAACTGAGGCCAATCAAATGCTGGTGGTGTTGCATTTGTATGATCCCTGCCTGTCGCTTTTTAACGATTTCGACACCTGCATGCTCCAGTTACTAATTTTTATTTGATCGTCCTTTTGCGACACTGCTGATCTTCAGTCGGGTCAACCTACGGATTTGCATGTACACTTGCGGGAGAGTTTCAATGGGTCGCTAGGCTAACCTGCATGATGAAATTGCCTATAATTTGTCCAAGAAAAATTGTCAGTACAGAGAAGATAGGATGTTTATCTCTCAGTCTGGTTGCAATGACTTACATAAATCGGTCCCTCTTTAAAGCTCTCACAGGGTCGCCGTAGTGTGTATGATAATTCGCCAAAACTCAAAGAGCAATTCTATTAGGGTTACCATCTTTAAAATAAAAATAAAAATATTGTGGAACGAAATAAGTTCCGTTTATCTTTTTCCTTTTCTGGTAAGATAATGATAGGCGCGTTTTTTAATGGTATATCCAGTAGACCAACAAAATATATAAATTTCGTAACACAAAAAAAAAAAATCAAAAAGAAAAATATATCACTGTAATCCAATTTATTCATTGTAAATATTGTGAAACATAAAATACTAATTTCTAATATCACTGCTCAACTAATCCGATGAGTAATTAAGTCTTTAGTAAGTCTCTTCTTTCAGCCATTTTAAATGACTTGTTTCGGCTAGCTACAACCCCTTTCACTTGACCCCAAACCAATTCTATTGGATTAAGGTCACAGTGATAAGGCGGCAAGCGAAGCACTTTATGTCTCACATTTTGAGCCATTTCATCCACGACGTATGTTTCATACTTGGCTTTTGTAATGTTTAACGATTTCAAGCAACTCTGCTTTAACCATATCATCCTCGAAACGTATCGCATTAGACTTCAACAACTTTTTTATTTCATCTTTCCTCGTGGAAGTGGATGGTGCTTTCTGGAATGATAGGAAGGATTGTCCAAAACTATGACGGAGTTGGGTTCCAGGCGTATTAAAATATCTTTAAACCATTTCTCGTACACATCAACGTTCATGTCCTCGTGGTAGTCTCCGGTTTTTCCCGAAATGAAGCATAAAAGTCCATCGACGAAACCTGTAGAACTTCCTCGTTGAGCCAGGTCTCATCAGTAAAAGAAAATTTTTCTTTTCTTTTCTCTAATTTTTTTTACTTCGCGTAAATATCTTCGTACTTCTTCTCCAAGAAATAATGTCACTACTTTCCAACAACAGATTCCGTCGCTGACGTTTGACGAATTTAAGCCCGAGGTCTTTTTGTAATATTGTATGCAAAGTTGATCTGCTTATTTTTGTTATATTTGCATTTTTTTGTACTTCCAATAAAATCTTGTCTAGCGTTGGAAGGTCATTATCCATAAAAAACTGATGGACTATTTGCCTAATGGCACATTTGGCAAAATCATCGATCTTGCTCTTGATACCGGATTTATCTTTCTTCTTTGGTGGTGAATTGTGGCATTTGATTGCTTTTTCCCTTAAAAGCCTGTACACAGTTTGTTCCGTAACAGAAAAAATATTAGCTGCATTACCTACGGCTTCCGATTTACTTTTAAAAATGCCATCGAATTTTGCAGTTGCATCAACAGTTTGTAGTTTCTTTTCTACACTTAGATCCTTTGAAGACTTTGTAGCCATGTTTCTCTTTATTCATATAAACAATAAAGTAAACCAAGTGCTTAGATGCACTATCAGCAATTTAGATAACAACCATTGTTTCCGCCTTATAAACACAATCAGGCGATTAGAATACAAAATTATACAACCACGACGCAATGTCATATACCTAAACGATGGTAAAAAAAACTGCACTTGTGCAGCTGTACAATACAAATACAATCAAATTAAAACCGAATGGTAACACCCCAAGTAACAATTCGTTCTCAAAAGCACCAAAACCGTAAGTTCTTTGACAAAATCCATAGAAAAACCCTTAATGATATGCTTCATTGTAGAGATGGTAATACGCTCTTCTGATGTACTTCAGTCACACACGCTGCTTATTTTGGTGGATGATAATAGCAAGCGACGATCATGTGCATTCCCCATCCCCATTCGGCTGTGTGGGAGACTGGTTGTGGTGGTTGCAAGCGAGTTTTAGGCAAATTACAACAACAATTCCTTGGTATGACAGTGGTTTGGTTTTTATTTCAGTGGCAATTCTTGCGTTTGAGTGCCGTGAGAGTATCTACAGGCACCACTCGTAGAAAAAAAGCTCCTCCATAAGGCCTGTACTGACAATTTTTGTTGTATGAGGTATAGATGGACTTGCCTCCTTATCCTTAGTCACCTCTTATCTCTTATGACAAATGCCGTTTTTTTTGTTGGGCGCTGGGACTGCAGTGATATTCTTAAACAGTCACTGCCCGGTATTTGAAGAAAAACTACCAATTTGGAAAAAAATGAGTATGGCAATTTTCTACGCTCACTCAAAACATTTAAAAAGGTCTAAATCGTTGGAACCGTTTGGAAGAAAATTAGTGTTCTATAAGAACAATTTAAATGGCAAGTAAATAATGATAGAACAAAGAAAACCAGTTGCTACGAGATATAATATAAAGTTTGAAGAAAATCCGCCCATGCGCTAGGGCAGGAAGCTCCTTGACATACGAAAGCACCGTCAAATTGCGATGGATGATAAATATAAAATTATCGAAGCATAGTGAAATAGTAAAGATTATTAAAATGGAATACGGTTTTAAAATTTCAAATCCCAGCCTAACAATTGGCACGTTCAAATTGCAAGGCAACTGCTAGTCCCCACTCTTTTACCCTTCGTCATTGATCGAATAACTCACGTGACCGTCGTCTTGTTTGGCAAGTAACAGAGGCTTAACTACTATGGAACTTACAGTTGCATTGCAATTTGAACGCGCCCAATATATTGATACATTTTTGCCGTTAAATGGACTCAAAAATTACTGTTGGGTGTTAACAGTTGAATAAGATTGCATAGCCTTAGGAGTTTTATTATTTATTGGTCCCCAATAAAGAATTAGGAAAGCTTTTAGGAGTTCCTAGCTTTCAGGTATGTTCGTGTTCATACATCCATATTTTTATATTATATGTACATAATATTATGTGCAGGGTGCGACAACATAAGTAACTTTCTTCGCAATAAAACCCATTTTATGAATCAGATTTTTTTTTTAATTTTTTAATGTGTTTTTTTTATAATGTTGGTACATTATCCTAAAGTTTTGTTCTACACAGTCAATCATACTGGGTGCGGCAACATAATCTCCTTTTTTTTAAATGCGCGCTATTCAGGCTGGTAGGGGTCATAGTGGGTCGTCATAATTTGATAGGCGCGGTTCTAGAAGATTGTTTCATTCTAGGTCAGGCGCCATCATTCGTTGAAACAGTGAGGAGCATGGCGTCGACGGCTACTTTTTTGAATGGATGTTCTGTGTACGCAGCCCAGCGCACCTTCCGAAATCGCTTCAATGTAGCACTGTTATTCCCTGTACGGAAACCAATTGTTACATGACTCACTCTGACGTTTGACGCAAGGCTATCTACGTGAATAAGTAAATTATAGACCAAATCTCTCAACAATTTGAGATCGCTTCTTTCGTGTTAGGGGCAAATCTAGAGTTGCTCTTTTTGTTTTATGAAATTTGCAAAATCAAAAAAGGTCAACAAATCGTTTATTCATCGAAAAAAGCCATTAAATTAACTTCCAGATAAATCCATCCATTAGTGAACAGTCCGTTCACATCCATCCTTCTCATAAATTAATGTCTTAGGTAGATTAGGTTTAATTAGATAAAGAGGCAGGAGAAACCTGCACTCGTCACACTCAGATCAGTGTAAATCCATTGTGATGCTCTTGCGGTTTGCAACTCCCAGACTAGGAAACCTATGAAAGCCTATGGATGAGCAAGCCATCCTGAGGCATTTACGAACTTAAGTAGGCCAAAAACGGTTCTGTCGTGAATTTCTTCTAGGTCCAGGAAAAAAACACATTTCCCAGGAATTAATTCTGGCAGAGTGCTGGACAGTGGCAGAGAAAATAAAGGGTATCCCCCTGCACTTCCTCATCACCACAACCTCTGCATAAGTAATCCGTGCTGAATTTCATCCTTTCGGCATAATATTTCAGCATGTTATGGCCGGTGATGACGCCCACGAGAGAGGATAAAGCTTTTTTGTTCATTCGTAGTAAACTCACGGTTTGACGTTTGTTGTAAGGCGGCCACATTTTCCTGGTCGTGGCACAGGGTTAAAGTGTGCTCTACCTTTCATTGGTTGCCTCAAGTATTTTGTCCCCAATAAGCTGTTAACGGTTACAGGGAGGAATTTTCACTGTAATATCGACCTGGTTTGTTCCGAGTTGTGAACCCTGTCTGGCCAGCTCGTTAGCCTTCTCGTAGCCCGCTCTGGGATGTTTGTCAGACGTTCGTAAGAGGTGGGGCAGTGGAAAAAACTCAAGATGGTTCTTTGCCCCCGGCGGGAATTGAACCGATGACTGTTCGATTAGTAGTCCGAAACACTAACCACGGAGTCACTGCGCCCGAAGGCTCCCTAATCTACTTTTCAGCAAACCAAAAGCATGTTCCACTGTCATTCTGGTCGCTGAATGTATGTCATTAAAGCTCCCCTGTGTATCATTTAGATTACCCTTGTCCTTAAAATGTTACAACAACTAGTTGTAGAGGATAAGCGGAATCGCCAAGTTTAAAATTTCAATCTGGAAACAACTCGGAATGTTCATCGACTCTTGAGTACATTTGAAATCAAGCTGACTCGTCGAACAGCCTTTCACGCTAACGATTTTGGGATACCAAACAAATTTCCGATCTGCCCAAATGATGCTGTATTATTTATATATGTAGTATAAGTCCATTCAAATCGGCTTGCAGCCAATCCTTGATCTCCTTTTATGAAAAGATTCCGGCAGAAATGTTGACTGAGAACACAATGCTATAAATTTAAAGGAGACACTTTTTTATATTACAAAACAACAATTTTGTATGTACATACATACATACATGTGAGGTATTCTGCGGGTGGTCTTTGTAACCGCATTTATGTGACTTTAACCCCCTTATAACGGTTAGCGAATCGAACGTTCGACTCGGGTCGAACTCCCAGGCGAATTGCTTCTTTTTTGGTATTACGGTTAGCGAACGTTTTTATTCGAGTAAAGAATCAGTGCTACCAGAGCAAATCTGAATGTCAAGTATCAACAAAAGAAATTGAAAAAATTAAAAATTTCATCTGTGAAGTGTCAACAAGACAAATTTTTGTGATATTTTGTGAAATAGACTAACATTTGTACTGATTAAGAAAAAACAAAATGATAAGTAGCACGGAACTCTTCTTCGCAAATGTCTCCGACGAAGAAAGAAATGTGGAAATGAGCAGACTGCGGCGAGGAATTCGAGACAGCTCAAATTCTTTAGAGCTTTCAGATAATGTGTAAGTCTAGAATTATGACTTGGAAGATCTACTATACATTTCTTTATAGGTTTATCATATAGGGGAAGGTAGTGTACCTCGGTCCGCATTTCAGTTTTTTGCCAATATTTTATGTGCCGTTTTTTCTTTAGTTTTTTTTTTGTTACTACCTGAAGTCTTTTCTATGATATGGCGAAACTACCAAAAGGATATTGCTTACCATTCCTTAGAAAACTTAACTTTTATATGCTAACCTCAAACGGTCCAAGGTAGAAGACGTGGTTGTACCTTGGTCCACGGAGTATTGTACCTTGGACCGAAAATATTATTAAAAGTTTTCCTATAGTTTAAAGGTGAAAACTTTAATTTATTTCAATAAAAAGTAAAAATAGTACCATTCTTTATTTGTTTCAAAAAAAACAGCAAAAAAACAAACCATTATCTTAAAGTATTTGTGCTAGATTAAAAAAAAAATTATTTCAAATAAAAGTATTAAATAATAATTTTACTAAAAAAAACTTAACAAAGGACTTCAATATTATTTAAAAACTTACTTTAAGGGAACAACATAAAAGAAAAACAAATTTATAATTTCAATATTATTTAAAAATTTTCATTAGGACAAACCAATGGTCCAAGGTACACGCGCTATGATAGGTCCAATGTACACTTACACCACTTTAGCCAAACAAATTAGATTTTAACGTAGTATTCAAACCATATACGAACGATAATGTGTTCCTACCAAAAGATTATTAATACACTTACCGAAATCGATTAGAGTAGCAGAGAAGAGACAGAAAACTAAGCACTACATAACTTCAGAAAAGAAATAAAAAAAAAATACTTTTTTCACTGCAAACTATGTTTATTTTTTTTCCTGCCGTCTCGTGCAGCTGTGCCTTCAAAAAGAAACTGAGAAGACAAATGAACAGAAGATCACCATTTCACAGAAGGACCGGTTTTTGTGTGCTTTGTATTTTTCTGGATATTGGCACTCGGACCAAGGTACAATCGGACTAAGGTACACAACCTTCCTCTACTTTCGGTTGAACAAAGCTGGGTTTGTGTTTCTGTTAAATGAAATAAAAGATCATTGTCATTTTAAACGTAATTCGGGCATATCGCCCTTGATCAAGTTGGCTTGTGCGCTACAATTTTTCGCGAGTGATATCTACCAGACTAGTGTTGGTAATGACTTTGATCTAGGAGTATCACAACCCACAGTTTCCATCATTTTGTCAGAAGTACTAAACGTGTTGGAAACAAAAATTTGTACTACATGGATAAAGGTGAAAATGCCGGAAAGGGAAAAACAAAATGCTCGACAGTATTTTTATACAAAAGCGAGGATACCAGGAGTAATTGGTTGTGTTGATGGCACTCACATTGGAATTGTAGCTCCTGTAGGATTGCGCCATCAATATTTAAATAGAAAAGGATTTTACAGTTTAAATGCAATGATGATATTAACGTTCTTGATTGGAATTTTAATAAACTCTTATGTTATAGGCTTGCGATGAAGATCCTCTACGTTGATGCAAGATATCCGGGTTCAACACATGACTCCTTTATCTGAAACTATAGTAAATTGAGAGAGATTTTGGAAACATGGTATCAAAACGGCGAGCGTTCAATGTATCTTGGTATATACATAATTATCTATTTTAATTGGCAACTCGAATTATTGCATTTCCATTCTAGGTGACTCCGGTTATCCTCTATTACCGTAGGTATTTACTCACATCTCTTAGAAATGCGGACTCTGAATCCAGAGAAGCTTTATTTAACACACTGCATGCAAAAGGCAGAAATATTGTGGAGAGGACAATCGGAGTACTGAAAAGCCGATTCAGATGCCTTCTAAACGAACGCAAGTTACACTTTTCTCCAGAAAAAGCAACACAAATTGTAAATACGAGGGCGGGTCAATAAGTCCGTGACTTTTTGAATTTCTGACCTCTTTACTGAAACGGCAACACTGCTCCTGTCAACAGGCATCTGTCAGTTGACTCCTGTCAAAATTTAAACTTGCTGCGTCAGTTAGTTTGTGTTTGACAGCTATTTTTATCAGACTACCCACTAATTTGAAGATAAAATGGAAAAGAGTGAATTTCGTGTGCTTATTAAGCATTATTTCTTGCGAATAAAAACCATTACCGAGACCAAGGCTAAGCTTGAAAAATACTATGGGGACTCTGCACCATCGATTTCAATGGTAAAAAAGTGGTTTACTGAATTTCGTTGTGGCCGTACAAGCACTGAAGATGCCGAACGTCCTGGACGCCCAGTTGAGGTCTCTACACCCGAAACAATCGAAAAATTCACCATATGTTGTTGGCCGACCGAAGATTGAAAGTGCGAGAGATTGTGGAAGTCGTAGGGATCTCGCATGGCTCAGTGGTTTCAATTTTGAATGATCACTTGGGCATGAGAAAGCTTTCCGCAAGATGGGTGCCGTGTTTGCTCACAGTCGACCACAAACGCAATCGTGTAACAACTTCACAGGAAGGTTTGGCGTTGTTTAATCGCAATATGGAGGAGTTTTTGCACCGTTTTGTAACCATGGACGAAACATGGATCCATCGCAACACACCAGAGACCAAACAACAGTCAAAACAGTGGGTTTCTAAGGGTGAATCGGCGCCAAAGAAGGCCAAGGTGGGTTTGTCAGCCAATAAAGTTATGGCGACTGTTTTTTGGGATGCACGCGGGATAATCCACATTGACTACCTTTAAAAGGGAAGAACAATCAATGGGGAATATTATGCCAACTTATTGGACCGATTCAATGACGATTTGAAAAAAAACTTACCTCATTTGGCCAAGAAAAAAGTTCTTTTCCACCAAGACAATGCAAGGGTGCACACATGTGCAGTTGCAATGGCAAAAAACCATGAATTGGGCTATGAATTGCTCCCTCATCCACCCTATTCTCCAGATTTGGCTCCGAGCGACTACTTCTTGTTCCCAAACCTGAAGAAATGGCTTGGTGGAAAAAGATTTGACTCCAATGATGAAGTCATCTCGCAAATAAAGGCCTATTTTGAGGACCTCGACAAATCATTTTTTTTTGGAAGGGATAAAAAAATTGGAGAAGCGTTGGACAAAGTTTATAGAGCTCAAGGGAGACTACGGTGAAAAATAAAAATTTTTTTTTATCAAAAAATCTGTGTTTTATTCCAAAAGTCACGGACTTATTGACCCGCCCTCATACATGTTGTGCGTTACATAATTTATGTCGTAGTTACAAAATGGTGGACCCCCTCATTTAATGCATGAGATATACGATGGAGGAGATTTGCCGGATGATGCAATACAATCTGATCTACCGATTAACTTTTTTGAAGGCCAGTGTAGACGAAACGAAATCTTAGCTTCTCTATAGGTAATCTGGAAAATAAGAAATAATTTGATAGCAATTTAAAATTGTATGTATGTACATACATATATGTATTTCATTTCAGCCTTTAAGTAGCTACACAACAAATTAAAGGAACAACATAAATCACAATTCATCACTAGTTAAAAAAAATAAAAATAAATAAAAATAATAAAAATTCAGTCGGACATTTGGTATTTTAAAGATTCTAATTCTTGTTTCCGCAATTCAACGTGTTTTTGGTGTCGGTGATTCTTGTCGAAATTTTCTTTGTCTCTCCTCTTCTCTTTGACTTGTAATAACACAAGTTTTTCCTTTTTCAATTTTCTGGCGTATCTCGCTATGTCTAACAAAGCTGTTTGCATCGACTTGCTTGTAATTAGCAGTTCCCTTTGAGTTGCAGTTTGATCTTCCAGAATCTTAAGCTTAGCGTCCTCATTTAGTGCAATAAATTTCCTTACTCGACTAGTACTAGGCAGAGGAGTCTGTGCGGGCGTATTTTAATGCTCTTCATCATTTCTCATATTTTCGGTCAATTGAGGCACCGATGTCTTCGTTTTCTCCGAAAGTACGGCCAGGTGGATCGATCGCGTGTTGAAGATTGAGAAGCGCATCTACAGCTTTTTCTAGAGTAGACAAGGAAACTGATGAACTAGGCCCACCAGTCACTTCTTTCCTGTTGGAAGCTATTTTTTTCTTTAGTTTGAGCTTGTAATCCAACCAAACCTTAAGCATTTCCAAATTAATGGACAACTAAAACATATTTACAAAATTACCTTGTGCCATTCCTTTCCTTCGCGTACAAGAGGACCCAATGCATTTATTTCCACGGCAAATAACTCCCAGTATTCTATTTGCTTATTTTTGAAGAGCCAAATTGTCTCAAGCCCGTTGCCATGTCTGGATTTGTCTCCATCAACTCGACGAGTTTTTCAAATTGCCGAGGATTGGTCTTTTTAAAGCTGGAGAATGATAACACATTTATTTTGTTGCTTCTATATATAATTTTTTGTATTTATTTACCTTTTTCTTGCCAAAAAGAAATTTCATTCGACTGATTTTGACATAAGAAGTGAAGTTCTGGTCGAACGTACGCTAACCGTAATAGAGTGAAGTCATAATTCGCCTAAATTTTGACGTTTTTTTGACGTTTGAGGCGAATGAAATTTTAGCGAATCGCTGACTGTAATACGAATCAGTCACATTCGCCTACTTTGATTCGCTAACCATAATAGGGGGGTAAGCCTTCATTGCTTTAAGCATCGAATGTTGCAACGAAGTTCGAGCGTCTAGCATGATGTTCTTTTTCATTTTCCGATACTTCGGTACTGGAAATCGAGGAACTTGAACTCGAACTATCCTGAAAGACCAATTCAATCACTTCTTCCATATCTTCTTTATTCCTCTGGTCATGGTTTCCAGAGTTAGCAACAAATCGATAATTGCGGGTGGCAATGGTGCAGTAGTAGTGTATTCGCTTATGGAATGGAAGGTCGTGCGTTCGAATCCGGTCAAGTCCATTACTTTATACCGAATACATGAAATCGTAATCTCCCTAAGTAACTTAGACACCACCCGTGGAGAAAAACCCTACAACTGCACCCAAAAACTTCTTTCCTATCTCTCTATTCTTTCTAATACCAAGTAGCTTACACTGTGTTCTTAGCATTATAAGGCTACTGTAACAACAGAAAAAAAATCCCTTTAGCGTAAGCAAATTATAAAAAACAAAAAAAAAAAAAAAAAATTATCTGAGACAAAAAATATTTAATTTTATTGAAATTAAACAGTAATTACCTTACCCATGCTTTTTCTTCGTTTTCCATTTTTTGTTTTTTTCAATTTTTTTCAAACGTTTCCGCAAGTTATTGACAGCTTATTTGACAAATAAATGCCATAGATATGTCGGTGCTGCCAAGTTTTTTGTTTGATGAACTCCTAAGCGGGGATAGCCGTTTTTTTATACGTTGCAAAAAAAACGCCAGTGATGTAGCCGAAACGAACGTAGGGTACCAGCCACCGCTGAGAATGAGCCTGTGATATGTATTATAATGTTTAGGTGCTATTGGTGTTCATGTCTTGTATACTCGTATAAGGGCGGGTCAATAAGTCCGTGACTTTTGGAATAAAACACAGATTTTTTGATAAAAAAAAAAAATTATTTTTAACGTAGTCTCCCTTGAGCTCTATACACTTTGTCCAACGCTTCTCCAATTTTTTTATCCCTTCCAAAAAAAATGATTTGTCAAGGTCCTCAAAATAGGCCTTTGTTTGCGAGATGACTTCATTATTGGAGTCAAATCTTTTTCCACCAAGCCATTTCTTCAGGTTTGGGAACAAGAAGTAGTCGCTCGGAGCCAAATCTGGAGAATAGGGTGGATGAGGGAGCAATTCATAGCCCAATTCATGGATTTTTGCCATGGCGACTGCACATGTGTGCACCCTTGCATTGTCTTGGTGGAAAAGAACTTTTTTCTTGGCCAAATGAGGTCTGTTTTTTTTTCAAATCGTCATTGAATCGGTCCATTAAGTTGGCATAATATTCCCCATTGATTGTTCTTCCCTTTTGAAGGTAGTCAATGTGGATTATCCCGCGTGCATCCCAAAAAACAGTCGCCATAACTTTATTGGCTGACAAACCCACCTTGGCCTTCTTTGGCGCCGATTCACCCTTAGAAACCCACTGTTTTGACTGTTGTTTGGTCTCTGGCGTGTTGTGATGGATCCATGTTTCGTCCATGGTTACAAAACGGTGCAAAAACTCCTCCATATTGCGATTAAACAACGCCAAACCTTCCTGTGAAGTTGTTACACGATTGCGTTTATGGTCGACCGTGAGCAAACGCGGCACCCATCTTGCGGAAAGCTTTCTCATGCCCAAGTGATCATTCAAAATTGAAACCACTGAGCCATGCGAGATCCCTACGGCTTCCACAATCTCTCGCACTTTCAATCTTCGGTCGGCCAACACCATATGGTGAATTTTTCGATTGTTTCGGGTGTAGAGACCTCAACTGGGCGTCCAGGACGTTCGGCATCTTCAGTGCTTGTACGGCCACAACGAAATTCAGTAAACCACTTTTTTACCATTGAAATCGATGGTGCAGAGTCCCCATAGTATTTTTCAAGCTTAGCCTTGGTCTCGGTAATGGTTTTTTTTCGCAAGAAATAATGCTTAATAAGCACACGAAATTCACTTTTTTCCATTTTATCCTCAAATTAGTGAGTAGTCTGATAAAAATAGCTGTCAAACACAAACTAACTGACGCAGCAAGTTTAAATTTTGACAGGAGTCAACTGACAGATGCCTGTTGACAGGAGCAGTGTTGCGGTTTCAGTAAAGAGGTCAGAAATTCAAAAAGTCACGGACTTATTGACCCGCCCTCGTATTTGCATTAGCCGTGTTTCTTTGCACGCAGATATAGGGATAATTTGAAATTTGCATGTAAAATACAACAACAACTTATCCTATATACGCTAACTTTAGCGGGGATAGCAATCGCCGCTAAGTCAGTTAACGGGGATAAACAGTGCTTCCAAAACCCATTTTCTTCGTTTCTGATGAACCGATGCGATGAATTTTTCAGGAAATGTCAAAGTTTGACATCCCTCCGACCACTAACACATCCCGCCGAATATTTTGTTCGTGATTTTATTATTATTTTTTTTCAAACTTCATTATAAAGGTAATTGAATTTAGCAAATCTGTTAATGTGAAATTGTTTGTCATAATTTTAGAATATGCTTGGCATCAATTTCAATTGGCGGAAGTAAATATTTTTCAATTTCAGGATTTTCAATACAAATTTCTTAACTACAACTTACAGCTGTGTCACGGTGCATGTCATAGGTGCATGTGTGCTGTCAAGTTTTTTTTGATGAATTCTTAAGCGGCGATGGTCGTTTTCTGATGCCATCCCTATATCCGCGTGCAAAGAAACACGGCTATTCTTATTTTAGACTTGTTGAGTGTTTGTGCACGCCTCGTGGCCTATCACCTTAAGCTGTACCTATAAAGTGCAGTTCACGCTTCTTCGCAAATTACTGCCGCACTAAGGAAAGAGTCAAGAACGTGTTCAAGACTGCATTTTATTCAATAATTACCAATAATTAATTGATTTACAAATCAAACCAAAAAAATGCTTCAATTCTTACAATATATCAACTTGATTTCTAGAATTAATACATACTTCAAATGTCTAGTATCGTAAATCGATCCATTTGGCTCATATTATGAATGGATTCAGCCAAGAATGAAAATGTAAACAATGACAGACACATGAACTGAGGTGAACCCTCACATAATTATGAATCACTACAGATAGCTATTGAATGTCATACGAGATACGAAAATCTCAGTGTTATACGGGGCTATTCCATGTTATGTCATGGTTGTTTACATTGGGTTTGCTTGTATTCAGTCACCCTACAGAGGATGCATATATTAAAACTACATAATGTACTCGTATGTAGATAAAATCGTTCTTAACTAACAACGTTTTTTCTAGGTCCACTTTTCAGCGGCGTTTTTTTACAAAAACCATGTTTTCGATAAAATCCAAAAAAACGCAAAAACAAGTTATGCATACGCCTATTCAAAGTTCTTATCCACGCCCACTTTGTATGGGATAGAAATAGGAATAGGGTAAAGTTCGCTCAAGCGAAAATAATCTCCCTAAATAACACCCCGAACTGGTCAACAAAGCAACGACCTGTTGCTCGTATATGCTTAACAGGCTGAGCACAATGGTTCTGCATCTGCAGACAACCTACATAGCTGCAACCGTAATAGTCACAAGTAAGTAACGCATACGGCGTATTCAACATTTGACAGTTCGTTTAAGCAAAGTAGGTAGCACCACTGTTTTCTGCCAATAATACGGTTGTTTGCGTAAAAGCTATCAACTTTCGCCGTCCAATAAACCCGATGGAAAACCAGAAAATACGAAAACGCCTTCTCACAACTCTACACACAAACGAGTTTTCTTTTGATTTAAAAAAAATGCAACAAATAATGCGTACATACAAAAAGAATCTATTTCTATCTTAGGCTCACGCATCACGCTATGCCACACAGACACAACATTGGCATTCCTCCCGAGTCCCACTCCCACCCAACCAAATCAATTATTTTCTTTGCTCCACTTGCCGTTGCGACAAAACCGATCATTTCCACTCAGCTGCAATTGAGTGTTGGTGTTGGTGTAAAGTTCACTTATCGTTAATAAAAAAAATATAATTTTGATAAAAAAAGTAGACACCTATTTGTCCGATTGTTATCAGGGAAAAGAGGCGCGACCCAACAACAACGCTACTCACTCAGTCTCAGAGGCCACCGCCACTATCCCGTGCGTCGATTGTAGTTTGAGTGGAAATTAATTTATTCTTAAATTCGTTGTTAGATACTCATTCACTAGCCAACGAATATCATCGAATCAGTTCGCAATTATTTCGTGAACCATTCGGTCGAGCTTTATAACGTCTGCTGCTATTCTATTTTACAAGTGTCTCTTATTTTTATATTACTACTTGAATTTGTTTACCCTTGAGTAAGTGTTACATTCGCATTCGTTCGAAGCTCCATTATCAAATTTATTGAGAGACAAGTGTTGGTGTTAAGCTGGAATTTAAATCACTCTTTTTTGGTGCAGTTTAAGGTGATGCAACTTTTATTTTAAAAATGTTTAAATTCTTATTTTTTGTTTTATTTTATCAATCTGCTTTGTA
Source organism: Portevinia maculata (assembly GCA_949715645.1). Lineage (NCBI taxonomy): Eukaryota > Metazoa > Arthropoda > Insecta > Diptera > Syrphidae > Portevinia > Portevinia maculata. The sequence continues at coordinate 194,270,804 of OX454525.1, forward strand.
AATTCGACCAATGATTGTTGATTTATTTAATCGTACACAATAAAAACGAGGCAGCATGTTCGTAGGTTTTTACAAATATCTCGGATGTGGCCTCCTTTGAGGGTCAACAAAATTAATTTAATAGATTATTGAGGTGAACTTATAACGCTAAGCTAACGCCCCGAGATGCGTTCAGAATAGTGTTGTTAAAGCACATTGCTACCTTATGTTCTACTGTGTCCCGGCTTATAGGGAAGAGTCGCCAGTGGCCGGCCCCCTAAGAGAATGTTTCCGCAAAATGTTGTACAAAATACGCAGTCTTAAACCTTTTTGAATTTTTTTTTATCTTATTATTCTTTGAAGTTTTTCAAATTTATATAAGTACATTAAAGTTAATATATTTGTTTTAAACAATATTGTAATCAAGGTTTTTTGAAAAAAACATATTTGCCAGTTACCGGCCCCTTTTATCTTAAGTCCGGCCAACGATGCCCATGAACTCCTCAACCCCAATTACGGAAAGAATAATTTGTTGACAAAGACTTTTTATTAGCATTTGTTTACATGAAAAAAAATAAAAACGCATAGTCTTAGACAAAAAATAAAAGATAACAAAACAAAACAAATTCTTGTGATTAACAGAAAAAAATAAATTATTATTTAAGTAGGAACTTTTGAAATGTTATAACTTTAGATTTAGATAAAATTAACCATAAAAAACAAATAAATTAAATTAATTTTTAAGGAACTTTGATTTTTAAAACTAGGGCTTTTAAAAATAAAATAAAACTTAAAACATTGTATAGGCTAGCAATAGTGATTTCATAAAAAAATAAATAAATTAATTAAATAAGGTAGGTACATTGCACAAAAACTTACAATACATGAAGGACAAATAAACTCCTCCAACTCTGCATGTCTGAAGGACATATCCGAAAGAGACGTACATTTAAAATGAAACCAATTTTCACAAACATCACACCCAACAGTTCTTCTTCTACGTCAGTGAGCACTTCTTCATCACAAGTCCGACATTTGGGAATAGTTTTCTTGCGAATGGTTATTTCTATTCCGACTTTTTCTTGAGCCGATCCAGCTTTCCTTTTTCTTTTTCCGCTGCTTTAAGGAGTTTTGCATCCTCTTTGTTTTTATACCCTATTCTAAGAGTATATTAATTTTGACGCATAGTTTGTAACATACCTTAATATTGCCCGTAGACCCCTAAAAGTTACTATATTCATGATCAGCATCGATAGTAATGTCGATCTAGCCATGTCCGTCCGTCCGTTCGTCTGTTGGCAAAAATTAAGCCTTTAAAGTGGGCCTAGAGAGCTGAAATTTTAACCATATACTCTCTAGGGTCCCGAAATAATCAAGTTTACGAATTTTTGAAATCCGCCCACAGACACGCCCACAAAGTCTAAAAAACAAAATTTTCGAAAAAAATCAAATTTTGAGCTAGAAAGCTGAAATTCTTTATATATGATCTATGAATCCTAAAACTGCTCGGGAGATAATAATTGCCCACTGACACGCCCACAATTAAATAAAACAATTTTATTGAAAAACCAAAGTTTGAGCTAGGGAGCTGAAATTTATAATATATACTCTCTAGGCCCTTTATGTTCATGTGTAAATATTTTCAAAATCCGCCTACTGACTCGCCCACAATTTAAAAAAAAAACTTATTTTGAAAATCCAAAGTTTGAGTTGGGAGCGTTTTTTTTTACAAAAGCTTCGTTTTTTTCAATAAAATCCTTTAAATATGTATTATAACAAAATATGTGGAGCGTTCTTAACAATTCAACCATGCTTAGACTTTTGTCACGCCCACTTATGAGGGATAGGAATAAGAATAGGGTATCCAACAGTTCGACCAAGCGGACTGTAGCCCGTCCCTATGTTTTTTTGAATGTTTTCCAAGCAGGAGAAGAGATTGACATTGGCGGTTTGTCGACGTTTTGGACCCTTTTATTTGATTTCGGTATTGGGTTATGATGAAAATGATGAAAAACGATACAAAGGATCATCAGGATTCGACTCTAAAATTAAAATGTAAAAACAATATTAAACATACCGTTTAAAAATAATAAATGGAAGCTTACCAGCTGTGAGTGATGCTAAATTTTCCTCGACAATCTGGGAACAAATATATTTCAAGCCCATGTCATCCGTGAAGTTCAATTCTGAAGAGTTCTTGGTATTTGGACGTTTTCATCTACAGTTATGTAAGAAGATATTGATAGGCTAGGTACCTAGTTTGTACAAAGAAAATATAAAAGCTACTATTAGATTTTGCCAACCATCTGAATCAGAAACGATGTCAACACCCGTGATTATCTGTTCCTCTAGGTACTTTGGAGATGTTTGTTCCGTTGTCCAAAGCATCCTCGAAATACACTTCTTTTATGAACTGTTTTTGAGTCTTGCTCTAACTTAGCCTCGCCAGCGCACTCACTTAGAGCACAAATTCTAGTCCAGTTTCTTTGACTAATCTGACAGTCTAAGAGTCCACATCGAATTTTGGGTTTGAAATATAACTGAAACAAAGAAGATGAGTTGAGAGCTGCCCTAACGCTTATGCCATTACCATAAACAAAAGTCTTACAGCTCACGTTCGCGGCTTTCTTAAATAGAAGGCTGTAAAGAAAGCGTTTTTGCAAAAAAAGGGGATAATTTATTGGTATTAACAATTAATTCAAGTTTAATTCTAAAGGGGAAGTGTAGTCCAAAACGTGTCTAGTGCGGCACCATGTGCGCAAGACTTTTTAAAAAGCTGCCAATAATCATTTTCTTGACTTCTCGGTTTAACCAAATTATACCCACTGCAAACGATAAACAGGCCTTCTCCCATACAAAATATGAAGGTTCAAGACTTTTTTAGTGCAGCCAGCTCTCTGCCAGCCGAATTCGAAATTGCGAAAAAATCATATTTTGAGATAATTGTTATAACCGAAATCGATTTTTACCACAACGTTGGTAATGATTCCCTGAGTACATATATGTAGGTCCAAGACCATAAGGATGCGGCTTTCTCACTGTCGGACTAATTGCAAGCCCTTACATCACTTCCTTCATCGGTTCTCGAGCCATCTGTGTATCACTTTGTCGTGTGGTTGCTCATTATATATGTTGTGGATGCATCACTCCAATCTTCCTTATCGTATTGCTTATTGCTGAGTCTTGTTTGGAAATTATTCTCGAAGCTAAATTTTCTGATGCTGTCATCCGTGTCGTGACTAAACCGGTTCGTTTGGCCCATGCTATTGCTTCGTACATGATCATTAGCTAGGCTCCTGATAAAGCTACGTTGTGTGTTGAACAAAATAGGTTCATTGTGATTCCATTGGGAGGGGGCATGTAGGTCACGCTCCCGCTCCTAGAACTAGTTGCTTTTCTTAGTGAAATTGTTGATGTCATTCATAGGCATTGAGCTAAAGTAGCCCTCCTAATGTTGGCAAGTTCATGACACGTGTACACTTGCCTAGTCTCAACATCTTTTTCAAAAATAGTTGTAGGGGATACCCAGTCTCTGAGCAGGCATGCCCATTGTAAAGTGTCCATTGATTATATTTATAAGGGTAGCGAGTGTTCCTCTTACGTCTTAGAAGTCCGTCGGATCTTCTCTGGTCCAGCCTTGGCCATAATTTTCTATCGATGCTACCACTGTCTAAGCTGGCTCCATCTAAGGTTTGCTTGTATTTAGCGCATCGGTGTGGATGAGGTACCTATGCTGTCTATAGGTATGATATCTGTAACACAGGAACCTCGTTGCTTTGATAGCTGCCTATCGATTAACATGACGTTATGACTTTGTGGTATGCCATCTACCGTCAACTAGACAGCGACTAATTTCTTTCCAGTGTAGCTTCCGGTCCAACTTTAGTCCGAGATAGCTAGCACTCTTTGAAACTTTAAGAGTGCATCTTCTTAATGTGGGGAGCGAGAAGCGTGAGGTTTCTCTTTCCCAGTAAAAAGGACCACCTCAGTCTTCGTGGGGTTGACATTGAGACCGCAGGTTTTTGTCCAGTTTACTAGCTTATTCAGTTCAAATTGTAGGACATCGGCAAGTGTTTCTGGGTACTTGCCTGATATGGAGATAGCAATATCATCCGCGTAATTTCTCTTTCCACGAGGATTTTATTGAGAACAAGTTTCCAGAGTAAGGGGGAGAGAACTCCTTGTTGTGCTGTCTCTTGATTGAACTATTCCCAACTGAAGCATTTATCACTCTGGCTAGTACCTGTTGGTCATAGGGAAGCTAGCCTATAGCTCTGGTCACCAAGGAATTACAGACAATGAATCTGCAGACGAACTGGCTAGAGCTGGATCGGAATCTGAGTTTTTAGGACCAGAACCTTATTGCAGAGTCAGTTGGGCTGCTGCTTAAAGGCTTATTATAGATTGGGAACACCAGCTTCGTCTTAACCACTGGGAAAGTGTCCCTGGTTTAAGACAATCCAAACGATTAATTAAGCATTACTCGTACAAGGAAATCCTTATACTAAATAAACATATTAGGAAGCTCTTGGGCTTTCGCACAGGCTTGATGTCATCTCAACAAAATGAATTTGTGTCCGGAGACAAATACATACGATCTTTAAGGTCACAGTGTCGGCTAATAGGGCAAGGATATATATTTAAGAAACAAAATAAAATAGGGAGAGACTCCACGGTTTGGTAGTCCGTTAAAGAACTTTTGTATTTCTTAACAATTCGCATATAGAAAACTTCTTTCTACGCCCACTTTTCGGGGGCGTTTTGACATAAACATTACATTTTTGACCGTTAAGTTAGAAAATAAAATCAAAATTGTTATAATATTTAAAAGAATAGCCAACCTAATGCCACGCCGACTTTATATCGAAAGCAACACTGCTACATACTTGATAAATATAATTAGAGTGTCTCTGGTGGTTTCAAACTGCCCAACCTCGTGTAAAAGACTGACGTTAACATCTAAGAGTATAAACTTTCTTGAGAAGCTTTTCAAATCCGCTCTGAATCGGCGTCAAAATCTGCAACCTCGCGAATGTATCGAGAAGCTATTATTGAGGCCCTTAATTTGTTGTTTACGCGGAAATAATATACATAATTGTTATTGTAACCAATGTCTTGTGCTATGAAATTTCTTGAGATTGTTGTAGTCGATGTAAAGTTTCTTCCTGACACTGCCAGATAAATATGTGCCTTACACTTATATCAATTGTTAACGAGGATTATTTTTTTCGCAGTGACTTTGTGAAAGCAATTCAACTATTTTTCTATCACTCTAAAATTATCTTATCATTTTACATTGATGCAAATACTTTAAGCATTTTAAGTGTTCAGTCTTTAGTTTTTGTCCTCAATGCGCAAACCAAGCGCTGTAGAATTTAGATACTCATATTGCATTACACACCTTTCCGCATCAAACATCACATCAAAAAAATTTTACCAGTAGGTACTGTGTGAGTGTATTTTCTTCTAGTGTATGAGTACGAAAGACCAAAATTATTTTCAACATTTTTTCGGCGTAGTCAACAAATTCCAGTTTTAGCTACAGAAGTCAATTAAATTCACCGCAGGTAATACACTTAGAGCTCCTTAGAGTTTGACTTCAAACCAGCTTTTTCTTCAATTTGCTGTGAAAATTAGTTCACGTTGTAGATTATTATTTTGCACGTAATTTTCGTTGACGTTAACATATACATAAGTAGGAAAAAGTTGAGAGTATTTAATTCCGTTGGTGCGTGTATTATGTATAACTGTTTGGCGCGCTCTTACATTTGCTTATACATAATCACGTATTATTAATATTTTATTATGAATAACGATGGATGCGATAAGTTGAAATTTTGCATGAAAATGGATAAATTCAAAACATTTTATTTGTCAGTTATTGTTCCCAGAAACATATGATAAAAAGTAATTTGGAAATACATATGTAGGTACATAATTCCGGCCCTATTCAAGGCCAACCGCAATATGGCTAATGTGCGAATTGGGAATTTAATTTCAGTTGGCTTAAATTACATATCGCTAGGCAATTAATTCATTATATACAAAGAAGCCCCAACCTAGACAGAATTAAATTTTATTATTTTGATGCGCTATCCAATTCCGTCATAAAATAAGTGACCCCTTATCTTTATACTGAAATCGTATGACAGTGGAACTGCCAAAACAAGCTAAACTACTTGCCTCTCACGCTAAGTTCGTGCGACCATTGTTAATTTATAAAGCTACCTGTGTTCTAGGACGTGATTAATAAATAGTTTAAGGCTATTGTTTGTTTCCACGTTTTAATGGTTTTATAATTTCTGGTATAATAATTATTATTAGGTACATTTATTTTATGGTTTGCTTTTTTTATAAATATATTTTTTAACTGTGGAATTTTGGAAAACAACAATGGATGAATGATTTAGATTTAGATTAGATTAGATAGATTTATTCAATTTGAATTTTTGCGCACAATTTCCAATTTTACAAATCGAATAATTATAATGGACATGACAATTAACTGTCGTCTGCCCGATGGATGAATGATTACTGGTTCAAATAATTTTTTACCTTTGGGTTTTTAAGAATGAAATGTTTGCATCAGAGAGAAATTATTTTATGAAGCACGCAACGTATTTAAACGTTTTTTTGTATTATATTATCGCAAAATTGAAACAAAGATAATTGAAGATAATAATTTGCATTAATTTATTTTATTATGTGAAATTATAATTATTCATTTATATTGCACAGGATTTTAAGAACTATTTTTGGTTTCACAATCGGTTGAAGAATCATCAGCTGGATCAATGATAATTGAATCCGATATTGTGTCCCACATCAGCTCGTGCGAAATTCCTCCTCCGTTCTAATAGCTATAAGAATATTATGTTTTCGAAGTAAAGTCTCTAATGATCTTTTTTTTTCACACACCAGAGATTAAATACTTTTTGAAAAGTGGATAATAAACCATGATCATACCCCATGAAAAAAACGTCCATCCCTGGAATATGATCTCTATTTTACTGCAATGGAAACCAAAAACAAAATCCACCCTCAGTCAGATCGAAGCTCCAACGATGGAAACAACGCCCGCATGTTGATCTTTTTTTTTTGTTTTTTACAGCGGCTTTCGTATTTGTTTGTGCATATTTGAAAATTAAAGAGATGCGTTGAGAAACTTGAAGAGAGCTGCGCTGTAGAATAGCCAAGTGAATAGGTTCGCGCCACACCTCTTTTTGTGTGGGTTGTTCTTCAAAATGTTGCAATAATGAAAATAATTTTTTTTTTGTAAATGAATCTCAATGTTGCAATAAAACATTTTTTTTTATCAATGAACTAACAAGTAAATTCCGTTACCGGCAGAGTAGTTTTCCTAATATTTTGGATGATATAACTTAAAATTTCGGCCAAACTCTGAAATCCTGTCATTTTCGTAACAGACTTAATAATTGAAAAAAACATCGAATAAACGTCGATTTTTATTGTGATTTGTTACATACTCTCTTAATCAGATAAAATGCAACTTGAGTATATTTAAATTTGGAAATAATTTAAATAAATTTAAAATTTCTTCCTGATCTGAATGTCATTTTCGTCACGAAAACCAATTTAGAGCATTGTATTTTTTGGATAATTGCTAGTTAAAGAATGTGTTGAGCCTTACCGTTATTTCCACCTAAACGAATTTCATTATGAAGTCGATTCCTAGTTTCAAGAAAGATAAATAATTTTGTAGCTAAAAGCAAAATCAAGTATACTTTGTTTTTTTTTTTTTGGGACAAAGTGTGATGAAAATGACAACAAAGTGACGCAGTGGACAATATTTGCCAAAATGAATTTATTTCGCAATAAAAACGTTAAGCACATTTATTAAAATACATGAATTCATTTAAAAAAAGATAAAAAAAACGAAAACCATTCAAAAACTTAATTTTTTTCACAAACATTTACAGCTTTGGAAAAAAACATAGAAAACCCGGTTTCCTTTCATTTTGATATTGGGATTTGAAAGCTTTTCAATGATGTCCTTACACTTTACATCAACTACGTCATTATTGTCAATTTTATATGAGGTTTTTGTACTGTCAGTGGACTTAAGGAACATAACTTTTATTTCACCTTCGTTTTCGACTTCTGATTGCGCTACTGCAACGTAACGATAATTCGTCAGATTTTTCTTTTGGTAGGATTTGATATTTATTAAAATGTGGTTTCCGCATAAAATTTTGTCATTTGGGTCGTCTTCATCATCCGTTGTGTTTGGGGAATAAATCAGGTTGTATAGACTTATTTTTCCATTCAAAGCCGTTGCTGAATAAATTTTTGGGCTCAAACATTTGCAGAATCCTATTCCAAGCGAACTTAATCCATCGCAAAAACAGCTGATATCACGATACTCCAAAATGCCCCTTTCTCTAAGGATTAATTGATGCAGCTTCATGGTTCCTGTAAGAACCGGAATGTTGTCAGGTAGCTTTTTTTTCATTTCATCAATTTCCTCCGAAGAAACCATGAAAAGTTTCACACTAGTTTCCGTCTCAACCAAATTTACAAATGTTTCAGCATTCGGAATGTCTCTTCCATTTGATACTAGGCGATCTGCAGTTCGTTTTAAGACGCCTCCAATTCCATCCGCTGCTCCCTTACCATGACCTGATTCAAAAAATTACCAAGTTGCTTGCTTTATCCCGTACTCAAAAATTTGATTGCTGAAGAAGTAAAAATTTTGCTTCTGACGATATTGGGTAGCTGGACCGTCAGAAAAAAAGTGAATAGTTTTTGTGTATGGTTTTTTTTCTTTGAGCAACAAGAAAATGGGGTTCAAATGAGCCCAAATTGCAGCAGGACCATGTTCGTTGTTCGATGAAATGGTCGCAAATGAAATGGGATCCTCGCCGGCAAGATACATGACACCTGTATGAATAGTTATTTGGTTTCTAGCACCCCCGAAATGATGGGCTTGAATTTCTTCAGCGAATTTGCAGTTATAAATTTCACTGAAATCTATGTACAATACAGCGGAATCTTTAGACACATGATCAACGCAGGTCCTATAGGCACGATACTGTTTTTTAATATTAAATATGTGTCTTTTTGCAGCAATCATTTCAACGTTAAGTTTTTGGACAAAAACGTTTGTGCTCTCGGATAATTTTACTTTTGTGGCTTTAAATGTTCTTATCATTTTCCCATTCGTCTCGTAGCTTTCTTCTTTCCTAATCCACTCGAACCATTCCATGACTTTGCAGTCCGTTCCCATTGTTAGAAGTAGCGGTTTATCTTTACATGTAATGCATTCGTTATACATAATGTTCTTTTCGTCAAAATCACACACGTTTGACCTTACAAGTTCCACTATATCAATTGAAGACACCGCATGAATTTGTTGTAAGGCCTCAATTTTTAGTTTAATGTTTCAGTGTATTTTGCATGCACAAGTTTCACGAGCTGAGATCGATGGTTTAATGACATAGAACGACCGGTTTCGTGTAAAATAAGAGTAGGAGCAATTACCACCCTCAACAGTATATTTCTTATACAAGAATAGTTGTGTGTCCATCAAATACCTTCTCTGCACTTTATTTTTATACCTAGTCACAGTTTCTCTCTTACCTGCAGTAGCTCTGCTTACATCATCCCGAAGGAAAAAGGTCTTGATAGCCTCCCTCATTTTTATATATCTTTCTGTCTTTTTAATGGACTGTCTCAAACGTGGAATAGATTTCAATCCTTCAAAATCGGATCCTGCTGATAAGGACATTCTGTACTTTTTTAGAATGTTTTGTAGGCAAATAGATTTAATTTCTTGTTGTGATGAACGTTAAGTACGGGATTTATATTTCTGTTTCACTGCGTCTGTCAATGCAAAGTATTTAAGTAATGTCGGTCTTAGACGTTTAGCTCCTGATGTTGTGAGCGACTTAAAACAAGTACTGAGCAATGAATCGGCTTTCTTTTGTACTGGGTCTGCGCATATAGTTTTTTTTTTTAAGCCTTTGAAAACGTTTTTTATATTTTTCTACTTTAGTTTCCAACGTTTTAATTTTTTCTCCCAAGGCCAAGTTTTCCCAGTAAACTTTTGTTCTATCACGACGGATTCTCTTGCGGCCACGGGCTGAACTTGGTCCCGCTTCTGGAGCCTGCGGAAAATTGACCGGAGATGATGGTGGCGTGTCACTTAAAAGAGCAGATAATCTCTTTTTTTTTTGTCTTGAATTAGATTGAAGCTTTCTCCAGTTTTTTCTAGTAAGTCTTTGTTCCCTTTTGGTTTGCTCATGAATCGGGCGTTTCGTTTTATGGTAACGCTCCCGGGCCTTTTGTTTTTGTAAAGCTGCCTTTTCCGGGTCTGCTTTTAACCGCTGTCGATACAATTTGGCTCTTTCTGCCTGCGTTAATGGCATTTTATCTGAAAGGTTTAGTCAAAATAATATAATACACTACAGAGAACAAGAAAACAAAGTTTATGTTGTACTTTGCAACCGCAATGTCATTTTCGTCACTATCACGTCATTCGCGTCACTTTTAAAACGTGACGCTGATGACTTGTGACGATAATGACAATTCACACTGATCACAGCAATAACTTATTGGTAATACAATGTATACACTCAATTATTTATTAATTAGCTTACCGTTCACTTTTTCCTTCTTTCTGAAATACTTATAAACTTATTTTTTAATGATTTGCTTTAAAAAACGTTGTGACACTAATGAGCTCCAATAAGCATACAGACCATACTCATGCAACAGCTTTGATGTAACTGACGGTTTTCCCCGTTTTAGTTTTTTCGCTACGCTTACTGCGTGGACATTTTTCGGAGAAATATAGAGCAGTTACCATTTGAAAAAGAATGGGAATTTTAAATTCAAAATTTTAACGGAAAGCGGTTGCGTGACGCGAATGACGAAATATGGGGACACGTTTTTCTTCAATAAAAAAAAATACAAGATAATATTATTCTTAAATATTGATTAGTATTACTATTAAAGAACAGATGAATCTTGTTTATTAGCTGTGCCCGTGTTGTTAAGCTCGTCTAGGAGCTACTGATATTTAATCGGAAAATTCAAATTACTGCGTTGGGGACAAACGCAATTTAGTACAAAACTATTTGTAGTGCTGAACGATATTTCAAAATTTTTCAAATTGAAGTAAAATAAATATATTTCAAGCTATGCTAATTTATTGCCAATAAATACAGGTTCTAAGTAGTATTTCAGACATAAAAAATGTTAAGTAAATGTGGTTTTATAAAGCAAATAAACTTAGGGGACATCTTATTGCAACATTTTAAAAAACGACCCGTATTCACAGAAGGAACCCTACTGGATTATTTCTGTTTTTTAACTTTAACCTTTTTCTTAGCTTTTATTTCGCACTTTTAAAAAAACTCCTGTCAACAAAAACCTGACTCACTTGTTAGCTGGTCAACCAAGAAGTGGTCTTCTAGAGTTTTCTTTGTTCCAGTTCGGCCAACTCTCATTTCTCACACACTCACTCACACATTAGTAGTGGAATCCCACTCATGACGTGCAATGGACGCCCACCTATGTGTTGGTGGTTGTCGCCATATTTCACTACGTTCATTCGCTCAAGCGAGCTAACGGCAGACCATATTCAGCGTCACCAGAGCATTTTCGCAATGGTGTGCGTGTTGTTACACGTTACCCTTTCGCTTTTTTTTCAGCCGCTTAAGACATTCTCTCTTCTACCAACGATCCAACACTGGAAAGTCGGATTATTGAGTCGCTTGACCAACCTGGAACAATATTCTCATCAATTCAAATCGAATCTATGCTTGACATTTCTTGTATGAGTTCTGCCAAAGTGCAAAATAAACACAACAATAAGCACTATGCTAATAAAGTGACCTTTAAACCGGTGTAAAAGAAGTGACTGGATCTCAACAAAGATGGCCCACATCAGAGGAGAAGAAATTTCAGGACGACGCGTTGCGAGGTGCGACTACACCCACCACAATTGATCCCCTTAGACCCCCAAAAAAGTCAAGTGAGTATTCCTTATTATAAGACACGCGAATTTTAATCTGGTATGGTGGAATCCTGTTCAGATAGGGTGTAAGGGCCTTGACAATTACGGGTCATTCCTTACATTCTATTTCGTTGGACATGATTTCTCCTGATTTTCTCCTGGCCATTGTGGGCCTGGGCGTCCGCCACAATTTGTCGTTTCAGTTTGTATAGGTAATGTCGACCAGTCTTCCTGTGTGTCTCGTGCTTCGATTCAGTGTTCGACATCATTTTCAGTGTTGTAATGTCTTCCACTTAAACCAACGACCATACCACGTCGAGTTAATCGGTTCTCGTCAGATCACCGCAATTAAACGACGTTGGGCGCGGTTAGTACGTAGATGGGGGACCGTTTGAGAACAACCGCGTGTCGTTGGCCAGTCCCATCTACAGAGTTGAGGTAGATAATACATACGTGGTATCACAATGGACCTAAATTGGTGTGTCGGCTTCTGCCCACAGTCACATAAACCTAACCTAACCTAATGTCTTCCACGGAAGTGTCCTTCATCGTGGCTGTCTGCCTACACTCCTCTGTTGCTCCTCCGGTGCTCCTACGAGGCAGTAGAAAGGAAGAGCGTCTTCTTCCCCCCATCGAACCTAACACTCCACCGTGTCAGTGGTGGTTATTCGGCAGATATAAATGCGTAGTCCGTCCGCCCACACGAATCAGCTGCCCCTCCGTATCGTTGGAGGGCACTCAGGGTTAAGGCCGTCTACCTTACGGTATGGTCATTTGCCTCGCACGGTTAACTTTGTGCAGACAGCGTTGGGCCCATTTTGCCAAGTTGGTGTGTTGCAACAGATTGGGCACTTTACTTCAGTTATCGACCAGCCGGTCGGCGGTCCGCCTACTCTATCCGTCTCCACATCTCCCTTATGAGAATCGCCTCCACTCATGTGGGTTGGGTACCTGTGGGGATGGTACCTTCGAAGTTCGGGGAAAGTGGCCCAAAGGCTGATGGGATCTTGGTTGCCCTCCACTTTCCTTTGATCTCGCAGATGCCACCCAATAAAAGAAGGGTATGGGAAGGGAAAAGAAGGATAGCAGGTGAAACTTGTTGCGCGAAAATATTCCGCCACAATCAGAAATAAGGGAATGATTCTTGTGGTGAACGTTATAAAGTGAAAACGCGACAGTCATTTCTTGTGCGGAGAATTTGTCTTAAATGGGTGCTCAATGCATAATGAAAAAAAAACTGATCGGAAAGGACGAGAGGAAGAACAAAAAGGAAAATATCAAAAAGCACAACGGAATTATCAAACTATTTTGGTATATTTCCTCACCCGTTCGCTACAACCAAACTACCCTTCTCGACAAAAAAAACTGGTTCTTAACCAGAAAAACGTACCGTCGACACAGGGGCTTTGAGTTCAAACCATAATACCCTTAGTAAAGGATATCACAAAACATAAGGAAGGGCTACAGTCCGCTTCGGATACACTATCCTTTTCATATCTCCCAAAGAGTGGCAAACAACTTAGTATGAGCGAATTGTTAAGAATATTGTGTACATATTTTGTTATACATAACTGTTTTTTGCCCTTTTGTCCTTACAAAAAAAAAAAACCAAAATACTATGTTCTTCTAAAAAAAACGTCCCTTAAAAGTGAGAGTGAGATAAACTTTGTATGAAGTAATTGTTAAAAACGACTTTATCTTCATACTTTTCGGTGAATAAGGGTTTCATTTCCAATGATTTCTTGTGAATCTTAATTGCTTGCAATCTCTAAAACATAACAAAAAATCGGTTTCCTCAAAATCAAAAAATTGGGATTGATTCCCAATGTCATCTGTGTGGAAGTTATTACACCTAAGTTTAAGCATGGATTAGTTTTTAGAGATTTCACTTTATTTTCGGCTTATGAATAGGTACTACTAATTAGAACGAATTTGTACATATATTTTTTTTTAACAAAATTTTCATAACTTTTTTTTATTTAAAAAAATATTTGGGTTGAGTGTCAGGAGATGGGTTACTCAGATTTTCCGAAAAGACTCGGATAACGGCATATTCGAAAATTAAGTTTTATGGAAAATAACGTTGAAGCCAAGAGGATCTTCAAGTCCCAGCACCCTGCTTCGAGAAGTCAAGGAAGACCGAGCCTCCGTTTTAAAGATCAAGCCATCGCGGATGCCAGAGCGCTTGGTCTGGAGAACTGGAAGCAGCGTGCTCGGGATCGGAGGATGGAAGGCTGCATTGTCTCAGGCAGAGACTCTTCACAGGTCGGGAGCCCGTTAAGTAATTAAGTAAGAAAAATGGCTTTATCTCAAAAACTGGTTTAGAGATTTCATAAAAAAATTGACAATCAAGCTTACTCTATAATTTGGAACAAATTTGAGTACTAAGATTCTTAAGAAAAATGTATAAAGTATAACTTCATATAAAGGGTTTTTCAATAAAAGCGCTACAAACAAGACGCCGTTAGACTATTTCCTGTGGGGCTACGTCAAGTCTATGGTCTATGCCAATAAGCCAGCGACGATTGATGAACTTCGTACGAATATCGAACGTGAAATTGCAGCAGTATCGGCCGATTTATGCTTGAAAACCGTCGAAAATTGGGTTCAGCGTCTGGACTTCTGCAAGCGTGCCCGTGGTGGCCATGCAAAAGAAATCGAGTTCCATACATAATGGCATCAAACGTACTTTCACAGGAATCACAGGAAAGAATTTCATTGATATCCAAAACCGTTTTTGTTTTATTTAAAAAACCTTTTGTAGCGCTTTTATTGAAAACCCCTTTACCTGACTCTAAAAATTTTAAAAATTTCACTTTTCTCCAAAACAGTTTTAACGATATTGATCTCTGTTTGTGTTTATAATACTTCGAGCAAAGGTAAGAAAATGTCATGCTCAGGTTTTGCACAAAGACTTCAACGACGATAGTTTCGAAACACGGCAATATCTCAACAATCGGTTAAGTGATTTACTTGCTTCAAATAGACACATAAAGATCTAAGATCGAACGCTATTATTACAAATCAAAAACCGTTCATAAGATCACAATCACAAAGTCAATTACTTCAACCGGAAATTAAGTCTATGAATCCGCCTTGTTTTATTCACTTTAAGAAAACATCTATGCTGCCACGTTATAAAATTATAAATGTGATTACGTGCAAAACAATTACTACAAGTATACCATCGGTTTTATTTTGCAGTCTTGAGATTTGGATCAATGTCGATCACATATTTTTCATAAAAATATTAACATAATATGTACAAGGTGGCGCAAAAGTAATCCTCCTATCAGAAAATGCTATAAATTTTGCGATTGGCCCCTAATGTCAGTTCTGTTTTCACATTTGTGTAGTAAACACATGCGAAATACACGTTAATAAACAATGTTACGCTACACTGCTCCAGAACGCGGAATATTGGTGACTATTTATTTTTTATTTATTTAAATTACAGCCAAAAAACATCGGAAGGTTATTTTTGCGCCACCTTGTATATTAAACATCATTATGCATATTGTGCATACTCAAACGTGATACTCATGCCATTTAGAATGCAACTATTGTTTTATTACCCATTTCCGGCCTCAGCTGAATGTATAAAATTAAATTTCAAATGTTTTTTAACTTACTCATTCTCCAATGCAATTAAGACAAATCAAATATCTATATGTAATCGACATTGTTACGATTTTTGTTTCCTGATATAACGAGTATAGAAAATGGTTAATGAAAAAATGTGGTTCGATACCAATTCGGCCAGTCGTGCAATTTATTTAAATAGTGTGCACGTCAGTGGGTGGATTTGAAAATGTCTGCATTTGATCCTGGAGGGTCCCGAATTTCAGCTTGCTTGCTGTAGCTAAAATATGTAAGCCTTAAAATTGGAGACCGATGGACGGGCTGCGGGGACAGCAAAGTCGAAATAACTTTTGATCCTGATCGCATATGCTTGAAGGGGTTTACGACCAATAAAAGGCATGTTTCGAACTGAAGCTCGAAGAATAAGGTTAACAAATATCGCGATACTTAATTGTCAGGTTATTTAATTCATATCGATTAATTTTCAAAGAACACTGGCGAATGCCGTGACCCGACCTAAGTCATGATTTTTACTGAATTCGGATCCTAGCCATTAATTGGCTCACGTGAATCAACTGAACTAAATAGACCAGTTTTCTCTACCAAAGTCGCTCCGGTCTCCCCACCTCGCCACATGCAGGTGCTGCTGCGGTTGCTATGGGTGATGTTGTTGTTGTTGGATGATGGTGCCATTGCAAATCCATCAAAAAATCAAACTCTGAATACTAGTGGTTATAATAATATTCTTTTTTCCCCCAACCACTTAATGAATTATTTAATAATAATGGTGTAAACAAAAACAAAAATAATGAAAATCGGAATATGGTAGGAAAGAAAAGATATAATCCCGTAATGATTTCATAATGGAAAGTGAATTAAATACGTTAACATCTTCGCTGTGGCTTCACATTTCGAAGTTTAATGTACATAGATATTCAACCTGAGGACCAAATGAACCACATCTCTGCTCAAACGAACATTCCTTAAAGTTTTTTCAAATGTTTCAAATTAATTAAAAAAGGTATTTCTCTACCTGACTTAACTCATGATAATTTTAAATTGAGTGTTCCTTTGAATAGTTACAATCAACTTAGGAGAGACGCTTCCGTATGGCCCATGTTTGTTAAGGCTAAGGCTACCTTTAAAAATCGCTCAAAAACCGACGACGGATTGACGGCCGCGATAATGACTTAATATTTATTAACGAATTTAATGCTCCTGCTGCATCATCAATAAATCCTACTTCATCTATAAACGAGTTCAACGTTGCTTCATCTATAAATCCTGCTTCATTTATTGATCCTAAATCATCAATAAATTTATCATTTTATTATCAGAATGTCGGCGGTATAAGAACAAAACTAGAATCTTTGTATCTTACTGTCTCATCATATTCTTATTACATAATTTTATTAACTGAAATATGGTTAACAGAAAATCAACTAACATCTGAAATTTTTAGCTCGGAATACACCGTTTTTAGAAAATATAGATCTAAATTGGCTACCAGTAGGGATAGAGGTGGAGGCGTTTTGATCGCAACTCGATCCTCTATATCATGTAATGAAGTTCAAATAAATTCAAATACTATTTCAATAACAAATTATGATATAGATTAGTTGATTGTTTATATAACTTTAAATGGAAATACTGAATTATTTTTAATTGTCAACTACATCCCTCCAAGAAGTTCCCTTGAATGCTACAACGTATTTTGTAATTTACCTAAAATTCGCAAACAAACCCACCACAACCAGTCTCCCAAACAGCGGAATGGGGAATGACAATGATCGTCTTGTGTTCGCTTTGCTATTATCATCCACCAAAATAAGCAGTGTGTGTGACTGAAGGACATCAGAAGAGTATTACCATCTCCTCAATGAAGCATATCATTAAGGGTTTTTCTATGGATTTTGTCAAAGAACTTTCGGTTTGGGTGCTTTTGAGAACGAACTATTACCTGGGTTGTTGCCATTCGGTTTTAACCATCTGTTTAGGTATATGACATTGCGTCGTGGTTATATAATTTTGTATTCTAATCGCCTGATTGTGTTTATAAGGCGGAAACAATGGTTGTTATCTAAATCGCTGATTGTGCATCTAAGCAATTGGTTTACTTTATTGTTTATATGAATAAAGAGAAACATGGCTACAAAGTCTTCAAAGGATCTAAGTGTAGAAAAGAAACTACAAACTGTACCGGCCTAACCGAAACATTGATATTTCGCCTCTCATAGCGCTGATGGAAGAAATTTCATTAGTTAGTCCCAATATAATCGTGTGTGGCGATTTCAATTGTAATATCTTCATAGATAAATCCTTACCTGATGCAATGACCGCATTTAATTTGCATGCAGTTAATAACATGTATGAAAAAGGTAATTTTTTATGACCAACTTTCGGCTCCTGTCTTTTCCAAGCATGATCTCATTTATATGACTTTTGACTATAACGTGACTTCTGAAGCTGAAACTATCCAATATAGGAATTTCAGATATATTGATCAAGCTCCATTGGAAGAACATGTCAGACGTATAAACTGGGAGACAATCTACTACTTACCAATAGTCCATGAGAAAGTTGATTTTCTAAATAAACAATTCTGGACACTTTTTGATAGCCATGTTCCATTACTAACAAGAAATTGCACACCCCTAATAAAACCCTGGTTTTCACCTCATATTCGCTCTCTCATGCTTGAACGTGACCAATACTATAACCGCTGGAAACGTTTTCGATTACACGAACATCTTAACATGTACCGTTCACTCCGAAATCAAGTCGTAATGACAATACGCACCGCTAAGCGTGAATTATTCTCCAATCGATTAAATCCGTCGCTGAGTGGACGAAAGCTTTGGAAAAATCTTCGTCAAATAGGAGTCACCAAGAGCAAAACCAGTTCTGTGGATGAGATCGATTGCAATGAACTCAACCGAAAACTCATTGCACTTCCGGCGCCCCCCTTAGTGACTGCTAACCCTTTAGACGATCGTACAGATAATAATGCATCAAATCCAACTTTTTCATTTAGATCTGTGGATAGTACCGAGGTAGTTGCAAGTCTTCTTTCGATAAAATCGAATGCCGTTGGACTTGATGAAATGCACCCCACTTTCCTCAAATTAATATTACCAATTGTTTTACCATACATAACTCATATTTTTAACTCTATTTTAACAACAGGTGTATATCCGGTACAGTGGAAAAAAGCCAAAGTTCTACCCATCCCAAAAAGTTCCAAAGGTGATGAATTCAGGCCCATTGCGATCTTACCTTTCTTATCTAAAGTCTTTGAAAGAATTTTGCAAAATCAAATGACCGTATATCTCGGTCGATCAAATTTGTTGACATCTAAGCAATCTGGTTTTCGCAAAGGTCATAGTTGTATCACAGCGCTATTAAGCGTTACCGAAGATCTGTGACAAGCCATGGATAAAAATTATATTAATTTTCTAACGCTTTTAGACTTTTCAAAGGCTTTCGACATGGTTGACCACTCCATTTTATGTAGAAAACTTCTCCGATACTTCAACTTTTCATCCTGTGCTGTAAAGCTTATGTACTCCTACCTCACAGATCGAATGCAGGCAGTTGAGTCAAACAACAAATTGTCCCCAAATTGACCCCTACGTGGGGTCCCACAAGGTTCAATCCTTGACCCACTTTGGTTCTCGGTCTATGTAAACAAATTGCCATCTATCCCTAAATATTGTTCAATTCAAATGTATGCCAATGACGTAAAGGGTGGCGACGGTTAGTGTGTTGGCTTGTGACCCGTGCGGTGCAGGTTCAATCCCCATGGGGAACAACAACATACGCCACCCAATCACATGCCTCTACACCAAAAGAAGGATTTCTGCCTGGTAGTACAATGGACCGTTACCGAGTCTGAGTGCTCTGGGATTTGGATTTCCTTTTAAAAAAAAAAAAAAAAAAATGCCGATGACGTGCAAATTTATTTAAGTTGTCCACTCGGTCTTATTGAGCACGGAGTAACACGCATTAACGAAGATCTCGCAGACATCGCATACTGGTCTCGGCAGAATGGCTTATTACTAAACCCTGAGAAGTCTATGTGTCTTGTTATATCGAACAAAATTGTCAACCTCTCGTACTTTCCTCCTGTAAGCTTGACTAACACTCCTGTAAAATATGTCGAAACCGCAAAAAACCTCGGCATGGTGTTTAACCGCAGATTAACCTGGGACAACCATATAAATACAGTTGTGGGAAAAACATATGGTATTCTTCGTACTATGTGGGTCACACAATCCTTCACCCCTTTGAGAGTACGTATGCTGTTGGCGAAAACGCTGGTCGTACCCACAATGGCCTACGGTTGCGAAATATATGCCAATTGTGACTCTGTGAGCAAACGAAGACTTAACGTTGCATTTAATAGTCTAATACGCTATATTTTCGGCCTAAATCGATACGCGAGTCTGTCTTCTTTCTCTAAACAGCTTCTCAACATGCCTTTTGAAAACTTTCTCAAGTTCCGCACCCTAACGATGCTCTCAAACATTCTGCTTAATCGTCAACCCCAACAACTTCATGAAATCATTAGAATGGCAACTTCGCAAAGGTCAAGAATGCTTACCCATTTGCACCATGCCTCCCTTACATCACAGCGTCAGTTTTTTGTATATTCCACCCGCTTATGGAATTCTTTGCCGCGTCACATAAGAGAAGTCGAAGATGCTGCAAGTTTTAAAAACAAAATTAGGCTTTATTTTTCCCAATAGTCCTTTTCTTTTCTTTTCTCTTTTCTCTTTCTCCATTTCTCTTTTTTTTTCTTTTTTTTACTATTTTCTACTTTCCCCTTTTTCTTGTCTTTTTCTGTTTATATCCTTATGCTTCTATATTGATTATGATTAGCAATCTTTGTCAAATACTTACTATAGCTTTCTCCATTTTTCTCAAATTGTAACTTAGCACTAGATTATAAGACAATATGTCTTAATGTGCATAAGAATTTAATGAATAAATAAATAAATAAAATAAAAAACTGTGCCATTAAGCAGATAGTCCATCAGTTTTTTATGGATAATGACCTTCCAACCCTAGACAAGATTTTATTGGAACTACAAAAAATGCAAATATAACAAAAATAAGCAGATCAACTTTGCATACAATATTACAAAAAGATCTCGGACTTAAATTCGTCAACCGTCAGCGAAAGAATCTGTTGTTGGAAAGAAGTGTCATTATTTCTTGGAGACGAAGTACGAAGATATTTACGTGAAGTAAAAAAAAAAATAGAGAAAAGAAAAGAAAAATTGTCTTCTACTGATGAGACCTGGCTCAACGAGGAAGTTCTACAGGTTTTCGTCGATGGAGGACTTTTATGCTTCATTTCGGGAAAAACCGGAGACTACCACGAGGGCATGAACGCTGATGTGTACGAAAATGGTTTAAAGATATTTTAATACGCCTGGAACACAACTCCGTCATAGTTTTGGACAATACCTCCTATCATTTCAGAAAGCACCATCCACTTCCACGAGAAAAGATGAAATAAAAAAGTTGTTTAGGTCTAATGCGATACGTTTCGAGGATGATATGGTTAAAGCAGAGTTGCTTGAAATCGTTAAACGTTACAAAAGCCAATTAAGAAACATACGTCGTGGATGAAATGGCTCAAATTGCGGGACATAAAGTGCGTTGTAGCAAGCCAAAACAAGTCATGGCTGAAAGAAGAGACTTACTAAAGACTTAATTACTCATCGGATTAGTTGAGTAGTGATATTAGAAATTAGTATTTTATGTTTTAAAATATTTATAATGAATAAATTGGATTACAGTGATATATTTTTCGTTTTGATTTTTTTTTTGTGTTACGAAATTTATATATTTTGTTGGTCTACTGGAGATACCCTTAAAAAACGCGCCTATTATTAGGCGGAAAAAGATAAACGGAATTTTTTTCGTTCCGCAATATTTTTATTTTAAATTGGAAGATGGTAACCCTAATAGAATTGCTCTCTGAGTTATGGCGAATTATCATACACACTACGTCAATCCTGTGAGAGCTTTAAAGACGGACTGATTTATGTAAGTCATTGCAACCAGACTGAGAGACAAACATCCTATCTTCTCTGTACTGACAATTTTTTTGGACAAAGTATAGCTATGTATTTAGGTTTAGTTTTTAGGAAAAATGTTAATTTATAAGTATTTGTTCTCAGAATGATGAAACCAAATAAATAAATAAATAGGTAAATAAAGTTTTCTGCGCTAGTATTATGAAATAGAAGACATTCGAATGACAATGTATTCTTAAATACCCATCTACGAGTATGACGGCCATATGAAATACGAACCATCACTTGTGTTACTCAATATTGTCGGAAAAATTAAGATCCATGTGGTTTGATAAAGCCGCATAGAAATAACCTGCCTGTAGTTTGTCATTATCGAATAGTAATGAGAGCTTTAGGTACTTCAACATTCTGATTGCCTATGTATATGATTTTGGTTACATATAATTTTCATAATCAGTTGCCGTTGCAAAGCAATTGTACTCCTACAAGGTTATTTCAGCGACTCGCAACTGCATCGCTAGAAAGTCGCGTTCATGAAGCGTTACAATTACGAGTTTTCCCCGTCAGGTACACTCACACTAATGCGACAAATTGATAAATAATTAAGTAGTCGCATTCATCAATGTACTTCTAAATGGAAAATTTAAATAATTTTCAACGAAACGCAATTTGTTGTCGATTCACCTAATTGGGTTTCACAGGCATCATCGAAGAAACTAGAATAGTAGGTACCTACAATATTTACTGTTGTGTGATTTTCATTTTTTAATACATATTTAATATGAGCGTCATTAGCCCTTATTGGCTAAGTTCAAGGTTCAAGCTACCGGCAGACGGTCATTGTGCAAAATATTTGTTTATTATTACAATTTGAATCACTTGGTGTGCAATTTTTCGAATAAATCACACAATGTACGAGTAGAGCCAATTGAACAATAGTTATTCAAATTCATGTACTAGCTTATATGTTCTGTAAATACATATGTATGTGGATATGTTTTATGTAATATTCATAAATGAAAGCAAATTTCGTTGATGAAGACAATCGAAAGTCATGGCGAACAAGCATGCTAACGTATGCGAAAATGTAAACAATTTGGACTTTGGACAGAATATTGAGCAAGTTCGGGGTAGTTATATCTTGGGCTGTACTTGGAACTTGAATAGGCATTAAGCTACTTATATTAATAATTGTGGGGTATAATAAGGAGAGTTATCATTTAAACAAATGTTTGGTTTTATCGACGAGTACAAACTTTGTGCATATCCCTTACCTGCACCTTTTCGTCCCATGGACGGTTTTAATCTTACGGATTTTGTGAACAAAATTAATTATGGAAAAAGATTTCTTTCCCTATTCTAATCGCTGCTTATTGTACTATTCAAGTGGTGCTTATATATTCACACAATGCAATTTGTCTAGACACAGCAAACCGTTCGGACTCTTAATCATTTTTTCAAAGAATTGCCGTTTTTTTTAAAATACTCTTCATCGTAACTTCACGAATAAATTATTAGTATTAATTATGTCATGTACAAAGTCTCACGACCAGATAGTGATATTTCCATGTGATTGCATATGACGGTGATGTTCGATTGACGTAGCAATACAGCAACGAACAAAAATCGGTTTCTTTAAACAGCTTGCAATATTTGAATACCAAAAAAATAATAGACATCTGAACTCCAGACTTTGCTTCATTTCTTATGAGACTTAAGTTACAGACATGTCATGTGCAATCAAAACACATTTTGTTTTAAAATTCCAATTTGGGGAATACTATCTAAAACCTAGGTACATTAAATTTTTTTTTATATGGCATTAATTAATTAAGTTTTGGTTGTCCTATACGCCTGCAAAAGGGCGGTAGTATCAGTATTACGAGTTCTCTGAGAACATCTCCAACAGCGGTACTTCAAACCATGCTTTATCTCCTTCCAATCGACATCATAGGTAAATAAATGGCTGCCAACTGAGCCTTACGACTGAGAGACTCTCACCAATGGAGAGAGCAAGTCACTGGCCATGCCAACATCGACATTCAGCTGCCTATTGAAATGGACTTCACTCTAGGCGTCAAACACTCAATACATGGCAGAGCAGAGCGGACGCAACCCGATGTCCTTAACAATGAATCGCTGTCAATATTCACGGATGGGTTGAAGACGCAAGAAGGAGTCGTTGCCGCAGTCTCCTCGAAAGACCTGAACATCCATCTCCTTTAATCTCGCGAACTTTCGCCGCATCTTTGAAGCCGAAGTCATACTAATTCGCCTACTGCTGACTTGTTGACCGTGAATACCACAACACAAAGTGATATCGTCATATGTATCGACAGTGAGGCAGCTATCAAAGCCCTTGCATCACTTGCATGCCCTCGCTTATTTCTTAACGAGATAGCCAAACAGTGACGTTACCCTTTGCTGGGTACCAGGTAGTAGCGATGTTCAAGGGAATGGTGAAGCTGAGCCATTGGCTAGACGAGGCTCCTCTGGTACGAACTCATAACCCTACAAAGCCTTGTTTGACCAATGTCGTCTGCTTGTTACAATTTTTTTGAGTGCCACACAACTACTAAAGAATAAAATACTCTGTCGGATATTTGTTCCTGTGTGCGATATTGGCGAATAGAGTAGACGATACGGCTGCGAACTCTATAAGCTGCACCAAGATGTGGATGTAGTCCAAAAAGTCAACCCCCAGGTTCATGAAGGCAAGGAAGGCCGAACCTCCATTTTAAAGACCAATCCATCGCGGATGCCAGAGCGCTTTGTCTGGAGAACTGGAAGCAGCGTGCCCTGGATCGCAGAGGATGTACGGCTGCAGTGTCTCAGGCAGAGACTCTTCACGGATCGGGAGCCCCTTAAGTAAGTAAGTAGTTATATTGGACTCCTGTTTTGGACAGAACTCATATTTTGGATTCTTTCCGAACAATTTCAAAGGTAACCAAGCGTCTCAATTCATAGCCCGTTGATGTTTCGGGCCGTGATAGGGATATTTCCTCAGCGAGACAACATTCAACCTGGCGGGCCAGCTCATACATTTCTTCTGGAAGGATGTCAGTAATCTGCTTCGGGAATATGAACCATTAACACAGCACATCCGCCACCACCTCATTTCAATACTCGGACAGAGCTTTGAAATCCTTTATGACCTCAGCTCCAAATATATCGGTGCAGCTTATGTGCGGTATCTGCCATATTGGATATTGGCTGTTGACAACACCGTCGACCCGGGTACATGATTTCATCCGCCGTACGTCCTCCTTCTGAGTGGCACTTGTAAGACTTCTGAGATTCAACACCCAGTAATTTTCATCAGAGCATTATAAAGTTGCTATTTTTCTTGTTCAACATTCGTGCTTATAAGTAAACTAAGTCAAGGCTGGGAGATTAGACCAATACCCGGTGGTTACCAGTGGGAGGTAAAATAAGCAAAATTAATGTGTAGAGTCAGTTGTAACTGGGTGTCGCCATGTTAATACCAGCACTGCCTACCCCAATCCTACAACACTCAACAATAAGAAACTTCAGTGTTGGTATAGAGCGAAAAATGAACCTTTTCACTAAACGAGATTTTTCGAAAAATAAAATACTTACAGCTTTTCAAGAGACCGAAACACAAACTCTATTCATGATTCAAATTATTCATCATGATTTGTCAAACAGTACTGAACATAAATGTCAAAGAATTGTCAAAAATGACAGAAAGGTTTTAATGTTATCCATATTAAATAATCCATTAATCTAAAAATAATCAATTATATAGACTTAGACTGTAAGGAAGTTTTCAAATCTCTTATAAGATTCAAGGCAGTGAAGGACCGTCGCGTTTTTCCAGATAGCCAAACAGCTTCACATCATCTTGCTGGGTACCAGGTCATACTGAAGTCTAAGGGACCAAGGGAATTGTGAGCCGGACGAATAAGCCTAGACGAGGCACTTCCGCTACAAACAGTGCAGCCATAGACATCATCGAGGCACTTATATAATTTGATAAGGTTCCTTATATGTTATATATGTTATATAGAAGTAACCAGCTGAACTAGCGCAGCTGCGCTGGGCAATTATGGCCTTAGACAAGCAAGGAAAGATCCAACGGACTTCTATAGCATAAGAGAAGAACCATCTCTTATAACAATCATAATATCAGAAATTGTGCGATTGGTAAACGTACTCGGAAATGGTCATCACCTTCAATAACTTGTGCAAAATCTGCACAGACGATGAAGAGGAGAAGAAAATCCAGTAGGTACTTCGCGTACGCGTCTCCCACTCTGGGTTACATCAGGAAAGCAACACTAGATCACTACGTACATCATCCATGAATTAAACGATCACATCGATGCCTACACGCCTGATGCTAATAACTTCATAAATAAAAGCAATTGGATTTAGGAGCGATTTGTGTGACGTTAGTCTTCCTCAATGTAATGACACAGTTTTAAGAAGACCTATCGTGGCTGAAGAGGAAGGTGGTATCCGCTATGGACATCCGG
The DNA here is from genome assembly GCA_949715645.1 of Portevinia maculata. Lineage (NCBI taxonomy): Eukaryota > Metazoa > Arthropoda > Insecta > Diptera > Syrphidae > Portevinia > Portevinia maculata. The sequence continues at coordinate 194,296,891 of OX454525.1, forward strand.
ATCTTCTCAGATAGCCAAGCTGCGCTAAAATCTCTGGATTCTGTCTCCACAAACTCCATCGTAGTCCTTGACTGCCGATCATCTCTCGTGGAGATGGCGGATCAATTTAACATTCACCTACATATGCTGGTTGCCAGGATATACAGATATTCCAGGGAATTGTAGAGCGGAACTCGCCAGAAAAGTAACCATACTGGCCCTTCTACCTGATAAAGGTCCTAATAGCTACATGCAAACACATGTTTATAAGGGAGGCCATTGAGAGAACTAACCCTAGGTGGACAACTGGCAACACTTGTCTGGCGACAAAACAGATTTGGCCAAAGCTGGATCTGAATCGCGCGTGTTTGATATCTCTGAACAGACTGCACATTGGTGCTACAATTGGTGTAATCACCGGACACTGTCTCAAAGGCAAGCATGCAACGAGACTAGGCGTCTATAGAAATGACTTCTGCAGAAGCTGCATGGACGAGGAGGAGAGGGAGACTATTCTCCGCCTTCTCTGCATATGCCCTGCTGTCTCTGAAAGAAAACGCCATTTAGGATCTTTCTTTTACAATGATCGCAACGATCTCATAAACATCGACATCAAAAGTCTGTCAAGCTTCATCAAAAGCTCCAACTGGTTCAACGAGTAGGAAGGAGATAGATCCGTGTGGTATCACAATTGACCTTTTTATTGGTCTAAGTGTGTCAGCCTCTGCCGACTGCCACTATAACCTAACCTAACCTAAGGACACAGTGGATTATTAGTACCTGCTCGTCACGCCGTTTCAAACCAACCAAGGGCAATATTACCCCAGTTTTTTTGAGAACTTACATTTATTATAATAATTATAGTGAAGTGAGAAATTCCTACAAAAACCCTCCGCAGCAACAACAAATTGAACAAATAGGTCCAAGTCAAAAGGAGCAACAAATTGTAATAATTGAAAATTTAACATTTTCTTTTAACTGGAATGGATAATTTGGTTGTCAATTTTATGAAATGAAATCAGCTGTCATAAATAAAAACACCAAAGTGAAGGGAGTTTGTTCGTATGATATGATCAAAACATTCGACTAATAGTCTACCATGTGAGGTGTTGAAGGTGCGTTGATTAAAATCGGTGCAACTTTGTTTTTGCACGACGTGTGTGTACAAATACATGTATTTTTTTTTACTGCTAGGTAGCGCAGTAAGTACTCGTGTGTTGTATATAATTATTTTCTTAAATAAATAGAGCAATGCCATTCCTTTTTCAATCATTTCTACTTTTTTTGAACTCAACTCAAAACCCATCTTAATTCATGAGCCGAAAACTGGCATCGTGATTTCAACGCTACTCTATGAATAAAACAATCGAGATACAGAAATCTATCAATCGGTACCAACATCTAAGAACGAACCAACCAAACGTTCGTTCGATACTCTATCTATTCTATCCGCAGCAAGATTTTACTTCTGCTTTTCTTGGCAGTGATTAGCAGTGGGATGTTATATTTGTAATACGTGTCAAATCCTACTTCACTACGGTAAGCTTTTCTAAAAATCCAGTGATATTGTTGTCATAAAAACGTATAGACATGTTTGTACAGTAGTCATATTTTTCTCCACGGGTAGTGTCTTGCCGCCGTATTAATAATAACTCCCTATCCGCCCGTTAACTCATGTCTTAGCTAGCAAATAGGTAATATATTTGACCGTTTGTTAAATTTTCTTTTTGATAATAAAAAGTTCTCCATATAGTAACTATTGTCGTTTACTAAGAAATTGTATTAAACTTGGAAATCACTAAATAATAAGTTGCATGGAAATTCGTTCAATTATTGCATTTAATCGTATCCAAAATACCATTTGGTGCCAAGATTTGCTAATTAATGCATTCACGCGCATTAGTTTCAAACTTATCAACCCGTTGAACAATCTATATCAGTGAATTAAGTTTTTAACCAGCGGATAAGTTCCAAAAATCGTTATAAATACGAATTTGAGCTAACTTCAGAACAAACAGTGAGTTAGGTACGGATAACTACTAGGTAAATATTCATTATTAATACGCGGGTTAATAACTAAAGGTACCTAAATGATTTTTGCATTCGCTTCAAATTCGTAGAATAACCAAGTTATTACTTCGCTTTTTATTTATTTTATTGTGGAATTTGATGTTTGATAGTGTCACAAAGTGTTAAATTTCTTGAAATTTCAAAATTGAAATGCTTGGCCATTAAAACACAGATAAACAGGAAACCAAATTAAGGTTACATATTTTAAATTATTGACAGATAAATTTGTCCGATATAAATTAACAAATATTGTCATCGCCTAATATTGTTTGATAGTGCACGACATTTTGCTTAGCTTTAATCTTTGTTATTCACTAGGCCTCAATATAGTTGTAGGTATCTTGATTTCTTTTTTTATGATAAAACTTATAAAGCCTTAAAGCCCACTAACAAAACTTGATAATATTTATGACCAAACGTATATGTAGTGATAATGCTTAGAATAAATATGGAGCTGTGCTACATTCTCGGTCGTGCTTTATCACTCCATTACTATTGGTCATAATCTTAAATCTGGGTACTAACTTGTTGTTTACTCATATTAAAAAAAAAATTAAAAGTAAATACATTCATGATTAATGTTTATTTTTTTGCTTTTTGCCAATTTCAGATTACGCTTTTTGTTCTGGGTGAGACAGCTAAAAGTTAACGGAATAGTGTATTGAAAACTTAATCAGAAGTACTGTGTCGCTTAGAGGCAACGGACTTGTTAGTCAATTCAAAAAAAAAACGTACTTTCTTTTTGGGATTTAGAACCATAAACTTGAACCATGATTCGTACAACTTCCAATCGTCTGGCCACTCAAGGTTTGATTATTTTGCGTTCGACAGCTTTAACAAGTTCAATGGCGGTCAATGAAAAGAGATATCAACGCACTGCCGCAACGCAAAGATCTGGTGAAACAGATAAACATTTACTTTACTCACCGGAGGAAGGATACTATAAAACATCATCATTTGAACCGGTCTCCCCGCAGAATGTCACATTGGATCAATACGTTTGGAGAAATATAAGAAAATGGGAAAACAAAATTGCTACTGTGAGTTAAATATTTTTTTGTTTATTAGCTATGGTGAAAAAATTGTTCATTGATTTAAAGTGTGCGAAAGTGTTACACAATTCAAGTCGGGCATCTGTCTGATCATTCCGTCTTTAAAAAAACTATACTCCTGCCGAATTTATATTTGGAGTAAATTGGATCCAGACACACGTTAGATCTATGGCAATATGGTATTTCTATACGCACCCTTATAACGGCTGCCAGCTTTTGGGATACTTGTGTCAGAATGACTCAGGTTCGGTGAAATTGCTTACAGGAAGCCCCAACGCATGTCAGTGATAGCAAAATACACTTCAATCCATATTTCCACATCCTCTTCAAAATGGCACAGGCAGGTCTTATCATGCCTCTAATCTTCTTCTTCTCCCTTAATGATGAATGGTTAGGCTATCATCAGGATCAATGGGATTATAACCCTCCCACTTAACTGCATCCCTACTGGTCCGCTTGTGGGGTTCGCCATCATGCCTAACATAATTTGATGAAAAGTGCTCGACATAAAAATTCTATACAGAGCAAAGTCTATATTTATTTTAAGCACGTATGGGAGCGATAAGAAGCTTTTATATGATTCCGTTAGTGAGAGGCTGGGCAGTAATTTTAAGCCCAAAACCGTTTGGATGGCTTTTATTGAAATAGAAAATTCCTATTGTCAGAAACCATAAAAAAATATAGATTTGACGAAAAAGCTCTTGAGAAGATTTGAAAGTTCCGAATTCGGATACTGAACCACTGGTGGGATTTCCTATACGCAACTATGTACAGACCCAGTCAATTGAGCGTACCGCTCTGGGGTGTGACCTTTTTTTGCCGCTCAAAATTCACTTTCGCATTGCCGCTCCCCCGAAATACTTTTTTGTACGTAGTGGCTGGCAATCTGTAGTATTATCTGTGTCCTAGTGCGATTATGACAGCCCGCAAATCGAGATACGCTGTTTCTCAAAGTTCCGGATTTTTACGTTATAGATTTTTCTGTTATTTTTGTTCGTCAACTTTTGAGAGGAAAGTCGTACGTAAGGCCATTAAAATTGAAGGACTTAAAGATATTGGGGGGCTAAGAAATCTTTGATGCACAGCATCTTGTGTACAATCCTGCGAGGGTACGAAGTTAAGCAGTAGTTACTTTCTTACTTAACGGGCCCCCGATCCGTGAAAAGTTTCTGCCTGAGACACTGCAGCGTTCCAGTCTTTAAAACGGAGGTTTGATCTTCCTTGCTTTCTCGAACGTGGAGACTGGGAGTCAAAGATCCATTCGCTTAATGTGGCCAAGCCAATGTAGTCGACCTGATTTAGCTTTTTGGAATGGCGCAGGGACATAAGTCCCGAAGACATAAGTCCCGAATTCATTTTTCGGGACTTATGTCCCACTTAAGTGGCTCATAAGTCCCGAAATCAATTAGGGCCTTATGTCCCACTATACATTTCCTAAATATACGCCTGAGAGAAACTAAGAAGACCACTCCAAATGCTACAGCAAATAGTCAAATCGGTTTCGTTATCGGTGACGTGAAATAAAGCCAAACGAAATAAGGCCAAATTCCAAATTTGGCATCATTTCGCTTTCGAAAGCGAAATAGAGCCAATTTGGCTTTATTTCGTCATGCAAAACGAAATAATACCAAAAAACTAATGGAAATAAGACCAAACCACTTTGTTGTGCGCAAATGTGCAACTGTTATCGATTTGTTTGCTTACAATTATGTTATGAGACTTAACGGTAAAACGGTGCCGTGACATAACCCCAAGCGTCATAAGCCCAAATTTTCAAATTGGTGCACCACATCTTGGTGCAGCTCGTAGAGTTCGCGGTTGTATCTTCTCCCCCATTTGCCATCCTCGCACACAGGACCAAATATCTGACAGAGTATTTTATAAATTTCTTATTGGGTGAAAACTTTGGAATATCTCTCCGACTCATATACCAGATAGCCTACGGCCTCACATGCAGCTCGATTGCGTGGCGTGTAGGTATAGTCAAGTAAATGGTCTTACAACTCACGTAAGATTGTACGCAGAAGGTTTTAAAAAAGACAGGAATTTCGGGCAATGTGCACAAGGGGCCTGAAACCATTCGAGGACTATACTAAAGTGGCTGTACCGTCCTAGGACGGAATGGGACTCGTTCCGAAACATATGTGGATTTTACCGACTAAACCACCGTCCTTTCTGTAATTTTTCTGCGTGGATTGCTTTAGGCTTAGTGATTGGTAGCTTTAAGGACTCGTAAAATATTTCTACAAAAATGTTTGGGCATTGTCTAGTCAGAGTTGAGCGAAGAATTAAATTTTTCAAAAACAATACCGACACCCTCATTTCCAATCACCTTGAGCAGAAATTTCCGAAGTGGTCTATATCGACCCTTAAGGGTCGATTCCGAACTGCAAGGGGTCCATGCTTACGAAAATGAATCTCATTTAAGAAGGTAGTGACCAAAATCTTGGCTTTCCATAAATGGAATAATTCACATAACGCAGACAGATATGTATAAAAATTTCCATTGCATGATTATACAATTATGAACAATACAAAAACAATCACTAACGATCAACATGCACCGCCTTTAGAAACCCATCATATAAACAGATTCATTTATATAACTTAGTGTAATTAGATAATAAGCACTAACGGATTATTTTTGCACTTTGAGAGATTATTTCATGGAAAAAAGCGATTCCTTGATCAAATATAATAAATCTCAAGCGGCAGTAGATGGAGCACAGATTATAAGTCATTTGAAACAAAATATACTCGGCTGTTTGGAATACACTGTGTCAGCCATCTACAACATTTAGTTGCTAAAAATCTGAGTTATAGATTGCATCAATCTCTTCAATTTGTGTTCAACGTAGTAAACTAAATTCGCAGTAACTTCCTGACTACTGGGTTATTTGCGCAGCTGTTTGAAGCAAACGAGGGGAACTTTCATCGATTGCTCCTTCATACTGAAAAGGATTATATTTGACAAGATTAGTTTCCCTTTTCGAGACCGTTTTAATATTTTTGGATGATATGGCTCCAATTTTGAAAGAACGAAAGATTTAATTAAGTGGAAACCAGACATTGCCTTTTTAACAGATTTGTTGACTAAACTTGCGGTTACAAGCTGACAGTCTAAATTTAATAAAACAAAGTCCATTATGTCAGCTTTTCTTGTGAGAATTAAAATAATTAAGCATAATATTGAACGTCTCGATTTTTCCCAGTTTCCGCCCGGATGATGGTGTTCAACATTTAAAAAGTTTCAACAAAGACTTTGAAACTATGTTTGAAGATGTTTTGACTATGAAAATACCACTGTGGATTATATAACCACACCGTGACATTTAAGAAACGTATGTCATATCACCAAAGAATTGATCGGTTTAGAAAGCGATATCAGCAGATTTGGCTTCAGGCAGGACTAAGTCTGCCATAAATTCTGCTAAATACATACAACACTATAAAAAAAATCAAGTTTATATTTAACATTCCATTTCAATTATTTTATTAGTCCATAATATTGGTTATTGTTATTAGAAAAAAATAGTGTCATTCGAAATGCATGCATTTTGCTTTAATAGATGCTTTCAAACGTTGTGACCATTGTTCTATAGCGGTACGCACTGTTTCCATGGATATTGATGACGCTGCTGCTATTAGTGCTGTTTTGAAGCTTTCCAAACAGTAATGCAGTGTATTCCAATCTGGACTTCCCGAAGGTTAAGCTTCAGCTGCTATAAAATCAAGAATATTGATCCTGAGCCACTCTTCTGTGATTTTGGCTTTAGCAGACTCCTGTGAAAATACCCATCGTTCTCCATTGAAAGAGTAGGGTAGGGTGGGGCAGATTCGACACTTTTTCTGTAGATTCGTAATAACTTTTTTGCAAAAGAATTTGAAAAGGATTTTTCTTTTTAGTTCAAACTTTGATATTTGTAGTACAAAACTGCATAGTTTCTGAATAGTTCCCAGTATCCTACCAGTTTCAAAAAAGTTATATAAAAATCGGCCTCAAAAAGACGATTGTGCCCCACCATCTATTTGAGTATATGACGTGTGGAATATTGTCATTTCTGCTCGTCCGAAGATTGCTACCCTGATAAGGAGTGCCTGGCAGGATAGTGCGTTTTCTATTAGCGTGCATTTTCATTGTAGTGATATCTAACCCGTCGCTTCACGGGAAAATTCAGTTAAATGTTATATATAACTTAAATAGATTACGAACAAAAAGCTTTGACACTGACAAGAAAACAATTTCAATTAGAAACCGATGAATATCACTTACTTCGTAAGAATGCGAAATTACACAAAATTAATAAAATGATGAAAAACCGGTCTCACCACCACAACTACTGCAGGAGAGCTGTGAGACTTTGTTTACAATCTGCAACAAGAGGTCGGCATGATTTGTTATCGAAGACTTTATTAAAAAATCCACCGCCTTTCTGTAATCATTAGTCAAAAGTGCCCCACCGTCAAAAGTGCCTCACCCTAACCTATTGGTTAAACCCTTAACAGCAACCTCTGCACATTTTCTTGGTAATTTTTCGTACCCTTTTTCAAACCTCGCAAAAAACGGAGGGATACGACACCTTGGTGCGATACTCTCCACCAAACCATTACGAAAGTGAGATGATGGCCCCGTTTAACCCGTTGAAACAACTTTGTTCGCTTCATTCGATGACGTTGCATAAATCTTGTCATTTTGTTTGTCGAAAACTTCTTCTATTGATTTTTTCATCCTTAAACAAAATATTTTTACGGCCACTGCATAAGCTTTTTGCATCTTTCCTTTTTTATTTTTAAAGTTGAGGAGTTTAAAGATCTTGGCCTGCACCCTTCTGACAGTTCACCGAAACGACCTATAGCCCGATAAACGAACATTCTTGATATTGCTAGAGTGGTTATAACAAATCGAAAATTTTGTCATTATTTTTATTTACAATATTTTTATTGATACTCAAATGGTGTTACATTGGTTACTAATACTATTTACAATTATTTAATAATGCCTTAAGTCTAATAACTTTTATCTCTGAGCACAGAAGGGGCTCTACTTCGTTCTATTGGTTACATTTATTTTTAAATTTTTTACTTAAAAAGTTCCAATTCTAATATTTTTTCTATTTAGGATGTGGGATTTCCACGTCGGCTTGAGTACTGCTGACGATCGTTGCCTGGTATGGGGATAATGATGGGGTTTAAGGTTTAGGTCCTTCATCTTTGTTGGTTGGTATAGTCGTCTGATGGTCCATGTTGGTTGTTGGTCGTCTGGTGGCTTCAACCTCTGTTGTGCTGCGTTCCTGCAGCATCGTAGAAGTTCCCAAAACTGGCATATCCTGCTATTCCAAATGCTGGGTTCGTCATGGAGAGCACCTGGAGATATCGATCGTCTGTGGCTGGATAACCTGTAATTAAATTAATAAGAGGGCTGGGATGGGTTGGGGTGGTGGTGCTGAGGTAATGAATGTATTTGCCAATCGGGAAAATTCTTGATTCTTCGTTAAGCCTTTCATTGCTATAATAGCGGTAAGAGTTCGGCTTACGGTGAAGGGAGGTGCAATGGCGGAAAGCTTCATTTTTTTACATAGGGATACAATATGTTAAAATTGGACGAATAAGTTCCTTGTAAAGCAGAAGTTTCATGCTGGCTTGGAGACCGCCTCTTACTTTCATAAGAGGACGTAGAAGAGATAGGGCATGATTTGCCTTACAAAGTTGGTTTAATTTGAACCTCTCGAAAAAGTGAACTCCGAGGTATTTAATACTTTACCTGGTTGTGATTACTGTGTTATTAGGCAGCGTCAGGGTAAGGTTCTTGCATTTGGTGGCTAGGAGATTATGCGACGGATGTTTTATATTTTTGGATGAAAATATAGTCAGCACTTTTTTCACACTTATGCAACGCGATTATCGATGACGCCCCACTCCATGTTAACTGATCGCAAGCTGAAACCCAACTAATTACTTTTCGTTAGTTATAATTGCATGTTTTTGTAAAAAAAAGTAAACGATCTTATTCCTAAATAAAGATTTAAGCATTGAGCTGTGAGCTGTCGAAGTTGTGTTACAGAACTTATGGAAGGACTAGGTACATTAGAGACTATCGCGAGAAAGATGTTGATAGCTTTTCGATCTTCATACCTTGTAGAAAGAGGTTCCATTACGGTTTTCAATTTTCTTTAAAAAAAAAACAGATTACTAATCACTGATCGAGGAGATTTAAAGTTAAACCCCCTTCTAAATTAATGCCCAATTTGGAAAACTTGCTATTAAGGCATCAGGTTCATCCTCCTATTAAAAGCATTTATTTTTTTATGAAGTTCGCCCGATGGATGTCCTATTGAATATCTTTTTTATACCCTATTCTAGGGGTATATTAATTTTGACGCATAGTTTGTAACATACCTTAATATTGCCCGTAGACCCCTAAAAGTTACTATATTTATGATCAGCATCGATAGTAATGTCGATCTATCCATGTCCGTCCGTCCGTCCGTCCGTCTGTCGGCAAAAATTAGGCCTTTAAACTGGACCTAGAGAGCTGAAATTTTAACCATATACTCTCTAGGGTCCCGAAATAATCAAGTTTACGAATTTTTGAAATCCGCCCACAGACACGCCCACAAACTCAAAAAAACAAAATTTTGGAAAAAATCGAATTTTGAGCTAGGAAGCTGAAATTTTTTATATATGATCTATGACTCCTAAAACTGCTCGGGATATAAAATTTTCAAAATCCGTCCACTGCCACGCCCACAAAAAAATAAAACAATTTTATTGAAAAACCGAAATTTGAGCTAGGGAGCTGAAATTTATAATATATACTCTCTAGGGGCCCTTTATGCTCATGTGTTAATTTTTTTTAAATCCGCCTACTGACACGCCCACAATTAAATAAAACAATTTTATTGAAACACCCAAGTTTGAGCTAGGGAGCGTTTTTTTTGATAAAATCCTTTAAATGTTATATAACAAAATATGTAGAGCGTTCTTAACAATTTAACAATACTTAGACTTTTGTCACGCCCACTTATGAGGGATAGGAATAAGAATAGGGTATCCAACAGTTTGCCCAAGCGGACTGTAGCCCGTCCCTATGTTTTAGACATAATTTGTGGAGAAAATGCTGTTCGATTAGGAAGCATTTATAGGCCGAACAGGAATGATGATTTGGCACCCGTGTATTCTTATATGGAAGAATTCTCAACAACGGCAAGTAATGTTATCGTATGCGGTGACTTTAATAGTAATATTTTGGTTGAGAGTGACCTTACCGAAAGCATGATGGCGTTTGACCTACACCCTGTAAATACACAGATACCTAAAGCACGTCCTTATATTTCTTACCTTTGATTTTGACATTAATATGCCTACCAATACGACAACTTCTAGTTTCCGAAACTTTAAGAATATAGATAGTGCTGCTCTTCAAAATCATATTCATACCATTCCTTGGTATCTTGTTTACGGTATGATCTCGGCGGATGATCATACTGATTTTCTTCACAGAAACATTAGCTATCTCTTTGATACATACGTTCCCATAACAACCGGTAGGGTAAGGCCAAAAGCAAGTGCTTGGTTTACCAATGAGATTCGTTTATTAATATCACAACGAGATTACGCTTACTGCCAATGGAAGCGTTTCCGGATAGAAGAGTACCACCAAGTCTACAAGCATTTAAGAAACAGCGTGCTCCGTGAAATTAGAATTGCCAAAACACAGTTTTATTCTAATCGGCTAAGTAATAATGTAGATGGCCGGAAAATGTGGAAGATATTGATTGCAACGAACTAAATCGTAATTTTGTATCGACTCCAGGCACTAGAACTCCCGCTGGCAATAGAATATCCCGCAGTCCTGTAGTCTTCACAGAATCACCGTTTTCTTTTTCAAGAATAGAATGCACAGATGTAGTGGAAAGTCTGTTAGCAACAAAGTCCAATGCTGTAGGAGTAAATGGACTTCATCCGGTTTTCATAAAATCTTTATTGCCATTACTGCTTCCGTATATTACGGATATTATCAATACCATTTTCATGACCGGTGTTTTTCCTTTCCAGTGGAAAGTGGCAAAAATAATACCAATCCCTAAGAACTCGACAGGTGAAGAATTTAGACCCATCTCGATTCTACCCTATCTATCAACAATTTGCGAACGCATTACGTATAAGCAGTTAAATGAGTATCTTGTTCTTCACAATCTAATAGTTTCCGTTCAATCTGGCTTTCGTGCCAAAGCATAGTTGTACCACCGCGCTTTTGAAAGTGGTAGAAGACATAAGAGAGGAATTGGATAAAGGCCATGTTACCTTTCTTATGCTGTTGGACTTCTCAATAAATTATTAATAAATTACGTCAGTTCTTAAATATGTCTTCTACTGCTGTAAAGTTAATCTCAGCATATCTTACTGAAAGATATCAGGCTGTGTCTTTGGGGAACGTTCTATCAGAATTTCCTCCTTGGATGCAGGGTGTTCCGCAAGGCTCGATCCTAGGACCCTTCTTATTTTCGCTTTACATCAACGATAATCTTGAATTCAAGGAGGCATTTTTATGCTGACGACATTCAAATTTATAAAAGCTGTCCTCTTGGCCTTATCGAAAACAGTTCCGATGTTTTGAACGAAGACCTTGAAAGGATCTCGAAGTGGTCGTTTAAAAATAATCTGTCACTTAACCCAAAAAATGTAAATGTTTGGTTATTTCAAAGAAGAAGCTAGAGCTTTCTTATTTTTCCACAATAAAGCTTGCTTGTTCGTCAATAGAATACGTAGATAGATCAAAAAATCTGGGAATGGTTTTCAATAGAACACTCATATGGAATAACAGCATTAATCTGATTGTGGGCAAGGCATATGGAGTTCTTCGAACTTTATGGACTGCTCAAAAGTTTACACCACCTAAAGCAAGATTAATTCTCGCTAAAACTTTGGTTATTCCAATACTCGTGTATGGTTCCGAAATATTTAATAACTGTGATGCGGATTCTAAAAGGAAGCTTCAAGTAGCATTTATTAGTACCATTCGCTATGTATATAGTCTCAGAAGATTCGACCCTGTATCACATCTGACAAAAAACTTATTGGATATATCCTTTCCAAATTATATAAAGTTACGAACCCTACTTTTATTGTTTTCAATCATAAAAACAAGACAACTGATGTGTTATTTTTTTTTAAATCCGCCTACTGACACGCCCACAATTAAATAAAACAATTTTATTGCAACACCCAAGTTTGAGCTAGGGAGAGTTTTTTTTTATAAAATCCTTTAAATGTTATATAACAAAATATGTAGAGCGTTCTTAACAATTCAACCATACTTAGACTTTTGTCACGCCCACTTCTGAGGGATAGGAATAAGAATAGGGTATCCAACAGTTCGCCTTAGCGGACTGTAGCCCGTCCCTATGTTTTTTTTATAATAAACACGCACTAAAGGGTTTTTTTAGGGCCCTTATAATGTAATAGCTACACAGCGCTTTTTGAGGAATTTGTTTGGTTGTGTTATTGAAAAATTTCAAATAAAGGGTTTTTTCAATAAGAGCGCTACAAAAGTTTTTTTTAAATAAAACAAAAACGGTTTTGGATATCAATGAAATTCCTGTGAAAGTACGTTCGATGCCATTATGTAGGGAACTCGATTTCTTTTGCATGGCCACCACGGGCACGCTTGCAGAAGTCCAGACGCTGAACCCAATTTTCGACGGTTTTCAAGCATAAATCGGCCGATACTGCTGCAATTTCACGTTCGATATTCGTACGAAGTTCATCAATCGTCGCTGGCTTGTTGGCATAGACCATAGACTTGACGTAGCCCCACAGGAAATAGTCTAACGGCGTCAAATCGCACGACCGAGGCGGCCAAGCGACTGGACCATTTCGTGAGATAACACGGTTTCCACGTGAGAAAACACGTTGAGGCCACTGACTCCGAATTTCGGTAGTAAATTTTAATAATTTCGACTCGTTGTTGGCTCGTATATCTTTCCATCATGAAATGGCAAACCTTACTGAAGAGAAATGTCAAAAGAGCGTCAGGAAATTCGGCGTCGTTTGCTGTTCCTGTCGCTCTACTTTTGTAGCGTCCCTGTTGAAAAACCCTTTATAATCACCACTTAAGCTAACATCCAATATGGGCTTCCGCAGTTAACGCAGCGCTGTGATCGCTGGTAAGGGTTTTCAAGTTGGGTACTTTTTGTTGTTTTTGTTGTTGTTTTTATAATGAAGTCGATATGCTTCAGACTCTTCAAGTATTATCTGAGTAGAAAAAGAGTTTCTTTGCGTCCCTAAAATTGGCTAGAATACTTTGAAGAAAGCCACAGTCCTTTTACATCATGGCCGGCTTTGATAGCTTGGTGTGTTTGGGTGTGTGGTAAAAGCCACGGTCGACCACGTTTTTATTTGATTTTCATGCCTAAAGAGGGATGAACTCCGTTTGAAATGAAAACAAGTGTCACACACACATACCCTAAAATCGTTTCCACCAAAATTATTGCCAAAGTGTTTGTAAAATTGTATGAAAAGTATCTGTTTTAGTATTAACTTCTTTTTGCAAAAGGGTCCAGGTTTATTGTTAATAACTTTAAATGAATGAACATTTTAAAATTTCTATTTACAATAGTAATTGGTTTTCAGGCGGCTTGTCGAGTATTTTTCAGGACCTTTGGTAGCTTTAGAATTGGTTGCTAATAGTTGCAAGCGAACGGTCGCCTGATTTAATTTTATTTTCATTCATAAGCATGATGAAAATTACAACAAGCTACATTTCATTCCGATAACGGAAGCAAGTGGGTTCCGAAATCAGACAAATGGCTGCAGCTGAAACCCGAAAGTTAGAAAATCTGGCAAACAGCGACGAACTAATTAGGTTCCGAAATCCGATAATTGTAAAGTAGGTTCCGATATCCGTTAGCTTCCGCAACAATGCTTCCGTTCCAATTAAAATTTTACCCTCAATGCACCAAAAGAAGTACAACTTCAAAAACACATTTGAAATTGATGCATTTTAAACAATTCACAATTAGAAATGCAGGAGGTCTACTCAAAACAGAAACAATTTTCATGATGTCTACGAGACAAAAAGTTTGAGGACCTCTGTTCTAGAGTGTCTTTTGATATAAACCGTTCTTATTCTTTGATAGAAAAAATGTTGAAGTTTCCCATGTCCTTCTCCTCCCCATATACGAGTATATAGTCCTTAATCTGAAGTCCATTGCGTTTTTTCTGACGGCAATCGTTTGCAATACATACATTGTTGCATCCACATTAGGAAATTATTATAACAGCTCAACTACTCTCCCGTCTGGACCCACACCTCATGCAATACTTGATTGCCTCACAACACTCTGCCTACTATCATCCATACTGCGACTTTATTTGAATAAATTTAATCTGTTTTTGCATTCCACATTCCTCAAAGCAACCTCAAGCCCAACGACAAAGTAGCTTGTACTCGTAGGTAGGTCCATATACTAAACAGCAATTTTGATTGTAATGGATCTGGTTTCTCCTACTAGGTGACTGGGGGCCAAAAATAAAACTCAGTTCCGTTTCGATTACGCGATGCTGAAACTTAATTGAAAAGTAGACAACTCATCCTCCCCCATTCGGTGTTTTTTGCAATTTATTTCTATATTTGCCACAGTTTTATATAATCCGAACGCGCGGTCCCGCAGATTTATTTATTTACTTTTTTATTGTTGCTGACTTTCCTCTTATCATCATCAGCATCATGGCTCTCAGTCTTGTTGTTGATAGGTATCGGCATCGTTAACGTCGCCGCGCCGTCGTCCCGACTCGCGAATTGCTTGCGATTTTTGTTGTACCTATATCGTCAAAAAAAGAACATATAGTGTAAATAATTTAATAAAGTCTGTGATCAAGCAAACTAGACTATTGCACTTTAGACATTGAACTTGCTGAGAAAACAGTCCGCAAAGTGTATAAGTGGCACATCATATATACGTTATTTCTTTGTATGTATTTAGTTTTTTTCCTAGGAAAACTTGGCCACAATTAATTAAGTATTGATAAGATTATTTAAAAAATGTTTGATTGAATTTGTTTTCTGTTATTAAATCATACAAAGTGGGGTTTGACCTAAATATAGTTTCTGTCCAATGCCCCTTTTTTCCTAAAACAGTCCTCGTTGTGAGAAAAAAAATCGTAGTGTAATCTGAGAGATTTTGAAGATAAGTATATTTCTACGATTTCAACGAGATTTTAGACTCGCGGACATTTGAACAAATGACATTTATGCATAATATGGATGGCGGTTGTTGTCTGAAAAGATCAATATTATAGAAAGTACCAACCTTAAAGGTACTTCTTAAAGGACAAGCAACTTTGTTTTGAAAATATTAATATATTTTTAAAACTATTTACTAAGCTGGAAAAAGCCTTTTACGAAAGGTAAGGAGGATATAAAGCGATCATGTTGAAAAAAAATACACGGCTATTATTAGCTTTAATGGTTTTTTTTCCAAGAAGGTCATCAAATGGACCTACCTCTTTGTTTTGTATCAGTTGTTAAAGGACACATGCAAAATCGACATGTTATACTCGTACCATTCGAAATCATATAAAAAACCCGTGCAAAGTATACCTAAAGGACATTAGTTCTAGACATATCTTTATTGTATCAGCAACTATAGGAAAAGGAAAGACATTAACTGAAGTGGAAAAAGCCAAACAGGAGCAGGGGCAAAGTATCCGCTTAATTGTGCAAGAGATTGGAATAGGCCATACAGTTATACATAACTACCTCAAGGACCCTGCAAATTTTGAAAAAAATCGCAAAGGCCGTGTAAGCAAGGTAACAACATATGTATCAACAACGACGATCAATACTTAGAACTGCTTGCAATTAAAAGATCTCTATCCGAAAAATCAGTATGACTGTTTACCGTGTGATACAGCAAGCCACCCATATTCAGCACACACAAAAAGGAAGATGAAGTCACAACTGAATGTAGCGACTTAAAATTGCATTAACACACAACAGGGGATTGGGGGAGTGGCGATTCGACGTCTTTTACGACGAAACAAAGTTTAATTTAGACGGGCCTGCATTTTTTTTTATTTTCACGTGCAAATGGGAGTTTTAGCACCCTTATAATATACATAGTTACACAGCGCGGACATTAAGGAAAAGAAGAAGTTGAAAGGACGAGAAATTGAATGTTTGTAAATCATAATGTCTAGGAAAAACAGAGCGTTATGGAGCATTCCACATTCGTGTTGCACGGCTAATTAACGATTCTCTATATGTCACGGTACGTCCGAAAGGAGGCTTAAGACTGAATTGATGCTCATTCCTGGCATGCCGGGTATTGCGGTTGAAATATTCTGGGGGTATAACGCAGCTGGTTATTTCATTAGAACGCTTTTGGTAGAAATATCGATAAAAAAACGATATCGAGGATACATTACGAAGATGGCTCAAAGGGTTAAGCGATTTCGTGATCGATTGCCAATTAGTTTTTATCGTGCGTTTTTGTATTCTGTCAAGCAGCTCCAAATTTGTAATTGGAGCACCATCCCAGATATGAGCGTTGTACTCAAGTTTAAGGCGAATAAACGCCTTATAAATTGTAGCCAGATAAGAAGGGGTGAGATATTTCTTGCATAGCTTGAGGAAGCCTAGACATTTGGCAGTGATCTTGGCGACGTCGAATATGTGGTCATTCCAACGAAGGTTGCCAATAACCCACATACCGAGAATGGAAAGTCTTTCAGTTTCAGCGATGCAAGTGCCATTCATGGATATTGGCAGCCTCGTGAGTTTTCGCTTTAATAACAGAAGACAGTATTGTCTTTTGGAAGTATTAAAGTTCACCCTATTGGTTGCACCCTACTGTGCTATGCTGTCAACATCGGAATTAAATGAGGTTAACATACGTTGCCGTTGCCGAAGATAAGGGATGTGGTACAGGAAACGAATATGATAAGCTGAGGGTACTGTCATCTGCAAAGAAATAAATCGGATTAGAAGTCACAGACAGGAGATCATTTATAAAAATGACAAAGAGAACGGTAGACAAAATAGAGCCTTATGGAACATCAGTTTTTATTTTGTGAGTTGCAGACTTGTCACCGTCCAAAACAACGTCCATTGAGCAAGAGTATCATCGGCTCCAAATATATGCATTTTCGACAAGAGAGTTTGATGCCAGACTCTGTCAAATGCCTTTTAAATATGAAGCGCATCGATCTTACTTTCACCACCCTGGTGAAGAGATTTGTTCCACTTTTCGGTTAGTTTAGTCATCAAATCACCAGTGAACCTGTTGCTGCGAAAACCGTACATTACGATCATTAAGTTTCGGGATTGAAGATATTTCACAAGCTGACGATTAATCAGCGTTTCCAAGATATTGCAAAGAAGGGAGGTAATTGCGTAAAAGGAGGAAAAAGAGGATTCGCCTTTTTTAGTGACGGGCTGAACAAATGCTGTTTTCCATCTTCTCGGAAAGAGCCCTGACCAATAGGATAGATAGAAAAGCTGATGCATAGGGAAATGCCATATGGGCCAGGGGATTTGTGTATGTCAAGATCTCAACTTACTTTTGCCACTGTACGAGTGCGAAATTGGATTGGTCCATGGAGTATTCTAAGCGCGGTGTAATGATATGGGAAGCAATAAGCTTTTACGGCACCGCAGAACCAGATTTTGCATCCTATACCCGCGCGTTGGTATGTCAGACCGACAATTTACTTTTTCGTTATGTTTTCAATAAAGGAGGAAGCTATCACGATGAGGTAACTGGTAGCTTCAAGCGTTGCAAACTTCATTTCAGCGTGGTGCGACCATTTCTGCCGAAATCGCATGCGTCAGTACACGGCATCGACCGGTTGTTTCTCTTTATGTACATCTTGTACATAATTACCGAACGCTCCCATTGCTGTTGTGAGACGTCTGTAAATAACGTTTTGTATTAAGTTGTAATCTTTAAGATTTTTGATATTTTTTTAGTTTGTTTTGGAAAATATTGATTTTTTCAAATTTGCATTACCCGTCAGATAAAGTGACTATTTTTAGATTTGTTAGTCACTAATTAAAGCAAATATTTTCCATAAATTTGATTTTTTACTTCAAACACATCCATTATAAAAGATTATTTTGACTGAGACTTTCGTAAAAATGCCCAGGAACCGTTTTTTGGCGCGGGTATAGGAAGGTTAAACGACTGATACAAAAAAGAGGTCGACAAAATTCAAACCTTACTATCACTATCAAAGCGAAGCTAAATTCTACTCTGCAGAAGTCTGCTCCTTCGTTTATAACAGTCACACATTGGGTGGGAGGTTTAAACGAGGCTGTTTGAGCTGACAAGACGAACTTCGCAGTGGTCGAGAAAATGAGGACCTCCAAAGCCCGTCAACGCAAACGGGACCGAAAATCACTCGAAGAATTTTGCGTTTTGCGTAGAGCAGGACTGGGATGATAAGGGTCTTATACAGAGTCTCCTTACTTTTTTTTGACAAGGCCTTACTAATCAATTGCCGTCTTAGGCCAAAGAAACAGCAGTTGGCAAGTGTAGTTCTTCGCTTGATTTCAGCTGTGGTGTCATTATCAGTTGGTGATCATACACTACAAATATTTGGACTTTTCGCAATTGGGAATCACACCTCGTTTCACATAAATGTCTATAATAGGTCGGAGTGGAACAGAGAACGAATCAAGGACTGTAATAAATATCAAGGGACTGAAGACCCTTCTCTGGTGTACACCGACTTTCATTGCGAGCTCCTCGGTGACGCCAACGGGGCATCTTACCTTTGTCTTTACTCCCTCATATACGTCCATGATCATCTGTATATAGGTGTCTGAAACTCTTCGCTGTCTTAGCGCCACCCATAACAGATCCCTTGATTATCTATCAAAGGCCTTTTCAAAATCAACCAATACAATGTATGTTTATGCAAATCCTTTAAGGAATCACGATGTTTCATGAGCCTTATACTTTGGATTGCATCGGTGGTGGATTTACCTGCGACAAACCGGCACTGGTCTTCAGATAGCCGTATTATTTTCCGCATTCGGGTATACAGATATTTTTGTCACACCCAATTTTATGGGTGTTTTTGACAATAACCGTGTTTTTTTGATTAATTGCTCAGAAAACGTAAATGACAGTATAAGAAAAATATGTAGACAATGTTCTTCTCAGAAAGTCTGATAAATAAAGTTGTTTGCCAAATTTTGTTTAGAAACAAAAGATGTTCCAATTCTCAACCCTTCCAATCGATGTCGAAATCTGAAGGAAAATCATTGCCAGCCCGGATCATTCCCTTTCTGGTTTTTTTTTTTTTATAATAAACACGCACTAAAGGGGTTGGGACCCTTATAATGTATTAGCTACACATCGCGGGCGTTAAGGAAATTAGGGTGAGAAGAAAAGGAGAGATGCCGATGCACGTTTGTTTTGAATGTTTGTAGGTTATAATGTGAAGGAAAAATAATGCGTGGAGGAGTGTACCACATTTGTGTTGTACGGCTGAGGAAAGATTCTTTGAACTTCACTGTACGTCCGAACACAGGCTTGAGGGTGAACTGATGAGCATTCCTTGAATGACGGGTATTGCGGCTGAAATGTTCAAGGGGAGGAATGCAACTGGCTATTTCGTTTGAGCACTTATGGTGGAAATAACGATAAAATAACGAAAGGCAGGGGACATTACGACGATGACTAAGAGAGTCAATCCATCTCGCGATGTCTCGGTCGCCAATGAGTTTTATCGCGCGTTGTTGGATCCTGTCAAGTAACTCCAAATAAGTTATTAGTGCACCGGACCAGATATGAGCGTTGTACTCGAGTTTCGGGCGAATAAACGCCTTATAAATTGTAGCCAGATCATAAGGGATGAAATATTTCTTACAACGCTTAGGGAAGCCTAGACATTTCGCGGCATTCTTGGCGACACCGAATATGTGGTCATTCCAACGAAGGTTGTCATTAATACACATACCGAGAATGGAAAGTCTGTCGGTGTCAGCGATGCAAGTGCCATTCATAGATAATGGGAGTGTGTGTGGGTTTTGCTTTAATGACAGGAGACAGCATTGTGTTTTGGAAGCATTAAATTCCACTCTATTGTTAAGATCGGAATTTAATGAGTTTAACATACGTTGCCGTTCCAGTTCCACACCCGAAGATGAGGGGCGTGACCCAAGAAACGAATATGAGAAGCTGAGGGTACTGTCATCAGCAAAGGAATGGATTGGATTAGAAGTAACAGACAGGAGATCATTTATAAAAATGAGAAAGAGAGTCCGGGACAGAACAGAGCCTTGGGGAACACCAGAATTTATTTGGTGAGTTGCAGACTTGAAACCGTCCAAAACAACTTGAATTGAACGGTCTGAAAGGTAATTTCTAATCCATTGAAGAAGAGTATCATCGATTCTAAATGCACGCATTTTCGACAAGAGAGCTTGATGCCAAACTCTGTCAAATGCCTTTGAAATATCAAACGCAACGATCTTACTTTCACCACCTTGATGAAGAGATTGGTTCCACTTTTCGGTTAGATATGTCATCAAATCACCGGTGGACCTGTTGCTACGAAAACCATACTGCCGGTCATTAAGAAGTTTTCGAGATTCAAGATATTTCATTAGCTGACGGTTTATCAGCGTTTCCATTACCTTAGAAAGAAGGGACGTAAGTGCAATTGGTCGGTAGGAGTAGGGAGAATAAGATTCGCCTTTTTTTGGTACAGGCTGGACAAATGCTGTTTTCCATCTTCCCGGAAAGAGTCCTGAAGAATAGGATAGATGGAAAAGCTTACGCAATGGTTTTGCCAGCGAAGAAGAACACCTCTTCAGAACGATAGGGGAAATACCATCTGGACCAGCGGATTTGTGAACGTCAAGATCTTGAAGTACTCTTGCCACTGTACGAGTGCGAAAGTGGATTGGTCCCATGGAGAATTCTACGCGCTCGAGTACAGGGGGAGACAAATCACAATCTGGGAGCGGTGAGCTGACTGCAAAGTGAGCAGCAAGCAGATTGGCCTTATCTATAGAGCTGACAGCTGGAATGTCATTGTAAATGAGTGTCGGGATAGATGATGAGGCCGAATTCTTGATGCTTTTAACAAATGACAAAAAGTTTTTACTACCAGTGGGACTTTGTAGTACTTTTTGCCTCAACTTTTGGTCATAGGAGAATTTGCCACGATTAATGTGGGCATTTTTTTTGACAATAACGGTGTTTTTTCGATTAATTGCTCAGAAAACGTAAATGACAGTATAAGAAAAATATGTAGACAATGTTCTTCTCAGAAAGTCTGATAAACAAAGTTTTTTGCCAAATTTTGTTTAGAAACAAAAGATGTTCCAATTCTCAACCCTTCCAATCGATGTCGAAATCTGAAGGAAAATCATTGCCAGTCCGGATCATTCCCTTTCTCGTTGTGTTTCTTCATAGTCCCCGTTCTGATTTGTTAATGAAAAATACAAACAACTAACTACCGTCTTTTAAATAGTTGTTGCTTACGTTGTTCACCTATTTTAGTTATGCTGCTTAGTCAGTTTATTCTGAGCTTATACAGTTCGCTCTGATCAGGCTTTGAACTGAAAAAGACAGGAAACAGGATTTTTTTTCGACAACACAGGCTCTGCTATAAGCTAAAAAAAATTAATTAGAAGACAGTTCAGAGTTATTAACCCAATATCAACGTGATTGCGTTCTTTATATTAAAGGTTATTGTGGTACAGATTGCAATAGGGGCAAGACCTTCGGTGCAAAAAGCGCAATAATAAGCCAGATAAGAACATGCAGTCAGAACGCGACCAGATTGTGTTTGGATGTTAAAGTGCAGTTTGAAAATACGTAAATTTAATTGCGTCTCCTATTGCAAACCTTTTACACAGAAAATTTCGATATTTAGTTTTCATCTACATTCTTTATTCATGACATTATTGTTTGAATATAGCCTCCTCGGCACCTTCTAACGAAGCGCACCCTGTGGGTCCAATTTGGGGCCACTCTTTCACCAAAAACGCGCTGAATATTGGCTTTTAATGTCATTTTTCTGCACAAAGCTAATTAAAGATCCGCAAGAGGTAATCGAGTGGCATCAAATCGCACGATCTCAGATTTTAAATATAATGGCATTGAAAGGGGTCCTCAGTGAGTAGGTAACAACGTACCTAACACCAACCCAAAAATCGTGCAGATCATTGTCGTTTATATTTTCGAAGAAATAATTACTGATTAAATTACTGTCTGGCTGTGGCTTGAGATCCGCCCTCATTTTTGAAAAAAATAAGGTCCGATGATGCCACCGGCGTGGAGAAGACACCAAACAGTACATATTTGTGGGTGTTGAGTCTCATTTGTATCTGGTAGACGGGTCTTAAAATAGAAACGGCTATTTTATTTTGCTTGTTCGAACCCCCCACACATAAGAAGTTCAAAGAGATGAGAAAGCCTTCAAATCAAAAAAAGCTTATCTCAGAGACCGGCTCAGTTTTTAAATGTTCAAAGGAAGGATCCTACGAACCCTGTCAGCAAATATCACTCAACTTTCCTATACAATTGCTTAAGACCTGCTTATCTTAAAGCTCTCGGAGCATACACACTGCAACAACACCAGCATTTTATTGTCCTCGGTGACGAAGTTACGAACCGGGAGGAGTGCCAATATCTTTTCGGTGAACCACATAGGCGGACCATGTCTCTAGTCCAGGTCATAATCTCGCCGTTAAAGAAGAAGAAGACTCTGAAAGAAAGCTTTTACATAAATATTATTAAAACAAATGAAAAGTACAGTGCGCTTGGGATACCCTATTCCCATTCCAATTTTTCGAAAAATGGGCGTAGCAAAAATCTAAAAACGTGTGAATTGTTAAAATGGAAATGGTCTGTCGGGCGCAATGGTTCAGTGGTCGAACTACTAATCGAAAGGTTCAAAGTTCAATTCCCGCCGGCCGGGACCAAGTAACATCTAGAGTTTTTTTCCACTGTCCCACCTCTTGCGAACGTCTGACAAATATCCAAGAGTATCAATTTTCATGGGAAGCTTCACAAATTTGCCGTTCGGATTCGGCTCAAAATTGTAGGTCCCTTCCACTTCGCAAAGAAAGTGGCCGTTAATGCCAAGGAATTGTTTAAAACAACTTTTTGTATTATCTATGCGGATTTTAAAAATCTGTATTCAGAAGCATTAAGCCCTCGAGATGACATATTATAATTGCAGCTTTTTAGCTCGAATTTCGAAGTGTAGGCGTGTCAATAAGTGGATTTTAAAAATTCTTACACTTGATTATTTTGGGCCCCTAGAGACTATATGTTCCAAATTTTCTATCTCGAGTTTTAAGGCCTTATTTTTGCTGACGCACGGACTGATGGACATTGCTAGATCGACAAAGCTATCGATGCTGATCACGAATGTACTAACTTTTAGGGAACTACGGGCAAAATTATGGAATGTTACAAACTTTGATTCAAAATTAATATACCCTTAGAATAGGGTATACAGATCGAACATGACGGAGAAGTTCTTTCACCGGCAATCAGAAACGAAACCACGTGTTTTTGGATTAGGGCGTGACTATTCATGTCAACTTCTGCCATACAAAAAGTCCAACACACAAGTTTGTTTGAGATGCGATTTCTTTGTCATTTTTTGTCATTCTTTTTCATTCTTCTTTAATTATTTTAAATCTGTATTTAAGGTGTAAGAATTTGTATCTTTTTGCTGATATTTTTTTTAAACTTATTCTTTTAGGTCTGTGTTGTAACAGGACGTCGATACACCTATGCGGAGCTACGTGACTGCACTGTTGCCCTCGCTATTCGCTTACAAACCCAATTCAAGCTTAAACCTCGTGATGTGATCGCGATTTGCCTGCCAAATTTGCCTGAATATCCAATCGCTACACTGGGTGCGATTGAGGCTGGTATGACAGTGACTACCGTCAATCCAATTTACACAGCTGGTAAGTTATAGATATACTAAATAAAGTTTTTTGGGTAATTTCAAACAACATTAATAACAGTGAAAGCTCAATATAGTTAACATTGGTATCGTTAAGATTCCGAATACAATATATGTGAACACAGATTGTTTTATTTCCTTCTTTTTCCCCAAACTTAGCGAAGCTATATTCTTTACATGATTGGAAGTGATCTTAAACTTTTGTGAAGCTTTTCGTGATAGTTTATATTCTTGGATGTTGCTCAGACTTTGGGCATTGGAAAAGAATCTTGGGCGTTCGTGGGTGGGATTCAAACCTCGCCACACGCTTCAGTCATGTTTACGAAGATGCATTGTCCGTCTTATACTCCCACAGGCACCCGTATTTGGTTTTAGTCAAACGATATTAAGAAATTTGTTTTTTTTTTTTTATATCGATTGGGGAACGCAAGCCACGGCCCTTAGTACAGCTGCTAGTGTGGCTTTATTGTTCCTTTACCAAATTTATTGTGCCACCTGTCTCGAATCGAAGCCGCAACTGTTCAACTTATCTGGATTCGAATTAACGTAACAGTAAACGAGTAAGTGACTTCCATACGTCATCTAATAAACAAAAAAACATAGGGACGGGCTACAGTCCGCTTGGGCGAACTGTTGGATACCCTATTCTTATTCCTATACCTCATAAGTGGGCGTGACAAAAGTCTAAGTATGGTTGAATTGTTAAGAACGCTCTACATATTTTGTTATATAACATTTAAAGGATTTTATAAAAAAAACTCTCCCTAGCTCAAACTTGGGTGTTGCAATAAAATTGTTTTATTTAATTGTGGGCGTGTCAGTAGGCGGATTTAAAAAAAATTAACACATGAGAATAAAGGGCCCCTAGAGAGTATATATTATAAATTTCCGCTCCCTAGCTCAAACTTTGAATTTTTTTTTTTAAATTGTGGACGTGTCAGTTTTTTTTTTTTTTTATATAATAAGCGCGCACTAAAGGGATTTGTTGGGACCCTTATAATGTATTAGCTACACAGCGCGGGCGTTCAGGAAATAAGGGTGAGAGGAAAAGGAGAGATGCCGATGCACGTTAGTTTTGAATGTCTGTAGGTTATAATGTGTAGGAAAAATGGATCGGGAAGAGCATTCCACATTCGTGTTGTACGGCTGAGGAAAGTTTCTTTGAACTTCACTGTACGTCCGAACACAGGCTTGAGGGTGAACTGATGAGCATTCCGTGCATGGCGGGTATTGCGGTTGAAATGTTCAAGGGGAGGAATGCAACTGGCTATTTCGTTTGAACACTTTTGGTGGAAATAACGATAAAATAACGACAGGCAGGAGACATTACGACGATGACTAAGAGAGTCAATCCATCTCGCGATGTCTCGGTCGCCAATGAGTTTTATCGCGCGTTTTTGGATCCTGTCAAGTAGCTCCAAATAAGTTATTGGTGCACCGGACCAGATATGAGCGTTGTACTCGAGTTTCGGGCGAATAAACGCCTTATAAATTGTAGCCAGATCAGAAGGGGTGAAATATTTCTTACAACGCTTAAGGAAGCCTAGACATTTCGCGGCGTTCTTGGCGACATCGAATATGTGGTCATTCCAACGAAGGTTGTCATTAACACACATACCGAGAATGGAAAGTCTTTCGGTTTCAGCGATGTAAGTGCCATTCATAGATAATGGCAGTGTTTGTGGGTTTTGCTTTAATGACAGGAGACAGTATTGAGTTTTGGAAGCATTAAATTCCCATCTATTGGTTTTACCCCACTGAGTTATGCTGTTAAGATCGGAATTTAATGAGTTTAACATACGTTGCCGTTCCAGTTCCACACCCGAAGATGAGGGGCGTGACCCAAGAAACGAATATGAGAAGCTGAGGGTACTGTCATCAGCAAAGGAATGGATTGGATTAGAAGTAAGAGACAGGAGATCATTTATAAAAATGAGAAAGAGAGTCGGGGACAGAACAGAGCCTTGGGGGACACCAGAATTTATTTGGTGAGTTGCAGACTTGAAACCGTCCAAAACAACTTGAATTGAACGGTCCGAAAGGTAATTTCTAATCCATTGAAGAAGAGTATCATCGATTCCAAATGCACGCATTTTCGACAAGAGAGCTTGATGCCAAACTCTGTCAAATGCCTTTGAAATATCAAGCGCAACGATCTTACTTTCACCACCTTGATGAAGAGATTGGTTCCACTTTTCGGTTAGATATGTCATCAAATCACCGGTGGACCTGTTGCTACGAAAACCATACTGCCAGATATTTCATTAGCTGACGGTTTATCAGCGTTTCCATTACCTTAGAAAGAAGGGACGTAAGTGCAATTGGTCGGTAGGAGGAGGGAGAAGAAGATTCGCCTTTTTTTGGTACAGGCTGGACAAATGCTGTTTTCCATCTTCCCGGAAAGAGTCCTGAAGAATAGGACAGATGGAAAAGCTTACGCAATCATTTTGCCAGCGAAGAAGAACACCTCTTCAGAACGATAGGGGAAATACCATCTGGACCAGCGGATTTGTGAACGTCAAGATCTTGAAGTACTCTAGCCACTGTACGAGTGCGAAAGTGGATTGGTCCCATGGAGAATTCTACGCGCTCGAGTACAGGGGGAGACAAAGCACAATCTGGGAGCGTTGAGCTGGCTGCAAAGTGAGCAAGCAGATGTCAGTGGGCGGATTTTGAAAATATTATATCCCGAGCAGTTTTAGGAGTCATAGATCATATAAAAAAATTTCAGCTTTCTAGCTCAAAATTCGATTTTTTCCAAAATTTTGTTTTTTTGAGTTTGTTGGCGGATTTCAAAAATTCGTAAACTTGATTATTTCGGGACCCTAGAGAGTATATGGTTAAAATTTCAGCTCTCTAGGCCCAGTTTAAAGGCCTAATTTTTGCCGACGGACGGACGGACGGACGGACGGACATGACTAGATCGACATTACTATCGATGCTGATCATAAATATAGTAACTTTTAGGGGTCTACGGGCAATATTAAGGTATGTTACAAACTATGCGTCAAAATTAATATACCCTTAGAATAGGGTATAAAAATAATACATTGGGATGATGTTTTTCGAATCATCACGTATCAAATACAATTTACAATAATTGTATATTGTACAATTATTGTACTTACTCGGATAATTCTAGTACAATTTGTAATTAGATGAATATTTGTTTTGAATTGTGAAATTGTTTTAGTGTGTATATGCATTTGGAAATGCACTGTAAAATTGTGAATAGAAATGGTTATTTATTGAGCTCTCTCTAAAGTCTAGCTGCGATCGGAATCGCTTTGGAAAACATTATTGCTTAAAATGTAACTTACAAATATTTTTCATTTTCATAAATTACGAATTCGTTGAAGAAAACCATATACAGGTAGACCTCACTTAACACGTACTTCTTACAGCACGGCCTCGTTCTAACAAGTCTCACATTTTGCGGCATATTTTTGTTTAACACGAAAAAGGCCTCGATCTAACACGGTATGCGAGACACAATTTTTTTTTAGCTGTCTGGTTTGCAAAAATGTCTCAAGTATACATATTTTTCTGGCCAGTAGACGCGTATGAACTGTTTTTATAGGAACATCTTAAAAAACGGTTTTCTGGTCAAACCAATGCTGGTTTATAGATCGGTTAGTCCTCGAGTGCTCAAAGGCATAGATAAGAGCACATTACCAGTTTTCTGCAGAGCAAACTCAAAAGCTTGGGTAACCGGAGTGGTATTCAGAGACTGGTATTATAATTGTTTTGTGCCAGAAGTAGACAAATATCTAAAAAAATAAAAAAATGGACTTCAAGGCTCTATTGTTGCTGGATAATGCTCCAGGACACCCACAAGATTTGGCTCATCCTTATGTCAAAATCATGTTCTTACCACCCAATACAACTTCACTGCTGCAGCCAATGGATCAAGGCATAATTTACACTTTTAAAACCTATTAGATCAGGAGTTCTTTGAGGTTGATTGTAAATTTAACTAAGTCTAAGTCTATTGATGTAACCAGCGCATGGAAACAGTTTACAATCAAGGAATGTATCAAAATAATATCGCTTTCTTTAAAAGAGCTAAGACAGTCAACATTGAATGGAAGCTGGAAAATACTTTGGCCATCAGCAGTTGAAAAAGAGCAAGAGGTCGCCGTGTCAGAAGCTGAATTTGCAGAAATTTTAACGATTGCGCATTCCATCGAAGGCGAAGGTTTTGAGGATATGAAAATCAAGGACATTCAAGGCTTATTGCAAGATACAGAACTAACAGAAGCGGACTTAAATGAAATCTTAGCAGCGAATCCTAATCAACCGAACTCCAGTTGCAGCGGCACTGACAACGAGAACGAAAGAGAAGCTGACGAGTTAACAGCAAAAGACTTGGCAAAAGGAATGAGCCTAGCTAAATATTTAGAATCGTTTTTTTTTTTAAATGCCGATCCATCTACTGAAAGGCGATTAAAATTCAAAAGAGAGCTAGAAAAATGAATGTTACCTTACAAAGAAGCCTACCGAAAGCTTTTTAATAACCAAGAAAAATAACGGATTTTTTCAACAACAAAAACGGCCACGTATGGATATTTTAGGCAGTCACGAAGAATGAACTTTCACCATTTGAAATTTAATTGTTTTATATCAATGAAGACTGAAATTGTTTTTGTTTAGTTTTTTCTTTGTTTTTAGTTAAGTTAGTTTAAGCAGGAAGAAAGTTATGTTTTGTTATTGTTAATTTTTTTTCATCTTTAATAATAATACAACTTCGAATAAAACATATTTGGACAAAAATTCTGACGGTTTTCTGAAATCATGGAACGTAACCACTCTTTTTGCACTAGTTTCTTGTATCGTTTAACACGATTTCGTTTAGCACGGCATTTATCTGGAACGTAAGTGAGGTCTAACTGTAATTTGCATTTTTTCTGCTATTTTATTAGCCATACGATTGGTTCACTCCTATCGGATGAAAAGAAAACCCTATCATTAACAAGGAAATAGCGAATAATCAAACTCGATACTCGTAGTCATGCTCGATATTTTAACCTTAAGTCGTAATGCCAAACTCAAATAATTCAGTAACGTCAGAACTCAAATGTGTCTGTAAACCCAACAAGGCAGTAGGTACTGTGTGATAATTTAAATCTTTTTTATATCTCTAAGAAGTGCCCAGAAGCACTGTGCAACTCTTTTCACACATACGAGATTGGAGTTAATCGCTTAATATGCCGCCTGACTGAACACTTAAAATGTATTCCATTGATTCTTTCTTGACTACGTCGCAGCTTGGAAAACAGTACAATTGCCGAAATTACTACTTGATACTCACTCAGCGCTTTCTTCGTCTTCGAACCATTCATTAAGGTTCAGCAATTAACCCTTTGACGATCATTGGGACAATACTGACGCTTTTTCCTCCGAATTGTTCCTCTAAAAACTATGCAATCGGGTTTCTCCGAGAAGGTATCTTTCGATAGCTAGTGAACTAGAAAGTTCACGGTTTTGGGGGATAAATCCATGCATTTGCATTACAAGTTCCAAAAAGTCTGAAAATCTCACATTTTCTTCGCCTTCTTCTTGCGAAAATATTTTGGGAGTGGGTGCGGCTAGGTGACCAACATTTTGTAAGAAATTGAGGGGAAACTTCCTCTATTCACTATATTTGACGGGGCCTAAATATCTCAGTGTCCTTCAACAGTAAAAGTGTATGACAATTTCCAATTTTGATGACGAGGTAATTTAATTGAAAATAATAGATTTATTTTTATAATTTTGGTCGATACACATTGAAGAATTATTTTTTATGATGTAAGTACGAGTAGTTTTGATCATTTTTGAAACAAAATGTTTTTTCCAGACAACACATCTTTTATGTTCACCATCCATTTTGCGGATATAATAACCGGCCAGAGTAACGGTTTTTGCGAATTCTGACATCGATGCACGATTTTACTTTCCGGTCCCCAATTCAAAATTTTTGTTTAATTTTATTTTCACGAATAATCATTCAAATCGTGTGAATATAGTAGAGTATCACAAGCTGATCCCATAAACAGCAATGTGTATGGGAGCATTCTGGATCGCTGCAACCCTCTACTGGGGCTCACTGTTGAATTTGGAGTAGGTGCTTGATTGTATGCAAAGTTGAGAGCGCCTATTTTTTCCATTTTCGGGGTTTATCAACTTTTAACACAATTTTTTTTCCAATTTCGGTTCGTAAAGTAATATGTACCCGACATCGCTTTTGGTAGCGGACTCTAGAGGGGATACAAAGTTACATCCCAAAAAGACGGCCCAATTACCTATCCACTTCTGCACAGACAAAAATATTTATCAGCACCAAATCTAGGCATTGGTTTGTGGTTAGTAGAAAGAGTGCCGCAGGCTCTTATGTCTGTTTCTTTGAACCTGTAAAACAATATAGGATTGTTGAACAAAATATCGAAATAGAGCTACCCAAAACCTGTGCTATCGAGACCTTCCGCCATATTAAAAACAATCGATTCACCAATACCGATTCCTTTTTGCGTTTTTTTTCGTAAATTGAAGTCAAATTTGTAACCAATGTGCGCATCGCATCTGCACCACAATTTGAATCCCCATGAAATCGGTTTATCCTTTATGTATTGCTTCATGATGGTATGTCATTTCAATTCATCGATGGACTGGCACTTCCTCACGCCATAGCATTCAGGAATGCTTTATTCCAATCATCGATTATTGGCCGAATTTTATACGCTCGATCCTGCGATGGATCGTCTCAGCGTGGCTGCTCAGTAAAGATGTGCAAATAGTAATTATTCGTTATTTAATATCCGTTACTCAAGATGTGTTTTAGTAACGAATACTCATTGGCAGAAGTAATCGGTATCAAGTAATCAAATTCAACCAAATCCAAATACTCATCAGATACCTAACAACATTCACGCCCGTGTAAGTCCATATCGAATCCAACAGGAATATATACACATCACACATACACACTCTAACACCGCCTCGCAACCGCGCGCATCAAACGGTTTTGTGTCGGTGTCTCTCCACAAATTCACCCCTTTTTTATCATTCTCAGGCGTTCATTCATGCTTCTGGTTAGGTTAGGTTAGGTTTATGTGGCTGTCGGCAGAAGCCGACACACTTAGACCAATTTAGGTCCATTGTGATACCACGTATATTATCTACCTCAACTCTGTAGATGGGACTGGCCAACGACACGCGGTTGTTCTCAAACGGTCCCCCATCTACGTACTAACCGCGCCCAACGTCGTTTAATTTCGGTGATCTAACGAGAACCGATTAACTCGACGTGGTATGGTCGTTGGTTGCTTCTGGTGCTGTTAATACTAATACTCAAACACTTACACTGGGTATCGGTTCTCTTCTCTCTTTCCGTGTTCGTGTGATTTTCTTTGTTTCTTTCACACGAAGAATTCGCACTTTTAGTTTCGATAGTCATAAGCGCGAAGACAAACGTATGCACATACATGATTCCTACTCAATGAAGGCAACACAAATTGATACTCGTTTGGATTTGATTACTTACTCATTCTGTGTGTTTGATTACTAACTCATTCTGTGTTTTTGATTACCTACTCATTTTGTATCTTTGAGTCCATAGTGTTTTTGGATTATAGATAATATTCATTTTGTGTGTTTGATTACTTGATATTCTATGTAAGATCAAAGACTTGGTGAATTAATTTTAAAGATCTGTAGCAAAAAGGCGAGGATAATCGTGTCGTTAAAGGTGGGTATGCTAATGCGATTTCTTACCACAAATAAATTTTAAAAAAATAGGCTATATAAAGATCTAAAAATGAAATCATTGATGAAATACAATTTCATTTAAGTTGATTACTGAACTGTTTGCCATGATTTTTATTTTTTACGCGTAGATATTCCTTGTTCCTACTCTTATTACTAACTGGCACTTGCACCTCAAAAGAGCCATCGCCTGACCTCTCACAACCATGCATGCTGTGTGCGTTTCATTCATGGAGGGGGCCTACAATTGTGCCGATTACAACGGCGAATTGAGAGGTCTCTCATGACAAATGATACCCTCGGAGGGTTTGTCAGATCCTCGCGGAGGTGAGACCGTGAAAAAAAATTTATTCGAACCCGGGACCTAAGACACTAACCATTGCATCACGGCACCCACAACTGTTCCTACTCTTAGCAATCATAATAATCAGTTTTTTTAGTCTGGGGTTGGGATACTTACTATTTTTTTGATTCTACAGGGTTGTCGCTCAAAAAACAAGTATTGAGTACCGAATACTAAATACCGAATACTAAATGAAAAGTAATCAGTAATCATTCGTTACTCAAAAGTAATCAAGTTGCACATCACTAGCTCAGCATCGTTTGTAAAATGTAAAGAAGAACGAATTTCCTCGTATCGTGTTCGGCTCATCACATCTGATATAATTGTCACCGAGTAAATGGGTAACGCAGACCAGTAATATCTGGTTTCTGCCAGACGGTGAAGTGTCATGGTTAATATGCTGCGCAAATATGCCTGCAATTCTGACTCATTTGCAGTAAATACATCACCGATTTCGATTTATGTGCCGGGCTCCAGAACTTCAGCATCATCTTCAAGAAAAGCAATATCTTCTTCGTCAAATTCGAATAAACATTAATAAACCCCTATCCTCCGCCTTCAGCAGGTTGACAATTTTATCCTCTGCGAAGCGACCAACTATTTTTTTCCACCAAAATAACGTTCTGTATTCGAAACAAATGTGCAATTGAATGAGATCACATACAGTCAACTGCAGACAATAATCGCATACATTTTTTGCCGTTGATGATTATTGGGGCATATTGGTAACGCGATTTTTCACACCTTTGCAGATAAAATTCAGAAAACATTTTTGACAATACTTGTTTAGTAATTTGGGGTCTCTGAACACGAATCCGTCCTCGGGAACGGGTTTAGGAGAGATCGTCAAAAGGTTAAATACATATTTGGCATTAACTTTCCATACTTTTCCAACCAATTTGTGTGTGCGAAGCTATATTTTTATCCCGAAAATATATGTATTGAAAGCTTCTTATGACAGTTTATACTCTTGGATGTCTGTCAGAAAATCGAAAGACGTGGGGCCGTGAAAAAAGCACACAGCTGTGAAGATAGGTGTACCGTATTAGAGAAATTCCATTAGTGCCTATCAGGTATTAGAACCTTAAAGTTTTTGTCGCCATTATATTTTTTTTTGGTTTTTCATAATCAGTAAAGGAGATTATAAAGTAGCTCGAGTGTCCGAAATAGCATTTTTCAAATGCATAGTAGGGACCATTGGGGGCACTTCCCTTTTGGTTTTACACTCTAATTTAATTCTCAACTTTTTAATATTAAACAACAATAAAAATAGTTAAATATACATAACTCAATTTCGAGCTTTTAATCTTATTTGCCGAGTTTTTATTTTCCTGTTATTTGATTGGTATTTAAGCTTCGAGTTCTTGAGCTGAATTTCAACCACAACCGTTTAAATCTAAGAGAAATGTATCTTCAATGTACAAGCGCCCTCAATCATTAATCATCCAATTGAATTCAATAAAAGCAAAGCTAAAAAATCTATCTAACTACCCACACTATATATGGATAAATCGAACTGCCAAATGATATCTTGAATTGGTAAATTCAAATTCAATTAGTAGATATGCGTATGAAGAGCGTTCATTTCGATTGTTTCTGTTTTGATCATGTTTGTCCTCCATATGTGACTTTCACATCATTTATTGTAAAATTAGATAAAAATACATTTAAGCATCTTGCCTTGAAAGCCAGATCTGGCCTCTGGCGGGGGTGTGTCAAATAGCCGATACGAACAGCGTAAATAATAATTGGCGGGGACTTTGGACTTTGGACTTCGGAAGTAAAATTTTCAGTTGTTTATTCAAATAAACAAATATAATTTTCCACTTGTGTCGTTAGCACTTTTTTATAGCAAGCAAAATTGTGACTGTAGTGAAGGCGATGTATGTGTCCTATGTTTGCGATGGTGAATTCATTTCAAATATAATTTTCCACTATACCAATACGGAAATAGCTATAAATCAAATCAAATTAAAAGATTTTTTTAGGACGTGGATGAAAAACAGAAAATAAACAACTGTATAATAAATACTGGTGGTTCGTTGTGGATTAGTGAAGGTGTGTGTATGTGGAAGGGGCGCACAACATTTCCAATAAATTTACTTACCTAATGTTTTTAAGATAAAACTGACATGTTGATGGTAGCGTATTGATTGCCGCTGAATACTCAGTTGAGTAGAGGTGGATTGGTAGGTGGTTTTCTACTGATTGACGTATTTATTCAATTCTTACGCTATTTATTTAATATTACACTTTAAAGTACTGCGTACGATTACTTATTCTATGACCCCAATGACGAGTGCACAACCTTTTCGTGGACTGAACTGTTAACACTTAGGTTAGGTTAGGTTAAGGGGGCTGTTAGCTAATAGCCAACACACTTAGATCAATGAGGTCCGTTGTGATGCCACGTGGATCGGGGGATTTTCGACCTCTACTGAAGCGCGAAAGACTTCTAACATCTGTGTTAGCTAAGTCAATGAGTTCATTAAGGAAGAAGGCTCCTAGATAGAGATCTATTTTATGGGAGAGTGCAGGACATGTACAGAGGAGATGAAGTGTGGTCTCCTCCTCCTCCTCGTCCCTACAGCTTCTAGATTTTTAAATTTTTTAGATTTTTAGATTAGATTCTTTATTTCATGAAATATATGTACAATAGTTTGTGTTTGAGAACACGAGCATGGCAGAAATAGCCGTCTGCAAAAAGTCATTTGAATAGACGCCAAGCCTTGATGCGTGCTTGCCTATAAGACAGTGTCTTGTAATGATACCTATAGCAGAGCCAATGTGCAGTCCGTTATGTGAGATCAAACCCAAAGAGCGTCGCAAATCCAGCTTTGGCCAGATATGCTTGGTCGCTAGACACATATTACTACCTGCCCACCTAAGGTTTGTACTCTCGACTGCGAATAGCTTAAACTTAAGTTTACAAGTGGCGATAGACATACCTAGAAAACCTTTATCAGGTAGAAGAGGTAGTGCGGTTCCATTTTTGGCGAGTTCATCTGCCCTACAATTCCCTGGGATGTCTCTATGCCCCGGCACCCAATAGAGGTGAATATTGAACTGCTCTGCCATCTGCTCAAGAGATGAACGGCACTCTATGGCTACGATGGAGTTTCAAGAGACTGAGTCCAGGGACTTAAGCGCGGCTTGACTATCCGAGAATATGCGGATGTCCTTAGCGGATATCACATATCTCTTCAGCCACGACAAGACTTCCTTAATCTCCATGATTTCCGCTAAAATGATCAGGAAGGCGGAAAGAGAAACTAATATTTAGTCCTTCTGAGAAAACACCCCCACCTACAACATCACTAGTTTTTGATCCGTCGGTGTAGAAGTTAACTGTTAACACTTACAATTGTTGTACACCCAGCTTATGTTGATTTAATTCAACTGTTATGTTGATTTAATTCAATTTGGATTCATGTACCTATTTAGTCACAATGTATTTAGTCCAATATGCGAAAATATATTTGCAATACCCTGAGGTTAACCCAAGTCAATTCGGGCCGCGGATATAAAAACGCTCCCGATGCCAGATGATCGATCCGAAAACCGAAATCTCTTGGTAAAATGTGGAACTTATTAATGTTTGCAGGAATGAGTTCTGTTTGACTGCATTTAAGCTATAAAAAAAATCTATTATATCGTCTCTAAAGATTTTGATCAGTTTTAATATTTTGAACACTTAGGGTGAGTACTAGAAGATGGATTAAATCTTGGCCAAGCAGTCAGCGATAAGCGACAGAGTGACAGAGTTCAACCGAGAACTGGTCATACATTGATCGACAACTCTTCTTCTGAGCGGCATCTTGTGAAAGTTACTTACTTAACGGGCTCCCGACCCGTGGAGAGTCTGTACCTGAGACACTGCAGCCTTCCATCCTCCGCGATCCCGGGCACGCTGCTTCCAGTTGTCCAGAACAAGCGCTCTGGCATCCGCGATGGCTTGATCTTTAAAACGGAGGTTCGGTCTTCCTTGTCGTCTCGAACCTGGGATCTGGGAGTCGAAGATCCTCTTGGTTGGAGCATTATTGTCCATTCGCTCGATGTGATCTGATAGTGTATAAAAATGTAGTCGACGTATTTTAGGTTTTTAGACAACATCCACTTCCTGGTTCCTCTCATAGATTTCGCGGTTATATCTTCTCCTCACTTCGCCCTCACCGCATACAGGATCAAATACCCGACGGAGTATTTTTCTTTCGAAGGAATCCAGAATTATCTCTTCTTTCCTGCTTATCGCCCAGCACTCGGCGCCGTAAAGCAAAACTTGCAGTTTCAGTGTTTTGTAGAGCTTACACTTGGTCTTCCGATTTAGAAGTTTTGATCCTATTTGTTTCGCCAAAAGTAGCAAAGGTTTTCTAAGGGTAAGTCTTCGTCGGATCGCCACTAAGGTGTCATTTGTGGAGTCGATGTTTACTCCGACGTAGGTGAACTCCCTTTCTACCTCGAAGTTGCTGCTATCAACAGTTACATTTTGTTCTAGTCGGTGGACAGATGTTTGTTTGTTTGTTGAAAGCAAGTACTTCGTTTTGTTCTCATTGACATCAAGGCCAACTAATTTTGCCTGTGCTTCAATCGCCATGAAAGCCTCTGACACGACACGCTGAGATCGGCCGATGATTTCGCTATCGTTCTCGTATCCCAGTAGTTGGACGGATCTGTTGAAGATAGTGCCTTCCGTATTGACACTTGCGCTGCGCATTATCTGGAGTCCGGTACAGGTTTGGAATTGTTCGGAAGAACTCTACGTTGGATAGGATAGTTCTTGCAAGACGTAGGCTACTTGTGAAAACGCCTTAAAATATATGTACACTTCGCTTCAAGTGAATAAGCACAAACATTTTCTAAGCTACGTTGTCCATTTTTTCAAAACCTTGTGCCGTGATATATCATTGATGATGCTAACTGTTTTCTTATGATGTTGAGAAAATCTAAAACTGTTAAAAAACTCTTTTTGAAAACAACTGAACCAAGAATCCCTTGAAAAACAACTAAACCAAGACATTTTACGGCCTTTAATGTTTCCATCGTGCCATGCGTTCAAACTCGTTTTTCATATCTGTAGACTTTCAGAGAATTAAACAATCTCAAACCAAACCTGTAGTATGTTGTAGGTCACATACGTTCCCGGATTCACTTCTCGCAACTGTTCTCCTTATCTGTCAGCGGAACGACGAAAACAAAATATAAATATGCGTGCTTAGTAATATTAATTTCTATTTCCAAACCAGACACGTCCGATTTTCGCAATAATAAATGACTAATAATGGTCGCTCGCTTTAATATTAAATTAATAATTGCCCCAGACGCTTGACATTGGCAAAATTTAATCATTCAAATTCATTTATTTCCGTTTCAGATGAAATTGCTCGTCAACTGATCGTCAGCAATGCTAAGTTCATCATTGGCACTGTCAAATACTTTAAGGTCCTCAAGGAGGCCTGTGCCATTGCTAAGAAGAATCTTCCTATCATCGTTATCCGGACTAAAAGCACTAATCCAATTCCAGCTGGAGCTGTTGATTTCTTCGAGGTTATCAGCACCAACAACGTGGACTTTTCAGCATTAAAACCGACCAACATCACCGCTAATGATATGGTCTTTTTGCCTTTCTCATCGGGCACCACTGGACTGCCAAAGGGTGTGATGTTGTCTCACAACAATATCACTGCCAATTGCGAACAAATTCAAGCAAAATTTCCATATGAGCCGTACATTTTTGAGACCACTGAAACCCAACAGGAGGTTGTGCCCTGCGTGCTTCCGTTTTTCCACATCTACGGTCTCACAGTTTGTATGCTCTCCAAGTTGTTCCTCGGTACCAAGTTGATAACAATTCCTCAGTTCAAACCAGAAGATCTGTTGAAATCCCTACATGAATATAAGGGAACCACTTTGCACTTGGTTCCACCAATCGGTAAGACAGAGAAATACATAGACGCTTGTAGACAACTACATTTTAAACATTATAGCCCTTTTTTTGACGCATTCACCGAAGGTGACCGAAGAGAACTGTCCGAACCTAAAAACTGTTATGTCCGGTGCAGCACCAATCGGGCAATCAGATGTGGAAAGATTACTTAAGAAGTAAGTTACGCAAAAGGGTCATTCTAAATACTTAATCTACTTAAATTGTGTTATAGATATCCCAAGACCGCGTTCTGCCAAGGTTATGGTATGACTGAATCATCCCCAGTTACTTTGGTAACACCAAATGGCTCTAAGAAGTACAATGCGGTCGGAACACTTTGTGGCAGTACGGAAGCCAAAATCGTGCCCTTCGACAACATAACTGGGCAAGGTGCCGGCCCAAACGTTATCGGAGAGCTTTACGTCCGTGGACCGCAAGTCATGATGGGCTATATTAATAACGAAGAAGCGAATGTCGACATATTCCGGGACAGCCCTTCTGGGGGTGATAGATGGCTCCGAACAGGAGATGTCGGATACTTTGAGGAGGAAGGCTTATTCTACATTACCGATCGCATGAAGGAACTAATAAAAGTCAAAGGTTTCCAAGTACCACCAGCCGAACTTGAAGAATGCCTTCGCAGCCATCCAAACATTTTGGACGCCGCTGTGATTGGTATTCCCCACCATCAGCACGGTGAAGTACCAAAAGCAATTGTAGTCCTCAAGGCCAATGCTCAAACCACCGAAAAAGAAATCAAAGAATTTATAGCAGAAAAGGTAGCCCACTACAAACAATTGGAGGGTGGCGTTGTATTTACAACGGAAATTCCTAAAAATGTTACGGGGAAGATTCTTAGGAGAGAACTGAAGGAAAAATTCTGTTAGGTTAAGATTTGTTATTTCATTTTAAGAAAAAAGTTTCATTTATGTAATGTTTAAGATAGTCTGAAGAGAAGTAATTTTATAATTGTTAAGTGCAACAGTATCTGCGTAATTTAGTGTTTAAGTGAAAGAATGGATGGTGCAGTGAATTTGATGCATTTTGGTATTCAAAATAAAATGAAAAAAAGGTTTATTTGATAAGTAGATATATTTTTATAAATTAATAAGTGATAAGAACGCCTTTGTTGTTTATTTAAACGCAATTAGAAATAATAAAAAATGCGAAATGATTTTGTGCAGTAAGAGTGATTCGTATTTTTTGTTCCAAATCTACGCTCCTTATTCTTAACATAACTTTCTTTTCCCGCTGCAGTTTGCAATTGGAATTTTTGTTGAATCTGCACGCACTAAAGGGATTTTCTGGTACCCTTATAATGTAATAGCTACACAGCGCCGGCGTTAAGGAAATTAGGGTGCGAGGAAAAGGAGAGATGCCGATGCACGTTGGTTTTGAATGTTTGTAGGTTACAATGAGCCTTATTGCGAAGATCAATCGACAGTTGATAATTGACTATTTTCAATGTGTGCTATTGTGTACGAACGATTCTAAAGGATTTTGTCAATCCCAGTCAATTAAAAAAATGTGATTGACAAAAATACCAAATGAATCGTTCGTTCACAATAGCACACGTTGAAAATAGTCAATTATCAATTGTCGATTGATCTTCGCAATAAGGCTCAATGTGCATGAAAAACAATGCGTGGAAGAGTATTCCACATTCGTGCGCTATCAGATCAAGTCGGTGTGATTCCCATTTATTTATGTCGCGCTTGCTCGTGCGTGCGTGCGTCGATGCGCTTTGACACGCATTTTAGAAACTTGACGTTATTAATTAAAGCACACAACCAACAATTTTGCAAAACTAAATGTCGCTTCATAGCGAAAGCGGATTAAGATGTAGAGACATTTTGAAATTTGGATTCGGTGCGAAACGCCGTATAAAACATAGGGACGGGCTACAGTCCGCTTGGGCGAACTGTTGGATACCCTATTCTTATCCCTCATAAGTGGGCATGACAAAAGTCTAAGTATGGTTGAATTGTTAAGAACGCCCTACATATTTTGTTATATAACATTTAAAGGATTTTATCAAAAAAAAAAACGCTCCCTAGCTCAAACTTGGGTGTTTCAATAAAATTGTTTTATTTAATTGTGGGCGTGTCAGTAGGCGGATTTAAAAAAAAATGAACACATGAGAATAAAGGGCCCCTAGAGAGTCCATATTAATAATTTCAGCTCCCTAGCTCAAACTTTGAATTTTCAAAAAAAAAAAAAAAAAAAAATTAATTGTGGGCGTGTCAGTGGGCGGATTTTGAAAATATTTACACATGAGCATAAAGGGCCCATAGAGAGTATATATTATAAATTTCAGCTCCCTAGCTCAAACTTTGGATTTTCAAAAATTAATATACCCTTAGAATAGGGTATAAAAAAATTATTTTATTTATTTGTGGGCGTGTCAGTGGGCGGACTTTGAATTTTTTTATCCCGAGCAGTTTTAGGAGTCATAGATCATATATAAAAAATTGCAGCTTTCTAGCTCAAAATTCGATTTTTTCCAAAATTTTGTTTTTTTGAGTTTGTGGGCGTGTCTGTGGGCGGATTTCAAAAATTCGTAAACTTGATTATTTCGGGACCCTAGAGAGTATATGGTTAAAATTTCAGCTCTCTAGGGCCAGTTTAAAGGCCTAATTTTTGCCGACAGACGGAAGGACGGACGGACGGACATGGCTAGATCGACATTACTATCGATGCTGATCATAAATATAGTAACTTTTAGGGGTCTACGGGCAATATTAAGGTATGTTACAAACTATGCGTCCAAATTAATATACCCTTAGAATAGGGTATAAAAACATAGGGACGGGCTACATTCCGCTTGGGCGAACTGTTGGATACCCTATTCTTATTCCTATCCCTTATAAGTGGGCGTGACAAAAGTCTAAGTATGGTTGAATTGTTACTAACGCTCTACATATTTTGTTATATAACATTTAAAGGATTTTATCGAAAAAACGAAGCTTTTGTAAAAAAACGCTCCTCAAACTTGGGTTTTAAAATAAAATTGTTTTATATAATTGTGGGCGTGTCAGTAGGCGGATTTAAAAAAAAATACGCATGAGCATAAAGGGCCACT
Organism: Portevinia maculata; assembly: GCA_949715645.1. Taxonomy (NCBI): domain Eukaryota; kingdom Metazoa; phylum Arthropoda; class Insecta; order Diptera; family Syrphidae; genus Portevinia; species Portevinia maculata. Next base: position 194,338,029 of record OX454525.1, read on the forward strand.
AGAGTGTATATAATATAATATTATTATAAATTTCAGCTCCTTAGTTCAAACTTTGGATTTTCAAAAAAAGTTTTTTTTTTTTAAATTGTGGGCGTGCCAGTAGGCGGATTTTTAAAATATTTACACATGAGCATAGAGGGCCCCTAGGAAGTATATATTTTAAATTTTAGCTCCCTAGCTCAAACTTTGAATTTTCAAAAAAAAAAAAATTTTTAATTGTGGGCGGATTTTGAAAATATTTACACATGACAGTACCTAGAGAGTATATAATAATTTCAGCTCCCTAGCTCAAACTTTGGTTGTTCAATAAAATTGTTTTATTTAATTGTGGGCGGATTTTGAAAATTTTATCTCCCGAGCAGATTTAGGCGTCATAGATCATATATAAAAAATTTCAGCTTTCTAGCTCAAAATGCGATTTTTTTGAAAAATTTGTTTTTTTGAGTTTGTGGGCGTGTTTGCGGGCGGATTTCAAAAATTCTTAAACTTGATTATTTCGGGACCCTGAAGATCGACATTACTATCGATGCTGATCATAAATATAGTAACTTTTAGGGGTCTACGGGCAATATTAAGGTACTCGTATGTTACAAACTATGCGTCAAAATTAATATACCCTTAGAATAGGGTATAATGATTGAAAAGTCAAACAAAATCTAGTCTGTGTGTGCTGCGAACGCTTCGATGAGATTTCGCAATATTTTTGCCGAAAATTGTTTTTTTGATTCGGTGCGATTAGCCTGTAAAGTCGATCAAACGCCTGAGACCGGAATTTGGGTTACACCATATGAACGCGTTGTTTCTTCACAATTATGTTAACCCCTTCTATCTACATGCTGGCTTTCTCCAAAAATCTGAATGCTCTCGATTCTGGATATTCATGCTTATTTTGAGATTCGAATGAATAGTCAAGTCTTTCGAATGTCTATTTTCGTTCGAATTATACCTGTTTTCCTCAAATAAATTTTCTATTCGATCGAATCTCAAAATACAGATTCTTCTATTCGACAAACTTTCGTTCGAATTCGAATGTCAAAATCAGCATGTATATGTAGGTAGGCCAACGCACTACTCGCGTTTTTAAGGATGGGGCGAAAAACGGTAATGTTGAGGGCTTTGCTCACTTATTGTAAAGGGTCTTTCATTAGCGAAAACTTCAAAATTTCAGTGTGAACGCACCATTAAACCGATTACCGAACTGTCAATGTAAATTATACACAAAGGAACAACGTTTACAAATAACTAAAATTTACTGCCGAAAATCCGAGTCGGTGGTCGCAACTGTAAGACCATTAACGCCAATTTTCGGTCGTAATTCTCGTCCCAGTAGACAAGCAATTCATAGTCAACTGAACAAATTTGAGTCATAATATTTCGTCGCCTGAGAATTGTTTTGTTCCATACGCCATTGGCACTTTTTCGAGAAAAACGCATTTAAAGTTTTGCGTACTTGGTACTCCGAAACGGTGTGATACGATTTTTTTTTATTTTTTTAGTTTGAAGTTAGTCTTATAAAGAGTTCACCTACCAATTTCCAAAGTGTTTTGCCAAACCGTTAAGAAGCCACGTTAATTAACGTAAAAGTCTCCTTTTTTGACTTGTGTCCCACCTCCTACATTTTGAAATTGATTTTTTTTTTCATACACGTGGAACACAAAAAAATGGATATGGCACAAAGCAATTCTCATCCAAAATATATGAAAGGCAAAAAAGCATGGAGTTGGATGCTACAATTTGAAAAGAAAAATCGATTTCATCTTTTTTGTTAACAAAGTTTTTATTAAAAAAATACAATAAAATAATAAAATTATTCTAAGTGTTTAGCATTAAACCAGTGAGTGAAAAATGGCAGATCAAATCAGATCAGAAAAGTACAGCTTCGGGTCATAATGTTCTCCTCTCAGCTGCGAAATTTCAAATAGATAATCCTCTTTGTTTTCTAGTGAATTTCGGGTTTTGAGTGAGCATTGCACAGTCAATGTTTGGCCTGATGTCGATTTGATCACAATTTGAACTCGTTCCATGTTATTCTTTCAATTTTTTTTTATAAATATGCGAACATTTGTAACATTAAACTAAGAAATACGATATCTCATGAAAAACAAATATGTAAATCAGTTGGCATAGGTACAATTTGAATTTTCAAATCTGACACATTTCACTCACTTGCCCTACCTCAAAACTAGGTACAGAAAAACTTGTGCTAAACTGATCTGCACAGCTTCATGGAACACAAATTGACAGGATGTAGAACACTTTGCGGCAAGTTTTTTACTCATGGAACACCAAATCTTGTACTTTTCTCATTTTTTCTGTACTTATCTGTGCAGCTAAGGTTCATTAAACACATCTATTGAAACCATATGTAATAATAAATAACAAATTCATTATTAATAGTATATTGTGTAATTGTGTGTTGAGAAAAAATAATAATTTTAACAAAGGATTTAATACTTTCATAGTTTAACGTAAACAACCAGTCTTTAACCTTTTCAATGTAACGTGAAAAACGAAGTGTATCTCTTATAAATAAGGGCAATTTATTAAAAAAAAGTAGTCATTCAATGATTTCCTGCTCGTACGTCTGCAACTAGGTTTTGCGTTTGCAGCACTATTCATCACCGCACCGAATTCATATCTTTATAATATCAATTATTATGTACACAACTGTAATGGAGGTGGAACAAACCAATACTAAAATTTTATTTGCGATCAGTGTTCCACATATATAGCTTTTCTTTAACACGAGTGTACGTAGGACAAACCAATTCTCAACTTTGTTAATATTTTCTGTATCTCTTGTCGTCGTGATATGCACGTGGAACAAAACAATTTGTCCCAAACGCCAAAAAATGGTTTATGGGACAAAACAATTCTACAAACTGTTGATTTTGGTAGATATGGGACAAAGTCGATGATCGATATCTCGGGATTGGAAAGACTAAGAGCAAATCGAATCACAGATTTAAACATAGGGGCGGGCTACAGTCCGCTTGGGCGAACTGTTGGATACCCTATTCATATTCCTATCCCTAATAAGTGGGCGTGACAAAAATTTAAAGGATTTTATCGAAAAAACTAAGCTTTTGTAAATAAAAACGCTCCCTAGCTCAAACTTTGGTTTTTCAATAAAATTGTTTTATTTAGTTGTGGGCGTGTCAGTAGGTGAATTTAAAAAAAATTTAAGCATGAGCATAAAGGGCACCTAGAGAGTATATACTATAAATTTCAGCTCCCTAGCTCAAACTTTGGACTTTCAAAAATAAAAATAAAAATAATTGTGGGCGTGTCAGTAGGCGGATTTTGAAAATATTTACACATGAGCATAAAGAGCCCCAAGAGAGTATATATTATAAATTTCAGCTCCCTACCTCAAATTTTGGTTTTTCAATAAAATTGTTTTATTTAATTGTGGGCGTGTCAGTGGGCGGATTTTGAAAATTGTATGTCCCAAGCAGTTTTATGGGTCATAGATCATATATAAAAAATTTCAGTTTTCTAGCTCAAAGTTCAATTTTTTCCAAAATTTGTTTTTTTTAATTGTGGGCGTGTCAGTGGGCGGATTTTGAAAATTTTATGTCCCAATCAGTTTTATGGGCCATAGATCATATATAAAAAATTTCAGCTCTCTAGCTCAAAATTCGATTTTTTCCAAAATTTTGTTTTTTTGAGTTTGTGGGCGTGTCTGTGGGCGGATTTCAAAAATTCTTAAACTTGATTATTTCGGGACCCTAGAGAGTATATGGTTAAAATTTCAGCTCTCTAGGTCCAGTTTAAAGGCCTAATTTTTGCCGACGGACGGACGGACGGACGGACATGGCTAGATCGACATTACTATCGATGCTGATCATAAATATAGTAACTTTTAGGGGTCTACAGGCAATATTAAGGTATGTTACAAACTATGCGTCAAAATTAATATACCCCTAGAATAGGGTATAAAAAGAGCATACAAATTTACCATGGAATCCGTTCCTAACTCAAAAACGACAAAAGTGGCGTAGGTATGGAACAAAACAATTCTCAGGCGACGATTTGCTGCTTGATGTTGCCGTGCTAGTGAAACTACGTTTTACCCGAAGTGTGGAGAATATTGCTGCCGTAAAGGCGTCCGTCGCAAACCAGTCAAATCAGTCAATTTCACGGCGTTCTCAAGAATCGGGCCTCTCCCAGACCACATTATTAAACCCTTACAACATCAAGCTGATCAAGAACTAAAGCCACTTGATCATATGAAGCGACGTCAGTTCTTGAATCGGGCTCTAGACATGATGGAAGAAAAGGAATAATTTCATCGCAAAATCATCTTCAGCGATGAAGAGCATTTTTGGCAATAAGCAAATATGCCTTACTGGACAGGTGAGAACCCTCATGTGCTTCATGAAACAGCACTTCAACCGCAAAAAGTCACTGTTTGGTGCGGTTTTCATGACGTTGGCGTCATTGGGCCGTTTTTGTGATTGTGTGTGATCGTGTGATTTAACGCCTCTAGACTTTTTTTATGGGGCTACATAAAATCATTGGTCTATTCCAACAAGCCGGCGACGTTAGAGGATGTCAGAGCAGCCGTTATTGCCAATATAATAAAAGAACATTTACTAAATTGGAGCTGTTAACTATTAGTGTACAATATTCAGTACCTACTCTGTGATCTTAATCCTATCTGCCTATAGGTTTCCTATTTTTCTTAACACTTTTGTCATGTTTGCCCAAATAAAACAAAAACAATCAAACAATAAAGCACCTTAAAAAAAGCGTTTAGAAGATGAAGGACTTAAGCGACATTTTCAAAAATTAAAGTGATCAGCATTTAAAGTTTTTAACCTATAACCTTTATCAAAAACATAAAAATAATAAAAATGATATATGGCAAATTTGAAGTAAACAAATCTCAAGTGCTTTTGATGTTATTCATATTTTTTTATTAAAAACAAAAGATTTGTGATATGCTTAGAGTTTTGTGTACTTTGATGTAATAATTAATTATTTTTTGTATAAAGGTCCCAAGCAACATTCATATAGTTCTATAATATTATCTTTTTGTTTGTCTTTTTTTCTCTTTTTTATCCTCAGGAGCTGTTGAAATTGCACTTGAATAAAACCATTGGTGCTCTACTGGGATAATTTCATCTGGTCTTTTAATTTTTTTATTTTTTCCGCAGATAGTTGCTTGAATTTGTTCTCTCTTGGCATAAAATCTTGGTTGGACATTTATTGGTTTTTGCTATAATCACCTTACTAAAGGCAGCTGCTTCCTCGTAGCATTCTTTGTAGAGGTATGAACTATACTCTGCCACTCGAATCCACTTTGCAGAATCCCTAAATTGAACTTTTTCATTGGACATGTTTTTTGTCGAATTTTTCACGTTCAATTTATTTTGAAGTTCATTTAAGGATCGAAAATGATTTTGCATATCGATTACAAGACAACCGTATTTTTAGTACTTGCAGTTCGTATGATATCTCAATACTGTTTTGCAGTATACACGGTCTCGTGTTTTCACAATACCTTTTCGATTCTGCCGAAATCACTGTCACTATCCAAAAATGAATGCCCAACCTCTGGAAACTTATGATCTATAATTTTAAAGTATCCTTGCAGTATCAGCACTTAGTAGAGGCATTTCTTTAAAATGTTTCTTTTACATAATAGCAATTTGCTTTGTTTTCATGATCGCACTTTTCAATATAGAGCTTGTGCATTTTGGAACCGCTTAAAAGAGGCGAAAGATATTTTTTGAAAGGGTTTTTATTCGTTGAGTAGTGCGACTCTTCTGCAGGAAACTGCTCAATATGTTTTCATATATACGCCATTACTCCGTCCGTAATTTTATTTGGACGTACAAAATGCTTTCCTCTTTTATCGAGTGGCGGAACTGACTGCCCAGATTTAAGCTTTTGCTGTATTACTTTAAATTTTCTGAAACCGATTTGAAAGAGTGAACAGAAAGCGAATTTGCGTACCCGAGCCGATTGTCCGTTAAGAGTAACGGTGTATTCCTCTCCGAGGCACAAGCAAGGGGACACAATAGACCAATAGGTCGCAGTGTAATATACCCTAACCAAATATCAATCAACGGTGTATTCGTAGGTAACTTGTCTTTTGCTTGCTGCAGCCTTTCGCATTGGGGACTTCATTTGAATACTCCTAAACAGCAGTGCATTTTTCGCATTAATATCTAGCGCATAGAAACCAGATAACATCTCTTGCACTTAAATCAATAATTTTTGAACATTTGTAACGACAACTTTTGCTAGGTTCACATAAGTTTACAGTATTCACAACTTTTTCTTTCACCACGATACCTTTTTGAGAAATGTACTCCTTACCTTGTGCTCTTAGGAAAGCAGCCGCTCTTTTTTCCATTGAGTAGGGTTTAATCGTTTTTTCTTAACTTTTTTTTGGTGAATTTGGTGATTCTGCTGTTTCAACTCCTTCTTCTGGCTCTAACGTAACCTCATTTTCACTGAAAGTCGTATCACTGCTACTGTTTGACATATTTTCTAAATCAGGCATATATTCTTCACTGTCTCCCACTGAAAAATCCACCTCGCTTTCGCTAGTATTATTGTACTTATTGCAGCTGGACAAGCAGCATTTGAAGTGTCAGAAGGTTCCATATGTTATCATCTGTATCTGTGTATAAAATAATGTAAGTACACAGTTCCTACCTAAGCGCGATCAGATTTCATATCTTACTTTGAGATTCATTACCAACAGTAACTGTACGCTCACCAACTACGATTCTGTTCTCAACGCTTTTAATTGAAAATAAATATTAAAAAAAATTTAATTATTGTTTTCGTTTCTAAAATAGCCAACAACTTAAATTGCATTTTTTTACCGGTGGCTTATTGATTTACTTTAAATACCCTATAAAGCATCTTTCCTCTTTGCAACATTTTGAGCGAATTCGGTGCACGTTAAGTGAAGGGAACTTAAAAACACTTCCACTTTGGTAGTTCAACAACTTCAAATTGCCTCTGTTCACTGTTCACAAGCCTCATAAGAAATAATATAATGTCTGTGTGAAAAAGTACCGTTGTGGCGTTGTTCTATAAGCAATGGAATGTTTCTACCCTCGTACAATTTGCGAATCTTGAAGCGATTAAAAAAGTCATGAAAGAGCTTTACTTGCTTTTGGGTGAGCTCAAATATTTTTTGAGGGTATGGCTGCCTACGGCAGTGGACCAACATGATGGTAGTTCAACAGCCGATTCGGTGACTAAATTTGCTTCTTCGAAGAGCCTGCGTTCTGGTCCTAAGGCCAGCCGCCAGTTGCTTGGCCTTTTTATAAATCCCTCAGCGGGGAGACTACGTTTATTATCATCTTTCAACTTAATGCTTATCGGGCGAACATCTAACTTGATTGGTTTGAAGCAGCCCACGAACTTATAACAAAAGATAAAACGACCTAGAAGATTTCCAAGACGTGATTAAAAAACGTTCAATTTATATTATTTATGTTTGTTCAATTTTTATTATTTAATTTTATATCTAATATTTATATATTCTCTTGTATATATATTATCATTTCAAATTCCTAGTTACACCAAACAAAAAATATTAGATTTCTTTTTATTTTACCATATTTGCTTTCTCGTTTTTCGTGGTTTGTTATCTTTTCTGTTTGTTGTATACATAAAGTTATATATATTTTGTATTTTACTTTGTCAATAATATTAATATATTTTATTTTAATTATACTACATCATCATTTCACGTTGTTCTATTTTGTTGAACTCAGTATAAAGTTATTTATTTAAATAATATTTTAATTTTTCTCCTTCCCTTCCCCTACAATTCTTCTATATATTTTTACAAAATAAAACAAATAAAAAACCTCAACACTTTCATTAACGAAAATGCAGTTGAATTTGTATTTGTTGAAAAGACATATTTTATTTTAAACTTAATTTATACATAAATTTCTAGTAATACGAGTAAATTTTTGTTTTCTTAAATTTCGCATCGCCAATCGATTGGAAATTGGGAAGATACATTGAATTTTTAAGAGTATACATATCTGACTTTAATTTTTACATATAAATTTAATTTATTTAATTTCTATCGACAAATTGCGGGTTGAATTTTGTTTAAAATCTTTTTTTCACCAAAAATCAAAAACAAGGTGTATCTTGTTTTAATGTTTTTGTTTTATATTTTTAGTTAACTTTTTCCTTACATTTTCATAATATATTTTTTTTTCTTTCAATATAATTTTTGATATAATCAGTTTTTTTCTATTTTCTTTATATACAACGATGCAATTTTACACCCAGTTGTGAACTTATATTAAACCACTTTCGATAAATTGAAATAAAAAATAAATAAAAAATTGTCAAAACAAAATAAACAAAGTGGATAGTTTTTCTTTCGTTTATACAATTTTAAGTTGGCTATGTTGTTATTTTAAAATACCCATAGGACAAACGCTTATTTTGTTGTTGCCCTTTGTTTACTTTTATTTTTGAATCGAAAGATGATATTTTTTCAAAATTTTATAATTATCTGTTTGTATGTAAATTTTGTTGTATTATTTGCGTAACTTTTTCTTTTATTTAAACCTAAATTATGACTCTTCCCGTATGTTGTGTACCCAACTGGCCGGCACCCATTGTGGTTCGCGTTCGAGGGAATTAATTTCGGCCAACAATTGGTGATAGGCTCTTTCGGTGTCGTTATTTATAATAATCATATCGAAGAGATGTCCCCAGCGTGCCTCCATATCACGGGCGGTGGCAATGATATCCTTAAGTTCCTCTTCCTGAAAAAATAAAGAAATTTGTTTAAAAGCGAGTTAAGAAAATTGTCGCAGATTTCCAAAACATACCTTAAATGGTTCACCATTTCGGAGTTTCTTTTGCCTGAGTTTATCTAAACTGGGTGGTGCTACCAGAACTACGTAGGGTTTTAAATCGGACGCTCGAAGAAGTTTGAGACTCTGTGGATGAAGATTAAGAACACATATTTTACCGCTGGCCACAACGGTACGTATTGCTTCCAGTGATGTACCTTTAAAGATAACAACAAATTGTATTTTTTCAATATGAAAACAGCACACTATAAATTTCTTAGGGAACTTACCATAATAGGCTTTTTCGTATTCGCCATGTTCAACGAAGCGTCGAGCTAATATATCGGTTTCGAATGCGGCACGAGATATAAAATGATAGTCCTGTCCAGGAACTTCACCATCTCGACGGGCGCGGGATGTATCTGCAAAAGAAAATATATCAGGATTAGTTCATAGAAGGCACTTGGAAGGCATTAAACTAAAAACAAGGATGGATGTCGACAATCTGTGTGAAAATTTTCGCCATGTATATTCGGCATAAGCGAGGTATACGTCCGAATGGAAAATTCTCCGAACTTATACGAATCGGAGGATTTTGCTTAGTCGTTTCCTTCCAAACAGGTGTTCGAAGTAAAAATTCTCAAATTCGTATAAGATCAGAGAGTTTTCCGTTTCGACGGATACCCCGTTAGGACCGATTACTTCAGTATATGAAGCTAGATTTATTTAAGTCAAGTCTATGTAATGTATTTTTCAACGCCATCTATGTATTGTCGCACAAATTGTGTAAGTAATTGTAGTCTGAACGCCTGACCTAAATGTCAGGCAAAATGGGAAGAAAAGAAGATGGAGGACTTCCGAAAAAGGCATTGGCAAGAATAAACGTGTGTTTGCAAAATTAAAGAATTGAAATCGTTTTACATCTCAGATGTGGGGTGACCACGCACAAAAATTAAATTTGTGAACTAATTTGCTCGGAAAGTGTAAAAGTAATTCGTACATATTTGCCTCATTAACAAAGTTGAAAATTAAAATATTGGAAAATTGTAGT